>CM072523.1:44299048-44319048 GCA_036898135.1 Oncomelania hupensis | reverse complement strand
AAGGACATCGTTACCCTACTTTTTAAAGCTGGGGTTACATCGGATATACATGCTAAAAGCGTTTCAATGGACGATGAAATCGGATGTTCAACGACGTTTAAGGTTGTAGAAGTGTTGAAGGGAAACATAGCGCTCATCTACTTGCGGACAGCTTAAAGGTACACGCAACAACGATGAAGAGATGTTCATCGTTGGTCGTCGAGAGTAAGTGTGATTTCAGCACAGGCGCGCACACACTGTTGAAAAGACGTAACTGCTTTCCACAGCTCTGTGCTTTCACAGCCCGATGTCATCACAATCTGTTCCCACAGACCGATATTATCCCCATTCTATGTTTCAGCACGTTACCACAGCTCTCTATTCCCTGTGTGTTTTGTTGTCTCCCCTTTTAGTTTAAAATCGCTTCATCTGTGAGCAGACCTTTTATTAAACTGATTGACTTGAATTGGTATCTGTTCCAAACCTTATATGTGCCCATGTACAAATACAATACAATACAATACAATACAATACAATACAATACTGTTACGAGTTATACACACACAATAGTTCCGATCATTTTGTTTTGCAAAGTATGCAATGATAGAGTGTATTTACCTTTGATTTGATTTTGTGGTGCTGCTGGAAGAAGCTTTGTTTCATGCTGTGGTTGATATTGATAATTTTCGTCGGTCGATGATGTTGAGAATTTTCTGGAATTACTTGTTTATTATCGACCAAATTTTCCAACTCTTACGTGTAACAGCTGGTCGAATCGTGTAATTTCTTAAACATTATGTGACATAAGACAGTGCGTGCATAGCTCCGGTGAAGAGTTTTATATTTTGATTGGATGTTATTTCGTCATTCCGGAATGTTCGAAGTTTCTCTCGATCGAATAGAGGCTATATAAGTAATGCATTGTGTCTTTGTCAAAGAGATCTTAGCGGTGATTTTCAGAAAGTGATCTTTATACAATTGTTGATGTTTGCTGAATCTATCCTATCCTATCCCGTAACTCGAAGGTCGTTGGGGCACCACAGATGATCGTTTAACCAGCGTCCTCCATCTTTCTCTGTCCTCAGCAACCCAAGATGGAAAACGTTATATGACGACTCCTGCCTTGCTGCTGAGCTGCTGTGGATAAAACGAATTCGAGTTGCACATATCAAGATTCAAGCATCGGGGCTGAATCAGCTATTGATAAATACCGTGTAACAAATACACTACAATACAACTTAACTTTTGAACCTCAAAATTAATTACAACAGGCGCAGAATCACAGTTGTAAAACCATTTACATTAAGATTACACAACTAAGCACTATCATGATGCACCAAAGTAACACATTTGGGATGACATCTCTCTGGTCTCACGGACCCATGCTCTAATAGCATATCGTTCACACAGATACATGCTCCGACGTAAACAGCTCTGTGTGTTTACAATTTCGTATTCCCACATACATTTGTGAGAACACAGATCTGCTCCATTGACGATTGACTCGGTCCTCTCCACTGGTTGGTCAATAAACTACATAAGGGAGAGAGACAAACCGACTGTACACAGCCTGAGGAAGATCACAAACCAAGGACAGTCATTGCAAAAATAACCCTCAAGGCGAGAAACAAAAAGGAATGTTCACCTGCGACTTGACACTCAGTCCTAAACTCTACTAAAGTAAAAACGGGGTTGACAGCCCAACCCTCGTCAAAATGAGGATACAAAAATGAGAGCTAAACTACATTACAATGTATGTTGATAACAGGTCAGAGCTTAAATACATTACAATGTACGTTGATGACAGGTCAGAGCTAAACTACATTACAATGTATGTGATAACAGGTCAGAGCTAAACTACATTACACTGTATGTTGATAACAGGTCAGAGCTAAACTACATTACAATGTATGTTGATAACAGGTCAGAGCTAAACTACGTTACATTGTATGTTGATAACAGGTCAGAGCTAAACTACATTACATTGTATGTGATAACAGGTCAGAGCTAAACTACATTACATTGTATGTGATAACAGGTCAGAGCTAAACTACATTACACTGTATGTTGATAACAGGTCAGAGCTAAACTACATTACAATGTACGTTGATGACAGGTCAGAGCTAAACTACATTACAATGTATGTGATAACAGGTCAGAGCTAAACTGCATTATAATGTATGTGGATGACAGGTCAGAGCTTAACTACATTACAGTGTATGTGATAACAGGTCAGAGCTAAACTACATAACAATGTATGTTAATGACAGGGCAGAGCTAAACTACATTACAATGTATGTTGATGACAGGGCAGTGCTAAACTACATTACAATGTATGTTGATGACAGAGCAGAGCTAAACTACATTACAATGTATGTGATAACAGGTCAGAGCTAAACTACATTACAATGTATGTTGATGACAGGGCAGAGTTAAACTACATTACAATGTATGTTGATGACAGGGCAGAGCTAAACTACATTATTATGAACGTTGATGACAGGTCAGAGCTAAACTACATTACAAAATATGTTGATAACAGGTCAGAGCTAAACTACATTACAATGTATGTTTATAACAAATCAGAGCTAAACTACATTACACCCCCGTTGGGGTGCCAGGGGTTTCAGTATAAATAGTATCCCCACTTTCTGGAAATTTAGTGCTTTAAATTCCCACTGTTGCTGTCTTTCTTATTTGCTTTTTCTCATTCCTGCTCTGTTCTATCAATCTGCTATACTATCTTCTTCTTCGCTAGACCAGTCACCTACCTTTTTTCTTGAAAACGCTTCTGGGAAAAGACTCCTTATTTGTTTATGAGGTCTGTTGGATCAGCTTGGGAATATTAGACGCTTTCTGCCAGGTGGTCACTAGGGCTTTCTATGATGTTATTATTTAGCAATGTAGGCATTTTATATGTATGTCTTTTGTTGATAATTTTTAATCATGTTTGTATTCTATTTTGTTTTTGTAAACGGGGGTTCGAAAAATTAGAGTACTGCCTCAGCGTCCCCTGTGTGGGATGTTTTTATTGTAAAGTGACTGGCTGGTGGAGAGCTTTCAATTTTACAACTAGGGTTGTTTCAGCAGATCTTTTATGCGGATTAGGGGTTGTCCGGTCCTGATTTGGCTCGGAAGAGTCCGCTGGACCTAAAGCAATAATCATGTGATGTAATGTAATGTAAACTACATTACAATGTATGTTGATGACAGGTCAGAGCTAAACTACATTACAATATATGTTGATAACAGGTCAGAGCTAAACTACATTACAATGTACGTTAATAACAGGTCAGAGCTAAACTACATTACAATGTACGTTGATAACAGGTCAAGTCAACCAAACTTAATTACCCACAATAAAGAATTCATACAGAACACTGCGTCTCAGCAACAACAATAAACACGGAAAAAAGCCAAAAAAAGGTGTGTGTTTTCTTTAAACAAATAAAAATAAACATAATAAATTTAAAAAATCACAAATTAACTACTAATAAACTAATATTATTATTTGTTGCTGTTGTTGTTGTTGTTATTATTATTATTATTATTATTATTATTATTATTATTATTATTATTATTATTATTATTATTTGTTACACTCGATGTTGTTTTTTTATCAGTTGATTCAGCCCCGATGCTTGAAACCTGATAAAGTGTAACTCAGATTCGTTTATCCACGCAGCCTGCTCACTCAGCAACAAGGCAAAGTCGTCCTATGTAGTTTTCCAACTGTATTCAGCATACATCAACAACTGCAAACAATCGCTTCTTCCACTTTCAACTTTCCACTTTCAACTTTACAATTCAATCTACTTCATTTGAAACAGTGCGGCACTTATATAGTCTCTCCAGAGAAATAAAGAACGTTTGGGTAAGACATAATTATAACCAATCAAAATACATTTCGTCATCACTGTCTCACGTCATACAACCTTATTTGGGATGGAAGCTTCCTTAGCTACCACTAGAATTATCCATACGCTCCGATCGATAGTAAACAACCAACTCTAGAAAATTCTCAAATAATATCGACCAACTAAAATTACTTACATTATACAAATCTTCTTCTAATAACAACGCAAAATCAAATCAAGGATAAATACACTCTGTTACTGCATGCTTAGCAAAACAAAACGATCGCATCTATCGTGCGCGTCACACACGAACTATCGTGCGCGTTTCAACGTAACATTATTATTATTATTATTATTATTATTATTATTATTATTATTATTATTATTATTATTATTATTATTATTATTATTATTATTATTTTTATTATTATCATCATCATCATCATCATCATCATCATCATCATTATTATTATTATTATTATTATTATTATTATTATTATTATTATTATCATTATTATTATAATAATTACAGAACGCTTTCAAATCCTTTTTCTTCAAGGGAGACTAAAGAGCTGTGATCTGACGACATCACTATAACAGAAGGCAGAAGGAAAATAAAAGTGTACTTTTAAAATGTAAATCGACTACATCCAATACCGCTACTGAAGGGAAAGAGGAAACCGGAGTATCCGGAGAAAACCTTCGGTATACTGAAAAGTCTCCTACCTAATAAGTAAATGTATTTGATATAAGCACCATCCAAACAAGGGCAGGTCGATCGCATAGACGCTGATAGACAACGGTATTCATCAATCTATCATGATGTCTGGAAATTGTCATCATCATCATCATCATCATCATCATCATCATCATCATAATCATCATCATCATCATCATCATCATCATCATCATCATCATCATCATCATCATCATCATCATCATCATCATCATCAAGTTCACTCAAGCTCATCATCATCATCATCATCTTCATCATCATCATCATCATCATCATCATCATCATCATCATCAGACTCGCAGCGGGTCGGGCCGTTGAGGAAACATGAGGGATACTGTTTGGCGGATAATTTTCGCCATTTCGATCTGTCTGCACGCTGTTTGACGTCATCTGTCCAGCTCGTCCTTCGTAGTTCTCGGCGCCTAGTGTCTCATTCCACTGTTCTTTGCAGGGTGATGTTTCACGAGCTGACCGCAAGTGTGGACCTCTACCCTAAAAGGGATTGGGAGAGGGGCGAAAGAGAGTAGAGTGTGGAGGAGCCTACACCATGGACCCAGTAACTTGTCATCACTCTTCACAAAAAGGGTAACCTTCAGGAGTGTGAAAACTACCGCACCATCAGTCCCATCAGCCACCATCCCAGCAAAGTCCTCCTGAAAGTAATACTCAACAGGTTAAAACCCCAAGCTGAACAAATCATAGCTGAAGAACAAGCAGGATTCATGGCGGGGCGTAGTACCACTGAGCAGATTTTCAACTTCAGAATAATGTGCTAGAAATAACAACAACACCAACTACATCTATATCATGTATTTGTAGCCTACAAGAAAGCGTTTGACCGAGTCTGGCATGCTGCTCTGTTGGCAACCATAAGGGTGTACAACATCAGCCCTACCATTATTGAAGTCATCAAAAGCCTGTACGACAAGGCTACCAGTGTTGTCCTCCACAACAATAACAATCGGCGTGCGTCAAGGATGCATACACTCTCCAACACTCTTCAACATCTTCCTGGAGCGCATCATGTCAGATGCCCTTGCAGATCACCAAGGCACAGTCAGCATAGGGGTAATAGAGCAATCTCCAACCTCCGTTTTGCGGATGACATTGATGGAGTGGCTGGAGTGGAACATGAACTTGAACAGCTGGTTCAGAGGATTGACACCACCTCCAGAGCCCTAGAAAATAGAAATAAATGCGGAGAAGACCAAAACGATGACCAACAACACCCACGGCATCAACACGGACATCAAAAGCCCAAGGCCAATCCTTCAGCGCCTTGCACAGCTTCAAGTATTCAGGAACCATTGTATCAGACAGGAATTCCTCTCCAGCATCGCACAAAGAGCTGCTGTCCTGATAAGGTTTAAGCCCATTTGGAAAGACAGGGCCATCAGTCTACATTCCAAGGTAAGGCTGCTTCGTTCATCTCCATCTTCCTAAACGCTCGCGAAACATGGACCCTCACAGCAGAGCTACAACGAAGAATACAAAGCATGGAGATGAAGTGCTATAGAAGTCTTCTGGGCATTTCCTATACCCAGCACATCATCAACGACGAAGTCCGACAGACCATCACACCAGCCATGGGACAACACGATGACATGCTCACAGTCGTAAAGAAACGGAAAATCCGATGGTATGGCCACGTCACCACAGCACCAGGCCTTGCAAAGACCATCCTGCAAGGCACGGTGCAAAGAGGCAGAAGAAAAGGGAGACAGAAGGTGGGAGGACAACTTTCGAGAATGGACTGGCTTGACACTGAACGAAGCCATGAGGGTTGCTGAAGACAGAGAAAGATGGAGTACGCTGCTTAAACGATCATCTGTGGTGCCCCAACGACTTTCGAGTTACGGGATAGGATAGGATAGCAAAGATTGAGGGCATGAATGATACGGCACAGCAACTCCTTTCCAGAGATCAAGTCACACTATTTAAAATTCCACAGCAAAATCTGGGGTCTCCGTTTGGGCAGCGGTACAAGCAGGAATAAGAGCGTGTGGGGATTGGTAGATCATGGATAATGGCCTTTTGCTTTCAGGACTGATTTCGTTACCCTGTGACAGGTGGTACTTCATTCCCCGCACTGTTCACCACGCTACAAAAAAAACCTTGGGACAAGTAAGCAATAAACCTGGACAGACCGGTGCACAGCTGCAATTCGTAACTCCAGACTTTCAGATGAAAACTTCTTTATATGCATCGTCACAGTTAGACTGCTGAAGAAGTGCAATATTGACACTGGACTTCACATTCCGGTAATTTGTTTTTCTGTCGCCACAGTGGCACGTAAAATGAACTCAAGTTAGAGATAGGAAAACTGGAGCAAAAGACCAAGCGAGGAGAGCTTGTTTTTCAATTTTGGTTTCCTGTGTCGCCTCGGCTGTACATAACAGGGCTCTGGAAAACAATAACTGCACACTAGTGATAAACTGAAATAAGTACAAGATGGGGAAATCTTGACATCGTAACTCTTTTTTTTCCCGCTGTCGCCGCAGATGTACGTAACAGCGCTTAAGAATGTGGAACACATGCTAGAAACTGGAGAAACCGATGCAAGTGTGCGATAGATAAATTGGGACTTCCACATTCTCACAGGTTTATTTTAGCATCGCTCCAGCCGTAGCCTAGGTAATAAAGTGGAGACTGTAAAACTGTTGTGGGAGACTGGACCTTAAGGTTGCACACATTTCAGTATCAGTCTAGTTAATTGGTTCAGAGCGCTCTTATTTTCCTGTCTCTCATCTCTCATACATCTGTCTTCTAAAGAAATTCAAAACAATATGAAAACAATATTGTAAAGAAACTTCAGTTCAATATAAACTATAAAAAATCTTTGTGGAATTCCCAGATCAGTTTCATCTATGGCAAACAGACTGTTAATAAATTCGATGAAAACCAAATATTTTACAAATGTGAAGTGCATTTGTGACAAACCCTTAACTCTGAAGAATTTATTGGTTGATTGTAATTACATTCATCCCCTTTTTGCCCCATGAAGTAAATACTATAACATCAGTTAAAAACTTTAACAATGATTTAAATGTGGATTGGCAAAAGCATTAATTAATTCTCCAATCGCTCGTTTTATTTCACTGACATTGTTAATGTTTTAATGGGGTTATGAATTATGTCTGAGTGTGAGAGAGATGAAGATAGTGCGTGTGCTTGTGTGTGTGTGTGTACATGTGTATGTACATGTGTATATACATGTGTGTACATGTTTTAAATGCGTGAGTCTGAATGCGTGTTCGTGATCTTTATCATCTTGGTGAAAAAAGACGTTAATCAAACAACCAACAAATCAACCCCCACCTCTAGTATAACATGTTTCTCACCCAGGCGGCGTATTATTGACTTCTTTTGCTGTTACTTGTCGTTTCTTTCATTTAACGTCTGTTCACCTAAGTGATTTTAGACTTGATGGGAGCAGGGCAAAATATTAAACACATTTGGAATGGTCATAATGAAGGGAGAAAGTTTAACACTTTGATGGGAGCAGGGCAAACTATTAAACAAATTTGGAATGGTCATAAAGAAGGGAGAAAGTGTTTAATCCAAACAAAGTACACCAAACTGAACAATTAAACAATCAAAATTGTAAAGTAATTATTTTGCTGTTAGACTGGCGCCGCAGTGCATTGGTTTAGGGCACAGGCTAGCAATCTTTCATGTTAAGCAACGTCGGGGAGGATCAGCACGCAGGATGGGTGAACATCTTTGAAAGGCAACTACCCAAACGACACACACATACACAAAGACTGAAACAAGCGCACGACACACCACAGTCCATCCAGCTGTGAAAATGGGTTCCTGGTTCTGTTCAGACCCGGAGAAGGTAAAGCAGCCAGGGGGGGAAGGAGATAAGCACGCCCTCATTAAGCTGGCCTAGAGAAAAGAAACGGCCTTGACTCTGAACGAAGCCATGAGGGTTGCTGAGAACAGAGAAAGATGGAGTACGCTGGTTAAACGGTCACCTGTGGTGCCCCAACGACCTTTGCTTTACAGAATAGGATAGGATAGGATAGGATAGGATAGGAATAGAGGAAAGGGAGGTCCCAAACGCATTCCCTCCCCAACAACCGAAAGATTCCGGGATAAATTTACCTTTTTACTGCTGTTTTATAGTGCAAAACTTGAACAAGCTAAGACATAGCCAAGTTGGACTAAAAGTGAGGGACTGATCTCTTTTCCCTTCCAACCCTCCCCCCACACACATGTGGTTAGGGTATGTCTCTAACTCAAAAGACACAAAAAAATGTGTGGTTGAAAAGTAACCCCCTATTAAGAAAACGACACTAACTTTGGTAAATAGGACTGTATTCGCGTGCAACAAAACGTCTTGGAATCCTCAAAGTGGTGGAATCTATGTGCCCAATTCCGATTTCATCTCACAGTAACGGCGGCGGTCCCTTCTGACCTGTCGCCTGACAGTTGGTCCTATGCCATCTTACGTCAAGGGAGCTCACTGACGCTGTTTGCCTTTTGGCAAAACGTGAAACCAGCTCATAGAACTTTGGCTGCATAACCGAGAAATATGCTCCGAGGTCTCTCACTCTTTTCTCCTTCTACCTCTCCCCCTTCTTCCCTCTTACCTCCCTCCTTCTCCCCCCCCCCCCTACACACAGTTTACGCAACAATTCCCTTTAGTTACTACAGCTTCGTAATAATGCGTCCTTAAGTCGTAAAGCCTGTGGATTGGACAACGCATGAACAACACAAGCCTTAAAGAGCTTGGGTGACGTGGACGAAAGAGAGGAAGATCTGTTTCCATCCACGGGGCCGTCAAAAAAAGTCAAAAGATATCATGCAGAGTTTCATGTGTGTGTCAGAGTAACGTCGTTTCTACATGCCCACACACACACCTCTACACACACACCCGCAGAAACACCCACACACAAACATACACACACAGCCGAGGTTACACAGTAATATCATGACTTTCCTGAAACGCAACATACGTTGTGCTGACAATGGGTCACATTTCGTCCCCATTTTTAAGTACTTTAAAGTGTTCGAACCCTAACCCTAGCCCTAACCCTAACCCTAACCCAGCCCTAATCCTAACGGATCATTGTTCTGAGGTCAAAACCAGTAGGCATGTCAATACAAGTTATGTAGATGTTCACTGATTTGTCCAGATAACACTGTGTAAGTGTGCTCACACATACACACACACATACACACACACACACACCAATATACAAACACACATACACACATACATACACACACTCACCAATATACAAACACAAATACACACATACATACACGCACACACATATACACACACACACACACACAAACACACACACACACACAATCCCTCATTTCCTCATCCCCTTTCTCAAACCTTGATCCTCCTCAAATAAACGTCTTCATTACGTCATGAAGACCATTGAGCAAAACATGAAAATAAGCCAACAGAGCTGGACTGGACAAAAGAGACTTACTCCTTCACATATTTCTTTTTAAAAGTCCAGATACACTCTTCTTTATTATAATTTAAGGCGTGTGTATTATGCAAAACAAGGAAAGGACTCACAGAGCTACCTCTGACAAAAGAGTAAGGACTAGAAGTATATGGAGTGTACGCATTATGCTCGTCACGTTCTCAGCCAAAATGGCCATTGAATAACCTCTACAAACCATGGCCGGGCCCTCTGGCGCTATGCACATAAAATCCTTTTTTTAAATTTTATTATATTTGTTTTAAACAACATTATCGAAGGAATACATGAAAAAGAAACAAATGAATGTTTCCTATAGATCGTTGGTCTCGTTTTGTAAGTGTGCTAAAATTAAGAGTGTTTGGTATTCAATATCAATTTCAGTTGTACTTGATTGTAAGCATTTTTGTTACGTGCAAATAATGGAGACAGAAAACAAATATCCTAAAATCAGCATGTTCAATGGCTGATCTATTACTACTTTTAGGAGAAGAGCGTCTGCCAGTCGTACTTTGCACTGAAGTAACTCATCCGATCATGATGCAATTTGGGCCGTGCATATAGTCTTTGTTGCCAACTTTTTTTTGGAAAAAACATACATTTAGAGAACTAACCAGATAATAATATAAGGGGAAACATCAATTGCCTATTGCCTTTACAATTATGGGTTCGGCTGCGCACGGGTTCAAATCCGAAATAATTAATAAAATTAAAAAAAATCGGTGGCAGGTAAGAACGATAACTCTACTCCTGAGCTTACTCCAGACGGGGGCCCGGGGGCGGGAGAGGTAATGTTGAACGGGCGGGGGGCTTTCGTCTAGTATTGTTTACAGCCAATATAAAATACATTAAAATAAAATGTAATGTAATGAGGCAGGGTTTGGAACAATTATTATAACGATAAGAGAAATGGATTAGCTATTCACATTTTCTTCAAAATCAGACTCAAAAAGCTCCTACGTGCTTACATAAGCAACAAACTCAAATGTATCACATAAACATGTCATGTCAAGGTGGTGAGATCTCTATTATTAGACGGATAGGGGCTTAGTTATATTAGATTTTTTTAACAAATAATTTATTTGCGCTGATGGCACCCAATACCTTTATTGAATGGAAGGAGGAAACAGGGAGTACCTGGTCTAAACCCTCGCTCACCTATTAAGTCTCATACCTGAGAAGTCAAATGTAAGGTACATTCGCCCTATGTGGGATTCAAACCCACGCCATTCCGTTCGGCGTTAGAAACATCGGCATTTGAACCGTGAGCGCTCAACCTCCACTGTAAAGGCCATCCCCACACAACCTTGCAACCAGCAAGCTCCAGTGGCTGTGAGGTGACCAGGCTCGCGACGGCAGCTGGCTGGAAGTGCAGAGTACAAAATAGCGACCAATTTTTAGCCAAGGATGCTATCGACCACGCTGCAAAAGCCAGGCCCTTCTGTGTGAAGTGTGGTCAAGTGTGGGGGCACAGTCAATTTCTGAATAGACAGGCACACAGACAGATAAATACAAAGACAGATAAACAAAGACACTCACACACACACACACAAACACACACATACTATATACAGATACACAAACCACACACACAGTACACACAAACACAATCTCCTCTTCTCTCTTTCTCCCTCATTACCTCCGTCCTTCTCTCTCTCTCTCTCTCTCTCTCTCTCTCTCTCTCTCTCTCTCTCTCTCTCTCTCTCTCTCTCTCTCTCTCTCTCCCTTTCTCCTTTCCTCCATGTCTCTCTCTCTCTATTTCTTTTACAAAGGCACACACATGTTGACAGGCACAGTCTGTAGTCATTACATTACATTACATTATTATTGCTTTAGGTCCAGCGGACTCTTCCGAGTCAAATCAGGACCGGACAACTCCCAATCCGCATAAAAGATCTGCCGAAACAACCCTAGTGGTAAAACTGAAGGCTCTCCACCAGCCAGTCACTTTACAATAAAGACATCCCACGCAGGAGACGCTGAGGCTATACTCTAATTTATTGAACCCCCGTTTACAAAAACAAATTATAATACAAACATCATTATAAATTATCAACAAAACACATACATATAAAATGCCTACATTGCTAAATAATAACATCATAGAAAGTCCTAGTGACCACCTGGCAGAAAGCGTCCAATATTCCCAAGCCGATCCAACAGACCTCACACACAAACAAGGAGTCTTGTCCCAGAAGAGTTTTCAAAAAAAAGGTAGGTAACTGGTCTAGCGAAAAAGAAGATAGTATAGCAGATTGATAGAACACAGCAGGAATAAGAAAGAACAAAGGAGAAAGACAGCGACAGTGTGAACTTAAAGCACTAAATTTCCAGAAAGTGGGAATACTATTTATACTGAAACCCCCCGGCACCCCAACGGGGGGAGTCTGTAGTCGGAATAGGACAGAAAAGACAGGGCGCGAACGCGAGAAGGATGGAGAGAAAAACTGCGAATGGCCAGTCAGAACTTATGATTTCTGCTGCTTTTTTATAGAACGTGTAAAGTGTGAAATGCACGCGAAAGTGCACACGCAACTGCACGCCCATCTAGTAGCTGATTGGTCAAAAAACTTACATGCCAAAGTGCGCAAGCGCAAATGCACGCGCAATTTCACGCGCAATTACCTACGAGTCACATCAAAACTAGGAATGGGAAATGTCCGAAAATACGTTCTATGTACCAAAATAATTTTATTATAATTTGACAAATAAATTACAATATAACCTTCGCCACTCAGTCTTCAATCTCCAAATTAAATGTTATAATAATTTATATTTACTATTCTGTTTTTACTTTGTATCCAATAGAACAACAACACATGCACAGATAGTGGCACCAAAAGCTTTTTTTTCGCAGTGATAAAAACTTGGCGTAGCAGAGAAAACTTAGCGAATCGTAGCGCTGACAAAAAAACTGGAAAAGAAACAAAACAAATCTGTAGTTAAGATAAAGGCCTAAAGAGTTCTAGATGACGAAAGTCAGCTAGCACGTATTGTTCAGTGATGTTAACTAAATCTTAGAAAAATAGGTCCAGACTTCCAGATAACTAAACACACCGTCCGAACTATATTTTCCTTAGAAAAATGATCAAACGTGGTCTGAAATGAAAAATAAACCTACTACGCTGCTCAAATAATTATTTTCAAAACACCTAAGATCTAACAAGATGAAGGCTACACTAAAGATAACTTCTACGATAGCTACACGGGTTTTCCCGATGCTTTTTCCGTTCCAGAAAATCTATAAATAAATTATTAAAGCATTTAGTTTGGATGGTTGGAGGCAGAAAAGGTTGGGTGGCGATGGTTTCATTGTAATTTATTTGTCAATTTCTATAACATTATTTTAGTACATAGAACGTATTTTCGGACATTTCCCATTTTTAGTTTTAATGCTAGTCGTAGAGTGCAATTGCGCGTGCATTTGCGCTTGCGCAGTTTGGCATGTAAGCTTTCGACCAATTGCGTATGCATTTTGGCGTGCAATTGCACGCGCATTTGACACTTTCCGCGTTCCATACTTTCCTCCTCCCCCCCCCCCCTTCTCCATCCCCGATTTATTTGGAAAGACTTTAAAACAGTCGGGAATCAGACAGATCCTAATATCGGTCGGTCGGTCTCTCGGTACATCCGTTGGAATCCATATCTCATGATCCACTGGACGCATTTTGATTAAACATCACAGGGACATTACCTTGGTTAGTGGCCTGCCTCCCATGACATCAAGTTTTCCCGCCATGCTCAAGGTTGCTAAGTCATTTCGTTGCTAAATACGTTTCGCTCAATATCTCACAAACGACTGAAGTGATTGTGTTGAACTTTGGTATACATGTAGGCTTACTTCAAATCATGGGGTATCCTTTAGCAGCGGTCCAGTTGTACGTTAGTCGGTCAAACCGTAGCTCTGAATTTTACTTTTAAAAAAAAACACACACGTGTGGCCTTATATCCTATCCTATCTCATAACTCGGAGGTCATAGGGGCACCACAGATGATCGTTTAACCAGCATACTCCATCTTTCCCTGTCCTCAGCAACCCTGATTGTTTCGCTCAGTGTCAAACCAGTTCATTCTCGAATGTTGTCCTCCCACCTCTTTTTCGGTCTCCCTCTTCTTCTACCTCCTTGCACTGTGCCTTGCAGGATGGTCTTTGCAAGACCTGATGATCTGCTGACGTGGCCATACCGTCGGACTTTCCTTTTTTTCACCAATGTGAGCAGGTCATCGTGTTGTCCAATGGCTTGTGTGATGGTCTGTCGGACTTCGTCGTTGGTGATGTGCTGGGTATAGGAAAATGCTCAGAAGTCTTCTGTAGCACCTCATCTCCATGCTTTGTATTCTTCGTCGGAGATCTGCTGATCTCAATAATAACTGAGCCCAAATTCTTTTACTTTTTTTTTTTGCGAACTTTATCTAATTGCTAAGCATGTTGGACCATTGCTATTTGTACTTCCCTTCAAGGTCAATGTGCTTCGCTATTTTCGAAACACTTTTTTCGTTGCATCTAAACATTGATCTAACCGACTTGGATAACGTTTTGTTTGCAGACAGTCCAGATCGTAACCTATGGTTTCGTGTTGCTTCTGTAGGATCAAACCGGTCAGAAAATGAGCGCTTCTGAAAATGCGTAATTCGTCGCCTATATATGGGAGTGTAAGGCAATATATTTTAATGACTACCCATCTTGTTTCGTCTACTTCTTTCTTCCTCCATACATTACATATCCCATCGCTCCAAACACACACACACACGCACACACTCACACACACATACACACACACACAACCGCGCCCCCCCCCCCCCAATTTCTTGCAGGTGTGTGTGTACGTGTCTTCCTATACGCTTGCGAAACATGGACCCTCACAACAGATATACAACGAAGAATACAAAGCATGTAGATGAGGTGCTACAGAAGACTTCTGGGCATTTTCTAAACCCAGCGCATCACCAACGAAGTTCGAAAGACCATCACACAAGCCATTGAACAACATAATGACATGCTCACAGTGGTGAAGAAACGGAAACTCCGATGGTATAGCCACGTCACCAGAGCACCAGGCTTTGCAAAAACCATCCTGCAAGGCACGGTGCAAGGAGGCAGAAGATGAGGGACATAGAAAAAGGGGTAGGAGGACAACATTCGAGATTGAGGGGCCGGGTAGCTCAGTTGGTAAGAGCGTCTTGCTAGTAACCGAAAGGTCGCTGGTTCGAATCCCGGATTGGTCAACGTGTGATCATATTATTTTCCCCTTTACCAACAACTGGCCCGCTGGTGTCAGTATAAATCGGTCCAGTAGTCACCTATATGCGAAAGTGTCGTGTGACTATAATCTACAAACAACAACAACATTCGAGAATGGACTGATTTGACACTGAACGAAATTATGGGGGTTGCTGAGAACAGAGAAAGCTGGAGTACGCTGGTTAAACGTTCATCTGTGGTGCCCCAACGACCTTTGAGTTACGGGATAGGATAGAATAGGTGTGTGTGTGTGTGTGTGTGTGTGTGTGTGTGTGTGTGTGTGTGCGCGCGTGTATGGGTGTGTTTTGGTGAGAGACATGGTGCGTACGGCGGGTGTTTCTAAACAGATTCCGCTTATCTTTTTTTCCTATGTAGGGAGACACGCGAGCCGGTTGTGACCGACAAATCGATCGGAACGCAGCTGCTCTGATCGGAAACAAAAAGGAGAAAAGAGAAAGGATAACAGTAAATATATGGGCTCGTCCCCCCCCCCACTCCCCTTTTCTTCCACCTCTCTCTCTCTCTCTCTCTCTGATATGACCATACCCCACCACCTTGTTCTTCTTTATACCCTATTCTGTCCTCTCTCTTTTCTTAATTTCTGCGGTCCTGATTTGGCTCGGAAGAGTCCGCTGGACCTAAAGCAATAATAAATCAATCAATCAATCAATCTTAATTTCTGGTTCTTATTCTCTTCGCCCCCTTCAGCCCTTATAGTGGGCACTTTTAAAAATATATATATATATATATACCACAGTGTTTGTATTTTGTGATCTCTTATGTAATTTGTGTTACTTGTTTACTGTTGGTCCGCGTGAATGCCCTTGAGAAAAACCGTTGTGTCTGATTGTACGCTACATACAACGAATTCTTCTTCTTCTTCTTCTTCGTCTTCTTCTTCTTCTTCTTCTTCTGCAGTTTCTACCACAACTACCATGGGAATGCTATAGTAATAAGGACATATCAATACATTTTATTTAAAAGAGGGGCAACATAACTTCGATCCAAGGAAGCGGCTTAGAATCAAATCAGCATTAACCGTTGAGTGGCGTAACAGGTGAGCAAACTGTTAAACTAAATATTCGTATATATCATTCCGTTATTTTAAACATATAGTGCTAGTGCAATATTCACGCGGAAATTTGCGCTCTGCAAGAGTGCTACTACTACTACTACTACTACTACTACTACTACTACTACTACTACTACTACTACTACTACTACTACTACTACTACTACTACTATATTACTATTACTAACCTACTACTACTACTATATTACTATTACTAACCTATTACTATTACTATATTATTTTACTACTACTAACCTACTACTACTACTATTACTACTACTACTACTTCTACTACTTCACGTTACTTTCCATATCATGATTACACAACGATATTTTTAAGATGTACAAGTACATTATAGGTATTATAGAATACATTTAAAATGCTAATTATTAGCACTTCCAGCTTCCTTACAAATACTTTCATTTCGCCATCACACAGATGCTACTGCTGCTGTTTCTACTACTACTACACCCCACCGTCATCACCACCACCAATATTACTACTATTACAACTACTTCTATTATTACAACAACACCAACTTCTACTCCTACCACCACCACCACCTTTGCCACAACAACTACCAACTACTACTACTATTAAAACTACTACTACCACTACTACTACTTCTATTACTAATACTACCACAAGTATGAAAACTATAATTACTACTACTTCTATTACAACTTCTACTGCAACCACTTTCAATTAACGTTGCAAATGTAAATTGAAAGCAGCCCAAAGTACAGCAGTGAGGTCAGGGCAAGACAAGACACACAAGGCCAGTCAAAATCAATCATAGAATGGACATGCGAACTGACCGCCACGGGGAACGGACAAACAAGGTGTTGATCTCCTAGATCCGACTCTGGGCTGCGATCGATTGCCGGTTCGTGCTACATACAACCACTACAGCGTCTCGCACACACCTGTTGATCACGCTGCCCTCATGGTTCACGAGAAGACGCACGAATGCGCGCGCGCGCGCGCGCCCACTGACATACGCACTCACACATACAACAGATGGCAAGCCATTCACACGTATTTTCAAGATAATCACACACATTTAAAAATCCTGTTGGGTTGTGGCCTGTTTTGTACATACGCAGACACTCGCACAAACAGTAACACACATGCACGCACACAGACAGACACACTCACACCAACAACAGCACAAACACTGCTACATGATGAAGACTCACTAGCAAGCTACTATGCAAACATTCACACTCTAGCCACATGGTGTACAGAGAGTTACTTAGAGCTTAATGTAAAGAAAACCAAAGAGTTGGTTTTTGATGAAAGGAAATCTTAAGCTAAATTTGTCCCAATTGTAATTGCTAATGAAGCTGTTGAGGTAACAGAAACATTCAAATACCTTGGTACAGTACCTGATACTAAGCTAACTTTCAGTTCTAATGTAGATTTTATCTACAAACGAGCACAACAACGCCTGTATTTGCTAAGGAAACTAAAATCATTCAATGTCAGCACAAAAACACTAGGCACAGCTTACCGGAGCCTCATTGAGAGCATACTGACATACAACATAGTATGCTGGTTTGGAAGCATAGGAGTTAAAGATCATTCTAAACTTGCCCGTGTGGTCTGCTTAGCAGGGAAGATCATAGGCAGTGTTCAACAACCCCTAGAAGAGCTATATCATAGAGCAGTGCGCAGGAAAACAAGTCGCATTCTTACAGACAAATCTCACCCTTTGTTTTCAGAGTTTCAATCCCTCCCCTCAGGTCGCCGGTATGTTGTACCAATGGCTAAGAAAAACAAGTTTAAAAGATCCTTCATCCCCCAAGCAGTTTCACTTTTGAATTCCAAAGCCCAATTATCCAGCATCTAAATTAATGTACAACTTTTAGTTGTGAGTGTGGGTATGGATTGGTGGTGGGTGGAAAGAATAGGGTGTGCCATTGTAAAATGTGGGGTGGGAGTGGGGGATTAGTGAGGGGAGTGGGTCATCATAATTGTTATGATTGCTTGGATGTAATTTGCTGAGTTATGACATTCTTAATTAGTAGATTGAACTTGTTCTAGTCACATAATATATAATTTGTTATTTTAATGATCCTAACCATTGTTATGGTACTCTTTATGTAATCTAGTTATGAGATAGGTAACCTTGTCAGTTGTGTCTTTGCTGTGTTTCTTTTTTATTTCAAAAATTATAATGTTCTAAGCATGTTTTTACTGCATTGTATTATGTAATTGATTGTTGACTATGTATAGGTAAATGTAGAATGTTCTAGTCATGGCTCTACCTTTTAAGCACTGCAATTATAATCATGTTTAGGCCGTGATATATATAGTTTAAGACAACACTTAACTTGTGCTGTCATTAGGTTATTTTGTGTGTGGGTGTGTGTGCGTGTGCTTTTTCTGCATGAATGTAAAATTATTAGTTATTAGTGATGTGGAATTTAGGTTGTGAATGTCTGTATTTGATTGGAATTTAAGGTTGCTGCTGTGTCATTCGAAATGAATGTGTCTCTGCTAGTTGTGTATATAAAATGGATATATTGCATGCTTCTTGCGGACGACGAGCCAAAGACAAATTTCTGTATGTGATGAACATCGGACAATAAAGTTATATTGTATTGTATTGTTGTATTGTAACACAAACACACACACACACACACACACACACACACACACCAACATCAACAAAAGCACAGACACACAAAATTTACAACAGCAAAAAATAACTGAAGACAATTAAATACAAAAACATCTGCCTCAGCCGATTTCTAAGATCAGTGGAGGATGGAACATCAAATATGATGAGCAACGAGTGCTTCAGTGCACATGCTTCAATGCCCGTACTACTAGCGCCCAAGAAAATATGCAGGCGAAGCAGAGTCAACCATTTGTTGTTATTCAAAACTAAAGGGTTACTGCAAACTCATTGTACACAGTTGCAAAGGAAATTAGTGAACACGTATATTAAAAGTTCAACATAGGCGCTCCCTTTACGCTTGCGAAACATGGACCCTCACGGCAGATCTACAACAAAGAATACAAAGAACGGAGATGAGGTGCTACAGAAGACTTCTGGGCATTTCCTATACCAAGCACATCACCAGCAACGAAGTCAGAAAGACCATCACACAAACCATTGGACAACACGATGACATACTCACAGTGGTGAAAAAACGGAAACTCCGATGGTATGGCCACGTCACCAAAGCATCAGGTCTTGCAAAAATCATCCTGCAAGGCACGGTGCAAGGAGGCAGAAGAAGAGGGAGACAGAAAAAAGAGGTGGGAGGACCACATTCGAGAAAGGACTGGCTTGACACTGAGCGAAGCCATGAGGTTTGCTGAGGACACAGAAAGATGGAGTACGCTGGTTAAACGATCATCTGTGGTGTCCCAACGACCTTCGAGTTACGGGATAGGAAAGGATAGGGTAGGATGGGATAGTCCTGATCACACAATACGTATAGTTTGCTTACAACGGCATAACAGAACAATGAGACATGGGACTACACCTACAATGCCTACGTATAACAATAAAAGGTACAGGACGCACACAATATCTCCATTCTTGCCATTGCCAAGCCTCGTTCAATCTTTTTCACTCTCATTCACTCCAGATACAATAAACCATACTTGCAACGCGTCCTGGCTCCACAGGCTCTGACGTCTCTT
>CM072523.1:44196548-44294048 GCA_036898135.1 Oncomelania hupensis | reverse complement strand
AATAAAACGATCGGATCTATCGTGCGCGTCTCACACGTACCATCGTGAGCGTCGCAAACGTAACAGAGGTATGGGTTATACGATTACTAATACAAACATTAGCTTACTAAAATAATCCAGTAGGAGACTGCCTCATTCTAATAGATATAGTAACGCGACCAAAACGATGCGAATGTAATTAAATGACAGGGCACAATTATAGTCTCGGACATAACAATTACAGTCTCCCAAATAGCACGATTACACTTACAGAAATGCAAATAGCAGGATTATTATCAGTCGATAAGGCTGCTTCATTATCACACCTGTGGCCAAGGGACAGGTTGACGCATGAACAGCAACATCGATCGTTGGCAAGTGAGTCTGCGGTGACTTCACCTAGATCAGATTATGTCACGTCCGCTTATTTTTAAGTGCCATTTACGTTGAGAGAGAGAGAGAGGGGAGGGAGAGAGAGAGAGTGAGGTAGAGAGAGAGAGAGAGGTAGAGAGAGAGGTAGAGAGAGAGAAGTAGAGAGAGAGAGAGTTAAAAAAAAGAAAGAGAGAGAGGTAGGGAGGGAGGGACATCGACAGATAGAGCGAAAGACAGAGAGGCAGAGAGCTAGAGAGAGACAGTGAAAGACAGAGAGACAGGGAGACAGAGAGAGACAGGGCAACAGAAAACAAAGAGAGAGAGAGAGAGAGAGAGAGAGAGAGAGAGAGAGAGAGAGAGAGTGAGAGTCTCGTACTTATTTTGGAATTTAAAGGTTGCTACCATTATACAAGGATTGCGATTTTAGGATTGAGGTGTATTCTTACAAATAGACCTTTGCTTTGTTTGTGACACTCATCCATCCACATTATGTTGGGATCTATCGGGGAACACTTAAACATCACCTGTTCTCATTTGACACTTAAAAAAAATCATTTAAACATTTAGAGATAGTTTGTTTTAAATCATTTAGAGAGAGAAAAAAGATAGAGCAAGAGAGAGAGGGAGAGAAGGTGAGAGAGAGGCAATACCACATCATCGCCACCATCACCATAATCACCAATACTAAGTGTACTACGTAGCTACTGGTGTGTTATTGGGGTTGTTGTTGTAGTTATCGTTGTTGTTGTTTTTGCTGCTGCTGCTGCTGCTGCAGGTGCTGCTCTTCGCGTTAGGCTAGTGCGCACAAACTCATATCAGTGTAAAATTCTTCTAAATAACACCCAATGTTTGGAAGTACGTTAGCACAAGCTGTTGCAATGTAGATGTGTGTTAATGTGTGTGTGTATGTGTGTTAATGTGTGTGTGCGCGCGTGTTAATTAGATTACGCGCGCGGTTTGTGTGTGCATGTTTGTGTGTATGTATGTATTGGGGTGGCCTCGTGGCAGGGGATTAGTCGCCGGTTTCCTATGCCGAAGGTCGCGGGTTCGATTCCCGCAAGGGGCGAACGTATGTGACTTAGGTACGAGACTATTGAGGTCACCGAGGGTTTTCTCCGGGCACTCCGGTTTCCTCCCTCCCTTCAATAATGGTACAGGACGCAGTCAATATAAAAATTTCAAAAATAAAAATTTCGATTGTCTTTCCGTCTTCTAATAGCGATCTCCCTGCCTTTACACCACCTGTTTGAGTGATGGATGTGTGTTTGGTGTGTGAGGGTGGATGAGACAGGTGAGCGTGTATGTTGGTATAGATCGCCGCGCTTTGAGCCTTGGGGAAAGGCGCGTATAGCATCCTGTATTATTATTATTATTATTATTATTATTATTATTATTATTATTATTATTATTATTATTATTATTATTATTATGTGTATGTGTGTGTGTGGACATGCGTGCGCTTCTTCGTGTGCCTGTATATAAGTGTTGACTGTTGTTTATTGTGTTCATTTGCGAGTATGTGCATTAGCACAAGCTTTGGCAGACTAGAGGGTGTGTGTGTGTGTGTGTGTGTGTGGGTGTGTGGCGTCTGGCGTCAATATATTTTTGTAGACGGCTTTTCCATGACTCGAAGGCGTCCACCTAGGCCTGTTCCGGGATGGCTGCAAGGGCTGCCTGGACATTTTGTTTGGATGTCCTCGATCGAGTCGAAGTGTTTCCCTTTCAGCGATGATTTTAAGCGCGGAAACACGAAGAAGTCAGGAGGCGACGCGTCCGGACTGTAGGGAGGCTGGGGGACCGCCGGAACGTTCACCCATGCCAGGTAGGCGCTCACGATGAAGGCGGTTATCGTGGTGAAGCTTCCAACTGTTCTCGATGTCCCGTCATGCACTTGCGCTCGACGGTTCTTTGCAGCATTGTCAGGACTTCCAAGTAGTAAGCAGCATTCATGGTCTGTCTGGGCGGGACAAACTAGTAGTGGACGATCCCCTTCACTCCGAAGAAGGCGACGATTGCTCTAACGAACTTTCCATTCCGCCGTGTAACGCACTTCCGTACAAGGGTTCCCGTCAAGGCTGATCCTAACGCTCCGAAAGCTCGGAGGCAACTGAGCTCCATGGCGTTGGGAAGCCAATACCTGCCATCACCTTCACTGGCAAGTGGAGCTGCTCGCGGCGAGCTACGCTCGCCTCAAAATAAAATGAGGCTCATTACTTTTGAGTCCTACCAAAGAGCTTAATGATAGAAAGACGGGGAACTTGGTACAGAACCGCGAGACGAAAAGTACGAGTTATGCTCCCTTGTCGACATGCTGAAAATAGCTCGTGGCAGAAAGTCAAAAGAAGACCGAGTGAAACAGGGCGGTGACTTTTGCACAGCCATCAATTGCCATAATGCCAGATACAAGAATTTTTTTGTATTTATGTAGGCCTAAACTAAGACCGCTGCAATGTTGTTAGTGTTAAAACAATCGGAGAGCGGCTTGAATGATTCACGTGATACCTATGTGCTAAATCCAAAACAGTTTGCTTGCTGACAGTTTACGTTCAACAGGTCGCTCACTGTTTACGTTATTGCTAGGTTGTTTGACTATATTTGTGCTTATATTTCAAAAGTAGATGTCAGATTGGCAGTTTGGCTTCGTCAATCTGCTTATGTTAACAAGTTAAATTAGACTAAGTCTGTTTTCTCCTCGTGATCAAATACTGTGCAAGGTAACCCCTTACCTAGGCACAAAAATGGTCCTTGATCTGTTGTAATCCCTTTTCGTTTGAGTGTAAACGGGAAAAAAATGTAATGTAGAAACTCAGTCCTTGTTCTGATCTGTGAATTTCTGCGCATTAGATCTATATTGTGTGGAATTTTGTAATCTAGGTTCTGATTGTTCTGTCTGAGTAATTAATTATTTTCCATGAAGTGACTGATGTTATTAAGCCAGTGATGTGGGAGGTGAGAGGGTTGGGGGGTAGAAGGACACCTGATATAAATTAAATTCACACTATTAGTGAAACATTTTGTTATTGTGCTTTATTGTGATTAATTGATTGAATGACAGAGCTCTCTCTTCCCCCAACCCCCCTCTTTCTCTCACTCTCTCTCTCTCTCTCTCTCTCTCACGATTACGGATTTACACAGTTTCGGATAAATGAAACAGTCTGTCATGCATATTTTAATTTTAAAATATCTGTCGTTGATTAAAAAATAATAAATTCCAGGGCAGAAAACGAACCTATGACATACACACATAAGCAGCATAAAAGCACCTAATAAATGTCAATAAGTAAACATAAAAAAGACAGCAGTAGCGGAATGTTAATAATAATGATGGTTAAAAGTTTGGTTTTTGCAAACGTTGCCATAAAAATGTTCTTTTGCAATGGCATAGGTTCAATAAATTACCACGCACAGATCATTCATATAGCAGATGATGAAATATAGCCAGCCCGAGCAAAGGGAGATAATCCGTGAGAGCGTCTCGCATTTTTGTATATGACATAATGGAAGTTCCCCCTCTTTCCGTAATAAGCTCTTTGGTCCTACCTTGTATAATTATCTGTGTGTTCATTTTGTCTGCTTGCGCGTAAGTGCGGGCGTTCAACCGGCGTGTGTGTGCGCTCCGTGCTTGTATGTAGCGCACACCTGTTGGCGTGAGTGTCAGTTTCTTTGTAGACAGAATTACAGTGTGTATGTGTTTTGTATCGATCATAGCTATACAGGTCCATGACTAACAAAAAAAAACAATACAAAATGTCCGCATCAGCGAGCAACAGCAGCGGGCATTTTTGCGTTAAATTACATACCACACATCACGTGCTTGAACAAGCGATCGCGCAATATTTATACCAAATTAAGGATAGTGGTATCCTGAGAAGGGAACAAGAGGGAGGGAGAGAGAGAGAGAGAGATAGATAGAGAGAGAGAGCTGAAAGAGAAGATAAGACAATAATTTTATTTTGAAAGGGTAAAAGAGTAAGAGCCGGGTGAGCTTTGTTATATCTTGCCCTTGGGTTATTAACTATTAACTACAACAAATTTGTGTAATAACATTAACATCACGGGACAATAACAAATACACAAGCTAATCATTACATAATATTATTGTCAAAAAAATATCGATGTAAAATATCCATTAACAACAATTAATGTTCATTTAATTTTTTTAATGTGTTTTAAGAGATGTGTTCTAAATGATGTAAATTTATTTGCTGGAGAGCGGGGATCTTTAGGAAGGTTATTCCACAAAGTGGAACCGGAAGAAGCAAGGCTATTTTGAAGAGATACATTCTTGGAATTGGAACATTTAATTTTGTAGACGATCTGGCAGGGGTTATTTTTAGAAAAAAGGGAAGAAAGCTAAAGAAGGTGCGTTGCCAGAAAGGGTCTTGTGAATGAAAATCCCTTTATTAAATTTAAGTCTGTCGGCAAGAGGTAGAATATTGATCCGTTTAAAGTCATCCGGAGAGATTTTTTTGTCTAACAGTAACTTGTTTAATTGCACGTTTGTGAACCCTAAGTAAAGGCTTAATTGCATTGCCACTAGCAGAATCCCAAATAGTAGAAGAATACTCAATAAATGGTTAAATATGACCGGACTAAAACAATTTACGAGAAGGTAGATTTAGTAGATGTTTCATCCTTGATAATTGATAAGTCCTTTTAGAAATAGTTTTATTAACATTTAAAATTTGTTTCATCCAGGACATATTATTGTCTAAAGTTACAGTTTAAAGTTAAAGAGGCTCCGAACCTTACAAAATCATGCAAGATACAGTAAAGAAGGGGAGAACTAAAAGCGACAGATGGGTGGGGGGGGAGGTAGGGGGAGGTAGTGTAGGGGGAGGAATGAAGGAGATCGGATAGGGGTGGGGTAGAAATAAGGAAATAGTGATAATGAAAATACAATGCGTGTTTGAACACACGATTAGCTTATGCGTTGTTCAACGTTTAGCGTATTGTGCAATAATAGGAAAAGAGCCAGACAAAAAAAAAGTTTATTCCTGAATGCTGTTTCACGATGGAACTTATTGCTGGTAAAGTCACAAAAGGACTATATTTGCATATATGCATATTCATAGCGCGTGAGCCAAAGAAGCCCACGTCGTCTGCCCAGAAGTTAAATCCTAGTGCGCATGCATATGCATGCGCGTCGCTAAGCGGAGAGAGATTCTGCAGCGGAAAATAGTTCCTAAAAATATGGAAACCGCTTTAGGAATCCAGTGCCTTGACTTTTTTGAAATGTCAGCCAAGACACGGAAAGAAAGAGCAGGTACACAAACAGGAACTGTAGACGAGATTGAACACAAAAAGAAGGAAGACGATCTGTAAACAAAGGGGTGAGAAGAACAAATAAGCAATGTGGATAAGAATATGCACCCGGTACACATTGGTCGAAGGCTGCCAGAAGCATGTTTTACTAGTCGCCTCAACAGGCGATAAAGCATGCTCTCATGCTTCATAGCACTGCTTCCTACACGCTTCAAAGCGCTATAGTTACGGAAAAAGCGCAATTTCACTGTAAATATATACAGAACGTTGCTCTACAACATCCCGCTCTTTATGGGAGCATGCTTTATGGCCTGTTGAGGCGACTAATAACGCATGCTTCTGGTAGCGTTCGACCAATGTGTATCGGGTAGAATATACGAGGTGGATGGAAGAAGAAGAAGAAGAAGAAGACGTTGGTCGCAGGCTACTAGAAGCATGCTGTAGTAGTCGCCTCAACAGGCCATAAAGCATGCTCTCATGCTTCAGAGCACTGCTTCCTATACTGTTCAAGCCCTAGGAGCATTGACCAATCAACTCATGAAAATAGAAAATGTAAGTTTCGTCTCCTCTGGGGGACGAATGAGGGCAAACTGCATTTGTTTCTACAGTAGGTCAACTGTCTTTTACGAACCGTTTGAGAATGTTTTTGAACCGTTTGTTGACGCCGGATAGTGTCCTCACTTGGTTTCATACAATTTAAGAATCCAAGAAGGCAAATGGGTTTTTGAGACGGAAAGAGCGGAATGTTGTAGAGAAACATTCTGTATATATTTACAGTGAAATGGCGCTTTTTCCGTCACTATAGAGCTTGAAGAGTATAGGAAGCAGTGCTCTGAAGCATGAGAGCATGCTTTATTACCTGTTGAGGCGACTACTAAAGCATGGTTCTGATAGCCTCCGACCAATGTGTACCGGGTGGCAGAAGAAGAAGAACAAGAAGAAGGAGAAGGAGACGGAGAAAGAGGAGGATTGATTGATTGATTGATTGTTGCTTTAGGTCCAGCGGACTCTTCCGAGCCAAATCAGGACCGGACAACCCTCGATCCGCATAAAAGATCTGCTGAAAAAACCCTAGTGGGAAAATTGAATGCCCTCCACCGGCCAGTCACTTTACAATAAAGACATCCCACGCAGGGGACGGCTGAGGCTTTACCCCAACTACTCGAACCCCCGGTTACAAAAACAAAATAGAATATAAACATCATTATAAATTATCAACAAAACATATACATATAAAATGCCTATATTGCTAAATAATAACATCATAGGAAGCCCTGGTGACCACCCGGCAGAAAGCGTCCAACACTCCCAAGCTGATCCAACAGACCTCATACACAAACAAGGAGTCTTGTCCAGGAAGAGTTTTCAAGAAAAAAGGTAGGTCATTGATCTAGCGAAGAAGAAGATAGTATAGCAGAGTGATAGGACAGAGCAGGAATGGGAAAGAGTAAATGAGGAAGACAGCGACAATGGGAATTTAAAGCACTAAATTTTCAGAAAGTGGGGATACTATTTATACTGAAACCCCCGGCACCCCAACGGGGGTACTGTTGCCGCAGTGAATTGGTCTTGCCTACAAAGTCAAGACAGGTTTTCAACTGGGGCTTTCACTTTTCCCTTTATAGGTTAGAACAATCTACAGTGGCAAGATTGCTCATGACCCCAAGGGGTGAAAGAGGAGGAAGCTAGACCTGAAAAAACAAAGCAAGTTCTTTCGTTTGGGCCAAACTCATCAGCCTTTTACATTCTCACAGAGGAAACGATGAGACGCATCGTCAGGATGAAGGTTTGAAGACTCAGATGACCTTATATATTTGCAAGAGCCAAACCAGTGTCATCAGAACACCACCATTAATACAAATCGTGTCATCTTTACACATATGTTCTCTCTCTTTCTCTCTCTGTCACACACACGCACGCACGCACACACACACGCACACCCCCCCCCCACACACACACACACACAACGCTCCAACCTGCATGCATTTGTTTTGTCCTTGCAAAGCAGTAGTCTCATCGTGATCATGAATGGAAGATTTCTGGCAGATAGTGGTTTTGTTACAGCATTTTGGGGCGAGCTTAGGCCGCGTAATTTTAGGGCGTGGTAATAGCGTACTTTCACAGTGCAAGCCAATCATAAGCACACAGACAAAACTTCGGTTTAATCGTCTGAACTGCATACCTGTCAAGTGCTACGGATTTTTGCGTAGCGCTACAGATTTGGAACATTTTCCCATTGCTACGGCGTATCACAAAGCTGCTACGCAATTTTTCAAAAGTGACGATAATAATATTTTTTAGCCAAGGGGGTTTTCGCGCGAAAGTAGTCTGTTCCGGTCGAGTCCGGTTTAAAGACACTTAGTAAAAACACAGCACTTCCGCAACACATGTTCGTTCAGAACTTCAGTCTACGATCAGTCTTTGTGAGGGAGAGACAGACGGAGTTGAACAAAGAAAATGGCAAAGCCTCCACCTAAAAAACTCAAACGACCAGGATGGGAAACCGATAAGGATTTTGAAGGCCTAGTGGAGAAGTCCAAAGAAAGTAGACTCAATAAAGTTTAGTAATAGCATATGAGTTACTCATATGCTATTACTAAACTTTATTGAGTCTACTGATGCATTAAAAAAATTGTTTTCCTTACCAGTGCTAGGAAAGTTTAGATCTACATGGAAGCCATGTAAATGATGTGATGCTGAACCTGGTCTTGAGACAAAATAGGAGATTTTCCTACCAATTTCTTTTCTCTCTCTCTCTTTTTTTTTTTTTTTTTTTTTTTGCATTTTTACTTTTATTTTGAAAAACGTACATGAAATTTGAAAATGTTTATAATGATAATGGTAATAGCTAAAGTGTTGTGCATTAACAAGATTTTACAATAAATTTGTAAACACATTGGATGTGTGTGTTTATATTGGATGCAGAAGTTTCCAGTTTTGTTGCGAATCGCGTGATTCACATTAGTGCTACACCAAACCTCCATTTGCTATGGTTTTTCTGATAAATTGCTACACCACAACCCCAAAAACCCTTGACAGGTATGGAACTGTCACGCTCCACCAATACTAATAGTAACAGCACAGGAAGAAGGATCACAAGTGTTGACACTTTGCCATATGGCCGACTCAGCTTGTCGTTATCCCGTAAACGTGGCGCTCGCCACATTAGTGCCAAACTTTCACAGGACTTTCCCTCGCCCAAATGCCCACCATCAATAATGGTCATTTTAGCGGAAGTTATCTCTGTTTGTCAGTCAGTCTCTCTCTTAATTGTTAGAGTTTCAAGGGCAGGATGTAAAGCAACAATACACCCATGCAGCGCTTACTATTTTACCCTTGGGAAATAAAATTGATATTCTCTCTTACCCCCCCCCCCCCTCATCCACCTCTGTCTCTCTATCTCTATCTCACACACACTCACCTCAGTCAACGTGAATGAATAATTTCAATTAAACAGCTATAGTATCCCGACTCTTTCATCCCCCCTGCGATGGATTATGCAAACGTTGCGTGCTTATTTGTTGAATTTCTACGCATCATTTGCCGTAACGGCCACAGCCATGCGCTTCGTAAATCAGTGTAGATCCATCATCATCATCATCATCATCATCATCATCATCATCATCATCATCATCATCATCATCATCATCATCACCATCATCATCATCATCATCATCATCAATTATACAATTCTTCTTCTTCTTTTTTAATTAAAAATTACATGCGTTCAGCTTTAAGTGGTAGAGCTCCAGACTTTCTTTGTTCAAGACACATAAGTAGGATTATTCACAAACTGAGGGTGAATTCGTGGAATACCAAGTTTTCTAAAAAATATTGTGTGTGTTTGCTCGCAAAGATTATCTGTGGAACACATAGTACGACAGTGTCCTGTGTTGCTTAACATATACAAAGAAAAACAAATAGTGACTGACAACGACAAACCATTAGATTCTATATTGCATCATCATGTAATAGTTGACGTTGCTACGACTATTAGTGAATCTCTGATCAACAAATTGGTATATAATTTTATATTTTATTTATTTATTTTATTGTCTAATGGACCTTTGTGATTGTTTGTCTGTGCGAGAGAAAGTGTTTTGGTCTAATATCACTCAGCAAGTGAAGAGACGTTAAATAAAAGAATTGAATTGAATCTTCTTCTTCTTCTTCTTCTTGTTATTATTATTATTATTATTATTATTATTATTATTATTATTATTATTATTATTATTATTATTATTATTATTATTATTATTATTATTATTATTATTATTATTATTGTGATTATTATTATTATTATTATTATTATTATTATTATTATTATTGTTGTTGTTGTTGTTGTTGTTATTGTTATTATTATTATTATTATTATTATTATTATTATTATTATTATTATTATTATTATTATTATTATTATTATTATTATTGTTGTTGTTGTTGTTGTTGTTGTTGCACAAGTCGCTGGCGGATGCTGTATCTAGTTGAGCTGTTTTCACCTCCCCGACGGGATTATTATGCAAACGTACTCCTCATCTTGTTGAATTCTACGCATCATCCTCGTAAAAGCCTCCCATACCTACAAAACCACCCTTAGACCTATCTCATCATCATCCTCATCATCACACCTTTCATCCATCATCATCATCATGCTTCATCATCAATCATCATCATCAACTATCTTCTTCATCAATTATACATCTAACCTTTACTTCTCTTCTCGTTCGTTTTTTACTTAGAAAGCTAAGTTAGATTATTCATTCTTTAGTGGATCTCATAACTTCAAGATAACCAATGTTTTCTAAAGAAACAGCGATGGTAGAGGTGGGAGAAAGAATGTTGAGTGAATTTTAAGAGTAAGTTGTTACATAAAAACAAAAAAAAATAGTGATTGACAATAAAACCATAGATTCTATATACAACATGTGAATAGTTGTACAATGTGCAATTGAATGTATACAAAGGGTCCATATTTGTGACAACTATACAACCATTAGGATCTACAAATCAAATAAATTTAGGAACTGAGAAAATGTTGTAATAGGTTGACGGTTTATCTACAGTGTAGTGTTTTGGAGCAACAGAGATAAGCAATGTAAAGAGAAAAAATCTTCTCGAGAGTTTTGGTTACAGTATCACCATTAAAGTAAAAAATTAAAGTAAAACCATCTTCTTCCTTCTTCCTTTCCTTCTTCTTCCTAACTTCTTACTTCTTCTTGTTCACGTCTTGTATTCTCTCATTATTATTATGGATTATTTTTTTATTATTATTATTATTATTAGTTATTAGAACATTATTATTATAATTTTATTATTATTATTATTATTATTATTATTATTATTATTATTTATTATTAACATTAATTATTATTATTGTTGTTGGAAAGACATGCACAAATCACTGTAGCCCAAAGGTAGACTATCGAACCTGACTCTAGGCAATTCTCACATCTAACCTTAGTTTCTGAACATTTGGACTGTTCGGGAACAACAGGTTTTTCGAGGTTCAAGCCCTCAACTGTATGAAACTCACGAACCTTCTAAAATGGGGCTCAAGCGCATCGTACAAAACAAAGAAATAAACAAATTCCTTATTAATTATGGCAAAAGTTATGTATTATTCCAAATTTAAGTAGTTATTCAGTATTATATGTGTTTAGCGCTTTCTTTAAAATGTTGGTTCTTGCAAAAAACATGTATAAAAAAATTAGCCAGATGAACAAATAGGCTCACGGCATTCAAAGAAATAAAACGTGAGGGACAGGTCCATACAATTAATCTTGTGTCGAACATGCAAATGTGGTCAAGCAGGTAATAATGTTCTATATGCCACTGCAGGAGCTGGACATTTGTGGTTTTAACCATGGGTAATAGACGCTCGGTAAATAATCTGCGAAGTTTGCTTTTTGTCTTGGAGCTCTTGAACGCACGTTTGATAAGAAATAGATTACTATTAAACGATTTAGACCTGTCTGTCCTGTCTGTGAACTGCCTGAAGCGGCAACATGTTCACGAACCTGGGCTTTTTTCGAGGTCCTCACATCCCTAACCTTAGTTTCTGAACCATTTGGACCAAAAAGGTTCGGCAACCTAGGTTTAGGATCGGAGAACCTCGACAAAATGATTAATGAACCTTCACGAACCTTCTAATTAAGGCAGGCTCTTAAGCGCATCGTCTAACATCCCAAAAACTGACCACAATCCTTTTATAATTATGGTGCGTTATGTATTATTTCATGTTTATTTATTTATTGACTTATTTATTTAGTATTATTTTTTATTTGTTTATTTATCTATTTATTTTAAATGTTGGTTCTTGCAAAACTATATAAATATGTAATTAGCCACTTAAAACAAAAAACTAGTCATTGTTTCTGTTGTTGTTTTTTTCAGGCGGAGGCTTCCACTGTCTCAGATACTGTGTATGGTCACGATGAGGTGAGGTCATAACCATTAATCTGTGTGGCAATAACCCTGTCATCAGCAGGATAATGTGATGGGTTTGCGTGCTGTGTCTCCGCACTGCAGCGTCACTGCTGACATTATGTGGTGTTAACCATCGGGTCAAAGGGCGGCCGCTCCGGTAAATAATCTGCGAAGTTTGCTTTAGGGCTGTCTTAGGAGGCGCCTTGAACGCTACGTTTGATCACGGAGAATAGCGCATCATTAACGATTTATGACTCCTGCTTTGTGACCTGTCTGTGAATGCCATGTATATAGTTCTTGGTTCTTAAGATTATTAAGGTTTGGGGTGATTTATACAAATGTCCATTATGAATAATCGATGTTTGTAACCTAAGGTTATGAAGATGTTCTGGAGGATTCGCGCAGTATAAATGATCACAGTATAATAATTGCTTTTGACTGTTTTGTTCGTCGGCCATGCGGGAGATATTCTGGTTACTTTCTATTTGCAAACAAAGAAGGAAACATTGTCTTGCAAAATACACATTCGGGATCTTGTTCTTTTAAACACATTGGTGCATACGAACCTTCATTTCAGACATGGTGAAACGGAAATGACTGCGATATATAGAAGAAAATACACTGTGCGGCGCGACTTTTTGTCGTGACAACCAGCAGAAAGATTGTTTTTGTCAATTTCAATAGAACGTAGCATTATAATAATGAGAAACAAATGTGTGCATAAACCAAAAGAACGCTAATTTAGAAGACGACGACAACAACAACAACAACAAAACAAGAAACAAAACAAAACAACACAACTCAAGGCAAATTCTATAGGCAAACAAACCACAAAAGAATGTAGGATTAGGAGACAACGGGGCCTAACCAGTGGTACAACAGTCTAGCCCCATAGGGAATGTACATGTACACATTCCTTGGCACTGTACACACAACACATACAGTAGAAATAGGAAAACTGTCGTAGGGCAGATTAGGAAAGCTTATTTGTCAGTCGGCACTCGCATATGGGCACCCCAAGCTTACATCCTGATGGATATCAATGTTTTTTGCCCGTCTGAGCTTGTTTGTTTGGTTCTGTGCTTCTCCCTGTATTATTATATATAATATAGGTCTATGTTTCGGGTTTCCGTGTGCTTTGCGTGTTTCTGTAAATGACTTCCTGTTATATTACTACTGCTGCTGCTGCTGCTGCTACTACTACTACTACTACTACTACTACTACTACTACTACTACTACTACTACTACTACTACTACTACTACTACTTCTACTACTACTACTACTACTACTATTAGAAGGATACTACTACTACTACTACTACCACTACTACTATTAGAAGGATATAGGATGAGGATTTTTGCACAATTTCTAGATGTCTTATTGCACATAATATGATTATGCCTCCATTTAGGTACCCATGTAGAATTGTGAACGAGTGAATGAACGAGTGTGTGTGTTCGAGTGTGTGTGTTCGCGCGCGTGCGAGCGTGTGTGTGGGGGGGTGGGGGGTGGGGAGGGAGGGTGGCGATCTGTGCCAACATACACGCTTATACGTTCCATACCATCTCTCACATTATTTATTTAAAAAACACATAAACAACACACACACATATATCCCTCAAACTTGCGGCGTAAAAGACAAGATCTTTATTAGAAGACGAAAATGAAATAATGTTATTTTTCACATGTTAAAATGACTGCATCCAATATGATTATTGAAGGGAAGAAGGGAAACCGGAGTACCTTGAGAAAACCATCGGTGACCTGAATAGCCTCATACCCAAGTCACATAAGTTGGACCCTTGCGGGATTCGAACCCTCGACGTTCGGCATAGGAAACCGGCGACTAAGCCACGAGGTCACCCCGCGTGTGTGTCTAACTGCTCTTTATCTCTGACGGATGACATGCTTACTGTTCACCTGTCTATCCTGGCTTTGTGCTACGTGTCCCGTCCTGTCTTTGGCTAATGGCATGCTTATTGTCTGTTCTTGGCTTTGTGCTATGTGTCCCGTCCTGTCTTTGGCTAATGGCATGCTTATTGTCTGTTCTTGGCTTTGTGCTATGTGTCCCCGTCCTGTCTTTGGCTAATGGCATGCTTACTGTCTGTTCTTGGCTTTGTGCTATGTGTCCCGTCCTGTCTTTAGCTAATGGCATGCTTATTGTCTGTTCTTGGCTTTGTGCTACGTGTCCCGTCCTGTCTTTGGCTAATGGCATGCTTACTGTTTGTTCTTGGCTTTGTGCTATGTGTCCCGTCCTGTCTTTGGCTAATGGCATGCTTACTGTCTGTTCTTGGCTTTGTGCTATGTGTCCCGTCCTGTCTTTGGCTAATGGCATGCTTACTGTCTGTCCTTGGTTTTTAATGCTACGTTTATTTCGTCCTGTATTCGTGTGTTGTCGGTTTTGGCTAATGACACGTTTTACCGTCTGCCTCTCTTTGGCTATGTGCTATGCGTGTCTCGTCCTGTGTTTGTGTGATGTCTGTCTCTGACTAGCGGCATGGTTCTTGTCTGTCCTTCGTTGGCCTTTGTGCTACGATGGTCTCGTCCTGTGTTTGTGTGTTGTCTCGTATCTTACGGAAACTCCGATGGTATGGCCACGTCACCAGATCATCAGGCCTTGCAAAGACTATTCTGCAAGGCACAGTGCAAGGAGGTAGAAGAAGAGGGAGACCGAAAAAGAGGTGGGAGGACAACATTCGAGAATGGACTGGTTTGACACTGAGCGAAGCCATCAGGGCTGCTGAGGACAGAGAAAGATGGAGCATGCTGGTTAAACGATTATGTGTGGTGCCCCTACGACCTTCGGGTTACGGGACAGGACAGGATAGGATAGGATAGAATAAATAAATAAATAAATTAATTAATTAACTGTCTGCCTTTCTGTTTGCTGTCCTTGGTTTTCTGCTATGGTTGATCAGTTCCGTGTTTCTGTTTTGTCTTTCTCTGTGACTAACGCCACTCTGTTTGACTCTCTCTCTCTCTCTCTCTCTCTCTCTCTCTCTCTCTCTCTCTCTCTCTCTCTCTCTCTCCCCTTGCGTGGGTTTTTCTTCTGCGTTTGGGTCCTTCTGTGCGTATTGTTCTTGGGTTTTGTGTGCTGCCTGTTGTCTGCAATCGGATGAAGTGTCGATGCTTTATTTCTGACTATCCTTGGATCTGTCTTTCTGTCTGTTTGTCTCTCAGTCCTCCCCTCTCTCTCCCTCTCTCCCTCCTCTCTCTTTCTCTACCTCTCCATTTCTTATAGGCCGCGTTACAGTAATTTATCATTATTAGGGGCAGTAAACCCCAGTAATTGAGACCACCCGTCTCCTTTTCATCCAGGTCTGCTTTCCGCCAAAATGACACTTTAAGATATATGACGAGGCATTGCTCTATCAGGCAATTAGCGACACTGTAGACGATGGGAAAGAAAGATGAGGAGGAGGAAGAGGAGGAGGAGGAGGAACAGAATAAGAAGAAAGGGTGGCGGGGGATGTTGGTTGTTTTATTAAGGTCTTTTTTTTCACCAAGATGATAAAGACCGTACGCACACACATTCATGCACAAATGTACACATGGGAACACACACATAGGCACATGCCCCGTCTTTATCTCTCTCACATCCACACAAACATAATTTATAACTGCATTAAAACATAAGTAACAATGTCAGCTAAATAAAACGAGCGACTGGAGAATTAGTTAAAGCTTTTGCCAATCAAATGCTACACTTAAATCATTGATAATGTTTTTAACTGATGTTGTAGTATTGATTTCAGGGGGCAATAGGGGATGAATGTGAATAAAATCAAATAATTAATATTTTAGTGTTAAGGGTTCGTCACAAATGCACTTTACAGTTTTACAATCTTTGGTTTTCATCGCATTTAATAATATCCTGTTTGCCTTAGATGAAACTGATTTGGGACTTCCACGAAGATTTTTATATTTTGTACTGAACTGAACTTTCTTTACATTATTGTTTTCATTATTGTTTTGGATTTCTTTAGAAGACAGATTTATTTTAACTGACAGAGAATTATTATTTAAAGCACTTAACTTTGCTACACAATCAGCCCAATCATTATACGAAAATCCACAATGTGATGGAATCCAGCAAGATGTCGTTTCAGTATCACTAATTATCAAACCATTAATAACGTTCTGAATCTCCAAAATTACCTCTATTCAATCACAGTCAATATTAGATGTTAAAGCATCTTACTTAAACAGACAGAGAAACTACGTATAGAACTATACTAAATATAGTCAGGCATCATCTATACCTTATTTAGAGCCATTAATATAGCAATTAAAAAATCCAATGCCCCTTCGCTCTATAAAACGATTCTGATGATTTCAAATCTGGTATAACAAAAGCAGCTCCTGTTTCTCCTGATTCTAAAACGGATCCGTCAGTGTATAATTTTAAATTTCCTGAATATTTCTCACACACATGATTACGAAATTCTACTGCAATAAGATTTGGACTTAGGCCCTTTTTTTTCATAACAGCAATGCATATCGAAATGTGCTGTGTCAAGTTCCCCTGTAGGTACTGATGATATTACATCTTTATGTAAATTATCACTATGTGTTATTTAACTAAATAAGATCTTTAGTATACGTTGCTATTGTTTCAAAAGAGTGCACCTTTTGGGCTTGGTTTGGAAAATATACAGCCGATCTAATCAAAAGATCTTCATATGTACTATTGTGCTCTGATTAAGCTTATGTATTTCGCACAAGATAATCTCCTCCATTAAACTAAGTTCATAATCCCTGCAATTGTACAGGTTTCTGTTGTTTTTGTATGAATGGGCACTCCTAAAGCTAATTGCTGTCTACCCATAGTAATTTTTTTTAGGGAGATGTTTGGTGATGACAAATATGCTTCCTGTCAATACGTTAACTTTGATCCCACAAGGGCGGTAGCTAAATAAACTAATGTTTCTCATCTTGTCCCCAAGATCGTTTACTTAGCATTTTCCTTAGGATATTACTTTTAACAGCCTTTTGTATAAAGTATTCTATGTGTCTTTCCCTATATAGCTTACACGTTAAATACATTCCTAAAAATGTAACCTCTTTAATATATAACACATTTTAAAGACTGTATTTAACCTGTACGCTACATATTTTTCAAAAAAAGTACTAATATAATTCTGCATACAACCCAATTTGTTTTCATTTATACATCAGTCTAGCATGCCGAACTCGCACGTGTGCTTTTGTTACGTCAAAAATGTTACCAAAACAATTTTTCTCTGTGGAAATTGTTTTTAAAAATGTGTGGTAATTTTAACAATATGATCTATTGTCAACATCCCTTTGTGAAACCATCCTGATTTACGGGTATATTTTTTTGGATGAAACAAAACTAATATTGATGATGGTGGAAGAGGGAATGTGGGAGAGGTAAGAGTAAGAAAAAGAAGAACAATAACTAAAAAAAAAAAAGAAGAAGAAGAACAAGAACAAGAAGAACAAGAAAAAAAAGAAGAACAGCAAGAACAACAAAAACAACAAGAACAAAAATAAGCAAAACGAAAAGTAGAAGACGAAGAAAAAAGAAGAAGTACAAAAAAAAAGAAAGAAAGAAAGAAAGAAGAAGAAGAAGAAGAAGAAGAAGAAGAAGAAGAAGAAGAAGAAGAAGAAGAAGAACAACAACAACAACAACAACAACAACAACAACAACAACAACAACAACAACAACAACAACAACAACAACAACGTCACGACTCGGTTTTCTAAACCTGTGATTATAAAGTTTATAAGTCTGTGTTATAAAAGACGAAATGTGATGGAGAGAGAATAGATTCAAGTGTAATACTAAGTTTGCAAATAGTGTAACACGAGCATTGTGTTGTTAGTGTTACTTCGTCAGCCTAAAGAAGCCTTAGTCGGAAATTAGAGGTAACTTGTCTGTTTGTTTTGGTTTTGTTCGGGAAAGGGGGTGGGAGTTGCAGGGCAGTGCAAGGCCGAACTAGCGGAGCTAGCCAGGATTGCAACTGAAATCAACCTTTCAGTTGATCCGGAATGTTTGATGGAGGACAAAGCAGACATTACAGGCGAGAAACTGTGTTCGTTTGCAAACACTGTCCAGCTAAAGTTAGACAACTCTGGGCGCAAATTGCGGGCCAGCCGTTCAAAGTTGTCTCCCCTCGTATTTCCGAACATGGTCTATTGGCCAAGATTGCCGCCATATATGGGTATGAGTGCAGGCATGTATTACCACGTGCCGTCCAAGTTTTGCAAAGAGCGCTGTGCGCACTCAGAGTGTGCAAGCAAATGAAACTGCCGTACTGATTCAAAGTGGTCAGTCACAAAGAGGAACGGGTAATACAGAAGTTGCTCCGTGCCAGCAGAGTTTCGAGGGAGGGATTGTGCGGCAGTAGGGCAGACTAATTGCCGCCTATTGCCTACTAATGCCAAAGCCCAGAAGTACCAGTATCACGAGACACTTGAAATTAACACGTGTTTCGTGTAATTTATAGAGTTGCCGGTAATCCCCAGTGTTAATTAACAAACATCAGTATTTGTCGCAAGATGACTAGTTTTACCCTGCTTACTTTACTATTTAGCCTTGTTTAGTCAATGTAATCTTAGAATGTTAATGTTAAGCTGCAGCAGACGATGGAAGTAATCAGGCGTAGCAATGATATACTGCCGTTTACACACAGTGGTAGCTGACGGTAAGAGCGAAGGCAATGACATCATCGTAGCTACGTTAGGCGAGTCGATTACCAGCCTATGGGAACACAGTTTAGAATGGATTCAACCAGGTCTGGCTGATTCAAATGGAGAGATAGAACGGCAGTCGTGTTGAAAACGAGGAGCAGAAACCAGCTACACAGTGGGGCCGGGTAGCTCAGTTGGTAAGAGCGTCTTGCTAGTAACCGAAAGGTCGCTGGTTCGAATCCCGGATTGGTCAACTTGTGATCATATTATTTTCCCCTTTACCAACAACTGGCCCGCTGGTGTCAGTATAAATCGGTCCAGTAGTCACCTATATGCGAAAGTGTCGTGTGACTATAATCAACAAACAACAACAACAACAGCTACACAGTTAGCAGTAAGATCTCTCCTGAACAGACCAGGAAGCAGGACTTCTTAGAATTCAATCAAGTAGCCACGGGCCTGACTTTGTCAAACAGGTAAATGAACATACTTCTGTTTCATCGTGATATATTTATATTATTGTCGAAATTATGTTTGTGGAATTTGTTATGCATAGATTTGAATTGTAATCCGAATTTGCCTTACCACGTGGAGAAGCCGAACACGTGTTAAGCACGACCGGTTTGGACGCCATGTTGTATACCTGATGGAACCACTGTTGTTGAACCTATATGTATGTTTGCAGACCAGTGGCTGTACCAGTGAATGTTTATAATATTATTAATTCTTTATGTGTATAATTAGCCACGATTTATATTTATGTATGTATAGGAAATTAGAGTTGAGATTCCAGTGGACCACGGAAGTAGCAGAATGTTCGTCGTTTATTTATAGAGATGTGGAGCTATCACTGAGGGCTACTTTGGCTTTCAGTGAGACGCTCTGCACAGACCTATTATTCAGGGTTGTGCAGAATTTCGTCTCTTATATTACAGACGAGCAGGCGAGATATCCCGTGCGCCCAACTCCACAGAAAAGACGAGTTGGCTGTTTAGCCTCTACAGCACAGGACTGAGAGAGCAACCCTGGAAAACACTCTCCAAGACAACACAGCTTGTCAAGGACCCAAACTACACGACGACCCAGCGTGTACCAGAAGCTACCTCAACGAAAGGCTTCAAACACACCACCCTTGAGTTAAGTGCATAGCACAAAGTGCACTTAAACTGATAGCAAAAGGACCACAGCAGTCCACTCTTCAGAAAACTGTAAAACGGACCACAGTAGTCCAATCTTCATGAACTCTAGTAGCCAGTGCCCTATGAAGACATAACAGCTGCCTAGACTATCAGCGATGGAATCATTTGCATTGACTCTTGACTTTTTAAGGTAGATTAGTACATCGAAAATCTTGTATAGAGTAGAAGAAATAATTGTGTGTTTTTAACTGTTATCAAGTGGCTGGACTACATATGATTCATAGCCGTGTGAAAGCTAGTGTGACAGTGATCTTTCACCATTTTTCTTTATATCTCTGTACCCCAGCCTTAACACAGACCGAGCTAAATAAATAAATGTATTAAAGTAATTCACCGGGTGACTAACTAGCAGTTCCCATAGAATAAAGCGTGAGGGTTACAGCATTCCATTGTGCAGAGCCCAGCAACAAATAAACCCCACGTTACAGTATTTGCCACGCCTTCCTAGCGCCAAAACCTGACAAGTACTATTTTCTCGTAATAATAACAATTATTGTGAGATAGTTACAATTATTATGAGATAATTACAAGTATCACTAAAAATTATCTTTGCGTGATCATGTTTAATTTCGAGTTTTTGGCTCAATCAATCCGTTTGGAAATGTACCAAAACCGACAATGTGTAATTTTCACCTAATAATTAAAATTTTTACGTGTTAACTGTAAATACGTCGTATTCCACGGAACGTTCGTGTTTGTCTCTTAATTTGTATACACACGCAAGCGCAATATAAAGTGACCAATCAGCGTAGATTTCCGAACACCCCTGCAAACTTGTGCAATGGGAGGCACTGTTCATGAACACAGTACGCAACATTGCATGCTTCTTGTCTGTTTTAGTGTAGAATTATTTACGTCAATGCTACATACTTTCAACCGCAATTTATTGCCGATGTACATGCGCGGTCCGAGGCGCGGTGCGCATGCGCTGTTCACAGCAAACCTATGTAATGTCAGCGCAGATTGTATTTTATACATTATTATTATTATTCTTATTATTATTATTATTATTATTATTATTATTATTATTATTATTATTATTATTATTATTATTTGTTTCTGTCTTTTTATAATTGAGTACACTATTGTTGATTTCATACTATTTGTTGTTTGTTAGTAAATTAATGTAATGTCATTTAATTTAATTATTACTCAGCTTCCATCATTTAGTTGCTTTCATATTTGTTGATACTACAATATGCAATAGAGGAAGTGTGTGTGCGTGTGTGCGTGGGTGCGTGTGGATGTGTGTGTGTGTGTGTTGGAGTGTGTAGGTATCGGAGTGAATGTGTGTGCGTGTGCCTGTGTGTATCTGTGTGTCTGGGTGTCTGCTTGTATGTTAATGATGGATTTTTATTATGGGGTTGTGTGGGGCCGCGGGGCGGATGATGAGGGGAGTTTACCTTTAGGTTATTACTACTGAAATTAGGATATATGGGGTGGAGTGGAGGTGGGATGAGCAGAGTGGTTGGGCTTAGTTCTAAATAAATTGATCAGGATTTTGTATTCATTCTGGATTAATTTGATTTTGGTATAAATAGTGCTTCTTAATGTCTTTTGTTTTTATCCTTGGCCAGTGGTGTAGACTTGAAAAAGGTTTTTAATAAACCGAAAATCTGTATTATTACCTTGAGAGTTATGAGTTGTTGTTCTTTTTTTTATTTTTAAATGTCTTCTTGTATTATAAATGAAAAGGGATTTGTTTTTGAAGATGATTAAAAAGTGATATATAATATATAAATGAAGTTTGATCCTTGGTTCAACAGTTGTAGAGAGAAATAATTCATACATTAATATTAAATTGTGTCCAATTATAATGATGGGAAATTATTGAGAAACGTTTATTTCAATTATGATAAAGGGAGGTTAATTGTGACTAACCTTGATAATAAATAGAACTGAGAAGTGTAGTAGCGTGCTTTAGGATGCAGGAGAGCATGTAGGTATTTTCCCTGTGCTGTTTGTGTAATAACACTATAATTGACACCTGTGTATGTCTTCAAGAACTGGCATCTCCACCAGCACTGTACCAGCCAATGCTGCGTGTGTCGTGGCGTGGGTCTTGAATGACCGTAACAACACGGGACCCCTTGTACAACCTGGCACCTCAGCTGACTTCGGAGCATCTGAGGGAAACCTGATTGCCATCCAGCCGGTCTCTAAGTTAGCGATTCCGTACCGGAAATGTATATTTCTTATTCCCTTATACATTTGCTCAAAACTGAACTGTTAAAAAATATGTCAGTTGCCAGTTGTATAAAGCCACATGTATAGTGAGGTAACTGTTGAAGGCAGGTTTTTTTTACTGTTAAGTCTGAATGGAGAATGACTGGGAGTAGATAATAGCGGTTCCAGACATGCCTATTTTGAACTAGGAAATCACGAGGACATGGTTCGATTTGAGCTGTGGGATTTGTGGCGGAACAGGAGACGACTATTCACGGCTTGGGAGAGATTGTCTACCTTCCATTTGTTGGTTAGTCTAGCCTTGTGTGGCTCTTGCTGTACAGAATGGGGATGAGGCGCTTACAGAAGACTTCCGGGCATTTGCTATACCCAGCACATCACCAACGACGAAGTCCGACAGCCCATCACACAAGCCATTGGACAACACGATGACCTGCTCACAGTGGTGAGGAAACGGAAACTCCGATGGTATGGCCACGTCAACAGATCATCAGGCCTTGCAAAGGCCATCCTGCAAAGCACAGTGCAAAGAGGTAGAAGAAGAGGGAGACCGAAAAAGAGGTGGGAGAAGAACATTCGAGAATGGACTGGTTTGACACTGAGCGAAGTCATGAGGGTTACTGAGGACAAAGAAAGATGGAGTACGCTGGTTAAACGATCATCTTTGGTGCCCCAACGACCTCCGGGTTACGGGATAGGATAGGATAGGAAGGATAGGATAGGGACTAGCCTTGGGTGGCTCCTGCTGTGCAGAATCCTTTGGTGCGGCCATTGGGTTATGCAGGCCAAGGCGACACGACATAAATTATGTTCTCCCCGCCTGACCATTCATTCGTCTTCTGCTTTTGGTGGCGAACAATACTAAATTGTCGGCAGGCATTTTATGCAAGTCAATGGCAGTGCCTTGTAGAGAGTGTCGTGACATTAGTAGCCGGCAAACCAGATAACTAGCAACACGCTTCACCGCCTTGCAGGGCAACCATTTTTATCTCTCTTAAGAGGGGAGGGATAAATGAAAATAACAGTTCGGGTTGGGTCGTGTTATCAACACACCAGCTCAATGCCTATGTGAGCAGCACTGTTTAGTGCCTCCACATTTTTTTTTTATTATTTTTTTTATTTTTATTTTTTTTTAATCAGTTTATAGTCCCCTCTCTTCCCGATAAGGATTTTCAGAGAGGAGACTATTTCTCCACATTTTGTTGCTCCACATTTTGTTGGCTGCGGGCTATTTATAGCTTGCCTGCACCCTCCCTTCCAGTGAAAGGAAAGGAAAGGATGTATGTATGTGTATCAGTTTATAGTCCCCTCTCTTCCCGATAAGGATTTTCAGAGAGGAGACTTATACTGAAGGAAAGGAAGCAGCATCGGCGAAGGTATTTATAGCTAGCCTGACTGACCTAAGCTCAAAACTAAAACGTTTTGGTTGAGTCGCTGTGTCAAGGTCGTGGCCCAGAGGCGGGAATCAAATACTCCGCTCGGCTACATATGTGTTATTTTGTTTTTGGTTGGTTGTTTTCGTGTGATAAGCACACGCTTGTGTACCCGCTGTTGAGGCAGTGGACGTGACAAACAACAACAACAACAACAGCAACAAGAGACTGAAACTCTGTATCCGGTCGCACCGCCGGTCATATGCCATAGTTGGTTCACTGCCGGCGTAAAGGTGCCTTAGTGCACAATCAAGATAAAAGAGATCAATGCCTATGAACAGTACAGGGAAATTCGGCTGCACAAACAAATAAGTATTGTAAAAATGTAGATTACGTTTAAAAGAATTACAAGTGCAAACAAATAAAATAAATGATGAAGCACATTAATTTTAGAAGAAGAATGAATGAACGAGGTTTAAGGTACGTCTACACCCACCATTGGTGATATATATGGCAGACGGGGATAGCCATACCAGGGAACAAGGAATAAGGACCTAAATCAACACTGAACCACCAGAGCAATCATACTGCTAAAATGGACAGTGAAAAATGGCCACTTTTTATTTCGCTCCTGCGGGATTCGACCCTGGGTCATCGGCGTGCCAGGCGAACGCTCTACCACTTGAGCTACGGCGATGCGACAGAAGAACAAGAACAGGATGAACAAGAACAAGAACATGATGAACAAGAACAAGAACGGGATCAACAAGAACAAGATGAACAAGAACAAGAACAGGATGAACAAGAACAAGAACGGGATGAACAAGAACAGGATGAACAAGAACAAGAACGGGATGAACAAGAACAGGATGAACAAGAACAAGATGAACAAGAACAAGAACAGGATGAACAAGAACAAGAACAGGATGAACAAGAACAAGAAGGCGATTGCACAGAAAGTGGACAGGAAGGAGGAGGAGAAGGAAGACAAGAATAAAGAAAAGGAGAGAAGAATAAATAGGAGGATGGTGAAGATGAATGTGGAAAAGTAGAGGAAGAACAACGAAGTGTAGGAGAAGAATAAACCCTTGGAATATGTCAAATAAAATATATAAAAAAAAACTGTTTCCCCGTGCCCTTAGGGCATACAATTCAAATATCGACGATCAGGAGAGGATCTGTCATGAACATCAGTTTCAAAGTTGACGAGAGTACGCAGTCTGCACATGGACGAACGTTCTATTTTCATTCAACACTCTGCTACAGCCGTCATCGTTCATTGTCTCCTATCTCCATAATCATCATCATCATGGATGCTACTTAGGCCCTTGTCCCCAAAATCATGAAATCAGGCTCAAAGCGCGGCGAACTGTACCAACATTCACACTCACACGTTTCACACACTCTCACATATATAGAATACACACCCTCCCCCCACATACACACACGCACACACCCACACACACACCCACCCACCCACACACACACACACTCATCTATCACTCCAACACGTTTAGACTTTATCCATGCTCGATGGTTTGTTGGTTAGTTAGTTATACATTGTTTATAGTCGAATCAGGACCACAACTTGGTTGAAAGAGCATTCACCCCTGATCCGTATACAAGATCTGCTGAAACAACTACTAGCCGGTCACGATCGATTGTTGTCTAGTGTGCGGAGGGCTTTAGAAGCGAGCAAAGCAACTAAAATGATTGTGCAATTGAATGAAAGATGGCGCAAAAGGGCACGCTACTCATTTTTACAATTACCTCTCAAAGGTTATTTCCCCTGGGAAATTAACTGCGTTTTCCCGAGACAATGCAACTTGTCGAGTGCTTTGATTGTTTCGCTTTCATGACTTACTGTTTCAACTATTCTCCATTTGTCTTCAGTGGTTTGTTAACCCCTTTTCAAAGTGCTTGTAATATGTACCCATCTTATCGTTCAGCTTCATGATAATGACACGAATGCTTGTTCGGGTGAGTATTAACCCAGGTCTAGTCTAGCTGTGCACGCACGTATTCCATCGCATGGACTTTTCAGATCCTGAAGACGGGCGAGTGCCGGCTACAAATAGATACGCCAGCAAGTACTGCATGGACTTTTCCATCGCATGGATTTTCCAGAACCTGAAGACGGTGCGATACGCAGCACAAATAGATCCGCCAGCAAAAGGTATGGGACGCGTGAGTTAGTTTACTCACAGGTGCGCAAGTCAGGTCTTGGGCGGGTGAGTTAGATGCCTGTATCTCACAGTCAGCAAGTTAGAGCCTTGTGCGGCGTTGAGTTAGATCCTGTATCACAGTCAGCAAGTAGAGCCCTTGGGCGGCGTGAGTTAGTATCCTGTATCACAGTCAGCAAGTTAGAGCCCTGGGCGGCGTGAGTTAGATCCTGTATCACAGTCAGCAAGTTAGAGTCTTGGGTCGGCGTGAGTTAGTCCTGTATCACAGTCAGCAAGTGAAGCCTTGGGCGGCGTGAGTTAGATCCTGTATCACAGTCAGCAAGTGAGAGCCATTGTGCGGCGTGAGTTAGATCCTGTATCACAGTCAGCAAGTGAGAGCCCTGGGCGGCGTGAGTTAGATCATGTATCACAGTCAGCAAGTGAAGAGCCCTGGGCGGCGGCGTGAGTTTAGATCCTGTATCACAGTCAGCAAGTTAGAGCCCTGGGCGGCGTGAGTTAGATCCTGTATCACAGTCAGCAAGTGAGAGCCCTGGGCGGCGTGAGTTAGATCTGTATCACAGTCAGCAAGTAAGAGCCCTGGGCGGCGTGAGTTAGATCCTGTATCACAGTCAGCAAGTTAGAGCCCTGGGCGGCGTGAGTTAGATCCTGTATCACAGTCAGCAAGTTAGCCCTGGGCGGCGTGAGTTAGATCCTGTATCACAGTCAGCAAGTTAGAGCCTTGGGCGGCGTGAGTTAGATCCTGTATCACAGTCAGCAAGTGAGAGCCTTGGGCGGCGTGAGTTAGATCCTGTATCACAGTCAGCAAGTTAGAGTCTTGTGCGGCGTGAGTTAGATCCTGTATCACAGTCAGCAAGTTAGAGCCCTGGGCGGCGTGAGTTAGATCCTGTATCACAGTCAGCAAGTTAGAGCCTTGGGCGGCGAGGGTTAGATCCTGTATCGCAGTCAACAAGTAAGAGTCTTGGGCGGCGTGAGTTAGATCCTGTATCACAGTCAGCAAGTAAGAGTCTTGAGCGGCGTGAGTTAGATCCTGTATCACAGTCAACAAGTAAGAGCCTTGGGCGGCGTGAGTTAGATCATGTATCGCAGTCAACAAGTAAGAGTCTTGGGCGGCGTGAGTTAGATCATGTATCGCAGTCAACAAGTAAGAGCCTTGGGCGGCGTGAGTTAGATCATGTATCGCAGTCAACAAGTAAGAGTCTTGGGCGGCGTGAGTTAGATCATGTATCGCAGTCAACAAGTAAGAGCCTTGGGCGGCGTGAGTTAGATCCTGTATCGCAGTCAACAAGTAAGAGCCTTGGGCGGCGTGAGTTAGATCATGTATCATAGTCAGCGCCTTGAAAGCACCTGAGCTGAAAAAGCGCAATATAAAAATACAAATAAAAAACAACGAAAAAAAATGAAATAGGCTAATGACAGTTTGGGTTTTCTGATTTCTCTGATACAAAACAGTAATGCATTGGCTTGTGAATGTGTGTTTTATTGCATTATGTGGTGTGTGAGTGTGTATGTGTGTGTTGTGTTGGTGTGTTCCCGCGTGTGTGTATGCATGCATGCCTGTTTATATGTTTTGTTTGTGTTTGTGTGTATTGTGTTTATGGTGTTGAGCTGTGTTGTATATATATATATGTATGTTTGTGTGTTGTGTGTTTGTTGCGTGTGTGTTGTGTTGTGTCGCGTGTATGTGTGTCAACCTCCCGGGGAATCGTTGGAATGTCGAGGCGCGCACGTCGCCCCTTTTTAGTTTTTATCTTCCGACGTGTTGGAACCTCTTTGTCTTTGAGTTCAGTTTTAGAGTTGAGGAGTTGGATTGTTTGTTAAGACGTGCAGTTTGCGAGGAGGTGGGGTTGGGGGGGGGGGGGTGGGGGTTGGGGGGAGGGATCGAAGTTGAGCGATCTCTCTCTCTCTCTCTCTCTCTCTCTCTCTCTCTCTCTCTCTCTCTCTCTCTCTCTCTCTCTCTCTCTCTCTCTCTCTCTCTTCTGTCTCTTTGTCTCTCTATCTGTCTTTCTCGCTCAAGTTAACAAAACGGAAGATGTTTGTGACATCAGTACAATAAAAAAGATTACAAATATCCCTCCCCAACCACCCTCCTCCCCCCCTACCCCCTCCCCCCGCTCACATTCGGTATCCATCTCTGTCTCTGTCTTTCTCTCTCTTTGTCTCTCTCTGTCTCTCTCGCTCCCTTCTTTCCTCTATTCCTCGTCTGTCGTGGACGCGCAGCCTTTAGCTTTCTTCCTGTCTTTGTTCCTGCCGACGCCTTCACAGGATTTTCGGTCTAATTGAATCTCTCAGCTCAGTTCAGGCCTGGCCAATACGGGACTCTGGTGTCACAGTATTCCCCGATTTTGTCAGCCATTCCAAACACCCTTTAAAACCTCTCTTCTCTTTCCAGCCTGGTGTTGCAGCCTTTACAGTCCAGCCACTGATAATCAGCATGACAGCAACCTCTGAGACAAAGGTCAGACAAGGACACACAGTATTCAAACAACAACAAGGTTGCGCGTAGAGTTACATTTAGATTAAACCTAACCCTTTGAGGGGTCAAGATTTGCTTTTAACCTTGAGAGTTAGTTTTGTTTATGTCTTTTCTTTTAAAAAAAAAAACAAACCACATAAATGTTTTTTGAAAGATAGTCAAAACTTTTGTAATAACAAGGCCCTGATGTACAAGTAAGCACCCCACTTTCTCCCCTCCCCCCCTCTACTTCTTCGGGTAAGATTATAAACTGAGGTCAAGTATGCATATGCACGCATTCCCTCGCACGGAGTGTAAATGATCCTGGACGCTCACGTCCTAGGGTGGTGAAAAACATTACATTACATGATTATTGCTTTAGGTCCAGCGGACTCTTCCGAGCCAAATCAGGACCAGGGGTGGTGAATGCCAGCTACACAAATACACCCAACAAAGCACTAGGTCCTTCCTCCCTCATACCAGGTCGTCCAGGACTGTGCTGGACCCGAGAAACGTAGACTACCTGCATCCAGTACCATTAGTAAGGGACAGAGTGTTACGCGTTGTTTTCTTTAATCAAAAGTTGATTCAGCCCCGATTCTTGATTCTTGATTTGTGCAACTCAGATTCGCTTATCCATGCAGCCTGTTCACTCAATAACAAGGCAGGAATCGTCGTATAAAGTTTTCCAACTTTATTCAGCAAACATCAACAATTGCATACAAGATCGCTTTTACCAAAATCACTTCAAAGATCATCATCAAAAATCATCACAAATCTCTCAATCACTCATGCAAGCAGTTCAGTTCAGTGAGTAGATTAGCGTCCCCGGACACAGTGCGTATAGGGGACAACATACAAGCAGACAGCGCGTGACTTATATAGTGCCTCTGCAATCGAGAAAAAGTTCGAACATTCCAGCATGGCGCAATAACACCCAATCAAAATAAAACTCGTTACAGGAACTATGCACTGTCTTACGTCATATAAACTTATTTAGGATAGAAGAATCGCTTAACTATTACGAGATTTATCTAGATGCTTCGGTCGATAGTAAACAAGTAATTCTAGAAAATTCTCTCCAATATCGACCGATGAAAATTATCAACATTGTATAAGCTTCTTCTAGCAACAACGCCAAATCAAATCAAAGGTAATTATGCTTTATTATTGCACGCTTTGCAAAACAAAATGATCGGATATATCGTGCACGTCTCAAACGTAACACAGAGGAAAATGAGGAAACCGACGTACCCGGAGAAAACCCTCAGTAACCTGAGAAGTCTCACGCCAAAGTAAAAACAAAACAGCCACCGACTGAGGTGGAACACACAATCGTCGGCATTAAGCAACTGGCGCTCTTACCACCTGCATCACGGGACGGTATCCCGGGAATGGAATGGAACCTACAACTTACGGTACTAGGAAAATTTGCGCTTTAAACCACTGCGCTACTGGTCTCTCCCGAGTTGTCATTCTCTGTGCACAGAGCTCAAAGCTCGCAGTTGGCACAATGGTCAATAGTTGTTGTGAGTGTCCGCTGAGAGGTCAGTCCACAATGAAGCAGTGGTCAACGCACTAATGGCAGAAAGAACATAGAAGTGTCCCCAGTGTAACAGACAACTTTATCCTAGCCTTTGGACAATATGAAAGGTCACCGTCCAGAGTACTAGTCCTTGGTCAGTTTGAAAAGGTCAACGGCCAGGGCACAGGAGGTCGCATGGCTTTGTTGAATGGAGGCGAACAGTTACAATATACGCCCCTAAGCCATCGGTTGATAGTATAAACCGAGGTCTAGTCTAGTTGGCAGTCGATGTCCAGCCTGCAAACAGGTACATTGATGATAAGTTTGAAGAAGGGTAAAGGAGAAAGCCTGAAGAAAAACTGTAAAACCTGTTGTCACTGGTTTTAAAATAATTATGGTACAGGTCTTTTTTAGGAATTTACATCTATAAAAATAACTCCCTTAAATTTGCAAATTCGTTATCCCACGACGATTCCTACTCGGACCTCCCCCTCTGCCCTCCCTTCCATTACACCTTTTCCAACCCTACGCCGCCACACACAGGCACACGAGGCTGGTTCTGTTTCGACAGAACCGAGAAAACAGACATAATACTAACTGCTGTGCAGAATTTTGGCACAACGTGATGGTTTAATAGTATCTCACCGTTGTGTACTATGTGTGACTTAGATGAAATTGGTATCGAGTTTCATTATTTACATGTAACGATTCCTTGCTGTTAAAAATTTTTTGGAAAATACTTTTTTTTTGAGAAAATACTTTTTGGTCTCGTTCAAATTTAAATTTAACCAGCTGACGAATACTGAATCAAAGAGCAGATTGCTAAATTTAAGCCGCATTGTTGGAGTTATGTCGCTATTTATATATCGTGCATTCCCTTTTGTCTTCTTCTGTGAACCATGCGATGCTGCACACTTTTTTTCCCCCATATTGAACCAATGTAAACCTTAACATTTCAGAGGTTTGTCTTGTGATGCCTATGAAACAGTCTTTTTTTTGCCGTTCGTTGTTTTTTAAAGTCTATAATTCCTCCTCCCCCACACCCCCCCCCCCCCAGCCTTTTTCCCCTACTTTTGGATAAAATTACCCCTGGGCTATGAGCCTTGTTTCATGCTTGGAATTATATGTGGTTTTGCTAAATAAAGGATAAAGTTCCAAGCCACATCTCTAGATCTGAGGATTTCGCATAGTTACCAAGCCCTCCCGTTCGCTCTCTCTCTCTCTCTCTCTCTCTCTCTCTCTCTCTCTCTCTCTCTCTCTCTGTCGCTCTCTGCATCAATGTCGGACTAGCGGTAGCGAGGTTTACAAGCCTGCCCTTTAACCTCTCTCCTTGTGTCAGACATTGGCTGGAGTGCCAACGCGATGTCTGATCACCTCTTGGACAGTTCGAGAGCATCATCAAGCCGCTGTACTCTCACCACAAGCAGCTCCCAGAAAGTATTATCGCCCCCCCCCCTCTCCCCCCGCTCCCCTCTTTGGCCGCTCTCCTGCTGTAGGAGGGACGACAACAGACCGGCAGTCAACATGGCGGAATCCTTGTCGGTGACTGTTGGGTTTTCTTTTCCGTCGTCCGCGTTCTTGTAGCTACTCGTCCCTTTCTTTTATGTGTGTTTCTTTCTTCATTCATTCTTAGTTTTGTTGTGTTTCTTTAAAGTTGTTTTTTGTGTTTGTTTGTTGTTTTGTTGTTGTTGTTTTGTTTTTTTTGTCAGGGGCGGTTGGAGGTTCTTGCACAGTCTTCTGCTTTCTCTTCTACCCACTTTGTCTCATTTTCTTCTTCATTGTTGGTGTAGTTTTATTTCTTTTTCTGCTTCTTTCTTTCTCTCGTTATTTTTGTTTTGGTTTGTTCCGGTTCTTCTTCTCCCTTCTCCTTAATCTCTTTGTTATTTTGTTGATCTCATTAACTTCTTCCTCCTCCTCCTCCTCCTCTTCTTCTTCTTCTTTTTCTTCTTCTTCTTCTTCTTCTTCTTCTTCTTCTTCTTCTTCTTCTTCTTCTTCTTCTTCTTCTTCTTCTTCTTCTTCAGTCTCCTCTGTATCTCCATCACCTCCGTCTCTTCCTCCTTTCCCCTCTCCATCTTCTTCCTCTTTCTTCCTCCTTGATGCGACAGGGGAAGCGACTCTTAGCTGTCATATCTGACAAGGGCTTAGTCCCCTTACCGTCTTGCCTTTTAACTTGAAATAGCCAAGCCGTCTGGCAGTGAGCTTTTGAAGGTCTTCCCCGGCTTCCACAAAAGACAAAGGGACCCCCATTCAAAAGGTCACCTAGTGCTGAGATGCATAGAGTGAAATGATAACAAGTCTGGGACAAACCCGGGGACACCAAAAGCCATGACCTGTCACGCGTGCTGAGCTGGAACAACTAATAATAGCATCTTTTTGTTTTAATGGGAGGACTTTATTTCCATTCCAACTTCTTTAATAGCGATCTCTTCAGATCGCCGCGCTTTGAGTTCGATTGAAGAAAGTGCGCGTGATAGCATTACTGTATTATTATTATTATTATTATTATTATTATTATTATTATTATTATTATTATTATTATTATTATTATTATTATTATTATTATTAAAATTAAAGGTTTTATTGAACTCCATTTTAAAGGACCAAACCTCGTCCCAACTCCCCCATTATAGAATGTGGATGAATGTTTAAATTATTGCGGTACAATCATATTGAACTTGCATATAACAATATAATAATGAATATGAATGTGAGAGTGAATAGCTCCTGGACAGATTGTAACATTTAGGCTTGTAGCCTGGAGTTTCTATCCTTATTGCTATAACAACATGTCTTAAAGAAACCTACTTTGTCGCGCCCCTTTGACAGATCCCTTTAACATTCACAGTGAGTGTTGTCCCACTGAAAAAACAAGCTTTTACAACATAAACCAACAATGACAACAACAACAAAACCTTTTTTCGAAAGTAGAATTATTTATTTTTAAAATCCACTAATTCCGTCGTTTTGTGTGCTTATTAATAGCCATTGCTAGGCACCCTTCTTGCCAAAGCCGGTTAGAAGAAGCCGAAATCATAACAAAGTCCCCGTGTAAGGGTTTTGGTCGTAGGTTGATAGCAATAGACACTATCCTAACTCAGACACCAAAAGACGCCCTCTTGAAGCCCAATGGTTCGTTCAGAAATAGGGTCAAAGCTCACAGGGCTAAGATATTGGCGTACCGTTAAACAGGGGAAATCACTCCCTGCCAAAACATAACTTTAAAATTCACACTGTAACGATTGGTTTGAGCAAGGAAAGCCCTCATTATGATGTGTACACGTAATAACAACGCAAGTTTGAAGGAAACCCCGTTTTCGACAAACGTAAACACAGCCTTTGAGAGCCCCCTTTTATCTGAACCCCCCCCCCCCTCCCTCCGTCTCTGTCTCTAGTTCTCTCCTGCGTGAGTTCTAAAGCTCCACACAGTACAGAGTTTGTTCAGAGAAAAGTAGGTTACAATTACTTCTGTTATTGAACTTCATGTCTCCTGCTGTTCTATGTATTAGGTCGCCTGGTAGTCAGGGTACTACAGAACACACTCCACAATTCTTCCCCCCCCCTCCTTCATCAACTCCCACACTACCACCACCTCTTCCTTTCCTCCTCTCCCCCCCCCAACACAAACACACACTTGAAAAAAAATCATACGTGGGAGGACCTGGACCTGGGAAGAACATAACCCTATATTTTGGGAACATGAATCTGAGATGGGCTAACCCCCTTCAGATGTGCTGAACATAATCCCGGGCCATATTATTCCCATTGCCTGAGAGAAAAACAAAAAGAGAGAGAGAGAGAGAGAGAGAGAGAGAGAGAGGGAGAGAGAGAGAGGAGAGAGAGAGAGAGATGGAGAGAGGAGAGAGAGAGAGGGAGAGAGAGACAGACAGACAGAAAGACAGAGACAGAAAGAAAGAAAGAGATTTCTCTTATATAGCGCACTTACAAGCTGAGAGAGCTTCTCAAGGCGCTGGCCCGTAATATCCAGCAGAGAGACATAAGAAGAGACAAAGACAAAGGTAAAATGCTGTATATGTGCGTGGCTAGGTAGACACGTCGTTATTCTGACATACATTTGGACCTCCACGTACCTTCTTTTGATGGACCCCGTTATTTTGACGTCAAAACAGTGTTCCGTCATGGGTGGGGCTGTGTTAGAGTTAGGTTAAGGGTTGGGATTAGGGTTTGGGTTAGAGTTAGGGTTAAGGGTTAGCTTCAACAAATGAACACATTTTGAAAAATGTCATAGCAACGTATGTAGAGTTTCATGAACGTCATCGCAACGGCGTTTCTACACGGTTGTGTGCGTGTATATGTGTGTGTTTGTATGTGTATTAGAGGGTGGGTGTGAGAGATAGAGAGTGTGTGTGTGTGAGAGAGTCTTTGCGTGTGTGCGTGTGGGTGTGTTTGTGTGTGTGTGAACAAAAACAAGACCACAACTCAACACGAATAATTTGTAGATGTAAATGTGTGTACATGTCTGCTAAAACATTTCCATGGCTTGACATCTAGTAGGCTTATTAGTAGCCTACTGTAATCAATTATGAGTCAGACTTTGAATTCCAAGGCTATTGTTGCCCGAGTTAGTGCAGGTAATTCGCGTAGGCGAAACGATCGTTCCTGAACAAAAAAAAAACATCATGTAAGCAAAACGCGCATAGGCGAGACTCGCGTGCGGGAAAACTCGTGTAAGGAGTACTCGCGAGTAGAAGAAACGCGCGTGCATGCGAAACGCGGAGCAAACGGTTGACAGAGGGATATACCGAGTCAAGTGATCAGGGTTAAGCCAACAGGGGGCAGTACACGACGATTCGTCATTTTACTGATAAGAGATCGCAGTGTCAGCGCATTCTCTACAGCGTTCCTATCTGGACATTCTAGTGACTGTGACGTTGAGTTCGTCGCCTAGTGTGACGAAGGTTTGAAGGGATGGAAGAAACCAGGGTACCCGGAGAAACCCCTAATTGATTGATTGATTGATTGTTGCTTTAGGTCCAGCGGACTCTTCCGAGCCAAATCAGGACCGGACAACTTCCAATCCGCATAAAAGATCTGCCGAAACAACCCTAGTGGGAACATTGAATGCCCTCCACCGGCCAGTCACTTTCCAATAAAGACATCCCACGCAGGGGACGGCTGAGGCTTTACCCCAACTACTCGAACCCCCGGTTACAAAAACAAAATAGAATACAAACATCATTATAAATCATCAACAAAACACATACATATAAAATGCCTATAGTGCTAAATAATACAATCATAGGAAGCCCTAGTGACCACCCGGCAAAAAGCGTCCAACACTCCCAAGCTGATCCAACAGACCTCATACACAAACAAGGAGTCTTGTCCAGGAAGAGTTTTCAAGAAAAAAGGTAGGTCATTGATCTAGCGAAGAAGAAGATAGTATAGCAGAGTGATAGGACAGATCAGGAATGGGAAAGAGCAAATGAGGAAGACAGCGACAGTGGGAATTTAAAGCACTACATTTCCAGAAAGTGGGGATACTATTTATACTGAAACCCCCGGCACTCCAACGGGGGTGGGGGGTGGGGGTGGGGGGGGAACTGTTGCCGCAGTGAGTCAGTCATGCCTACAAAGAAGAAACCCCTAAGGGATCGGAATAAAATCTCAGTCTCCATTCTGATCCCTTAGGCACATGATAACTTTCGCCTTTCATCAAGGGGAATCATACCACCTGCAAGTTTATAATATATGTCTCTATCGTTTTTGTATGAATTGGGACCACTAGCACTATTGTTATTGCTTTATTGTCTAAACTTTTAGTTTTGTAAGATTGCATTCAGGGGGATGAAAAATACGCGTCCTCACCGTATGCTAATTTGGATCTCATTAAAGCAGAGGCTAAATGAATCATTGCTTTTACATCTTGTCCTCATTTTTGTCTGCTAACAATACCTTTGATAGCTTTTTATATTAAAGATTTTATATGTCTTTTCTATTTTAGTTTGCTTGTTAAATATGCGCCTACAAACTTAACCTATTACACATACTTGAGGTTTTCGTTTTCAATTTTTAATTTGAGAAGTTGTCTAGGCTCTTGACCATTATTAAGTAGTACCAAGTGTGTTTGTTTCTCTGGACAATTCAATACCATTTTGATTCATATAATGACTGATATTATTTATTTCTTGTTGATATAATTTTTTTATATATTTTATTTCGTGCAAAGATGTTTTCGTTTTTTAAATTTACATTCATCCATATTTTTAAGTCATCTGTAAATTGAACAAGTGACACTTTATTATTTAATGCTCGTGGTACATCATAAATTAATATATTAAATAATATCGGTGTAACTATAGATCCTTGCGGAATTCTCGTATTAGTTTTAAAGCTAGACGAATATGAATTCCCCACTTTTACCTTTATATTTCTATCATTTAAAAACGCGCCAATATAATTATATATATATACCGCCCGATAAACCAATTGATTTTAGTTTGTATAATAATCAAGCATTCCAGACTCTGTCATTTGCTTTGGTAATATCAAACAATGTTGCTAGCACGCTCTTTCTTTTTGCAAACTGCTTGTTTAGTTAATATGAGTCGTGATTTTTAATAAATGATCCACTGTCGATCTTCCTTTTTGGAATCTAGCCTGATTAAGTGTTATAATTTTATGTTTTATACAACGGTAAATTTCTAATACAATATTTTCCATTATTTTACATACTGTATGTAACGTGGGGTTTGGTTGTTACTGGGCTCTGCACAATGGAATGCTGTAACCCTCACGCTTTATCCTATGGGAACCGCTAGTGAGTCACCCTGTGGATTACTTTAATGTATTTATTTGTTTAGCTCGGTCTGTGTTAAGACTGGGATACAGAGATAGATAGAAAAATGGTAAAAGATCACTGTCAGACTAGCTTTCACCCGGCTATGAATCATATGTAGTCCAGCCACTTGATAACAGTTAAAATCACACATTTATTTCTTCTACTCTATACAAGATCTGCGATGTACTAATCTACCTTAAAAAGTCAAGAGTCACTGCAAATGGTTCGATCGCTGATAGTCTAGGCAGCTGTTATGTCTTCATAGGGCACTGGCTACTAAAGTTCATGAAGATTGGACTACTGTGGTCCGTTTTACAGTTTTCTGAAGAGTGGACTACTGTGGTCCTGTTGCTATCAGTTTTAGCGCTTTTTTTCTATGCACTTAACTGTTGTGTAGCGGGTTTGAAGCCCTTCGTTGAGGTAGCTTCTGGTACACGCTGGGTCGTCGTGTAGTTTGGTTCCTTGACAAGCTTTGTTGTCTTGGAGAGTGTTTTCCAGGGGAGCTCTCTCAGTCTTGTGCTGTAGAGGCTAAACAGCCAACTCGTGTTTTCTGTGGAGTTGGGCGCACGGTATAGCTCGCCTGTTCGTCTGTAACATAAGAGACGAAATTCTGCATAACCCTGAATATTAGGTCTGTGCAGAGCGTCTCACTGAAAGCCAAAGTAGCCCTCAGTGATAGCTCCACATCTCTATACATAAGCGACGAACATTCTGCTACGTCCGTGGTCCACTGGAATCTCAACTCTAATTTCCTATACATACATAAATATAACTCGTGGCTAATTATAACATAAAGAATTAATAATATTATAAACATTCACTGGTACAGCCACTGGTCTGCAAATATACATATAGGTTCAACAACAGTGGTTCCGTCAGGTATACAACATGGCGGCGCAACCGGTCGAGTTTCGCCACGTGGTCACGAAACGTTGGACGAACAATTCAATTCTATGCATAGCAAATTCAACAAACATAATTTCAACAATAATATAAATATATCACGATGAAACAGAAGTATGTTCATTTACCTGTTTGACAAAGTCAGGCCCATGGCTACTTGATTGAATTCTAAAATTCTCAAGTCCTGCTTCCTGGTCTATTCAGGAGAGATCTTACTGCTAACTGTGTAGCTGGGTACTGCTCCTCGTCTCGACTGCCGTTCTATCTAACTATTTGAATCAGCCAGACCTGGTTGATTCCATTTTAAACTGTGTTCCCATTGGTTGGTAATCGACTCGCCTAACGTAGCTACGATGATGTCATTGCCTTCGCTCTTACCGTCAGCTACCACTGTGTGTAAACGGCAGTATATCATTGCTACGCTTGATTACTTCCATCGTCTGCTGCAGCCTAACCTTAACATTCTAAGATTTTATTGACTAAACAAGGCTACAACGTAAAGTAAGCAGGGTAAACTGGTCCGTTCGTCACACTGTAAATGGGACATGCAACTCTATGGGTAACAATGAAAGTGTACAACATCAGCCCTAAAATTATTGAAGTCATCAAAAGCCTGTATGACAAGGCTACCAGTGCAGTCCTCCATAACAGCGTCATCGGGAACTGGTTCAGAACAACAATCGGTGTGCGTCAGGGATGCCTACTCTCTCCAACACTCTTCAACATCTTCCTAGAGCGCATCATGTCAGATGCTCTTGCAGATCACGAAGGTACAGTCAGCATAGAGGGTAGAGCAATCTCCAATCTTCGTTTTGCGGATGGCGTTGATGGATTGGCTGGAGAGGAACAAGAACTTGAACAGCTGGTACAGAGGCTTGACACCACCTCCAGAGCTTATGGAATGGAAATAAGTGCAGAGAAGACCAAAATGATGACCAACAACACCAATGGCATCAACACGAACATCAAAGTCCAAGGCCAATCCCTCAACACAGTGCATAGCTTCAAATATTTAGGAGCTATTGTTTCAGATAATGGGTCCCGACAGGAAGTCCTCTCCAGGATCGCACAAACAACCGCTGCCCTGACAAGGTTGAAGCCCATTTGGAAAAAACAGGACCATCAGTCTACATTCCAAAGTAAGACTGCTGCGCTCCCTTGTCATCTCCATTTTCCTATATGCTTGCGAAGCATGGACCCTCACAGCAGATCTACAACGAAGAATACAAAGCATGGAGATGAGGTGCTACAGAAGACTTCTGGGCATTTCCTATACCCCAACACATCACCAACGACGAAGTCCGAAAGACCATCACAGAAGCCATTAGACCACACGATGACCTGCTCACAGTGGTGAAGAAACGGAAACTCCGATGGTATGGCCACTTCACCAGATCATCAGGCCATTCAAGGAGGTAGAAGAAGAGGGAAACCGAAAAAGAGGTGGGATGACAACATTTGAGAATGGACTGGTTTAACACTGAGCGAAGCCATCAGGGCTGCTGAGGACAGAGAAAGATGGAGTATGCTGGTTAAACGATCATCTGTGGTGCCCCTACGACCTCCGGGTTACAGGACAGGATAGGATGGGATAGGACATGGGACATTGGTCTATAACTTGAAGTAACTAATCGGAGCTTACCTGATTTTAGAATAGGAATTACTATAGAAGGTTTCCAAAAATCAGGAACAATGCCCATAGTCCAACATTTGTTAATAATATTATGTAATATTTGTACCTACTTATCAGGAAGGTGCATCAGTACGTTGTATGATATTCCATCTAATCCTACAGCAGACCTTTTTCTTCCTAAATTTAGAATAGCATTTTTAACTTCCTCAAAATTAATTTCTGAGTTGATGTAAAAATTATTATCTGAGGGGGTGCTTCATATTCTACAGTATGTTCTAAATGTTCTCTTTCATTTTTAACATTAGGTGGCAGTTTATTTATATTACTAACATTAGGAAAAAAATTTTAGAAATTATTCAGCTTTTTTCTTTGGTGCTGGAAAATAATTGTCTACTAATTTTAGAGGACAGTGATGAATCTGAAATCCGTTTCTCATTTCGGATAATTTGTTCCATAATTTTGCTGCGTCTTCAGAATTATTTACTTAAGATTTACAAAATTAAGACCAGAACTGTCTTTTTTTTTAAAGCAATTCCTTTATAGCGGTTATTATAATAACAGAATAATGTGTTTGTTTGCTGTGGAAACAGGACAAATGAAATAAGACCAACATAAAGTACCCTTATGAATCTAGAGCTGCCAAACCTTGTTAACCTTCAGTCGTAGGAACACATAGCAATGAAAACACAAAGCTGTGGGAACATAGACCAGTCCTTGATCCCTAGGCCTATACGCAGAATTGCGCGATATTGCTAGGGTCGTAGGAACACAGAACAATGAAAACATTAAGCTATTGGAACATAAAAGCCGTAGGGGCATTACTCTTTGAGGAACAAAGACCTGGTCCTTGATCTCTAGGCCGAGATTGTCAGAATAGGGCAAGATTTCTGTGATGTTGAATATCAAACAGAATGGTTTATCAAAAAATGGCTCGAGATCTTTAGATGATGATGATAATTTGGGGCCATATATACCGCTAATATTTATTTTAATATTATTATCTTGATGATGATGATGATGATGATGATGATGATGATGATGATGATGATGATGATGATATATTGTTAATACTTTTTTTCTTGGTGATGATAATAATAATAATAATAATGATGATGATGATGATGATGATGATGATGATGATGATGATGATGATGATGATGATGATGATGATGATGATGATGATTTAGGGCCTCATATACTGCTAAGATTGATGCTTGTATTTCTTGATGATGACAAAGAAAAGGAAAAAGAAGAGTGATGGTGATGCTGCTGCTTCTGATGATGATGATGCTGATGCCGATGATGAGTCGGACGAAGATGATGATAATAATAATCGTTAGGGTTGCTGAGGACAGAGAAAGATGGAGTACGCTGGTTAAGCGATCATCTGTGGTGCCCCTACGACCTTCGAGTTACGGGATAGGATAGGATAGGATAGAATACTAATATTTCTTGATGATGACGACAAAGAAGAAGAAAAAGAAGATTGATAATGATGATGATATGATGATGATGATGATGATGATGATGATCAGTCGTAAGATGATGATAATGATAATGATGATCAGTCGTAAGATGATGATGATGATAATGATGATCAGTCGTAAGATGATGATGATGATGATGATGATGATGATGATGATGATGATGATGATGATGATGATGATGACGATGACTAAGGTAGTATATTTATTTACTGACTGACCGATTGAGGGGGTCTTGTCTACAAATATTAAAGCGTGCTCAGCTGGGGGGTTTTCAGCATGATTTTCAAAGCGCGCAGCTGCCCGAGCCTCAAATCCTCAGCCCAGGCCACAACTCACAGGAACCCCGTGACAGCCAACACACAGTGCCCTGTGATCCAAAGCAGCACCTTCCACCCAGCTCTCAGACCATCATCGAACCCACACCGTTCTGTCAATAACTGCCAGTTCGGAAGGTCACCCAAGCTTAAAGGGGTAGTTGAGTATAGAGCTCAGTGGGGACAGAACGCTCGCGCCTAGGAGAGATCGAACCCACGCTGTGTTGTCAATAACAGCCAGGTCGGGTCGGGAGGTCCTCAAAGATTTTTTTTTTAACTTAAAGGGGTAAAGTATCCCAGCGGTTCAATGCACTCGCCAGGCGTTCATCAGAAACGTCGCTTGGTTGTAGCTCAGTGCTGATCTCTCTCTCTCTGTCTCTCTCTCTGTCTCTCTCTCTGTCTCTCTGTCTCTCTGTCTCTCTCTCTCTCTCTGTCTCTCTCTGTCTCTCTCTCTCTGTCTCTCTCTCTCTCCCTCTCTCTCTCTCTCTCTCTCTCTCTCTCTCTCTCTCTCTCTCTCTCTCTCTCTCTCTCTCTCTCTCGCAAGATTCGACTTTTCTGTATTCACCATGTTCATTGGCGGTTCTCCCCTCACCCCCACCCCAATTTCTCCCATTTTCCATTACGCGGCATGTTAAAGAACCCGGTCATTGTATCAAAAAGCCGGAAAAAACACAAATACACACACAAACACACACAAAAGATACACACACAGACACACACACACACACACCCAGACACACACACATACACACACACGCTCGCACGCACATACATCTCATAAGAAGATTTATTGTTTATGATAATCCATTATTATTTGTTCTATTGAATCGTTCTTATACAGCGCTTTTCTATCTCAAGAGCTGCTCAAGGCGCTGCCTTGATACAGGATCTAACTGAAGCCGCCTTAGGCGCCCACTGAGAGCTGTCGGTAACGTATAGAGTTGTGGGAACATAGAGCTGGCCTCCTCATCAATATTGACCCAACGTTGCTCTAATACAGCAGTTCAGAGGGTCGACCGGAGATCACGGCGGTCAACACTTACAAAAGTACAACAGTTCCAATCGAATTCACACGTACTGTTGGGTCAATACCACCTCTTGCCCGATCCCCGTAGATAATAAAAGTACTACTGTGATGAGTATTAATCTTCATAGCACACGCCTCATCGCCCTCCACTTCCCACTCACCCCCTAATCTACCCTCTTCTTCATACAGCAGGTCGATGTAAAAAAAAAATTTAAAGAAAAGAAAAAGAAAAGGAAAGAAAAAAGAACAACTAACTCCTTAATAATTATACTATTTCCTCATCGATCATGCTCCGCCCTTTAAGCAGCAGTTACAATGCAATCAAACTCAATTTGCCAGACCATCCTCAGTCAAGATGGGTAAGCGAGGATTTTCAGCTGTCGCAATAAAACCATTTCATCACCATCGCGATTTTTAAACAGCAGAAGCACAGTAGTATACTGTGGTGCGCTATTTCTTGCAGGATATTTTCAGAATGCACCATCGACCTGTATTAATGCCCTTTCTTGATCTAAAAGCAATAAAACTGTCTCTCTCTCTCTCTCTCTCTCTCTCTCTCTCTCTCTCTCTCTCTCTCTCTCTCTCTCTCTCTATTTCTCTTACATACTGTTACACTCATTCGATGTTGTTGTTTTTCTATCAGTAGTTGATTCAGCCCCAATGCTGAAGTACTGATGAGTGTTGCCCAGATTCGTTTATCCACGCAACCCGTTCAAACAGCCACAAGGCACGGAGTCGTATAAAGTTTTCAAACTTTATTCAGCGTTCATCAACAACTGCATACAATCGCCTTTTCACTCTCTCCTTTTTACATTCAACACACTATCAACACCCTATCAACCCACAGAGCATCCATTATATAGTTTTTCTCTCAACTCGAGATCACGTCCGATCGTTCCAGAATGACGCGTTACCCAATCAAAATTAACTTCGTCATCGCTGTTTTACGTCATACATCTTTCTTCACATTCCAGGAAGGTTCTCAAACATCTACATTTATCAGGAAGTTTCTATCGACAGTAAACACGCAAATCTAGAGAATTCTCTAATAATATCGACCAACGAAAATTATCAACGTTATACAAAACTTCCTCTAACCACACCACAAACTCAAATCAAAGGTAAATAAACTCTATTATTGAATACTTTGCAAAGCGAAACGATTAGATCTATCGTGCGCTTTTCAGACATACTATCCTTCGCGTTTCAACGTAACACATACCCTGACCCCCCCTCCCCCCCTCCTCTCCCTCTACACATCCACCATCTCAGATCTTTCATCCAAACTGATATTTCATAATTATGAGCCGACAGTAACCAGTGATCACCACTGCAACAAACATTATACAATATAAAAAAAGGTAAAGGTAAAGGTGGTCCCATAGCCTTGTGGCCGTAGGGGGAGCGTGAAGTTGGAGATCACACTTACCTTGGGCCAGTGTAATGAGGGTGATGCCCATCTCTCTCCCTCGCTGCTTTACCTTCCTCACCCTTAAGAGAGTAGGTGGACTGGACTGGGATTAAATTTACGTCCCCAACACCAAAGCGTATAGGGGACGAGCAGAGAGTAGGTACTCAGTCACAGTTGAGTCAACTGGGGGCATTGTTATTTGTTGCTTCACGTTTTGCGGTCACCCATCCAAGTGCTAACCGCACTGGACGGTGCTTAACTTGCGACACAATAGCGAGTGCTCCAACCAATACGCTATCCGACACCCCAATACAATGTAGTGGTGTTGAGTGGTGTTGTGTTTTGGAGAGACGATGGTGTGCTATGTGATGGATTGGAGGCTATGGTGAAGGCTCACACATTCTCTCTCTCTCTTCCCCAACGCCAGTCCGTGATGACCGTTGAAATGTTTTATTTAGAAGACATCATAGGCTACTAAGAGCAAAGGCATTGCTGGAGTGGAACAACCCTTATCTGCTGCGTTGTGCGGTGTGCTCTGCCCATGCCGATGTTTGTGTTTTGCTTTTATTACGGACCGTCAGCCGCAGCGGCCGTGCTGCTTAAGCATTTCCCACCCGCCCCAAAATCTAGGCTCGCTGGCTAAGTTTGTGTTAGTAACTAAACTTACTTTGACGCATAAGGCTAGAAACGCAAACGAATACTATGCAAATTATATATTGACGGAAATGCAAAAATACAACCTTTCTTCTGTTATAACAATGTCGGACCTATCTGCTTCAAAATAAAAATAATACGCAATTTAAGAGGGAGTTGGCTGCTGCTCCTAAGAATGTCACGACTCTAAACTCATAATAACTCTTCAATTTAATACAATTATAAATAATAATAGTAATGACAAAGAAAGAACAACGTCTCCTCTTTTCAATGATATACAATATGGCATGGTTACTATTTTGTGTTCCGACTATAGCGAGCTAAACTAGAAAACATCTAACACAACAACTTACAGTTACCTTTATAGCCTTCTGACAGCTTCTCACTTTTCCCTTTCAATGTGTAGGTCCCTATAAAACTAATATTTTATTTAAGTATCTACTATAAATTAATAGAGAATAAACTAAGACATCGGAAAATATCACACTAAGGTGTTACAGTGGAGAATCTTTGCTACACTAGCATCATACACAATTTATAATCTTATCATGTTTTGTAGGCGAGCGGGAAGGTCCGTTAAAACCGGTCAAATTTCAGAACAGCTTCAGCAGCAGCCGCGCCGAGCATACAACAGTGCGGTGTCTTTATCAACATGATATGCATCGCGCTATCCTAAACATCGCGCTCTAATTCAAAATTGCTACATAAATCACAAATAAAGTTTATATATTCTAATAGAGAATTTAACGCTGCGTCTAATGGTTATATGCTTTAAAGGATCTGAAAAATGTATATCAAGTTATTTCATACAGTTAGTTTAAACAAAACAGAGAACAAAGTTAGGCCTACATATCGTATGGTCAGAAATACTCGTAGCCAGCACGGCTACACAATATAAAGTAGCATATTATTTATTCATTTATTGTTACGATAATCTAAGAAACCATTATATTTATTATCTGATTGTACGCTTTTAACTGATTCTTCAAAATATTTAATTCCCTATTAACTTGAGTTTCTCTTCTCAATTTTTCATCTCTTTTCTTTCAAACTGAGCCGTCATAAAATTGTACACGGTCTACAGAACAAAGTATCACAAAGCTGAAGTTGAAAGCGTAGACAAATCTAAACTTTTCCAGATAGTACATTGATTGAGTATGCGAACTTTTTACAGTCAAAGGCTCTGCCCTTCTGCCTTGAATAATTCAGTAACAGCACGCTAAAAGGGCAAAAACATTGGAACAAAGCAAACTGGAAATTTAAAGAACAATCATTTTTGTAGGCACCACATTATGCTGGCTTATTCTTCTTCCCCACGGCGGCTGAGTGAATGTTATATATATAAGGGACATAGGGGGGGGGGGGGGGAGGAAGGGTAGGGTGGCCAGCGGATGAGCGAGGTTAGTAGGAGTAGAGGTGATGGATGCGAGGTCAAAAGCATGAGCTAGAACGAAATGAGAGTAGGTACCGTGATGGTATGACGGCCTACTAGCGCCAAAACCGAGAATTACCATTATCACGAGATAATTGAAATTATCACGCGTTCTGTGTAATTTACAGAGATACATATGGCGGCCTACTAGCGCCAAAACCTGATAATTACAATTATCATGTGATAATTACAAATATCACGGGATAATTACAATTATTAAGAGATAATTACAATTATCATTGAAAATTACAAATATGTTCGTGTGATCATGTTTAATTTTCAGTTTTGGCTCTATCAATCCGCCTGGAAATGCGCCAAAACTGAAAATTGTAATTATCACATAATAATTAAAATTTTCACTTGATAATGATAATTTTCCACGTGATCATGCTTAAGTCTGGTAAGGCAGCTTACTAGCGTCAAAACCTGCAATACTTACATGTATCAGTGATAATGGTAATTAACACGCGTTCTGTGTAATTCACAGGGAGACCAGTAATTCACAGTATTAATTACTAATTTTCAGTTTTGGCCACGCTTTACAAGTGCCAAAACCCCAGACGTGCTGGAAACAGTGCCGCTGTCGCGCATGCTCATCGCGCAGCGGGCCGCGCATGCGCATCGCGTATCGGGCCGCGCATGCGCATCGCGTATCGGGCCGTGCATGTTCACCTTGATATTTATAATTTTCAGTGATAATTGTAATTATTGCCTTATAATTGTAATTATCTCTTGATAATTGTAATTATCTCTTGATAATTGTAATTATCTCTTGATAATTGTAATTATCTCTTGATATTAGTAATTATCAGGTTTTGGCGCTAGGAAAGCATGGCAAATACTGATAATTATTAATTAACACTGCGGATTACCGGTATCTCTGTAAATTACACAGAACACGTGATAATTTTAATTATCTCGTGATAATGGTAACTCGGTTTTGGCGCTAGTAGGCTGTCATAGATACCGATACCCGGCAGCGGCACTGTTTCCCAGCGCGTCTGGGGTTTTGGCCCTAGTAAAGCATGGCCAAAACTGAAAATTAGTAATTAACACTGTGAATTACCGGTATCTCTGTGAATTACACAGAACACGTTTTAATTACAATTATCACTGATACATGTAGGCCTAAGTTTTGCAGGTTTTGACGCATGTAAGCCGCCTTACCAGAATTAAGCAAGATCACGTGAAAATTATCATTATCAAGTGAAAATTTTAATTATTACGTGATAATTACAATTTTCAGTTTTGGCGCATTTTCAGGCGGATTGATAGAGCCAAAACTGAAAATTAAACATGATCACACGAACATATGTAATTTTCAATGATAATTGTAATTATCTCTTGATAATTGTAATTATCCCATGATATTTGTAATTATCACATAATAATTGTAATTATCAGGTTTTGGCGCTAGTAGGCCGCCATATGATGGTAGCGAAGTGGGTTGGGGCAGGGGAACAGAAGAGTGGAGGAAAGAAGCTGGACCAGAGAAAAAATGAAGGGTGATGGATGTGAGGTTATGGGAGGCAGAAGGTGATGAGGTGGTGAGATACTCGGGGCAGGGAGCAGGCACAATGGGACGTGGATGGGTGGAGAAGGGGAAAGACCCGATGGGCTGAAAGAGCGAGAGAAAGGCGGAGAAGGGTGACTGGAGGAAAGGGAGAGGACGAGGGAGAAAGAAAATCCCAAACTAACACAGGACAGGTATTCACTTTGATCAAAGGCCGCAGCAACTTGGAATGCCTTTTGCGATTTGTATCCCAACGGCTTTGATTTATTGCTCGGAGATGGAGATGGGCTATTCGTCATCATAATAGTCCGTAGCATCAACATCATCAAACAACAGCACAAGAACTGGTAAAATCATCAGCAGCAGCAGCAGCGGCATCAGCACCATCATTATCATCATCCATCATCATCATCATCATCATCATCATCATCATCATCATCATCATCATCATCATCATCATCATTTTAAGCTTTAGCTTTCCTTTGTATATAACGGTATACGTTAGCCGTTGGTCCGCGTGAATGCGTGGACGATATTCAACTATGACCGTTTAGACCGCGATCAATTCTGCAATCTGCTTTCACAAATAGATTGGCCCAGGATCATAACGACAGAAAATAATACCCAAGTTTACTTTGACGCCGCGTGTAAATACATGCCCATAAAAACAGTTATCAGAGACGCCGCATGGTTAAATATAGGAGTTCGCCAAAACTTAAAACGCAGATATAATACATTGTTTAAACTTAAAGTTGACAAATGTAGAGACTGACTGGAAAAGGTATCGACAGTACAGAAATTAAATCAGGGTGATCATTACACATAGAAAATTAGAATATCACAAAGAACTATATCAAAAAGCATCAGAACCCACCATATTTGGAACTAATGAATGGTAGAAACTTGTAAAGGCATTTATAAACAAACAAAACAAGAAGGAATCTCCGATATATCGCCAATATCCATCGATGGGAAAACGGTCGATACAAACGAAGAAAAGGTCAACGCACTGAATGACCATGTAATAGGGATACAGCAATCAATATTAGAAACACCCAATGATGACCCTCCTGAACCTCCCCAATTACATAATAAACCGCCTGAAATTCTAATAGCCGCCCCCAGCAAGGGTAGCCAAACTAATTTTTTTTTTTAAGTGGACAAAAGTAAAACTGTAGGTTTCGATTAAATCCATAACAAACTATTACTCACACCCGCTAATATAATCTCACATCTTCTACGTCAACTTTTCAACCGCTGCCTATGAGAAAAACTGTTCCCAGACATGGAAAACAGCTCATGTTATCCCCATCCACAAAATAAGACCTGCCGATAGTTCCACCAACTACACCTGTGTAGGTAAAGTCTTTGAGCGCCGTGTCCATGCGGTTTTGTTATCTCTGAAAGACCTCATAACGCCATTACGGTCTGGTTTCGTACCCTGAGACTTAACGGTCAACCAACTAATTTGCATCTATAACGACCTATGTTTAGCCTAGTACGATGGAATCACTAACCACCAGTCAGCCTTTTTTTTGACATCTCCAAAGCTTTCAACAGAGTATGGCACAGATGATTACTGGTTACGGTATACGTTAGAGGCCATTTGTAGAAGTATAAGAGGCAAGCTTCTTCAATGGTTTACGAACTATTTACATAGCGCAAACAGCTGTTGTTATTAAAGGTAGTAAATCAGACTGTAAAATCGTTCCGTCCGACGTACCTCAATGATCAAGGGCTAATATATGGAAAGTGAGATTTAAACGAAGAAAAGGCAGAACAAGTGACTTCCAAACGGGACGCATTACCTAACAGCCCCTTAATTTTCGGCACCGCAATTTTATATGACAAAAAAATGCCATAGACATTTAGGACTGACACTGCAAAATAACTGTAAATGGGACATCCATAAAAAGTAAAGTTACAAAGAGAGTAAAATGTTCAGGAACGTATAGACGTAAATTATGCAGAAAAACGTTAAAAAATGTGTACACATCTTTTGTTCTGCCTCACTTGAGTTATTGAGATGTCATATGGGATAACTGAACGTAGTACAAGCGCTCAGGCTCCACTTGGAAGGTATTAGAATCATTGTTGGGGCGGTGAAGGGAATCAGCCATGAGTTATTGTACAGACAACCTGCTTACCTTTCTTGAGATGATAAACCAGTGCTATCTCGAGCACTTATCCAACCTGGCCCCGCAACTTGTATCAGCCACAAATCCATATTACCGCAGAAGACCCTTTAGAAGGTGGAGTACCTCCACATAAAACGAACCTTTACAAACACTTCTTTCTTCCTCAACCACAATCTTACTGAATGATGAGGAAATTCAAACCAGTCCATCCATTATTATCATGGAACACGACAGCAGCAGGCTTGGACTGGGTGTAATTGACCTCAGTTACGATCTGTATCGCCGCCATTTGTTAGACCAGCCAGTCTGTCGTTGTGGTCACCCAGCTCAAACCCCGAACATTTCCTCCTGTTTTTTTTTGTCCTATATTTGGCACTGTGCGTTTTCAAACAATTAATCAAATACCTCCTACTTTTAAAAACGCCAATACCTTACTGTTCGGCAGTAAACATCTCTCCCTACCAAAAAAAATATATATATATTTTTTCTCAAATGTTTATGCTTTTCTTACATCTAGTAACCGATTGGTGAAAAGCATAATAATAATAAGAAGAACTGAATTATGCAAAACCATCTCTGATTGGTCACCCTGAGATCCAATAAACCAACCCCCCTCTTTGTCTCTCTCTCCTTGGTACCTATGCTCCACCCCTTTCGCACCATAACTGTATTGATAGACAGCTGAAATAGATTAGATAAGCTCATCTCCCCCTATTCCATTTTCTTTTCACGTGCGAACTCGTTTTCCTCATTCTGTACCCCCACTGTGTCCTCTCCAAGCCCTCACGCAGCGTCTGTTCTTGGTTGGCTTTTTCTTGCTTCTTTTGTTCCCCCTTCCCTCTCTCCCCTCACCCACACCAACTCCCTTCCCTCCCCTCCACTCACCCTACGATTGATTTATGTTCTACTATTATCTTATATTCAAGATTCCAGATTGAATCCCATTACTCGCCCCTTTTGGGTGTGGAGAATACAAAATCATAAGCATAACAATCATAATGCGGTTGTAAAAAAAAACAACAGCAACATTACTAACATTCCAACTTTAACTATCACAACAATAACATTTTGCTAATGTTGTTAATATTATTATTTAACGCCCTTTCCTAATTTTATAATTTTACTCAATTTTAGTAGCACATGTTTTCTTTCCCGAAACAAATGACGCAAGTTAAACATTGACTTGCACGATAAATATTTACTACAAATAAACATTTGTCGCAGATGCTTGTGTTTTGGACACCCAAAAATAAAGTGAAATTCATCCCCAATTGAACCCATAATTCCATAATTATTGCAGTCCCTACAAAATCTTTATTTTCCTTATTACACCTTCCCCTTATTACCTATTATTATATTGTGTAAATGTTACCTCGGATGCATGTGTTTGGTTTGATGTTATGCCTGGAGTCCATTAACTTATTTCTTTATTATTACTTGCCCGTCGATCTTGTTCTACTTCACTGATTTTGTGTGCTTTATTCGCGTACGTAAACGTTTGGAATAATTATTACTATAGTTTTGTTGCATTGCTCCCGTTCGCTAGAGACACTGATGTGTTATAACTTGTCACAAGTTAGTTAGTTAGTTATTCATTGCTTACAGGGTCAGCGGACTGCAAAGAGCCGAATCAGGACCACAAAATCAAGACCACAACTTTGCTGAAAGAGGACACCCCTGATCCGCTTAAAAGATCTTCCGAAACAACCCTAGTGGTAACACTGAAGGCATTCCACCAGCCGGTCACTTTACAATAAAGACATCCCACGCAGGGGACGCTGAGGCTATACTCTAATTTATCGAACCCCCGTTTACAAAAACAAAATAGAATACAAACATCATTATAAAATATCAACAAAACACATACATATAAAATGCCTACATTGCCAAATAATAACATTATAGGAAGCCCCAGTGACCATTTGGCAGAAAGCGTCCAATATTCCCAAGCTGATCCAACAGACCTCACACACAAATGAGGAGTTTTGTCCCGGAAGTGTTTTCAAGAAAAAAGGTAGGTGACTGGTCTAGCGAGAAAGAAGATAGTATAGTAGATTGATAGAACAGAGTTGGATTGAGATAGAACCAAGTAGAAAGTCAGCGACGGGAATTTAAAGCACTAAATTTCCAGGATATGGGGATACTATTTATACTGAAACCCCCGGCACCCCCACGGGGTATAACTTGTCACAAAGGTAGCCCTCCTTTAAGCTTTGTTTAGGTGTACCCTATATTTGTTCCACGGTTTGCTTGCCTGTCTCGGCAATAACAATTTAATTAAACCAAGGCGTGAGAAAAGCCCTTTGATTAAAGACTGTGTCTGATTTTGCAGACAATTAATTATTAATAATTATGATTTCTTCGTGTTCTTATTCTCCTTGTTGTTATTCTTTCTTTTCTTCTTCTGATACTGATTGTGCATCTTTTAAGAATAATTACTTATTCACTACGGTCCTACTTTAGCGTAATTCTTTCAACCATTAAACCTTGAACAACTTTTTCTTTTAAAGAATAAATTTTAGTTACATGTCATTTAAATGGTCGATCTCCACATCACAAGGAAGAATTCGCATTTCAATTGTACAAACGATTGTATTCGATATATAATTCTCTTTACAAAACACACACATACGTACGCACAAACAAACACACGCACGCACAAGCAAAAACAACGCAAAACGAACTAATACTGACTACAGCAATTTTTATCATTCTGCATTCGCCTTCTTTTAACATTGGTCCACGTCCACCTCTCTGTCTCTCTCTCTCTCGCATACATACACACACTATCTCACCTTCTCTCTCTCTCTCTCTCTCTCTCTCTCTCTCTCTCTCTCTCTCTCTCTCTCTCTCTCTCTCTCTCTCTCTCTCACACAACACACACACACATTCATACATATGGCGGTCTACTAGCGCCCAAACCTGATAATTACAATTATCATGTGATGAATACATATATCATGGGATAATTACAATTATCAAGAGATAATTACAATTATCCTTGAAACATTACAAATATGTTTGTGTGATCATGTTTCATTTTCAGTTTTGGCTCTACCAATCCGCCTGGAAATGCGCCAAAACTGAAAATTGTAATTATCACATATTAATTAAAATTTTCACTTGATAATTATAATTTTCACGTGATCATGCTTAATTCTGGTAAGGCGGCTTACTAGCGTCAAAACCTGCAAAACTTACATTTATCAGTGATAATGGTAATTAACACGTGTTCTGTGTAATTCACAGAGATACCGGTAATTCACAGTGTTAATTACTAATTTTCAGTTTTGGCCATGCTTTACTAGGGCCAAAACCCCAGGCGTGCTGGGAACAGTGCCGCTGCCGCGCATGCGCATCGCGTATGCTCATCTTGATATTTGAAATTTTCAGTGATAATTGTAATTATCGCTTGATAGTTGTAATTATCTCTTGATAATTGTAATTATCTCATGATATTAGTAATGATCAGGTTTTGGCGCTAGAAAAGCATGGCACATACTGATAATTATTAATTAACACTGCCGATTACCGGTTTCTCTGTAAATTACACAGAACACGTGATAATTTCCATTATCTCGTGATAATGGTAACTCTCGGTTTTGGCGCTAGTAGGCCGTCATAGTACTACTACATACACACCCTCTCTCTCACCCTCTCTCTCTCCCTCTCGCCAACCTACTTCATCAACCCTTTCGTTCCTCCTGCCAATAACAATCCCTCCCTATCGTCCTCCACCCCTTTCCCAGCTGTCCCCTTTCCCTCACAAAACTTTCTTCGTCAACAGGCAATACAGGGTGTGGTGGTAAAGGACCTCAACCTGAGAACAGATGGACAAGTATTTCATCATCACTGGCCGGCAACAACTGCCGCAGTGAGGCGGTCAGCTTTTGCTCGGCGATATTGAGTAATCAATAATCATGTTTGTCATCGAAAATACAACGTAAAGGTCTTGGTGTAACGGCCAACACATGTAGAGTAGGCAGCAACAATGGTCACTTATACTATATCCCGTTTACAACTTCTGTATTTTCAATATTTTATTTGCAAAGGTATTTCCACTAACATCTGATCTTGATATTTTGAATTTCAGTCGTCACACGTGCGGAGCGGAATTCGTCCTCCTCTTTCTCAGCGAAAGCGCTGTAGCCGTAAAGAGCGGCGTAACGAGCCGGGTTTCGCGAAATATTTGAAATGATAGACTTAGAATGCAATACAATAATGACACCATACACTATCTGTTTATTTTGGTTAAAATATTTGTTGAATTAATAATATCAATCGCATCGCAATTATACATGTAACATACGCATTCTTACGGGCCCAATATAGGTCTACAATTATAAAAAGACACAAGATGTCAATGGGTGAAGGTCTGTTTGATTGATTGATTGATTGTTGCTTTAGGTCCAGCGGACTCTTCCGAGCCAAATCAGGACCGGACAACCCCCGATCCGCATAAAAGATCTGCTGAAACAACCCTGGTGGGAAAACTGAACGCCCTCCACCGGCCAGGCACTTTACAATAAAGACATCCCACGCAGGAGACGGCTGAGGCTTTACCCCAACTAATCGAACCCCCGGTTACAAAAACAAAATAGAATACAAACATCATTATAAATTATCAACAAAACACATACATATAAAATGCCTATAGTGCTAAATAATAACATCATAGGAAGACCTAGTGATCACCCGGCAGAAAGCGTCCAATACTCCCAAGGCGATCCAAAAGACCTCATACACAAACAAGGAGCCTTGTCCAGGAAGAGTTTTCAAGAAAAAAGGTAGGTCATTGATCTAGCGAAGAAGAAGATAGTATATCAGAGTGATAGGACAGAGCAGGAATGGGAAAGAGCAAATGAGGAAGACAGCGACAGTGGGAATTTAAAGCACTAAATTTCCAGAAAGTGGGGATACTATTTATACTGAAACCCCCGGCACCCCAACGTGGGTACTGTTGCCGCAGTGAATCGGTCATGCCTATAAAGGAAAGACAGGTTTTCAACTGGGGCTTTCACTTTTCCCTTTATAGGTTAGAACAATCTACAGTGGCAAGATTGCTCATGACCCCAAGGGGTAGTGAAGGTCTGTGGCGATGAAGCGTTGATGAGGCAGTCCTTGATCCATGATAATGGAGTGTCGTTGATGTCGTAGTCTAGGACGATGAGATGATAACCTTGCAAATAAATTCATCAGGCATATCAATCCATGTATCCATAATTACCACCAAAATAAAAGCCCTATAACAGACAATGTGAAAGAACACCAAATTCTCACCCAGTCCCTTATACGCTACTGTGTCCGGGGACGGTAATCTACATAACTGAACTGAACCAAAATTCCCGTAATATGATATTAATGACAACGCTTATTCATTTGTTCATATCTACCATCAGTTGAGTCCAGGGCCCGTATGCATGTCGCGCCATTATCTGTGCTAAAGGGTCAGTTTGGCTAACTAGAACATTATTTGGCTGTTAGCGGTATGCATGACCTACATTAGCTGCCTAATCGTAAATTAAATTTAATTCTGCGGTACCCCTCCATTAGCGAGCCTAACTGGCCAACAACCGTGCGGTTTCAAGATGGCGGTGAATGTTTGGCTTGCTAACCAAAGACGTAATATTTTGCGCCGAAACAGAATTTTCTGCGATCGCAATAATCCTTTAGATCGCTACGATGACGTAGAACTATACGATAAATTCAGGTTTAGACGTGAAGATATTCTGTCTTTGACGGATGAAATTAGGGATGCAATTGAAGTATCGAATCGACAAGAAACTTTACCGCCAGTGTTGCAAGTTTGTCTTGCTTTAAGATTTTTCGCCACTGGCACGTTTCAAGACGTTTGTGCCGAATTAATTGGCGTTCATCAGTCGACAGCCTCCAGAGCCATACGTCGGGTCACCAATGCATTACTTGCCGTCAACAATTCCTTATGCGTTCTGTACTCTTCGTACAGAACGCTACATTCCTCTGCTGAGAAATTTATTTTTCGAGCACGTTTTTTTTTCTGCCTCCATCTTTGCTGCAATCTTTAACCACAACTACGCATTGCGCATGCTCATAATCGTAAAAGCGGAAAGGATTCCCTCCAATCTAAAAATAAGTTGTTGTTAGCTAACGGCGCGCTTTTTTTGCAACGTGCATACCAATTAGATTTCGCTCAAACTGGTCAGTTTAATAACCGATGGGTTAGTACTAATGACCATTACTTTTAAATGCCCAACGTGCATACGGGCCCAGGGCATTAAAACCCTCCTCTTCCTGAACTCGTAACTTCGAACTTTCAATTAACTAAATGTACAACTCCGTGGTCTCCCGAGACCAACGGATGCATAATACTATTATTAGTTTCTGAGCGAAGCTGGTGAACTATTGTTTTTTTGGCTCCGTCCGTCCGGGGTCTGTCCGACCAGCCGGAGGTGACGTTGGCGCACTTTTCACGGAAAGCAATGGAGGGATTTAAGACAAAATATTATTGTTATCATTATGATTTTGATGTTTGTTGTTTTCACAGCATCATAATTATAGCCTACATATGGCGGGCACAGCGAAATGTAAAAGGGGTCTGTAAGCGTACGCTTCCCTGAACATTAGCCGCTGAGAAACCGCATGCCCAGGTTTCCAAAAGGGATGGCCATATGGCTAGAGCTGGGGGTCCTTCCGTGAGGGCTGTCGGGGGGTTTCTGTATAAATAGTATCCCCACTTTGTGAAAATTTAGTGCTTTAAATTCCCACTGTTGCTGTCATTCTCATTTGTTCTTTCTGGCTCCTACTATGTTCTATCAATCTACTATCGTCTTCGCTAGACCGGTGCTGGTCCTGATTTGGCTCGGAAGAGTCCGCTGGACCTAAAGCAATAACCATGTAATGTAGTCACCAACCTTTTTTCTTGAAAACTCTCCCAAAACTCATGATTTGTGTACGGGGTCTGTGGGGTCAGCTTGGGGATATTGGACGCTTCCTGCCAAATGGTCACAAGGGCTTTCTGCGGTATTATTATTATTATTATTATTATTATTATTATTATTATTATTATTATTATTATTATTATTATTATTATTATTATTTAGCAATGTAGGCATTTTATGTGTATGTTTGTTGGTAATATTTCAGACTGATGTTTATATTCTATTTTGTTTTTGTAAACGGAGGTTCGATAAACTACCTTTATTGTAAAATGACCGACTGGTGGAATGCCTTCAGTGTTACCACTAGGGTTGCTTCAGCAGATCTTTTATACGGATCAGGGATGAGACTTCTTTCAACTAAATTGTGGTCATGATTCGGCTCTTTGCTGTGCGCTGGTCCCTGTAAACCGTGATTAACAAACTTTCTAAGCGTTGGGAGTGTGCGCAGATGGTTAGGAGCTAGGGATGGGCTGAATGTTCAGTTGTGCTTTTAGTTCGATGAGGAGCTTGAGAAAAGTCTCCCTACCCCTCCTCTCTCTCTCCCCCCACCCCCTTCATAACTTGTCTGGATATGTGAAATCCATAGACATCCAACATCCACACTAAGATGTGTCTTAATCTGTTCCCCATAAGGTTGTGAAAATGTAACTTTTGACAAAAACAACGACAACAACAACCACAACAACAACAAACAGCGAAGAAAAGTTGTATTTGTTTCGATTTGTCATCACGTGGCAGAATACCATTGTATTTATTTATTTATTTATTTATTTATTTATTTATTTATTTATTTATTTATTTATTTATTGTAATTTTATTTTATTCCATTTGATGTGGGTTTTTTCTTTACACTCGGAGATATTCGACTACATATGAAATTATCCACAAATTAACATAAAATTAACATAATTAAAATAAAATTAATTTAAAAAAAAATAAACGAAACTATATACAACTGTATAATTATCAAACAAAAACTTATAGTTACTGCTTATTTATTATAAAATACGAGTAAGGAAACAGATGGCAAACATACGAGCTGGTTCCAATCGTATTATATATATATATATATATATATATATATATATATATATATATATATATATATATATTATATATATATATATATATATATATCTATATATATATATATATATATATATATATATATATATATATATATATATTATATATATAATATTATTATTGTTGTTGTTGTTGTTGTTGTTGTTGTTGCTGTTGTTGTTGTTGTTGTTATTATTATTATTATTATTATTATTATTATTATTATTATTATTATTATTATTATTATTATTATTGGTAGTAGTAGTACTAGTAGTAGTAGTAGTAGTAGTAGTAGCAGTAGTAGTAGTAGTAGTGTATGATTGGGTATTTGTACAGCGCACATATTTCGCCGTTCTTGGCGACTCAAGGCGCTGGCCGATACAGGATCTAACTGAAGCCGCCCGTAGTTATGGTTTTTAAAGTAGTCCTGGAAAGATAATTACAGACTGGACTATGTACAATAATTAAGTCAAATTATTCTATTATAAATAGAAATATTGTAACTTGCTTTTTTAACCAGGGTTTCTCTGCTAAAACGTGTTTAAAAAAAAAACTAGCTTTGAAACCCACGGATCGTTTTAAATAATCAGTATATTTTATACATTCTCTTTTTTAAATGACTGGCACGCGTTGAAACAGGCAAGACTTTTTTTTTTAAATTGACGTCAGTAGACCAAGAATCACACGATTGGGGCGTGCATGTGTTAGAGGTTGGTAGTGGTGGTGGAGGAGGTGGCGGTGGTGGTGGTATTTATTCATGTACAGGCCTAAGTAGGCCTGTATGCGTGCGTTCATTGCGTAGATGTGCGTGTCTCTCTGTTAGCGTGCGTGCATCCGCGTGTGTGTCTGTGTATGTCAGTGCGCGCCTGTGTGTGTTTTGGGAATGAGGGATTTGGCTAAGCGTGACCACGTGAACGAGGTTGGAGTTATGACCTCGTGATGGTCTAAGTACAGACGAAAACAATACTATGCGCTGAAGGAAGGAAGGAAGGAAGGAAGGAAGGCAGGAAGGCAGGAAAGAAGGAAGAACACTGTTTCTTTGATATCCCCCCAATTTCCCCTGTCAACGACAAGTCGATTACATTGAAAGTGTTTGATAATATAAAATCGGTTAGCAGATACCATGGCACGGCAGGCAGGACAATAACAGGCAGGACAATAATCTAGGTACTGTTCCTATGAAGTTTGGTCACAATCTGTTCAGTGGTTCCAGCGGACCGACTAATTGTGCGACAGACTGACCGATATTTTGGCTCCTTCTGATATCCCCGACTACTTCAAAGTATTTCCAGATAAGTCTCGAAATACGAACAGAAACTTAAGTAACCTTAAGGTAAAGGTAAAGGTGGTCCCACAGCCTTGTGGCCGTAGGGGAGCGTGATGTTGGAGATCACACTTATCTTGGGCCAGCGTAATGAGGGTGATGCCCATCTCGCTCCCTCGCTGCTTTACCTTCCCCACCCTTAAGAGAGTAGGTACTCAGTCACAGTTGAGTCAAATGGGGGCGTTGTTATTTGTCGCTTCACGTTTTGCGGTCACCCATCCAAGTGCTAACCGCACTGGACGGTGCTTAACTTGCGACACAGTAGCGATTGCTCCAACCACTGCGCTATCCGACACCCCAAGTAACCTTGTAATGTATTACTTAGGTGCCTGAATGGGGAGGCGACTGGTATACTTTTGGGAGAAAGATTGTCTACCTTCTAGTATGTTGATTACACTGGCCTTGGTTGGCTCCTGCTGTGAAGATCCTTTGGTGTGGCCATTGGATTACGCAGGACAAGGCAGCATGACGTATGTTCTCCCCGCCTGACCATTGGTCTTCTGCTTTTGGTGGTGAGCGGGACTACATTTTTGGCAGGCATTTTATGCAAGCCAGTGGCAGTCACTTGTAGAGAGTGTCGTGGCACTAGTAGCCGGCAAACCGGTTTACTACCAACACGCTTCACCGCCTTGCAGGGCAAATATTCTTACGTCCCTCTTGCAGGGCATAAATGAAAATAGCAGTACGGGTCGGGCCGGTGTTCTCAAGATGGTAGCCGAGAGACGGGAGTCAAATACTCCGCATGGCTACATCACCGAAATGCATTAGAAGAAAAGACGGTTGATGGACGAAATTATTACATACAAGGAAACTTTCCTGGCTGATTTTCTATTACGCACATTGGGTTACAATTGAATTCCTTTCCTGTACGATTTTTACAGCATGCGAGTTTACGACGACACGTTACGAAAGACCCGTAACTCCATTTGCGCGTCGATAAATATGTTTTACATTCCGGACGTGACATCGTCGCAGGAAATGACGACATTAACGCTTGGCAGGATCGGGTGCTGGGGGGAACAATCGCCTCCTAAACTTGTTCGTCGATCAACTATATAAGCTGTAATAGCCTTCATTAATGGGAGATAACTAGCGTGGATTGATTGTTGCTTATCTCCCTTTGAATAGATAATTGGTATGTAGCTTCGCGGTGCGGTATCAATGTGTCTACCAGGCCGGCAAGATGTCTGCTGACTGTGCAGTCATCGTAGTGGAGCCTTAGCTCTTAGCATACTCTGGTGATGCCTAGCCATTTTGACCACGTCATGTCAGGATGGGCATAACAAAAACAGTTGACCAGGTCAGCATGACCTTTTTCTATATTCTCTTCTAGGAAGAGAGAGCGCCGAATGCAGAACACCTGCACAACAAATGCCGATGAGACCGCCTGACTGCAACTAAACACCTTTAAAGGGACCCACGTTGATTTCACACTCCCTCCGCAGATCCTTTTAACAATCAAAGTGAGTGTGGCACCACTGAAAAAACACGTTTACAACAAACAAACAACACACAACCACAAAGATCTTTTCCAGTTTAGTTATTGTTGAAATCAACATAGTCCGTAGTTTTGATGCCTATTAAATCGTTACCTTAGTCGCCATTGTTATCATTGTCGTCAACAGTACATTTTTCTCCATCTAATCCTCTTCATTTTAATCCTCTTCCTCATCGTCCTCAAAACCTTTTTTTTTTCATTCTTCTTGTCCTTCTATCACACAAACACATAATAAATCCCTGCTTGTCTGCTTGCCTTGCATAATCAGAAAACAGACCTCGCTCGTTATAATTAACTTCTCTACACCTTGCAATTAATAATTGTAGTTCTGTTACGAAGCGGTCTAACAACATTACAAGATGGAGGAGGAGGAGGAGGAGGAAGAGGAGAAGAAGGAGAAGAAGAAGAAGAAGAAGAAGAAGAAGAAGAAGAAGAAGAAGAAGAAGAAGAAGAAGAAGAAGAAGAAGAAGAAGAAGAACAAACACAACAACAACAACAACAACAACAACAACAACACAACAACAACAATAAATTAAGAAATTATTATCCCTCCTTCAGTCACTCATTTTTCCATTCGCTCCCCCCTTTCTTCCTCGTCTCTCTCTCTCTCACTCCCCTCCCCCCCCCCACAAAAAAACCAACAAAACAAAACAAACCAACCAAATATGTTATTGTAAATGCAATGTATTAACATCAACACACACACACACACAACGCCACACATACATTACATACATGAATTACATACATGACTATCTACGGCCTGTGTTGTATGGAGGAGTAACAGCTGCAATAGGCCGTAAATCGTACGCTATCCACCTACGCGTGACTAGCCGCATAAAATATGTTCTACGCTGCCGAAAGCACAAGTGTGCAAGAGCATTCACACACATGTGCACAAGCAAACACACACACGCACACACACACGCACACACACACACACACCAACACACATCCTTGGCACGTAAAAATATAAAACACAAATGAAGAGAATAAGAAACAAAACATAAACAGTTGGAAAAGGCCATTCCAAAACACGAAATGTTGATTTCCTCAAAAGATACCATCGGTGATTTTGTTTTTCCAGCGTCATCACAATATCATTACTCAACTAATTTATCTTTAGAAAAGAGCGCTATAAAAACAACTTATTGTTACTATTTTGAGACATTTTGAATGTTGGCTTGCAAACAGACCGTGCAAACGCACGAAATATTATATTCCTCCCAAAATGCCCTCAAGAGAATGATATTCTATAATGATGCTAGTGGTGGTGGTGATGGTGGTGGTGATGGTGCTGATGCTGCTGGTGCTGACGACGATGACGAAGCAGAAGAGAAGAAGAAGAAGCCGAAGAAGAAGAAGAAGAAGAAGAAGAAGAAGAAGAAGAAGAACAAGAAGAACAAGAAGAACAAGAAGAACAAGAAGAACAATAACAAGAAGACAAGAAGAGAAGAACAAGAACAAGAACAAGAACAACAAGAACAAGAAGAAAGAACAAGAAGAACAAGAACAAGAAGATTAGATACATTATATTCATATAATTAATAGGTTCCAGCGGACTGAAAACAATAGGAAACAGACCACACAGAAAATATTAAAAATTAGATTATAAAAAAATCATTAAAAAAAAAAATAAAAGAACATACAAAAAAAATAAAAATATGTAAAATATACAAACAAGGTGATGTGACCTATATAAAATAAATAAATGCGATAAAAAAAAAGTACGTGAACCACATTCATCAGGGACATAAAATGGCAGACGGAAAAGGATTTGTCACATGCAAAGCACCATGGTGGTTCTTCCCCTTTCAAAAGGAAACTATGGGCGACATAAATATGCCCAATATGAAAGCGAGCCAAAACAGTTTTTTTCTTTGTGAGTGGATGCAAAGTTAGATAAAGACGCAAACCTGGAAGAATTTGTACTGATTTGATCATTCGGTCTGCCAGAGCCGTAGAAGAAGAAGAAGAAGAAGAAGAAGAAGAAGAAGAAGAAGAAGAAGAAGAAGAAGAAGAAGAAGAAGAAGAAGAAGAAGATGATGATGATGATGATGATGATGATGATGATGATGATGATGACCAAAATAGGCTTTATCCATTCTCTACCTAAGCTCTCAAAATGGCTGTAGTTGTCAACTGACAGATCAGCTCCTCTCAGAATGTGTACAGTCAACCTTAACTGGCTCTAAAATAGCGACTGCTTTAAAAGCAACAATCAATTGTTATCTCTCAAAACCTCACTATCTTAAAGCTTCTGTCTGTCTGTCTGTCTGTTTGTATGTCTGCCCCTCTCTTTGCTTTGTCTCCTTCTTTCTCTCTCTCTCTTCCACAAAAAATGTCTCTTCTCTCTTTCTCTCTCTGTCTCTCTCTCGCTTTATCCCTCCCCTCCTCTCCCTCCCACAAAAATGTTTTATCTCTCTTTCTGTCTTTCTCTCCCTTTTTCCCTCTCTCCCCCACACTCTCTCTTTCTCCCTCCCTTTCTCTCGATCTCTCTACACCTCTCTCTCTCTCCCTCCCTCCCTCTCTCACCCTTTCTCTCTCTATTTCTCTCTCTCTTTCTCTCTTTTATTCTCTCTCTCTCTCTTTTCTCTCTCTTTCTTTCTCTTTCTTTCTCTCTCTCTCTCTCTCTCTCTCTCCCTCTCTCTCCATCCCTCTCACACTCTCTCTCCATCCCTCTCTCACCTTCCCTCTCTCTCTCTCTCTCTCTCTCTCTCTCTCTCTCTCTCTCTCTCTCTCTCTATCTTTCTGTCTCTCTGCATGCATTGCCATTGACCTTGAGTTTTTTCGTACACGGCGATGTTGAAAACTGGTCGATGAAAACAATTATAAAATAACGCCGATCAAACAATTGTAACAATTGCAGCCGATGCCTTGACGCCTGTGTTTGTTGAAGAAGCTGATAGAAAACAAGTCACACTGTCCATGATAATTATAAAGTCTCCTCTCTGTCTTTGACTGTCCTCTGGTTGTCTGGAGGCCTCTGTGTGTGAGTGTGTGTGTGTGTGTGTGTGTGTGTGTGTTGGTGTGTTTGTATGCGAGTGAATGCGCGTGTGTGTGAGTGTGTATGTGTGAAAGTGGGTGTATATGTGTGTGTGTTGGTACGTTAGTGCATGGGCTTCCATGTTTGTCTGTTTGTCTGTGTGTCTGTCTGTCTTCTCCTTTTTCAATCAACTTCTCAGGCAATTCACTGGTTCTGCATTTCAATCGAAAAATGTGATTATGTGTCCGCTTGAAATTCCACTTAGAACTGGAGAAAATATCTCTGTCTCTCTTTGTCTCTCCCTCTGTCTCACTGTCTGTGTCTTTCTATCTGTGTCTTTCTGTCTCTGTCTGTCTGTCTGTCTGTCTGTCTCTCTCTCTCTCTCTCTCTCTCTCTCTCTCTCTCTCTCTCTCATGTAATGGGTCGTTTGCTTGGCCTAATTACGTTTCGAATCGTCAAGTGTCCTGTCTTTTCTTCTTCTTCTTCTTCTTCTTCTTCTTCTTCTTCTTCTTCTTCTTCTCCTTCTTCTTCTGCTTAGTTTGTTTGAGTATTTAAGAGTAAAAGGCCTGATTTTTAAAGATTTGAACCATTTTATAATATTTTAAGATAACGTCTCTCTGGTCCTGATTTGGCTCGGAAGAGTCCGCTGGATCTAAAGCAATAATCATGTAATGTAATGTAATGTAATCGTCGTCTTCCCATGTTCATCTGTACGCCAACCAAGGCATTCTAGTAAGCCTAGCTGTCTACTGCCGTTACACCGCTACTCCCCTGCTACGATCCAACCTACTTTGTCCCCGACGAACACTAGTCTAGCAGCTTCCTGGTACATGGTGTACGGGTCCACAGACGTCTTAAGGTGTATTTTCTTAAAGAACAAATCAACAAAAAAATTACATACAGACATACACACATATACACATACACGCCCTTTCCCCACACACACCCACACACACACATCAGCACATAAATACGTACATACATACATGAATGAATTAATAATAAAATAAATAAATAAATAAATAAATAAATAAATAAATAAATAAATACCATAATTGATTAATTAATTAGTTACTATAAATTTCATGTGGGGTTTTTCTTTTCTGATAAGAAATCTTTTTGGATTGCCACACATAATAAATGCGAGTATTAGAATTAACCTATGATCTGTATTATGAACTGTTGTGACGTGTTAGGTTGTCTGTTGTGACGTGTTGTGTTGTCTGCTGTGACGTGTTGTGTTGTCTGCTGTGACGTGTTGTGTTGTCTGTTGTGCTGTCTGTTGTGACGTGTTGTGTTGTCTGTTGTGACGTGTTGTGTGGTCTGTTGTGACGTGTTGTGTTGTCTGTTGTGACGTGTTGTGCTGTCCGTTGTGACGTGTTGTGTTGTCTGTTGTGACACTAACAATACGTAATTAAAAACAAAAACAAATAATATTAAAATACAGAAGAAACAAAACATGCAAACAAAATTTTTTTTTTAAATAAAAACATTTCACAACAAAAAATTAGAATGGAACCCTGGTTGCTCAAGATGCATGGTTGTGTCAAGCCACTGGCCAGCCCTAATGATTTTCAGATATATTATTTTGTGCATGCAGATAACACGCTTCCGGGCATAATTACATTGTTTTTTGGCGGAGTCTTGAGGCTCCGTACCGTAATTACGTTGTCTTCTTGTACCTAGCAATCAAATAACTCACGGTCTGTCTTTCTGTCTGTCCTCGCCTGTCTGTCTTGTCTTTGTCCATCTCAGCCTGCCTCTCAATGTCTGCGTGCGACTCTCAATCACTCGCTCTCTGTCTGAATGTCTGTCTGTGCTCCTCCTCAGGGGTTCTCTAACCTATTGCATCCCTCTGCGTGTTGTACTGCCAGATCCGTTTTTAAGCATGGCACATGATAATATAATACTAAACTCAATGAAAACAAAATTGTAAAAATTTTAAACTGCATAATTAACGTGTAGTGAAACTATACCTTTGAAGCATGTATTAATTGAATTCGATCAAAGTCGTCCTTTTTTTATTTTTACCATTAACTGGTTTCTAAATTGTTAAGTTCTATCAATATTATTAGGTTTGTTGTGAGCGTTCTTAGCTCGGTTCATGTGATAATATTTGTGAGTGTGTGTGTGTGTGTGAGAGAGAGAGAGAGAGGTGTGTGTGTGTGTGTGTGTGTGTGTGTGTGTGTGTGTGTGTGTGTTTGTGTGTGTGTGAAATTGCGTTAAGAAGACATTTATAAAATAAGCAACTAACCAACTAGCCATCTCAGTGTATTTATTGTCTGTAGGTCTGCTTGCCTGTGTTAGAGCTCAGTGTCTAAATTCTGTGGCATCAGTACAACTTATGTTAATATGATGAATAAAACGTAATGCAACAACAACAACAACAATAACAACAACATTTTGTGGCAGAATACATTTTTAAATGATTACCAATAAAACCCAATGCTTGTCCCCACTGTGGTAGCTCAGTGCTAGAGCGTTCGCCTGGCACACCGATGATCCAGGTTCGAATCCCATAGTGGATGAGAAGAAGGCTGGTCTTCCCTCACCCCCCTCAATTTAACTTCCCCCTCCACTCCACACCCCCGCCCAAAAGAAAAGAATTCCAAATGAATATGACGGTAACCATAGGTCAATGATCCTCAATAAGAGATTACACGAGGGCTAAAGATTTTTCAGTCTATGTGCCATACATGCTATTTGTAAAAAGAGGCCGTTTCACATAGCACAATAGACTTGTTTAGTCAGTGTAATCTTAGAAGGTTAATTTTAGCCTGAAGCAGACGACAGAAGTTGTTCTACGGTACACATTTCTTATGCTGACGATAGCCCAGTAGGCAATGACATCATCACAGCTTATGTTAGAGCTCAACGATTTTACAGCCAATCATAACACAGCGAGATTAGGTAGAACCAGTTCTGCCTGGTCAGTCAAAAGCGAGGTAGAAAGTCAGTCTACTGTACGTTCAAACGCCGAGCAGTACACAGTTACGCTCGAACAGAATCTCTCCACTGATAGACTAAAGCAGAACTTGTTGAGTATTCGATTCAATCAAGTTAGACACGGCCTGACATTGTCAAAAAGGCAAATGAACATACTTTTGTTTCATCGTGATGTATTGTTATTATTGTTGAACTATGTTTGTGAAATTTGCTATGCTTAGAATTGAATTATTAGTCCAACGTGGCCTGACCACGTGACGAACACCACCGGGTTCGACGCCATGTTTTATACATGACGAAACCACTGTTGTTTAACCTATATGTATGCTTGCAGACCAGTGGCTGTCCCAGAGAATGTGTATAATATTAATTATTTATCTATGTGTATAGTTAGCCATGATTTATATTTATATATGTATAGGAAATTAGAGTGGAGATTCCAGTGAACCACGGACATAGCAGAATGTTCGTCGCTTATGTATAGAGATGTAGAGCTAATTACTGAGGGCTACTACGGCCTTCAGTGAGACGCTCTGCGCACACCTATTATACAAGGTTGTGCAGAATTTCGTCTCATATGTTACTGTGACGAGGCGTGCAATCGACCTCCGAGCTAAGCTGCCACCAGCCATCACACACACAGCCAGCGACACTCTTCACTCAACCAGTCATCCCTAGCAGGCTCGCTCGCCAACTCGCTTAAGCCCCGCCCCTCGGGGAATCCCTTGTTAAAGCTTGATACAAAGTTAGACTCAGTGTCAGTCGAAAATCACCCAGCCCTGAAGCCACAACCTGTCCGAAGACACGTCTCCATCACCGGTCGACCTCTGAGCTTCGGCAGTACTCGTGTGCTTCCACCCGTCTTAATCAAGGTAAGAGAGGGAACTTACTCTTTGTCATGTAGCAAACCCATCACCCGTCGTTCGCCCAACATGTTCATGCGTCCTGTCGATATGTATGTTCATGTTTATAGTTTCGCCTTGATGTGTTGCTGTGACTTGTATTTATTCCTTGCACATATTTTCTACCTTGTATATGACTCATGACATGTTTGAATTTATGCTTGTATGCTCCATGTTAGCCCCCTGTGTAAATATCCCATGCCATGCTGTCCCTCCACATAGATTAAAGTCCCCAGTACACCCCTGGCCTACAACCCCTTTGCCCTGTACCTATTCCATTTGCATTTCCTCCATGCTCCCAATGTATAAATATTCGCCCCTGTTGCCTACCCCATCTTAATGCGCCGAAGGTATCATATATTAGCGGCTGCCATAAACTCCACAATAGCCCCATAAACCTAGTTGCCTTGCTTGACTGTTGGTATATGCACCGGCTCAACCTTGACCGGTCAGCCAATTTGAATTCTGAGATGGGCAGTTGCGCCACAGGTCCTGAATCCAGAATATTCCTATCCCCCGCTGATACAGAGTCTGTATTGCATTACAGACGGGCTCCTGTACCGGGCGAATTACCCCGGCCCTGTATCATCTCCCAGTCGCTGACCCGCTGCAGGCCCCTGACAACCCAGGGAGTCAACGAGAAGCGTGACTCAGAATTTCTTCATCTCCCTAGACAGCTAGCAACGAAAGCTGAAATCTAGACCTGTACCTCCCACATGACAATCACTCATGGTCAATGCGTCACCGCGTGACCGACTGACCTGCATCGCTGACCACGCCACGCGAACCCTAGTAAACAGACCACCCAGAGTATCTTGGACCAACCGCCGCTCTCCAGTACCCAGCTAAGTTACTGACCTACGAGAATCACCACTCGCCAGATTATCAGAGAGACTCTGAAACCATACAGATACACTCCCGCCCTGTGATGAAATCAGTCCACAGTAGCTCTAGTAACCCAGATATCGACTACCCAGAATATCACCTAGCTACTCCCTACTGAAATAGACGCTATCCCCGTGACTCACTTTAGAATTATTTGACATAGACTACCCACTTCGAATTAATAAATTTAAATAGTTATAAACTGCACTTATCCAGACTGGCCTTTGTATTTGAATTTCTCATCTAGTGTAGTCTACCATTTCTCTCGTCTATCCCCCTGACTGTCTCTCATTTATTTAGTTGGCCTAGCATTAATCTCTTGAATGTCATCGCACCATTAACCTAACAAAGGAGGTAATACAGCGCGAGAGATTAAGAGCTTACCCCCCATCCCCCAACCCCTCTCTTTGTGACATTAACTTTGGCGACCCCGACGAGACTAAAAGACTTAGGTTCCCATCCCAACTTGACGAGACTAAGGACTTAGCTTAAATTCCACCCCAGCCCAGTATAGATAGGACCCAGCCCTCTAAGCCCAGTAGTGTATAGCATAGCCCCATAGGTCCCGTACTGGCTTTCCCGAGTGGTGGTGTCTCCAAAGTTTTTTTCTTGCATTCATTTCTTGTATTTTTGATTGATTGCATTTTGTCTTTGTGGTTGTGTTGTATTCGCCCCGTGCAGTTTCATCGTAGCTCATTCTGCCCACCCCCTTGTTTTCCGTCAGTGTACCCCCTTGTGTGCGCCCCTCATCACGGTTAGGACTTTTCAGGGTAAGTCACCTCCCTTACCATGGCCGACCGGGGAGAGCTTGCGCTCAAGTACAAGAGTATTGGCGAGAGCTTAGGGCTCGCCGGCACCGAACTCAAGGACTACGTCCTGGCCAACGTAGATGCGGACGTGGCCGAGGAAAAGTTGAAGAGGGAGGAGAGGGCTAAAGAGCGAGAAGCGAAGAGGGAGGAGGAAGAAAGAGCAGCGGCACGGAGGAAAGAGGAGGAGAAAGAGCGCCTCGCCGCGGAAGAACGGGCCGCCGCCCGGAAGAAAGAGGAGGAGAAGGAGCGCATCGCCGCGGAAGAACGGGCCGCCGCCCGGAAGATTGCAGAGGAGGAGAAAGCCGCCGCCCGGAAGATAGCGGAGGAGGAGAGAGCCGCCGAGCGGAGAAGAGAGGAGGCGAAGGATAGGATAGCAGAGGAGGAGAGGGCCGCCGCACGGAAGAAGGAGGAGGACGAGAGGGTCGCGGCACTTGAGGAGAAGAGGAGGGACAAGGAGCTCGAACGGCGCCAAGCACTCCTCCAGCTTGAGCGCGACCGCCGCGATCTAGGTATCGCATCGCCCGCGAGCGAAGACTTCTCGCTCATCGCTCCCAGCTTCGCCGCTAGCGCCGGAATACCCGCCATCCCCCCGCCGATTCCGGGGATGAACTTTCCCCTGGACCCATTCGTCGAACGAGACGAATCGATCGAAGTTTATCTCGCCCGATTCGAACGAGTCGCGGGAGAAAACAGCCTTGACCCCCAGTACTGGTATCGCAAGCTCAGTCATGGCCTTAAGGGGAAGGCCTATGAAATCCTGGCCAAGACGCCGACTTCCGAGGAGGGCGACTACCCCGCCCTCAAGAAAGCTCTACTGCATGGATTTGAGCTCTCAGGTGAGCACTACCGCAAGAATTTCCGGAACTCCCGGAGAGAGAGAGGGGAGAAGTTTACGCAATTTGCCGACCGGCTAGCTACTCTACGGGACAAATGGATAGAGCAAACGGACGAACCCAAAACGTACGAGGGACTGCTCGAGCTGATGCTAGCCGAACAACTCCGAGGGACAATGCCAGCGGAGCTTCGGACTTTCGCCGCCGAACAGGGAGCCGCCCGACTAGAGGACCTCGTCATAGTCGCGGACCGCTACCTCACCGCGCACCCCGACGACAGACAGCCTCGCCGGGACCCGCCCGCACCCTCGTCACCAGATACCCGCCACCAGCCTCGCCGGCCCGTCCCGCCAGCGAATCACCGTCCACCCCCGCCTAAAGGACGCCCAAACCCCGGAGCAGAGCCTGGGAAGCGGAGCACCGAGCTCTACTGCGGCTACTGCCAGCGCCGAGGACACACCCGCGAGAAGTGTTTTCGCCGCATCAGCGACCAGCGTCGCAAACAGGGCACGGTATTGGCCCTACGCCAAGTTACTCCCGACGGGAACCCGGTAACCCCCGTCGTCACTCCCACCGATCGACCGGCCGTCACCGAGCGAGTGACCGTCAACGATCGCCCAGCCCACTGTCTCTACGACACTGGACTCACCTTCGACGCCGTCGTCCGCCGCTCGCTCGTCAGGGAACAGGACCTGACCGGCGAAACTATCACCCTGAAGTTGGCCGACGCGTCTCAGCCCAGCACCACGCTCCCTATAGCCCGGATCCAAGTCACCAGCCGGTACGTCACGGGAACCATCCAAGCTGCCGTGATGGACCAGCCCCTGTATGACTTAATCCTAGGATGCCGCTACGTGTTCTTGGGTATGCCGCCCCAGCCTGTGGAGTCGATGGCCGCCGTCCAGACGCGCGCCCAGGCGAAGACAGCCGCGACACCACCCCCGATCCCCAACCAGATGCCGGAACAGATCCGGAAGGCCCAAGAAGACGACGTCACCCTCCGCAAGTGCTACGGAAAACTTCCCGCCGCACGCACTCCACCCAAGTCCGGGGACTTTTTCGTCGAAGACGGACTCCTCTTCCGTCAGAAGGACGACCATTCGCAACTCGTCGTACCTGCGACCCTCCGCCCCCAAGTCCTGGAACTTGGCCACAGCATGCCCCTAAGTGGACATATGGGCATAGGAGCAACCACTCTACGCATCAGCGCTCAGTACCACTGGCCCGGGATGACAGAAGACGTGAAGCGCTACGTCAAGTCCTGTCGCCAGTGCCAACGATACTCGCCCCGCCACCACACCGTACCGGTCACCATCAGCCCCACCGTCGTCGTCGGAACGCCCTTCCAGCGAGTGGCCGTCGACATAGTAGGACCCCTTCCGCGAACCAAGAAGCGGAACCAGTATCTACTTACCCTTGTCGACGCTTGCTCGATGTGGTGTGAGGCCGTTCCACTACCAAAGATTGACGCCGCCCGAGTCGCCGACGCGCTCGTCACCATATTCACACGAGTCGGATTCCCGGACAACATCTTGACCGACAACGGGTCCCAGTTCACCGGAAAACTCATGCAGGAAGTTTTCCAACTACTTCGCATTCGCCATATCCGAACTCCACCCTACCACCCCGCCAGCAACGGACAGGTCGAGCGCCTGAACGGGACTCTCATCTCGATTATCCGCAAGATCGCCGACGAACAACCGGAGGCGTGGGACACCTACGTCGCGTCAGCGCTCTTCGCGTATCGAGAGACCCCGCACACCTCCACCGGATACACGCCTTCCACGTTGCTTTTTGGGAGACCCCTTTCTGGGCCTCTAGCCGCCCTACGACGTAGCTGGACCGACGCCAAACTGGACGAGGCACCGGTCGACGCCACGAAATACGTCACCAAGCTCCAGGAAACTCTCAAGGCCACATGGAAAGCAGCCTCCGCCAACCTGAAGAAGGCGAGAGAGAGACAAGCCCGCTACCATAATCGCCGCGCCCGGGACCGAGAACTACAGGTAGGAGACCAGGTCCTACTGCTTCTCCCCAGCGGCACGAACAAGCTAGACATAGCTTGGCAGGGACCCTACCCGGTGCTTGAGAAGCTCTCCCGTACCACCTATCGCATCGAGGTAGGCGGAAAGCCCAGGACCCACCACATCAACTTGCTCAAGCGGTACCTGGAGCAACCTGCACCCGCCCCAGACACCCACTCGCTACTCACGGTCGCGCTGGCCGTCGAAGTGGATGGCACAGAGACCGGCGTCGCCGAATTTCCGCTAAAAGGGAAGGAATCCTTCCGGGACGTCTCTCTGGACCCCTCACTCCCCGCCGGCCAGCAACGCCAACTACGCGCCATCGTAGCCGAATACAGGGAAGTCCTCACCGACATTCCTGGGAGGACGGACCTAGAAGAAGTCCAACTAACCCTGACGGACCCCACTCCCGTCCGCCAGAAACCGTACCCCGTCCCACTTTCCCAGCAGCAGGTAGTAAGAACGGAAGTAGAGGCTCTGCTACAAGCCGGAGTCATCACTCCCTCCCGTTCCCCCTACAGCGCGGGAATAGTGCTATCACGGAAGCCCAGCGGAGAACATCGCCTCTGTATCGACTTCCGGCAGTTGAATCTCGTAACCCAGTTCGTGCCCGGACCCCTATCCGACCCGACAGACTTGTTTGCAAAGCTACAGTCCGCCAGATATTTCTCCAGAGTGGATCTGAGCAAGGGCTTTTACCAGATTCCCGTGCACCCTTCATCCCGCCAGTACCTGGCCTTCAGCACGATGGACGGCCACTATGAGTTTAACGTTCTGCCGTTTGGTCTACACAATGCCCCAAGTATTTTCAGCACGATGATGCGGAAGCTGTTGGACCCCCTCCACTGTCCGTCCCTACACTCTTTTATGGACGACATACTCGTCGCCACGGAGACATGGGAGGAGCACCTGCGAGTGGTGCGCCAACTCTTACGCCGCCTCAAAGAAGCTGGCCTCACTGCCCGGCCGACCAAATGCCAGTTCGGTTACCAAGAGCTGGAATTCCTTGGCCACACCATCAGCCATGGACAGCTCCGGCCTCTGGAAAAAACAGTCCAGCGCCTTCGAGACGCGCCACGCCCCAAGACCAAGAAAGATGTCCAGTCCTTCCTGGGACTGAGTGGCTTTTATCAAAAGTTTGTACCCGGATACAACGGGATCGCCGCGCCACTATCCAGCCTAACCCGGAAAACCGCACCGGACCGAGTCCTCTGGACCCCGCAATGTGAAGCTGCCTTCCAGGAGCTCAAGGATAAACTGACGTCACAGCCAGTCCTGCGACTCCCCAACCACGGACAGCCCTTCGTCCTGCGCACGGACGCCAGCGACGTAGGCCTCGGAGCCGTTCTACTCCAACGGGACCCCGCGGACGCCCCGACGCTCTTCCCCGTCGCGTACGCCAGCCGGAAGCTAAAGCCGGCCGAACAGAATTACGCCACGTCGGAGAAGGAGTGTCTCGCCCTCGTCTGGGCAGTCCAGAAGTTCCAGCTGTACCTCTACGGCTCACACTTTACCGTCCAAGTGGATCATCAACCGCTTTCCTTCTTGGCGACATCTAAATCGCTCAACGCCCGGCTGATGAGGTGGGCTCTGCTGCTCCAAGCTTACTCTTTCCAGCTGGAGCACATCCCAGGAAAAGACAACCACGGCGCAGACTTCCTCAGCCGCCACCCCGCAACCGACTCCAGCGAGTCGCCACTGAGGGCCGACGCCCCAGCCTTCATACCCGCCGCCGCCCACTAACCGTAGCCGAGACCCGGCAGCTCCGCAGACCCCAGCCTTGGGCATCCGCCATCGACTACCCGGAACCCTGCATCGCCCCACATCACCCGGATCATCTCCAACCATCGTCTCACCCGGCAGCTGACCTCAGAGCTGATTGGCCGCGTCTCAGTCGAGGCCTACGACCTCGCCTTTTTCCTTGGGGGGGCCTCTGTGACGAGGCGTGCAATCGACCTCCGAGCTAAGCTGCCACCAGCCATCACACACACAGCCAGCGACACTCTTCACTCAACCAGTCATCCCTAGCAGGCTCGCTCGCCAACTCGCTTAAGCCCCGCCCCTCGGGGAATCCCTTGTTAAAGCTTGATACAAAGTTAGACTCAGTGTCAGTCGAAAATCACCCAGCCCTGAAGCCACAACCTGTCCGAAGACACGTCTCCATCACCGGTCGACCTCTGAGCTTCGGCAGTACTCGTGTGCTTCCACCCGTCTTAATCAAGGTAAGAGAGGGAACTTACTCTTTGTCATGTAGCAAACCCATCACCCGTCGTTCGCCCAACATGTTCATGTGTCCTGTCGATATGTATGTTCATGTTTATAGTTTCGCCTTGATGTGTTGCTGTGACTTGTATTTATTCCTTGCACATATTTTCTACCTTGTATATGACTCATGACATGTTTGAATTTATGCTTGTATGCTCCATGTTAGCCCCCTGTGTAAATATCCCATGCCATGCTGTCCCTCCACATAGATTAAAGTCCCCAGTACACCCCTGGCCTACAACCCCTTTGCCCTGTACCTATTCCATTTGCATTTCCTCCATGCTCCCAATGTATAAATATTCGCCCCTGTTGCCTACCCCATCTTAATGCGCCGAAGGTATCATATATTAGCGGCTGCCATAAACTCCACAATAGCCCCATAAACCTAGTTGCCTTGCTTGACTGTTGGTATATGCACCGGCTCAACCTTGACCGGTCAGCCAATTTGAATTCTGAGATGGGCAGTTGCGCCACAGGTCCTGAATCCAGAATATTCCTATCCCCCGCTGATACAGAGTCTGTATTGCGTTACAGACGGGCTCCTGTACCGGGCGAATTACCCCGGCCCTGTATCATCTCCCAGTCGCTGACCCGCTGCAGGCCCCTGACAACCCAGGGAGTCAACGAGAAGCGTGACTCAGAATTTCTTCATCTCCCTAGACAGCTAGCAACGAAAGCTGAAATCTAGACCTGTACCTCCCACATGACAATCACTCATGGTCAATGCGTCACCGCGTGACCGACTGACCTGCATCGCTGACCACGCCACGCGAACCCTAGTAAACAGACCACCCAGAGTATCTTGGACCAACCGCCGCTCTCCAGTACCCAGCTAAGTTACTGACCTACGAGAATCACCACTCGCCAGATTATCAGAGAGACTCTGAAACCATACAGATACACTCCCGCCCTGTGATGAAATCAGTCCACAGTAGCTCTAGTAACCCAGATATCGACTACCCAGAATATCACCTAGCTACTCCCTACTGAAATAGACGCTATCCCCGTGACTCACTTTAGAATTATTTGACATAGACTACCCACTTCGAATTAATAAATTTAAATAGTTATAAACTGCACTTATCCAGACTGGCCTTTGTATTTGAATTTCTCATCTAGTGTAGTCTACCATTTCTCTCGTCTATCCCCCTGACTGTCTCTCATTTATTTAGTTGGCCTAGCATTAATCTCTTGAATGTCATCGCACCATTAACCTAACAAAGGAGGTAATACAGCGCGAGAGATTAAGAGCTTACCCCCCATCCCCCATCCCCCAACCCCTCTCTTTGTGACAGTTACAGACGAGCAGGCATTGTATCGTGAGCCCAACTAGGCGAAAGACAAGACCAAGTCGTCGCTGAACGTTGGTCGGCAGAGACTTCTCATGCACTGTACTAAGAGAACCCACCCGTCTAGCCACAAGGAAAAGACTCCACAACAACTCAGCTTTTCAAGGAAGCACCCACGACACAGTTCGTCGAAAAAACACATAATTGCAGATCGAAACCGTGCACCAAATCTGTATCAAAGGACCACAGTAGTCCACTCTTCCTGAACTCTGACCATTAGGGCAGAAAGTAGCCAGTGCCCGATGATGATAAAATAGCTGCCTAGAACTCTCAAGAAGCGAACCATTCACATTGACATTTGAACTTTCAAGTTAGTATCGTACTTCGAAGATCGTGTATAGAGTAGAGGAAATAAATGTATGATATTTACTGACATTATCAATTGGCTGGACTACCTTTGTTTCAGAGCCGTTTGAGAGCTAGTGTGACAGTGATCTTTTACCATTTTTCTATCTATCTCTGTACCCCCAGCCTAAACACAGACCGAGCTAAACAAATAAATGTATTAAGTTAAGTCACAGGGAGATTACTAGCGATCCCCACCGACAATAGATGAGTGGGTAATAGCATTCCATTGTGCAGAGCCCAGCAACAATAAGACCCCACGTTACACTATTCCATGCTATACTATGCTAAGCTAGGCTAGGCAAACATAAAAGTGGCCACCATGTTAACTGTCCATCTTTAACAATGGTTGGTTACCCAGTTGATAGATCCGCGAAATCCCGTAGGTAAATCCGTAACCTACCGTACGGTTTGGCGGATTTATCCACAGGATAAACTTGTTTATGAATACCACACCATGACTGCTGTTGGTGCTTGAGTTGATTCAAGTCCCTACCCCTTCTTCCTCTGGATTTGTTATCTCCGTCTGCCATATCGCCAATGGCAGGTATAGACGTTAATCTTCAATGTTTATTCCTCACACTTTCCCGACAGTCTCAAATACATCCTGTGCTAGACTTATTTTGGAAGTACTACCGGTGAACGGGGTGTCGGATAGCGCAGTGGTTGGAGCACTCGCTACTGTGTCGCAAGTTAAGCACCGTCCAGTGCGGTTAGCACTTGGATGGGTGACCGCAAAACGTGAAGCGACAAGTAACAACGCCCCCAGTTGACTCAACTGTGACTGAGTACCTACTCTCCTAAGGGTGGGGAAGGTAAAGCAGCGAGGGAGAGAGATAGGCATCACCCTCATTACGCTGGCCCAAGATAAGTGTGATCTCCTACATCACGCTCTCCTACGGCCACAAGGCTATGGGACTACCTTTACCTTTCTTTTAACCGGTGAACTAAAACTTTCCTGTCATTGGGGTGGATGCATCCGGTACTTAAATGATTTGGCGGCGATCGAAGATTGAGTCCACATATGTTTTGATGATGATGATGATAATGATGATAATGATGATGATGATAATGATGATGATGATGAGGAGGAGGAGGATAAGAAGAAGAAGAAGAAGAAGAAGAACAAGAAGAAGAAGAAGAAGAAGGACAACAACAAAAAGAATGATGATGATGATGATTATTATTATTATTATTAGTAGTAGTAGTACTATAACTACTACTACTACTACTACTACTACTACTACTACTACTACTACTACTACTACTACTACTATTATTATAGTTGTAGATGATCATGTACATAATCATTATTTGAAATGTCCTCATGCTTAATTGTGAGTGCCGTGTCTCTGTGTTGTTGCTTTGTCATCTTCATGTAATTTTTGCGCAAGTGTGTATCGGTGTGTTTGAATTGTTAATGCGAAAGAATGTGTGTGGGTGCGCCTTGAGTCGCATTGTGGTGAGATATGTGCACGTTATAAGTTCTCTTCTTCTTCTTCTTCTTCTTCTTCTTCTTCTTCTTCTTCTTATTATTATTATTATTAATTTCTTAAATTATAAAATAATAATAATTATGGATGCTATATAGGTACGCACCTTTCCCTAAAATAGCAATCAGGCTCAAAGCGCGGCGATCTGTACTTACATGCTCACATGTTTCACACACTCGCATACATAAAGGACTTCGGCTTGGTGCTACAAGCAGCAAAATTTAATGAAACCTTCATGAGTATGAAAATATGGGATTTTTAATAGTAGTCACAAAGGCTTGCGAGTTTAACAGGACTTGGTCTTCGTGCTACAAGCAGCAACTAATAGCTTATTGAGTATGAAAGCATGGGATTTTGTAATATCCAACCAATTTCTAGTTTTAAAGGACTCGCATTGTGTAATTATAACAGCCAACGACTTGCCAGTTCAACAGGACTTGGCCTTAACGCTACTTTAGCAACATCTGACAACTCCATTTCGCATTCCCAGCAAATGAAAGAGGAAATCAGAAAAGTTTGCGCCCTGTTGAAGAGCTGTCAAGCGCAGTCAATTCTTTACAACTTTGGCTTTGCTTTCTTACTTTTAATAGCTCTCCTCCCCCTCCCCACTCCTGCACCCTCAATTGCTCCCTCTATTCCCGTCAGTTTTCCCCATCACAATTGTTCCACCACTGCTTTTCTGGTTCCTTCTGAAGACATAGAGGAAGAGGGAGAGAGAGAGAGAGAGAGAGAGAGAGAGAGAGAGAGAGGGGGGGGGAGAAGGAGGGGGGGGGGGAGAAGGAGGGAAAGAGACGATGAGAGAGAGTGAGGGTGAGTTAGAGAGAGAGTGAGAAAGAGAGAGGGGGAAGAGAGAGAGTGAGAAAGAGAGAGAATTAAAGAGGGAGGGGGAAGAGGAAGAAAGAGAGAGACTGAGAGAGAGAGAGGGAGAGAGAGAGAGAGAGAGAGAGAGAGAGAGAGAGACGCACGTCATGTCTAAAAGAGGTAAAGGTCTTCCACATGACAACTGACTTAAAAGTTAATTTACCATGTCAGTAATCGGATTCTATTTCCATCATAAACTTAAGTCTTAACTTACTTTTTTTTTGGTTTAAAATCTCTCTCTCCCCCTTCGCCACAAACTCCCCCAAACTCCTTTTTTTCTGCTTCTGTCCTTCCTATCCTCTCCCACCACCCAACCCCCGCACACCCACAATGACGGTGAATATCCCCTCAACACCTTCCCTTTATATTATCACTCCCTCCTCCCCCCCCCCACCTTATACCTAACTTATATATTTTCTCCCCTGCCCTCTCTATCTCATCCCACTGTGTGTTTATGTGTGTTCGTGTGTAGTGTGATTGTGTGTATGTGTGTGTGTCTCTCTCTGTGGGTGTGTGTGTATTTGTATAATTATGTGAGTGAGTGCGCGTGTGTGTGTGCGAGTGTGTGAGTATACGTTTGTAAGATCCGTGTCCAGGTTTTCCATATCAAAGCCCTCTATTATATAATAACCACTCCCTCCCATCGTCATCTCATGCCCTTAGAGAGTCCAACGAGCTAAAGGTCCCTGCGCCAAATCAGAATGGTTGATTACTTTGTCAGTTTTGTTTCATTGATTGTCATATAAAACTGCTCTCTTAAACTCCAGAACACTGTCGCTACATTCTCCACTCTGCTTTACTTGCCCGCAGGCACGCACCCACACACTCACACCCGAATGCACACATCCACACACACACACACACCCGAACCCGAACACACACATCCCCAGAGTCCCCCATCCCACACTTCAAGAGTTGTTTTTTCGTCTTACCATAAGGCACATTAAACTTACATTTACATTTCATGTAGGTCTACCCACGAAACGTATTTGGGTTAAGTTTTTGGTCGAGAGGGAAAGTTCTTACCTTGTTTATAAACGCTTTGTGCAACTTTAAATCAAATTATTATTATTAAAATAATAATAATAATAATAATAATAATAATAATAATAATAATAATAATAATAATAATAAAATAATAATAATTATTATTATTATTATATTATACAAACGTTTATGTAATTAGGTGTCCAATATGTATGTATGTATGTGTGTGGTGCGAATGTGTGTAATTGGGTACGTGCGTGCGTGCGACTTCCTGATCTCGATGAAGAAGACGTTAATACTACAACCAACCAACCAACCAACCAACTAGTACAGTTGCATGAATTCCGCGTTGCATAGCTATTCACCATGACCTTGTCCTTCTCTCTCTCTCTCTCTCTCTCTCTCTCTCTCTCTCTCTCTCTCTCTCTCACTCTCTCTCTCTCAGTTTTCTGTTATTTGATTGATTGATTGATTGATTGATTTATTGTTGCTTTAGGTCCAGCGGACTCCTCCGAGCCAAATCAGGACCGGACAACCCCCGATCCGCATAAAAGATCTGCCGAAACAACCCCAGTGGGAAAATTGAATGCCCTCCACCGGCCCAGTCACTTTACAATAAAGACATCCCACGCGGGGACGGCTGAGGGTTGACCTCAACTACGCGAACCCCCGGTTACAAAAACAAAATAGAATACAAACATCATTATAAATCATCAACAAAACACATACATATAAAATGCCTATAGTGCTAAATAGTATTTTCTGTTATTTAAAAAAATAAATATGCATAGAGTTAAGAGAACAAACAATGTTATGAAAGATAAGGAACAAACGAACCTCTTCATCCTAATATTACTGACGTTCCCCTTTTAAAAATCTAAGATTACAATATTATTAATTTATATAACAACTGTGATTCGACTTTAAATTTAATTACCAATTATTGGTCTACTGATGATCTCGTCAACCAAGTCACGTAAGCAGTATTTTTCCCATTAATCTGAATCATCTTTCAGAAATGTCATTAATTTCAAGTTTGCGTCGTCTACGTTTTCTGTTGTGATGGTAATTTCTGGAGTCTGTAAAAGTATAATTTAATATTAGCCCAAAGAAATATAATATGATTTAAAGGAATTTTTAATTTTTGAACACAATTAAATATTATAAAGTATTGTGTTTTCCACGCATTTAGTCAAAATCCGTCTGCCATGGATCTGATGTAAAACGTTCGTGGATCTCTCACTCCTTTTCACACACACACACACAAACACACATACGCACACGCACACACACACACACCACCACCACCACCACCACATCTCCTCCCACCTACCGCTCTCCGCCTTCGAAATCCCCTCTTTCTCTGACTCCAGAAACATGCTGCCGGCGGACCGGCTCTCACGAGAATTAAAAATCGGAAGTTTCATAATATCATGAACAACTTCAATAATCTTGACAATAACAAACTATCAAAGGCTATAAGAAAGACAACAAACCATAAACAAACCACGAAACAAAACACAAACAATACAAACTGTATAAAGGGGAAGAGAGAAATGGGGTGATTTTGAGGTGAATGCATGTGAGTCAACATTTTATTTTAAAAAATCCAATTATTTTACCACCTTACCGATTTTAACCAATCAATACAAATATAAAAAATTTGCAACTTACCTATTATGCAGTTTGTCTTGTTCCTTGTCCCAGAAACACCCAGAAACACGCACTGTACACACAAACAAACTCATTCACATAAAACATCCAAGTAACACACCACCACACTATAGAAGCCAAGAACAGGGGCCAAATAAGGCCAAAACAGCAAGCGCGGCGAGTGGAACATCCAAAAACACCAATACGTGTTCACAAACGCTGTGTCACCCTTAGTATAACCATTCACACAAACCGATGAGTATCCAGCACCACACTCGCAGGTCAGGGCGAGAGGATGGCGGGAATGTGAAGCGAGAATTCATATGCCATATTGCTTATCCCCATCATCGTCAGTCACGACGACGGCCAAGCAGAGCGACGCACGTTGTACTGTCCGCGAATGGATGCTGAGAACGTCTGATACAGACTGAGCACGCCGGCTACGGCGCTATTGTCGCTTGCTGCTGCAGCTGCTGACGCCAGTGGTGGTGGTGGTAGTGGTGGTGGTGGTGGTGTAGAGGGTGGGTGGGATTTGGGAGTGGTGGCGATGTTGGGGCGCATGGGATGTCGCAAGGAGATGGTGATGGAAGTGCTAAGGAGGATGGCGATGACTATGATGATGGTGCGGGTGACAGTGGTTGGCCAAAGAGATGAAAGCGGTTATGAAGGTTGATGATGATGATCATGAGGATGATGAAGATCATGATCATGATGATTATCATGATGATAGTGATGATATTCAAGAAGAGAAGAAGAAGAAGAAGATATTCAAGAAGAAAAGAAGAAGAAGAAGATGATGATGATGAAGAAGAAGAAGATGATGATGAAGATCACGATGATGCTTATGATAGTGATGGTGATGGAGCAATGATGAAACAGTGGCAGCTCTCTCTCTCTCTCTCTCTCTCTCTCTCTCTCTCTCTCTCTCTCTCTCTCTCTCTCTCTCTCTCTCTCTCTCTCTCTCTCTGTAAAGTATAAACGAACAGCTTTACATGTTCATATCTCATGTAGGCGTGAAAAACAACAATTTGTTTATGCTAAAACAGCGCGTTAGCAATGACCACTCTACGTGCAAACACCTTAATAATATAGTTAGTCATAGTCATCTGAAATCTTATTCTAAAAATTAGTAAAAACATTATTACATATACACATTTTAATGTACATACAACATTGACACCATCCATCATAGCAGCAAGCTGAATACAGTCTCCACTCCACCGCACACACACACACACGCTTATTTATACATATACTCATGCGCATTGATTACATACATATTTTATGCATACATACATATACATATTCTATTCTTCATTCATATACATTCTTATATATACTTGTTCTTCACTCATTTAATAATAAATATTACACTCTTTATATTATTATTATAGAATTAGTATTTGTTTTTTGTTGTTTGTTGGTTTTGTTGGTTTGGTGTAATTTTTACATGTGAACACACACTGGATTGGTTCCAACACATTTTGCACAGTCTCGAGGGGTGTAGGGCGGCCATCCTCTACTGCAAACACCTTAATAATAAAGTTAGGGTCAGTGATGTTGTGTATCAGTCTGTTAAGTCAAATCAAACAAATTTATATTTCACCTTGCGGCAATACTAACTCCTGCCAACCAACAACAACTCCCCAACAACAACAGGAAGATCATCAACGCATATTTAAGTTCATCGTGTATTGCCCCTCTGTTCCAATGTTTACTGTAACGAACGGGGAAGTTGATAATCTTAGGCGTGGTTTTAGAACTTTGAGAAGCTTGTCTCACAACTCTCTAACTCGTAACAACAAAAATACGTTGTCACGCCCTCTATTAAAACCATAACCTTAAATCAACGATAGCGCAAAATACTGTGTCAACAGAATCAAATGGAATGAATACAATTGCTTCTACCCGTCATTTTGCCGAATAAATCCGTTGAAAGAATTAAATACACAACTCACAAATACACACAACTGCCAGTTCTTTCTCATCCTCGTTCTCCCGTTCTCCGTCTTGTTCTTGTTCTTCTTTTGTTCTTGTTCTTCTTGTTCTTGTTCTTTTTTTCTTCTTCTTCTTCTTCTTCTTCTTCTCTTCTTCTTCTTCTTCTTCTTCTTTCTTCTTCTTCTTCTTCTGATGCTGCTTCCTCCTCCTCTTCTTCTTCCTCTTATTTTCCTTCTTCTCCATCCTCCTTATTCTTCGTCTTCTTTATTCTTCTTCGACTGCTTTTTCGTCCTCCTTATCTTTATCTTCTTCTTCTTCTTCGCCTATCCTCGAGGCCCCCGAAGCAAGAGACTGTTGCAAAGGAGTTAACCACAACTAAGTTTCTTGATACATAAACTTTCTTTGTACCATTACATATACCTCTCTCTCCTCTGTGACCGGACCAGTGCGGCAATACCATATTAAATACAGTTGACAACATAAACAAAAATTGTACAACTAATTATAGCAACTAATTATTACATCAATGGCACCAATTAATGTCATTCATACAAATAAACGTAATACTTTACACTGCAATTGAAGTTTCAACTTCCTATCCTATCCTATCCTGTCCCGTAACCCGGAGGTCGTAGGGGCACCACAGATGATCGTTTAACCAGCATACTCCATCTTTCTCTGTCCTCAGCAGCCCTGATGGCTTCGCTCAGTGTCAAACCAGTCCATTCTTGAATGTTGTCCTCCCACCTCTTTCTCGGTCTCCCTCTTCTTCTACCTCCTTGCACTGTGCCTTGCAGAATAGTCTTTGCAAGGCCTGATGATCTGGTGACGTGGCCATACCATCGGAGTTTCCGTTTCCTCACCACTGTGAGCAGGACTCATCGTGTTGTCCAATGGCTTGTGTGATGGTCTGTCGGACTTCGTCGATGGTGATGTGTTGGGTATAGGAAATGCCCAGAAGTCTTCTGTAGCACCTCATCTCCATGCTTTGTATTCTTCGTTGGAGATGTGCTGTGAGGGTCCATGCTTCGCAAGCATATAGGAAGATGGAGATGACAAGGGAGCGCAGCAGTCTTACTTTGGAATGTAGACTGATGGTCCTGTCCTTCCAAATGGGCTTCAACCTTGTCAGGGCAGCAGTTGTTTGTGCGATCCTGGAGAGGACTTCCTGTCGGGACCCACTGTCTGATACAATGGCTCCTAAATATTTGAAGCTACGCACTGTGTTGAGGGATTGGCCTTGGACTTTGATGTCCGTGTTGATGCCATTGGTGTTGTTGGTCATCATTTTGGTCTTCTCTGCACTTATTTCCATTCCATAAGCTCTGGAGGTGGTGTCAAGCCTCTGTACCAGCTGTTCAAGTTCTTGTTCCTCTCCAGCCAATCCATCAATGTCATCCGCAAAACGAAGATTGGAGATTGCTCTACCCCCTATGCTGACTGTGCCTTCGTGATCTGCAAGAGCATCTGACATGATGCGCTCTAGGAAGACTTCAAATTACATTATTATCCGAATTCAATTCGTTATTCCAAAATTACAGTGACCCACTATGTTCGGCTCCTCCCCACTCCGCCCTTCACATTACTGTCAACAATAATGTATAATTAATTTTATTACTTAACAATACACTATCATCATTTAATAATACTATTACTTTTATAATACAACATTTTAAATAATAAACAATATATACCTGCAGACACAGCTGTGAGAAGTCCAGGACAACAAATCTCTAGCTCAACCAATCAGAATTTAGCCCTCATAAAAAAATTCCAATATCTTCTCACAAGAAACTACTAACAATAATATTAAGTCATCGGACCCAAATAACTATAAAACCGGTTCGTGACACTTAAATATGTTATCTTTCATCTATCGATAGCAGAATTTGTCTCTCTCTGTCTCTCTCTCTGTCTCTCTCTCTCTTCACAGACACACACACAGAGGCACGCACACTCACACACACACACAACCTAACGAAATAACAAGGTGGAGAAATTGAGCAAGACGTGTTCAGTAACAAAAGAACTCCAATGACCTTGACCTTTGTAGTAGAGCAAATACGATGGCACGGAAGGCAGGCCACGAAGGTAATGTACCTATGACGTTTGGGCAAAATCCGTTCAGACTATTTGAACATATTTCCAACTAAGTCTGAAGTTTAAAATAAAATAAAATAAAAATAAAAACATGATCCTTATCAACGCGAATTCAAATTAAAAAAAAGCGTGGAATCACCCTTAGTTTTTAATGATTCAAAAATTTACAACATACTTTATATTGTATCTATAGATAGGAGAATTTGTCACGCTCTATACAAACACGGACACGCACGCACACACACACGCATATACCCACCCCTTACACACACACACACACTCACACGCACGCATACAAACAGCACTATAATTATGTGTGTGCAATATCACAATACTTCAATTATAGGAACTTTGTAATAAAACAACCCTGGCGTTTGCGGAAACAGGTGTTGCGTCCACTCAACCGTGGTATAGAATCAGTCTACCGTAGTCCTCCTCCCCTTCCTACCCCCAAACCCAACCCCATTGCTTTCACGAACCAAATCCTCACCACTACCACCACCACCACCACCATCTCCACCATCACAACCACCAACAGTACAAACAACATATAGGTTATTTGAGAAAGCAACCTAACATGACAACAGAGAAATGAATACTTAGAAGATGGGAGTTATTGTTCCTTAGTTGATTTACCTTATAATAATGCTCAGAGAGCTGCTGATGGCGTTGGCCGAAACAGACTCAAACGCAAACTATTCAAGGTGCCAACTTGCTGCGTTGTGCGCATTGTTGTTGTTGCTGTTGCTGCATCAATTTTTATTCATCAGATTAACATAAGTTGTACTGATGTAACAGAAACAATTTACAAAATCTAACATGCGCACATCATAGATATTTTCCAAATGAAGTAATTAATTAATCAAACTATATAGATCATCATACTACTAACGTACACATACACTTTTAACAACATACATTCATTCCCTTGTAACAATTCATTGATTAAAAAAACACACACCAAAAAAAAAAAAAAAACATTAAAACTTTCAACTTTACCTGTGAAGAACGAAGTACTTATAAATGTTATTTTGCGTCTTACAGAAAGTTGAAGTTAGGCCTCCAGGCCCTTACCCCCCTCCCCCTTCCATCCCACCCCCGAACTCCCCCCTTCCCCCGCACACCCCATAAACAAATTAAAAGAAAAATGATAAAATAATCAATCAAAACTAAAACAAATTCAAATTAATAAATAATTCCCCCCACCCTCCCTCCCTTCCATCCAAAAATAAATAAATAAATAAATAAATAACATATATGTATTGAAACTAATAATGCTTACGTAAATAAATTAGGTACAAAGAATAAACAGACAATTACTAAACTAATTGTTAGAAGATATTTAGAAAAAAATTGAATAATTCATGACTTCTAAGTAAATCAATGAGCATTAAGCTCAATGACCAATCAGAATGATCGTCTGGATATACAATACTTGAGATTGACATAGGTAGCTTTAATTTATTTAATCTAAAGAGTAAAGGCTGGAAATGGTTATAATTTTGTTGACATTCAAATATTAAGTGATTTACATTAAAAAATATACCACAATTACAAAGAACTGGAGGATTTATGAAACGAGCACGCCAAGCATTTAGCCTTAGTCTGTGAAATAAACTGTTAATATAAAAAGATTTTGAAATAGATATAACGTTATTTGATACGGGTGAATTATCCAAGTAGTGTTTTTCAATGACCTCTTGCTTGTATTTCTCATTCCATTGATTCCAAGCACATCGTTTTATTTGATTATTAATTTCATTTGTTGTAAGGTTGACAAATAATTTAATGGATTCGTCCGAAGATGCAGCACTCTTTGCTAAATGGTCAAAAATGGTCTAAATGGTCAATGTCCAACGTTCCAGACAACCTAACAACCCTGATCTGCCGAGTGGAAATGGGACCTAGAGCCCGCTTGGCCGGATATATATGTTTATGTAACTGGTATTAGCCTGTCTAGGACATAAACGTAAGGATCTTTACACGAAATCTTCACTGGGAATACTAAGTAAAGTTCAGTTCAGTAGTTTAATTTACGTCTGTTTTCTCTACATGTAGGTGATATTAGACAAAGGGGGAATACTAAGTAAGCTTGTATTTCAGGTCAGTTCAGTACTTTAATTTTATGTCTGTTCACTCTACATGTAGGTGATATTAGACAAAGGGGAATACTAAGTAAGCTTGTATTTCAGGTCAGTTCAGTACTTTAATTTTATGTCTGTTTACTCTACATGTACTGTAGGTGATATTAGACAAAGGGGAATACTGAGTAAGCTTGCATTTCAGTTCAGTTCAGTACTTTAATTTTACGTCTGTTTACATGTAGGTGATATTAGACAAAGGGGAATACTAAGTAAGCTTGTATTTCAGGTCAGTTCAGTAGTTTAATTTACCTCTGTTCACTCTACATGTAGGTGATATTAGACAAAGGGGAATACTGAATAAGCTTGCATTTCAGGTCAGTTCAGTAGTTTTACGTCTGTTCACTGTAGGTGATATTAGACACAGGGAAATACCGAGTTATATTTCGGGTCTGTTTTTCTTTTACGGGATCTTTTAAGTCCGTGCGATGGAATGCATGCGTGCGTGCACAGTCTAGACTCACTAATTTTGTTCCCCTAGATCATCATGAAGATTGGTTTTGTATCCTTCCTGTTGTTATTATCATTAGTTGTAGTAGTATTGTTATTATTATTATCATTGTTACCATATATTATTTGTCTGTTGGTGCTGCTGTTGTGTTATTTTTAGTAGTTGTATTGTTATTATTATTATTTTTATAATTACTCTTATGATTACGATTATTATTATGATGATTATTTTGTATTATTACTCTTCTTCTTCTTCTTCTTCTTCTTGTTCTTGTTCTTCTTCTTTTTCTTCTTCTTGTTCTTGTTCTTGTTCTTGTTCTTCTTCTTCTTATTATTATCATTATTATTATTATTATTATTATTATTATTATTATTATTATTATTATTATTATTATTATTATTATTATTATTATTATTATTATCTTGGATGGGTCTAAGGCATGGAAGAATGGGTGAGTGTGAGTAGTTTTGTGTATTGTGGAATAATTATCTGTGTGTCAAATGTGTACGCATGGGTATGTGACTGGATATCTGTTTATGCATGCGTGCTAGTGTTCATAGATTTGTATTTCGGTATGGAAGAGGCGTATGATAGTATATCACATGTATTAATATTGTATGTCTATGTTTTTGATACTTTTGATGTTGTTATCTCCTTCCTTTCTTGCACTGCTAAACAAATATCCATGCCATGTGTTTGGACAATAAAGAATCTTAAATCTCTTCAATCTTGAATCTTGAATACTTTGATACGAAGAAGCAGGGTACTGCGCTCAAATCACCGTCATTGGAAACCAGGACACCGACCCCTTTAGGTTAGGTTAGGTAGATAGATTACAGTCCCACGTCACATATAGCGAATAGGGGACTGAATGATACCGACCCCTTTTCCTAAGTGTTTTCTTATATAGGCCTTTTTAACCATCTCAACAATTGGTCAAGGCTGTGGATCGAACTCAAGCCGACTGAGGCTCCCGCTTGACCGTCTTTACATTGCGAATGTGTTACACTCGAATCGATGGTGTTTTTCTATCAGTATTTGATTCAGCCCCGATGCTTGAATTCCTGATAGGCGTGTGTAAATCAGATTCGTTTATCCACGCAGCCTGCTCAATCAGCATACAAGTCACTGAGTCTTCGTATGAAGTTTTCCACTTTTATTCAGCACACATCAACAACTGCATACAATCGCTCAATCGCCTTTCCACTCTCAAATTTTTACTTTCCAACTCACTATCAACAACAACAACTTCAACGCTATTTTGAAACAGTGCGGCGCTTAAATAGTCTCTTGATACTCCAGAACAATTTAGAACACGGTAGATGACGCACTACCACCAATCAAAATAAAGATCGTCATCACTGACTTACGTCATACATATTTCTTCTGCTTCGGGAATGTTCTCATACTTCGATATTTATCGGGAAGTTTCCGTCGATAGTAAATACTGAAATCTAGAGAATTCTCCAATAATATCGACTAACGGAAATTATCAACGTTATACCAAACCTTTCCTAACAACAATGCAAACTCAAATCAAAGGTAAATAAACTCCATTATTGAATACTTTGCAAAACGAAACGATTAGATCTATCGTGCACGCTTCAGACACACTACCATTCGCGTTTCAACGTAACAGAATGCCTCCATCGTCTGACTCCAGCTAGCGCCATGCACTCGCGCTACTTCCACACTTCTGTGCGGTCAGGGCGCACTCTCTGTGGAGGCCACTGGTGCCGTGATATTATTGACTGGCGGAAATAATGTGTTAAACTGACCGTAACTGATCACCCGTCCGCATGCCGTGCCTCCCTCTGTCTCTAATCAGCTTGCTATAGGCATCTCTGGAACTGGTGTAGCAGAAACGATAGCAGCTCGCGCACTTGCTCGTAATATAAATATTAACTTCAACTTCCGTTCCGTTCGAGTTGTCTTCAAATATTTGCGATGGGACAGAAGTAGCGTTGTGACACATTTTTGTTGTGTTGTTTGGAGGGGTGGGGGTGGAGGGTGGGGGTGAGGGTGAGGGTGGAGTTGGGAAAGGAATAAGGATTACGGAGGGGTGGTTGTTGATATGGGAAGAGGGGAGGGGACAGGAAGGGGAAGGGGTCACACATTAAATATCGCTTTCGAAGCTTTGTCAGTCGAGACTCATCTTAGGAGCTAGGCAAAGTCATGAAGACTATAGAATATATGTGCGTGAGTGTAGAGGAGGAGAAAAGGGGGGGGGGGGTAAGATAAGGTTTGCAACCACTTTATCAAGCGTTCCATGCATTTGATTTCCAATACGTAATCGACTCCGTTATGAAACAGTTCGGGTACCGAGGATAGGCCTTTTGTTTTGTTTTGTTTTTGTTTTGTATTGGTGTTTTGTTTGTTTGCTTGGGAAAGTGTATTGTGGTGACATTAAAAGATGGTATAATTATCGGTAATGCTTTGAATGTTAGGCGTCCTTTTTTTGCTACGTAAACAAACAATTGTGCCGACTGAACACATTTTACCCCCGTTGGGGTGCCGGGGGTTTCAGTATAAATAGTATCCCCACTTTCTGGAAATTTAGTGCTTTAAATTCCCACTGTCGCTGTCTTTTTCATTTGCTCTTTCTCATTCCTGCTCTGTTCTATCAATCTGCTTTACTATCTTCTTCTTCACTAGACCAGTCATCTACCTTTTTTCTTGAAAACTCTTCCGGGGATAAGACTCCTTGTGTGTGTATGAGGTCTGTTGGATCAGCTTGGGAATATTGGACGCTTTCTGCCAGTTGGTCACTAGGGCTTCCTTTGATGTTATTATTTAGCAATGTAGGCATTTTATATGTATGTGTTTTGTTGATAATTTATAATGATGTTTGTATTCTATTTTGTTTTTGTGAACGGGGGTTCGATAAATTAGAGTACAGCCTCAGCGTCCCTTGCGTGGGATGTCTTTATTGTAAAGTGACTTGCTGGTGGAGAGCTTTCAGTTTTACCACTAGGATTGTTTCAGCAGCTCCTTTATGCGGATCAAGGTTTGTCCGGTCCTGATTTGGCTCGGAAGAGTCCGCTGGACCTAAAGCAATAATCATGTAATGTAATGAACACATTTTCGCAGCGGGCTTTTTTCTTTTTTTTTTCTTTTTTACAATCGACCTTGATGCAATGAATAGGCACACAAATGAATGTATCCATATATACTGATCAAAGCCGTACATTTGAATGAGACTATTTTGTGTGTGACTGTATGTGCGTGCGTGCGAGCGTGTGTGTGTTTGTGTGTGCGTGTGCCTACGCATAAGCCTTGAAATGGGCGACTGACCTTGCTTTTTATGCGGAGAAATGGGTTTGTGTATTACCCACCCACTTTTTTTTCCAGCCACCCACTTTTTTCTAAGTGCGCGGGAGTGCTCTTTTAGTACATGGGAGTGCAGTTGTAGTGCATGAGAGTGTTTTAAGTGAGTGCTCTATCCGGGACGGAGAAAATCCAGTCACTTTTCGGGAAAATTTTGAAGAGAGGTCGACCCATTTCGTCCCCTATAGGAGACGAACTAGGTCAACTTTTGAGACGGAAAGAGCCAATTTTCCATTAGATTCTTACATTTTTTGATGAAATTTGCGTTCTTTCCGTTAAAAAAACCACTTTCCGATTCCTACATTCTTAGTAAAACCCAGTTTTGATGTTTTACATACGTGTGCACATGTGTGTGTGAGTGTGTGTGTGCGTACGTGTGTGAGTGCGTGTGATTGTGTATGTGTGCGTGTGTGTATGTTAGCGTGTGTGTGTGCGTGTGTGTATGTGTAGTTGGGTAGTAGTAGGGGACAGGAAAGGTGTCAGGGTGCCGTGTGGAGGATGGGCCAAGAAACTGGCTGCCTTAGCGGTTACATTACTGTGGCAGCCGCAGCTGATGGCAATGAGGTTGTCGTCGTTGTTGTCATGACACTCTCTCTAGAGGCGTCGCTGCTTCCACTTTAAAAAAAAAACCAAACAGTCTTCACAGCGTGGCTATCGTCAAAACGCCTCTTCTTTTCACTGTGGGTTATACAATGTCAAGGGATATCCTTGCAACCTGTGCAGGCAGTGATTCAGACCCCTTTGACGACGAAGTGGGGTCAGTCTTACGAACAGGTGTTACGGACATAAACTTAGACCTCTAACTAGGTAAGTTTACGTGCAAATCATAAAACTGGTCCCTGGAGTACAAACAAACAAACAAACAAACAAACAAAAACATTCAAAAAACAAGAACCTGAAACAATATGCCCCTAATCCGAGGTTTAGTCTGTGCACGCAGGCATTTCGTCGCAATAACTTTAAAGATCCTGACGCTCATCTGCAGCTACAGAAATACACCCAGCATGCACTAGGTCCTTTCTCCCCATCCCAGGTCGCCCAGGATTTTGCTCAGCCGTTTGAGCGTCAGACTAAAAACGGGCGACTCGGCTTGCGTAAGATCCTGTATCGACCAGCGCCTTGAGTATCTCTTAGGAAGGAAAACCCTTATATTTAAAAAATGATTAAAGGGACAACATTCGAAGGCGTTGTTTACTTTTGGCGAAAATGGGTTTACCCTAAAATTGGCATTGTTATTACATTAAACAATGATAAAGTGGACTTTGTTATTACATTAAACAATGATAAAGTGGACTTTGTTTTTACATTAAACAATGATAAAGTGGACTTTGTTATTACATTAAACAATGATAAAGTGGATTTTGTTATTACATTAAACAATGATAAAGTGGACTTTGCTATTACATTAAACAATGATAAAGTGGACTTTGTTATTATATTAAACAATGATAAAGTGGATTTTGTTATTACATTAAACAATGATAAAGTGGACTTTGTTATTACATTAAACAATGATAGAGTGGACTTTGTTATTACATTAAACAATGATAGAGTGGACTTTGTTATTATATTAAACAATGATAAAGTGGACTTTGTTAGTACATTAAACAATGATACAGTGGACTTTGTTATTACATTAAACAATGATACAGTGGACTTTGTTATTACATTAAACAATGATACAGTGGACTGTCGTTGCTCAAACCAACCGCTATAGTTTGAATGTTTTTCATTTCGGTTCTGACAGGGAGTTATTTCCCCTGTTTTTAACGGTTCAGCCGTGTGAACTTTGACCCTATTTCTGAGTAAACCACGCGGCTGGAAGTGTGCGTCTTGGTGTCTAGAATGAATGAAAGAATGAACATTGAGGTTTAACGTCTACACCCACCATTGGCGATATGGCAGACAGGAATAACCATCCCAGGGAAAGAGGGGTAGAGACCTGAATCAACACTGAACCACCAGAGCAATCATACTGCTAAAATGGACAGTAAAAATGGCCACATTTTATATCGCCCCCATGGGATTCGAACCTGGGTCATCGGTGTGCTAGACAAACGCTCTACCAATTAAGCTACGGCGGTGGGACTGCTGTCTAGAGTAGGTCAGGGTCTGTTTTGTAAACTTAAAACGAAAACCAATACGACCAATGGTTTTTACAGGTTCTTTCTCTTATCGGCTTTGGTAACGGCTATTTTTAGCTTCAAAATGTTGGCTAGAAAGCCGACGGTTGTTGCTATTAATAGGCAAAACAAAGAACTACGAGATTTAATAAAAATTAAATATACTTTAGAAAGGGTTCATTTTGTTGTCAACTGTTGTTTTCAGTGGGGGCAACTCTCACTGTTTGCACGCATCACGGAAAGGCGCGAGCACTCCCAACACCTTTCTCCACCTTCCGGATGACAATAGTCATTGTTTCAGACCTGTACGGGTAAATGGTGGACAAATCTGCAACCCTGCCTTTTAATGCAATTAGTTAAAATCAACAGTTGTTTTTATTTTCGTTAGGTGTGTGTATGTGTGAGTGTGTGTGTGTGTGTGTGTGTGTGTGTTTGTGCACTTGAATAAACGCACAAATGGGTTTCAGACCTTGTCTTTTTTTTTTTAGTAACAAATGGGTTTATTTGCTTGGAACCCACTTTTTCCAGGACCACACTTTTTTCTAAGTGCGCGGGAGTGCTCTTTTAGTGCATAGGAGTGCAGTTGTAGTGCATGAGAGTGTTTTCAGTACACAGGAGTGCTCTATCCGGGACGGAGACAATACAGTCGATTTTCGGAGAAATTTTGAAGAAAATTCGACCTATTTCGTCCCCTATAAGAGACGAACTAGGTCAACTTTTTAGACGGAAAGAGCCATTTTTGCATTATATTCTTACATTTTTAGAAGAAGTTTGCGTTCTTTCCGTCCAAAAACCACTTTCCGATTCCTACATTGTTAAATAAACCCAGTTGTGATGTATTGCAAATATGTGTGTGTGAATGTATGTGTGTGGGGGGGAGGGGGAGAGGCGTGTGTGTGCGGCCATGTGTGTGCGTGCGAGCATTCGCAAAATTGTTTGTGTTTGTGTAAAAACAATCCCAAGAGTGGTTGAATAACAGGGGGTCTAAAATATCACGCATTTTGTTAAGTAGTAAACGAAATAAACGAATGCATAAAAACAATTATTGCAGTCGCTTACAACAAAAAAGTAACAATGTTCTCTAATTGTTTTTTTTTAAAATAATGCTGGATGTTTTAAAGAGATGGGGCAAACGGACGGTCCTATGTTCTTACAACTTTCTATTCCTACAACATTCCAAGGCTCTATTATGTTCTCACGACCATATATTTTTCCCACACTCACACAGGCAAGGAAATCAACTCACGAAGTATGAACCAAAATCCAAATAAATAAAAAAAATTTGACAGGAAAAACATTCAAATAAAAAAAAAATTCAACGAGTAATGGGTGTGCCATTTGTTAAAGGGTGTGATCCGTGAAGAGCAACAACAAAAATCAACCTATATTTTCGCCCTGATTCCAGAGTGGCTTTAAAAATAAAATAATGTCAATCCTCATAAAAGCCTGGTTCGCAGCACGCCTCGGGAAACAGTATGTCTACGCTCCACGCTCCATGTTCCGCCAGCTATTTATTTTCAACGGTTTCTATGTTTCCACAGCTATGACTTCCCAAAGCTCTTTTGGTCAAATAGCTATAAATTTTGTTTTTACAGCTTTGTGTTTTCAGTGCTTTCTTTTTTCCCCCACACAGTTCTATATTCGTACAGATCTATGTTCCCACAGTTCTATGTTTCTACAGCTCTATGTTTCCACAGTTCTTTGTTTCTACAGCTCTATGTACCCACAGTTCTATGTTTCTACAGCTCTATGTTCCCACGGTTCTATATTTCTACAGGTCTATGTTCCCACAGTTCTATGTTTCTACAGCTCTATGTACCCACAGTTCTTTGTTTCTACAGCTCTATGTCCCCACAGTTCTATGTTTCTACAGCTCTATGTACCCACAGTTCTATGTTTCTACAGCTCTATGTACCCACAGTTCTATGTTTCTACAGCTCTATGTACCCACAGTTTTATGTTTCTACAGCTCTATGTACCCACAGTTCTATGTTTCTACAGCCCTATGTTCCCACAGCTCTATATTTCTACAGCTCTATGTTCCCACAGTTCTATGTCCCTAGTTTATGTTTTTTCCCCACACAGTTATAGTGCTCCAGAACCTCCGTGTTCACGCATATAGTGTGGGAACATAGATAGAGCTACAGTTTGCACCTGCAGGAACACGGATGTGGAAACGTAGAGCTGAGGTAACACAAGGATAGACCCTTAAATCAATCCCCTACCCTTCCACTCCTCATAGGGCTGAGCAAACAAAACGTGAAGAAATACGAACAACAGCAACCGTGGACTGGTAGCCCCCACCCCCCCTCCTCCATCACCACCGTAGCTCAATTGGTAGAGCGTTCGCCTGGCACACCGATGACCCAGGTTCGAATCCCGTGGTGGGCGATATAAAATGTAGATATTTTCACTGTCCATTTTAGCAGTAGGACTGCTCTGACGGTTCAGTGTTGATTCAGGTCCCTACCCCTCTTTCCCTGGGATGGTTATCCCCGTCTGCCATATCGCCAATGGTGGGTGTAGACGTTAAGCCACAATGTTCACTCTCTCGTATCCCAGTGTATAGTAAGCCGGCTTTCTGTGCCGAACGTCTGGGGTTCCATCTCCGCAGGGGACGAGCATATGTGACTTAGGTACCAAACGTTCAGGTCACCGAGAGTTTTCTTCGGGTACTTCGGTTTCTTCCATTCCTTCCATAATAGTTTTATTGGATGCGATAAGTATACAGTTTCACATTTCAACAAACTTATCAAATGTGAAGAAAGGAAATACGAATAAATACACGTATGAAGAAATAACCTGCCAAAGAAATTAATAAAATGTGAGGAACAAATGAAAGGTAAAAAAACGAAATAGGAACAAATAAAATGTGAAGAAATATAATACGACACAAAAAAGTATTTTAAAAATACGAACAAGCAAAATGTGAAAAAGTCAAATACGAACAAATTTATAAACTGTGAAGAAATGCAATACGAACGAACAAAATGTGAAGAAATCAAATACGAACAAATAAAACTATGACGAAATAAAATATGAAGAAATACAAATGTGAACAAATACAAAATAAATAAAAATGTGAGCAAACAAAATTGTGAACAAATAAAGTGTCTTTGCCGTGAACTGATCGGGTTTACTCAGAGCCACAAGGGTGGCTAAACGTGCCGGAAGCGTCGATATGTGTTGCATGCCATGACGGTTCTCTTCTCTTTCCGGTCATTTGCGCATGCGCTGTCTGTTGTGACCCACAACTGTTTTTTTTTCTTTTTAACGTGATACCCACTCTCTCTCCCAGCAGTTCTAGCCAAAGGGACATTACTTGCTGAGAATGGATCCTCCATAGCAAAAGCGGTGGAGAACGTATCTACGTATCATAAGTAGAAAGAGTGGGATCAGACAATATCTTTGGCGAATCGACTCCGCCGCTCAGATGGTTTATTCTCAAACCGCGCAAGAAAGAACCTGTAATATCTTCATTTAGATCGAGAAGTACAGTCCTAAGACTGGGAAGACATTGATATAGACCTATTGTATTATATGCGGAACTGTCATCTACCATAGGCCTATGCCTTTTCAATCTAAGGGAAGATCCCATGTTCGTTCTTACGGGGTTTGAGAATAAAAGGTCTGAACGGCGGATTCGTTTCGCCAACGACGCAGTCTATTCCCATCATTTCTATCTATGATACGTAAGGACCCTATCTACAGCTTTGCTATTGAGGATCCACTTTCAGCGTGTATGATGCCTATCTATGATACATAGAGTCTTGTACTTCAAGACGCCGCGCTCAAATGGTGGCGCTGAAAGGTATGGCGCTGTAGTGCTGGCGCTAAAGTGACGTGTCACCCTTTTTGGCTGCCTGTTAGATTCACTTTCCCCTAACCTCTACTTTTATGTCTGTCAGATTCACTTTCCCCTAAACTCTACTTTTCTTTCTGTCAGATTCACTTTCCCCATAACCTGTACTTTGCTCTCTATCAGATTCATGTTCCCCTAACCTCCACTTTGCTGTCTGTCAGATTCACTTTTCCATAACCTCCACTTTGCTGTCTGTCAGATTCACTTTCCCATAACCTCCACTTTGCTCTCTATCAGATTCACTTTCCCTTAACCTCTGCTGTGCTATCTGTCAGATTCACTTTCCCCTATAAACTCTACTTTGCTCTCTGTCAGATTCACATTCCCCTAACCTCTGCTTTGCTATCTGTCAGATTCACTTTCCCCTATAAACTCTACTTTGCTTGCTGTCAGATTCACTTTCCCCTAACCTCTGCTGTGCTATCTGTCAGATTCACTTTCCCTTATAAACTCTACTTTGCTCTGTCAGATTCACTTTCCCCTATAAACTCTACTTTGCTCTCTATCAGATTCACTTTCCCCTAACCTCTGCTGTGCTATCTGTTAGATTCCATTTCCCCTATAAACTCTACTTTGCTCTCTATCAGATTCACATTCCCCTAACCCCTTTACTTTGCTGTCTGTCAGATTCACTTTCATCTGACCTGTACGTTGCTCTCTGTCAGATTCTCTTTCCGCTAACCTCTTCTTTGCTCTAACTTAGTCTCCCTCTCTACAAATAAAATCTTCCTCTCCCCATCCCCTTTTTCCCCTCATCACCAATGCCTCACTCCCGCCCCACCTCATCCCCACCATATCCTTCCCTCTCCATCACCGCTTGTACATGTATGTCCTTAAACTACCCCTCCCCTTCCACTCACTAGGCCAACAATGCAGTTAGAACAATGTTTTATGTATAGGTCTGTACAACACAACAACTAATTACACCATTCATCGCTTTTTACCTATAAACAACCAGCAGAGCATGGAATTAGCCCTGTTAAGAAAAAAAGAGAAATACCATCACCCCCCCCCCTCTAAGGGAATCCGGGGGCATGATCACCCGGAAAATTTTTAAAATATATATTAAAATCTGTGCAATCGGGTGCATTTTAGATAGAAACTTAGCAGTTTAACCCCATAAAAATGTTGCCCTTTTTTCCTTTTAAAAAAAATATTTATTAACTTTTTCTTCAATAAGATCTGATTATACAGGTGAAAACAAGGATTTTTCTTTTTCTGGTCACCGAATTATAAAAAAGGTTGTATAGAGTTCAAAATAATTTGATTACACTTGACTGAAAATACATTTTAATGAATTTATTCATAAATAAAATAAAGAGCATTTTAACAATATTATCTATATACACAGTTTATGTGTGTGCATTCCAGTTTATTTGAAAAATAAGAGCAATGAACTCTGCTTCTTTTTTGTGGGGACTGGTGACTGGCTGGCAGCATGAGCAAAATCTGTTTCCACGAAAGATGATTGGATCTGGCTGGTTG
>CM072523.1:44104048-44191548 GCA_036898135.1 Oncomelania hupensis | reverse complement strand
ATTTTATAATGATGTTTGTATTGTATTTTGTTTTTGTAAACAGGGGTTCGATAAATTTGAGTATAGCCTCAGCTGTCCCCTGCGTGGGATTCATTTTATTGTACAGTGACCGGTTGGTGGAATGCTTTCAGTGTTACCACCGGAGTTGTTTCAGCAGATCTTTTTCTGCGGATCAGGGTTGAGTGAGTAAAAGTGGTGTTTCACCCGTCCCCTATACGCTTATGTGTTCGGGGACGTTAATCTATTTTAACTAACTAATTATTTCATCATAAGAGTCTCCTCTCTGAAAATCCTTACGGGAAGAGAGGGGACTATAAACTGATAAACATAACAACAACAGGGTTGAGTCCTCTTTCAGCGAAGTTGTGGTCTTGTCTGATTTGGCTCTTTGCAGTCCTCTGGACCCTGTAAGCAATGAATAACTAAATAACTGCAAAATCAAAAATTAAAAGAGATAAAATTACCGGACTAAGCAAGCAACCTTGCTTGTGGACAATCAAAGAAATCCGTTAATTTGCCACCTCATCAAAAAGAGAGAGAGAGAGAGAGAAAGATAGGTAGAGAGAGAAAGAGGGAGAGACAGAGAGAGAGGGATAGAAAGAATATATATTCTTAACCCTAATGACTAATCATGGTGTCAACAAAAAACAAACTGAAAAACAAGCCAGCTGCCACAGCACATACACTACACACAGACGAACCCATAATTATTACACTCAAACAAACACGCGCGCGCTCACACATACTCACACACACACACACACACACACACACCTACACACACACCCACACCCAAACACACACACACTAGCGCACGCTCACACCCTGCTCGATCTAAATATGAAGATCACTATTAGTATTACTACAAGGTACAACCTAATTTCTTGTACCCATTTTTACACCAGGAAATGTGACATGTGGGCAACATGACATGAACACGAAACGTGTCAAAGACAATATCGTATTCAATAAATAAAACATCAGATATAATAAAATAAAACATCAGATATATAACGTCGCCATTCATTCACATAAACATTCTCAGACACTCCTGCAATCAAACACCATTAATTAAGAAAAAAATATATAGAATATGTACTGTACAGTGATATAAATCGCAAGCGGCCAAATTAAGGCATGGTTAAAAAAAAAGAATTATTACAGTTAAATATATAGAATATTTGATAAAGCAATTTTATTTTCGACACTCATTTTAAAAAAGAGAAAGAGAGAGAAAAAAAAAGACAGACGTTAAAGTTTTTAATCAAGCATACAACTAGTGGATACAATACACAAATGAACCAATAATTAGGCTGTGAGCAGCTCTTTGGTTAACGAGCTGTGCAGCAATAAGAACATGTCAAACACATGCAAAACACAAATATAACTACAAAAATATACTTAGATTGAATGCCATTGGACAACAATATAAAGGGAAGGAATTCATGTTCGAAGCTCGGATGTGTTGCCTTATTGGTGAACTTCTATTACCTCCCATTCAATAGAGTTCACATTCCGTTTACTTTCTTTTCAAATTGTTTTACAAATTTCCGTTATGAAAATCGCAGCCTAAGGGCTCGGATTGATTATTCTGCGTAGTAGAGAATAAATTGCCACAAACAAATAGCTCAACATCTTCATTTGGGGAGTATACGGAAATGCGGCAAAGGCCCCCAAAAACTGCCAACAGTAAAATCGAAAGTGATTAGTTGCTCTATGAAAATACGCAACCCAAAGTTTCGGCTTGGTGTTTGGGGGGTTCTGGGGCGAAGTGGCAATAGTTTAACACTGAAAAATTCTGCCCATCTTCAACTAAGGAGTGCAGTTTAATTTTAACACGCTTCTTTCTTTGCCAAGGCTAGCATCTAACTAGAAGGGCAAAGCCCCTATGACGCACAAGCTCATGAAAATGACTGCCCAGAAAGAGAACAAAAAAAAAAAACAAAAGTAACAGTGGCATTAAAATGCCAAGTAATACCGACTTTGATCTTTCTATGCTCTTGACCTTGAGATGACCTTGACCGTCCGGCCGAAAATACAGTTATATACTATCATATAAACTACAGAGCAAAGGTTGTATCAAGTCAAAAAACCAAAAACCTTGGGATGACCTTGACCTTCAATGACCTGACCTTGGGATTACCGTGACCTTCACGTGAACTCTCATGCTCATGTATGATCAAATGATCTAATGTGGCCGCATACTATGGGTTTAATAGAGCCATTCCACTGTACAATTACCTTTCTTTTGGGTGGAGTGGGGCGAAGGGGTGGGTGGGGTGGGGGGGTGGTTTTGCAAGGACTAAGATGACTTTACCCTCAAGATCAACTCAAAAACGGAACACATATGAAAGATCAATCTATCATCTCTCAATACAAAGACTTTGAACTTTAGGCTATATCTCTCGTAGGAGAGACGAAACGATTGCCGCACCAACCTCGAACCCAGAAACATCAAACCCAGCCGTTGGGCTGCGTAGTTTCACAGCGCAACATTCCATTTTCATGTTTACTGTTTCATTTTGTTTAGTTGGTGTTTTTTTTGTGTGTTTTTTTTTGTTCTGGGCAGTCATTTTTATGTTAAATATTTCAAGTTACATAAAGAACTTGTGAGTCATATGGGCTTTGCCCTTCTAGTAGATCCTGTATCGGCTAGCGCCTTGAGCGGCTCTTGAGCGGGTAACGTGCTATATAAAAGAGATTAAATAATAAATAAATAATAGTCTTGGCAAAGAAGGAAGTGTGTTAAAATTAAGTAGCACTCCTCAAATGAAGAGGGCGAAATTTGTTAGTGTCAAACTGCCACGCCACCATAGAACTCAGAAACATCAAGCCGAGCGCTCGGCTTGGGTTGCGTATTTTCATAGCGCAACTAATCTATTTCGATTTTACTGTTGGCAAGAGTACTACACCGTTTTCTTCGATCTTTACCAAAATTGAGGACACTCCCCAAATAAAGATGATCTGCAATTTTCTGTGGCAATTTATTGAAACGCTTCTCTTCTATCCAAAAACATCAAACCTAGCTTTTTGGCAGCGTATTTTCATAGCGCAAAACTACGCTTTTAGTTGTTAGCCTTGGCAAAGCAGGAAGTGTGTTAAAATTAAGCAGCACTCCCCAAGTGAAGACGGTGAGAATTTGTCAGTGTCAAACTAATTGCCAACCCACCTTAGAATCCAGAAGCATCAAGCCGAGTGTGTTTTCCTAGCGCAATTAAGCACTTTCGATTTTATTGTTGGCAGCGAACTTCAAGTTTTTCTTATACTTTTATCAAATTTCTGGACACTTCCCAACTAAAGATGGCCAGCAATATTCTGTGGCAATTTATTGAAACGCCCCTCTGCAGCCCAGAAACATCAAGCCCTGCTGTTACACTCAGTTTGATGTTGGTGTTTTCTATCAGTATCTGATTCAGCCCCAATGCTGAAGTACTGATGATGAGTGTAGCTCAGATTCGTTTATTCACGCAACCCGCTCAAGCAGCATACAAGTCACAAAGTCGACGTATGAAATTTTCCACTTTTATTCAGCACACACCAACAACTGCATACAATTCTAACTCAACTCAACAACTTTCAAATTTACTTTCCAGCTTCACTATCAACAACAATCTCTCTCACAGCAACTCGGCACACGATTAAATAACCTCCCTCTCTTCTCGAACAATTTGGTACACGGTAGAAATGACGCACTGCCACCAATCGAACTAAAGATCGTCATCACTGGCTTACGTCATACACATTTCCTCTACTTCCGGGAACATTCACGACCTTCGATATCCATCGGGAAATTTCTATCGACAGTAATAAACATGCAGATCCCGAAAATTCTCCAACAATATCGACCAACGAAAATTATCGACGTTATACAAAACCTCTCCTAACAACAATGCAAACTCAAATCAAAGGTAAATAAACTCCATTATTGAATACTTTGCAAAACGAAACGATTAGATCTATCGTGCCCGCTTCCGACATACTTTCGTACGCGTTTCAACGTAACATAACCCCCCACTCAAGAAGAAATTTACCCAATTTCTTTCAACAACGTTGAAACGTAATGCACAAACAATGTACAGAATTAAAACTTACTTCAGACTGTCTCATTTACTGTCAATGTTCTCAGTTTATATACACAGAGTCCATGTTTTTCATCCGCAAGTCTTTCTGGATACTGTCAATGTTCACAGTTCATTCACACAAGGTCAATGTTTCTCCTCTGCAAGTCTGTTTAGATATTGCCAATGTTCACCACACAGTCAATGTTCTTTCAACCGCAAGGAAACGACGCCCTCGTCAGTTGCGGTCGTCATCGGCCCAGGGTCAAAGACAGTGATCTCGTGGGCTTTCCTGGAGTCAGTGCATCCTCCGTTGTCTTCCTCTCCCGTCGGATGTCCGACGCAGTCGACGTTGTCAGCTCCCAGAATGCATTCGCTGGGTCTCACGGTCAGGTTGGCTTCTGCGGGACGGTGGAATAGCTCCCTCAAGGTCTGCAGATGCTCCTTCCAGGTCTGGGTGTGGACTTCATGTTCGACCAAAGTCGTAGAGCCTGGGACATCACTGAAGCTATGGGGAAACTCGCCCATAAGGTCCTTGAGCTCCATCTTTTGACCTTCCGTCAAGCTTGGTCCTAGCTTAACATCATCGATGCCTTCTTTGCTGTGGAAGTCTCCCAGTTCCAACAGTTCCTCGCTGTCAAAGCTGTTGTCGGTCACAGCTGCTGTGGCTGCGTGCACAGTCTCTGATGGCCTTTCCACGTACAGCTTAAGGAGGTTGGCGTGGTATATCTTGGAATGCTGGCCGACCTTCACCTTGTAGTCGTTGATTCCCACCACGGTCTCCACTTCGTACGGGCCTTTCCACTGCATCAGCAACTTATTGTGGTCAGTAGGTAGCAGCACCAGCACTTTGTTGCCAGGTTTGAACTTCCTGTTCACAGCCCTACGATCGTAGTAGTGCTTTCCACAGTCTTGGGACTCCTTCAGGTTTTCTCTGGCTATCTCGAGAGTCTGCTCCAGCTTCTCCCGTAGCTCAAACACGTACTGGTAGCTGTTCTTCACCTCTGGGGTGTCTACTTCTTTCGTCCACAGTTCTTTTAGGATGTGCATCGGCCCTCGGATGGTTCTTCCGTACAGCAGTTCGAACGGAGAGAAGCCGGTGGACTCCTGCGGTACTTCTCTGTAGGCGAAAAGTAGGGCGTTGGTATAGCGATGCCATTGTCTGGGCTGCTCGCTGCACAGTTTCTTCAGGGTGGACTTCAGCGTAGCATTGAACTTCTCGACAAGCCCGTTGCACATCGGATGGTAGGGTGTCGTAGTCAAATGCCGGATGCTCAGCAGTCTGTTGACCTCCTTCATGCAGTCAGAGACGAACTGCGTCCCGAGGTCTGTCAGGATTTCTTCAGGCACTCCAAGTCTACTGAACATGTCCACCAGTGCCTCTGCTACAGTTTCAGTGTCAATCTTCTTCAGTGGCACTGCTTCTGGGTACCGAGTCGCATAGTCCACTAAAGTCAGTACCCATCGATGACCTTCTTCACTCGGAGGTCTTATTTCGCCGATTAAGTCTAAGGCCACCCTCTTGAAAGGTCGGTCGATCAGAGGCATCCTCTGCATTGGCACTTTAGGGACCCTTCCTCGAGGTATGGTCTTCTGGCAAATGTCACATGATCGGCAGAAACGGCTGACGTCCGCATGAAGTCCTGGCCAGTGGAATACCGCCTGGATTCTATCCGACGTCTTCTTGATACCCAGGTGACCTCCCATGATTGAGTCATGCGCTACTTCCATCACCTGGCGCCTTAGGGGTAACGGTACCAAGACTTGACGTAGTGGTTTCCCTCCGTTGACCCTCGGGTGCTGGAAGATTCGGTACAGGATCTTGGCCTTCACCTCAAAATAGACCGTACCACTGCCTTTGGTCACGTGGTCTTGGCGGTTCCTGTACTTGTTTAAAGTGCTATCAGCTTCCTGGAGCTGGATCAGCTTATCTCTGTCCACGATGGCAGCTTTGGAGTTGTCGGCGACCTTCAGTGGCGTAGACGTCTTGTCTCTCTTGGCCTGGGCCCTGGTAGTAACAGCACCGACGATCTCTGGTCGGCAGGGCTGAGCCGGAGTAACCACATTGTCCCGTAGCAGCTCTGTAAGGTCTCCATCGGGAAACGGCAATGGATCCTCCTCCACAACTTCGACGCGTTGGGTTGAGGCAGGACTCCACTCTGGATCGGGGTCGTCGGGTCGTCTCGCGCCGTCGATATTCCCGATCATCAAATCATACAGCGGCTTCTTCAGGCAAACCGCTTCGACTTCGCCTATGTAGAAAGGGGTGCTGATTTGAATTTTTGCAACAGGCGCTCTCACACATTTGCTGTCGGCCATGAGTGTCCATTTAGAATCGCCAGTGAATTGTTCTTTAGCGATTAGGTCTTCTCTGACGATGACCCCACTACAGCCAGAGTCTCTTAGAACAGTCACTTCATGATTTCCGACGCGTCCCTTCGAAACTGGCATGTTCTGGACGGTCACAGCTGCGCTGGCGACGACGGGGATGGATTTTCCGTTGGCAAGGAGAAGTTGGCCATCGGTTATGCACTCTTGCACGTCCGCAGGGGTAGCTGTGCGCTTGGTCTCACTCGGAAGAATGACGCTCCCGCCGCACACTTGATGGTCAGATCTACTGTTTTGCCGTTGATTGGAGAACCGCCTCTGCCGGTTGCCCGCCGCTGCGTTGTCCGTACTGCTCCGCTGTCCGCTACTTTTGTTTTGAGGACAATTAGCCGCCCTGTGGTCTGTAGCGTTGCAGGTGAAACAGCCTCTTGAATGCCCTTCCCTGGGAGGAGGCGTGGAGTCCGACTGTTTCTGGTTCGTCTGGCTCCCCTGGATCTGGTTCACATGGTTTCCAGTCTTCTGAAAATGTTTCGTCGCGCTGGGTGGCCCCAACGTTTTCTCATGAGCGATGAGATATCTTTCAGCAGCCTCAGCAACGTCTTTTAACGTCTGCAACTTTAGTATTTCCAAGTGGATCGCGAGGTCCTTAGGGCAGGCGTTGAGTAATTGTTCTCTCACGATCAGCTCATGGAGACTCTCGTAAGTCTTCCCTTTGCCTGATAATTCCACCCACTTGTGTAGATATGACGACAGGCGTTCCACAAACTGCTTTGGTGTCTCGTCTGACAAAGGCCGGCATTCACGGAAGCGTTTACGGTAGCCCTTCTCTGTAAAGTTGTAGCACTGCAACAGGGCCTCTTTCAAGACGTCGTAGTTTTTGGCGTCATCGTTCGACAGTCTGGTGTAAACTTCGAGAGCTTGCCCCGTCAGAAGTGCACTCAGTCGAATCGCCCAGTCTCGAGGTTGCCAATTGGAGCTTTCGGCGAACCTTTCGAATCTCGCCAGATAGCTGTCGATCTGGTCCTTTCCGTCGACGAAAGCTGGCAATTTTGGAGCCGTATGGTCGTTGGTGACTTGTGGCGCATGCTGATTGTTCTGGATACGCGCCAACTCTAGCTGGTACTGACGCTCAGCCTCTCTTTCCTCTCTTTCTTCTCGGCGCCGCTGTTCTTCTGATTCTCTGTCTTCTCGGCGACGTTGTTCTTATATTTCTAGACGCTTCTGTTCTAATTCTCTTTCTTCACGGCGACGCTGCTCTTCTAATTCTCGTTCTTCGCGCCGTCGCTGTTCTTCTCTTTCTTCACGCAATATTCTCTCCTGGCATTTGACGTACTCTGTCAGCTGTTTACCTTTTAGATTTAGTTCAACCCCTTTCTGCCAGAAGTCAGCCATCTTGATGCTTCTGGAAAGTTCTTTTCTGGAAAGTTCTTTTCTAGAAGGTTCTTTTCTGGAAAGTTCTTTTTCTAGAAAGTTCTTGACTGTGCTGCACCCTTCTAGACTGTTCTAGAACAGCACGCTTTCTGCAGTAGCGCTGATGCTTGTCACTAGTCGCCTTCGCTGACGCAGGCCCCGCTGTCCTCGTCGTATGCGACGCTGCACCACGCTGGTGTTGATGTATACGCTCCTGTGCTGAAGTAGACGCGACGTCCGCTCGCCGCTCTCTGTAACACTGGCGATGTAGCTCCGAGACTGTCCCTCGACGTAGTCCTGCGGCAGCCACGTAGTCCTGATCTGTTGTTCGCTCACGAAGCAACTCTTCAGCGACTACACGCCCTTGCAGTCAACCCGAACCTATCGGTGATGTAGTCCCAGTAGGTTGGCCCCTCTCGACGCAACTCGTTGGCGGCTACCCTCGATGACTGCCTCTCGTAACGTTGACTCGCTTGTTGTAGCAGTTGAACCCTTGGCTATGGCGTGAATCGCGGCTTGACCCCCAAAATGTTACACTCCGTTTGATGTTGGTGTTTTCTCTCAGTATTTGATTCAGCCCCAATGCTGAAGTACTGATGATGAGTGTAGCTCAGATTCGTTTATTCACGCAACCCGCTCAAGCAGCATACAAGTCACAAAGTCGACGTATGAAATTTTCCACTTTTATTCAGCACACACCAACAACTGCATACAATTCTCAACTCAACTCAACAACTTTCAAATTTACTTTCCAGCTTCACTATCAACAACAATCTCTCTCACAGCAACTCGGCACACGATTAAATAACCTCCCTCTCTTCTCGAACAATTTGGTACACGGTAGAAATGACGCACTGCCACCAATCGAACTAAAGATCGTCATCACTGGCTTACGTCATACACATTTCCTCTACTTCCGGGAACATTCACGACCTTCGATATCCATCGGGAAATTTCTATCGACAGTAATAAACATGCAGATCCCGAAAATTCTCCAACAATATCGACAACGAAAATTATCGACGTTATACAAAACCTCTCCTAACAACAATGCAAACTCAAATCAAAGGTAAATAAACTCCATTATTGAATACTTTGCAAAACGAAACGATTAGATCTATCGTGCCCGCTTCCGACATACTTTCGTACGCGTTTCAACGTAACACCTGCCAAGGGCTGCCTATTTTCATAGCCCAAAATTGTGTTTTACTCACGTGCAGAGCAATGTGAGTCTATGTAATTGTACTTTACCCCCCCCCCACCTCCCCACACCCCCACATTCACATTAATCCAGACGATGGACCTGGCACAGTCCTAGCGGGCAGCATCACAACCAGATTGACTACATCATGGTCAAAAAACGGTTCAGATCACGCGTCAACATTGGCAGGACACGCGATTTTCCAGGAGCAGACATCGGAAGTAACCACGATCTCGTAATGATATCTTTCCGGCTCCACTTGAAGAGAGTCAACACAGCAAAGTGCACCAGATTGAAGTTCGATCTGGACAAATTGCAAGACCCGGAGGTGGCTGAAATATTCCAAGCCACAATTGGAGGAAAATGTGCACCATTGCTCATGTTGGGAGCTGGTGAAGTAGATGTCAAAACCATCACCACCACCTTCAACTCAGCTGTGACATATGCCGCCACTGAGATCCTTGGCAAGCACCGCCCAAAGAAGAAACCGTGGAACACACCGGAACTTTTGGACCTGTGTGACAAGCAAAGAGAGTTGAAAAAGAAAAAGAACACCTCACAGGGAGCTGATGCCTACCGGAAAATCAACAATGCTATCCGAAAAGGCATGCGCACAGCAAAGGATAACTGGATAGACGATCAATGCCAGGAAATATAGAACAGTCTGAACAAGAACAACAGCAAGTAGGCCTACCAGACTGTCAAGCGGATGACAAGTGTTAAGAAGCCCAAGGTCTCCACGATACAAAGGAAGTTTGACATATGCGGCCTTACAGAAGAACAAGAAATCTTGGATAGATGGACAGAGTACTGCTCTGACCTTTACAACCACACACCAAACGGAGACCCATCAGTTCTAGCTTATCCTTAGAACAGAGAAGAAGAAAAAATTCTCCCAATTCTCCGAGAAGAAGTTGAGGCAGCAATGAAATCGCTGAAGAAAGGGAAGTCAGCGGGAGTGGACCACATATCCACAAAATTGCTTCAAGCAGGAGGGGAAGCGATGATTGACGCCCTCACCATTATCTGTAACAAGATCTGGTCGAGTGGGGAGTGGACTACCCAATGGACTCAGTCGCATGGTATCGCCTTTCCCAAGAAAGGGTAACCCTCAGGAGTATGAAAATTACCGCACCATATGCCTCATCAGCCATCGCAGCAAACTTCTCTAGAAAATAATACTCAACAGTTTGAAACCGCAAGCTGAACACATTATAGCTGAAGGACAAGCAGGATTCAGGGCAGGGCGAAGTACCACTGAGCAGATTATGAATAGTCAGCATAGGGGGTAGAGCAATGCTCCAACCTCCGTTGTGCGGATGACATTGATGGATTTGCTGGAGAGGAACAAGAACTTAAAGTTGGTACAGAGGATTGACACCACCTCCCGAACATTTGGTATGGAAATAAGTGCAGGGAAGACTAAAATGATGACCAACAACCCCAATGGCATCAACACGGACATCAAAGTCAAAAGCCAATCCCTCACCACGGTGCAAAGCTTCAAATATTTAGGAGCCATTGTATCAGACAATGGGTCCCGACAGGAAGTCCTCTCCAGGATCGCACAAACAACTGCTGCCCTGACAAAGTTGAAGCCCATTTGGAAAGACAGGACCATCAGTCTACGTTCCAAGATAAGCCTGCTGCTCTCCCTTGTAATCTCCATCTTCCTATACGTTTGCGAAACATGGACCCTCACAGCAGACCTACAACGAAGAATACAAAGCATGGAGATGAGGTGCTACAGAAGACTTCTGGACATTCCCTATACCCAGCACAGCACCAACGACGAAGTCGGACAGACCATCACACAAGCCATTGGACAACACGATAACATGCTCACTGTGGTGAAGAAACAGAAACTCCGATGGTATGGCCAAGTCACCAGAGCATCAGGCATTGCAAAAATCATCCTGCAAGGCATGGTGCAAGGAGGCAGAAGAAGAGGGGACCAAAAAGAGGTGGGAGGACAGCATTCGCGAATGGACTGGCTTGATAATGAGCGAAGCCATGAAGGTTGCTGAGGACAGAGAAAGATGGAGTGCGCTGATTAAACTATCATCTGTGGTGCCCCAACGACCTTCGAGCTACGGGACAGGATAGGATAGCATAGGTGGCAATAGTTTAACATTTTAAAATTCTGATCATCTTCCATTGAGAAGGGCTGCTGAATTTTAACACACTTCCTCCTTTGCCAAGACAAACAAAAAAGTGTTGCGCTATGAAATACCTAGGCCAATGTCTCGGCTTGATGTTTCTGGGTCTTTGAGAGATGTTAGTAAAAGTGAAAGTGGACTATTGCACTATAAAAAAGCAACCCAAGGGCTGGGATTGATGTTTCTGGGTTTTAGGGTAGGGTAGGGCAATAGTTTAACAATTTACAAGTTTTACCATAGTCAGACGAGAACAGTCTTTATTTCTAAAGCAATTATTTTATTAAATTTAATTTTAGTTATTTTTATTCCTTTAAGATATTCCTCTGATCTATGTTTTAACCAGTTTTTATATGCAATCTTTTTCTCTGTTACTGCTGTTTCACATATGGCATTCCACCAGATATTTCCTGCATGCATGTCTTTCTTATTAAAGGTTATTTTCTGGGGAATAGACTTTTCTGCTGCTAAATGAATGTGCTGCACAAATGTTACATATGCATTATTATTATTATAATTTTTGTTAGTAGTAGTAGTAGTAGTAGTAGTAGTAGTAGTAGTAGTAGTAGTAGTAGTAGTAGTAGTAGTCATTGTTGTGCTGCTATTGCTATTGCTACTATCATTGTTGCTGGCTTTGTTTCTTCTTTTCATTTTATCTTCTTGTTCTTGGTATTGTTCTTCTTCTTCTTCTTCTCAGTTTTATATCTTTATCTCCTGTCCTTTAATTACCCCCCTCAAACCCTCCTACTTCTTGCCCCATCTTTCTTGTTCTCTTCGTATTATCTCCCTTTGCCTTCTCGTTTTTCTCCTCCTCCTCCTCCTTCTCCTCCTCTTCCTCTCTTCTCCCTCCCCTTTCTTCTTCCTTTTTATCACCTTGGTTACTGGCAACTGATCGAATTCCATGTTTTTGTTGTTTTTAACCCCATGGCTGTGGGTCTACCGCTGTGACAGGTACCTTCTATCAATTCAGATGCTAATGAGAGTTTCCTGGATGGTCCGAGTGCCTTGAGCACGTTTTTCTCGTCACTCAGATGTGCGCCAGGCAGGTGGATATTGGACTGAAGTGGATTTGGACGGGAGAGGGGGGATTGACGTTAGGGGGGGAGGAAAGTGAAGGGGTGTAGGATGTAACGAAGCAGCGTTCGTTAAAAATCTATATAATAAAGAAACTGGAATGATAAACAAAAGAAGACTTGTTTTTGATTGAATACTTCATTCACACTCATTTATTCCTTACGAAGACGACATGAAACAACAATAATAAATCATAACACCAATTTTCAGGATGATGAAGAATTTGTATGAATGTCCGATGATCCTGCCTCAGTGGCACAGTCAAACACTCAATGTACGATGAAGATGGCAGTCCTATGGTATGATGATGATGATCGGCTCCCCAATGTCGATGAATAGATTACAGCATGATTTGCCCTTGATTTACATCCAACTTAAAAACCCTAAAACAGACAATGTGAACAAAATCCTTAACGTTATGTCATAATATTATTTCTACCTAAAATCTATTCATAATGAACATTCGCCGCTCTTCTTAGGGCAAAACAACGGTCATTTTCTCCATTTTATGACCTTGACTATTCAAGTCCCTATTCTAAATACATTTCCATCAAAATCTATATTATTATTATTCCTTAATATCCAAATACTTATTCTATATAATATTATCTATTGGTCTACGGACCTCCAAAGAGGGCTGGACACGAATATTACATTAACAAACACACAGCTCTACATCCACACAACCATTCTCTTCAAATCATTATAACGAAAACCGGAAATGGCGAAATGTGCGTCATCATCTACGATAATGACGTAAAACAGTTTTGTTTTGCATTAGTATCGAGAGTTGAACAAACTTTTATGTAAGTCAATTCCTTACATAGGACTCCAGTCGAACTATGCTGTGTATTGCATGTTTCGTTTGTTTAATGACTCCTCGGTGTTATGCATGCACGGGTGACGTGGAAACATTTAGGCGCCATGTAAAAAAAAAAAAAGGCTGCCGCCTACCGCGAGGCACGATTTGCAGGAGTGTCGACTACACGCTTGTGCCGCCTAAACTGGCGACTAAATGTAGACGTCCTCCGGAGGTCGTCTAATGGCCCCTCTTAATGGGAAGAATCGGGGAGGTTTCAAAACTTTTTACATGTAAAGAGGTTCTAAGATCCCGAATCTAGATTGCTGAACCTTTTGGACAAAAACAAATTTCACGAACCTAGGATCGGGATCTGAGATCCTCGAAAAAAAAGTTTTTCAACCTTCCCAAAGACCGGCCATAAGCGATTCCGTCGACTATACCAAATCCTTCACATTTCCAAGTTGAAGTATCAATGTCACCATCTGAAAAAAAAAAAAAATCATATAATGATTTTTAATGTTGAGTTGTTGGCGTGTTTTAGTTTTGTTAAGTACGCGATGGCATAATACCAATACTTAATTAATTAATTAATTAATTAATTAATTAATAATAATAATAATAATAATAATAATAATAATAATAATAATAATAATAATAATAATAATAAGAATAATAATAATAAGAATAATAATAACAATAATATTATTATTATTATTATTATTATTATTATTATTATTATTATTATTATTATTATTATACAGCTCTTTTTCGTAATAAAGATCGGCTCAAGGCGCAATCCTCACGCATTCACACACCCAAAAAAAATCATTACGATTTTCTATTTAAAAAAATTTATGCAAAAGAAATACATGAAATAGAAAAAAAGATTAGGAATTTTTTTTTTCATAATAATATAAATTCAAATAGTTTTGAAAGTGTCTGACTGGTGAACATTGCAAGTGTGTATTAATAATCTTAGGCGAATAGCAACACTTCTAACTTTGCAAATTTATGGAAGTGATTGTCATAGTGGTATGTTGTTCATTTGATGTGACACCGGTAACTAATAAAAATACCATAATTCAAGCAATACTTTTCAAACTCCATCTTCAAATAGTAATGCCCCGTTTCTGTATAAATAGTATCCCACTTTCTGAAAATTTAGTGCTTTAAATTCCCACTGTCTCTGTCTTTCTCATTTGTTCTTTCTCATTCCTACTGCTCTATCAATCTACTGTAGCGGAAAGGGAGGCGACTGGTTGAGGCATGGAAGAGAAGTTGTCTACCTTGATTAGACTTGGTTAGACTAACCTTGGGTGGCTCCTGCTGTGCAGAATCCTTTGGGGATACCATTTGGTTGTTCTCCCCGGCTGACCATTCGCCTTCTGCTTTTGGTGGTGAGCGGGACTACATTGTCGGCAGGCATTTTATGCAAGTCGGTACGGTGGCAGCGGCTTTGCAGCAAAGTGTCGTGGCACTAGTAGCCGGCAACCTGGTGCTACCAACCACGCTTCACCGGCTTGCAGGGCAGATATTTTTCTTTCCCTCTTTTGAGAGATGGAATGGGGATGGCAGCTGGGGTTGGGCCGTGTTCTCAAGGTGGTTTGCCCCGTGTTCTCAAGGTGGTTGCCCCGTGTTCTCAAGGTGGTTGCCCCGTGTTCTCAAGGTGGTTGCCCCGTGTTCTCAAGGTGGTTGCCGAGAGACGGGAGTCAAATACACTGCTCGGTTACACTACTATAGATCTACTATCTTCTTCTTCTCTAGACCAGTCACCTACATTTTTTCTTGACAATTCTTACTGGACAAAACTCCTCATTTGTGTATGAGGTCTGTTGGGTCAGCATGGGAATATTGGACGCTTTCTGCCAAAGGGTCACTAGGGCTTCCTATGATATTATTATTTAGCAATGTAGGCATTTTATATGTATGTGTTTTGTTGATATTTTATAATGTTTGTATTCTATTTTGTTTCTGTAAACGGGGATTCGATAAATTAGAGAATAGCCTCAGCGTCCCCTGCGTGGGATGCCTTTATTGTACGGTGACCGGCTAGTGGAGTGCCTTTAGTGTTACCACTGGAGTTGTTTCAGCAGATCTTTCATGCGGATCAGGGTTGAGTCCTCTTTCAGTGAAGTTGTGGTCTTGATGTTGTGGTCCTGATTCGGCTCTTTGCAATCCGCTGGACCCTGTAAGCAATGAATAAACTAACTATCCCCCACCCCCACCCATCACCCTTCTCCAACCCAATTCCGTATCGCTTTCTTGTTTATTCTCCGACTCCGCAGCCGTTTTCTAGTTCCCGCCACTAAAGCTGTTCGTCTTTCGCGCATGTGCATATATGGAAGAATTCATCGATTTAAAAAAAAATAGCTTGACAGCCGACCTTACTTTCAAAATAGCTTGCCTGCCGACCTTGGTTTACATCGCAACCTGCTAGTCGTCAGTCAAGCTGTTATCCGTGCTTAGCGACTGAGCGCCAGCGGTAGGTGACACTTTGCAAGCCATAACGTCGCTGTAAACGGCGTACTTTACACGTCACCCAACCATAAAGCTCCTGTTCTACCGCCTCAGCTTAAATTTAACGTTCAATCTTTTTTTTAATCCTTCGTCTTTAATACACGTATTGATACATCGTAGTAGGCCTGCTGACCTCCTCGCATCGTCAAACTGAAATAAACAAGAGAATGAACCGTAGAATACAATTTATAACAGCATGAGCGAGGATTGCACGTTACGCAGTAAATTAGTAACGGCAACAATGACAAAACTTCAGGACAGCGGCCGTCTGTCGTCTGCTTGAACGGAAGGCGGTTATATTCCAAATACAATAATGGAATGATGGCAGCGAGCTAAATTATGCACTGCACAAACTTCAATAAAGTTCGATTAATCGATAGTTGCTTTTTCTTCTGGAAGTCTAGTGTGACGATGCATAATAAAGTAGCTGCATTTAATGGAACTGCAAAATTGAAAGGGAAAAGGGACGCGTCTGCCCCAATGCATGTTTCATGTCTGAGTCTGAGCGGAAGTAACGGTATCCCCCGTTGGGGTGCCGGGGGTTTCAGTATAAATAGTATCCCCACTTTCTGGAAATTTAGTGCTTTAAATTCCCACTGTCGCTGTCTTTCTCATTTGTTCTTTCTCATTCCTGCTCTGTTCTATCAATCTGCGATACTATCTTCTTCTTCGCTAGACCAGTCACCTACCTTTTTTCTTGAAAAACTCTTCCGGGACAAGACTCCTTATTTGTGTGTGAGGTCTGTTGGATCAGCTTGGGAATATTGGACGCTTTCTGCCAGGTGGTCACTAGGGCTTCCTATGATGTTATTATTTAGCAATGTAGGCATTTTATATGTATGTGTTTTGTTGATAATTTATAATGATGTTTGTATTCTATTTTGTTTTTGTAAACGGGGGTTCGATAAATTAGAGTACAGCCTCAGCGTCCCCTGCGTAGGATGTCTTTATTGTAAAGTGACTGGCTGGTGGAGAGCTTTCAGTTTTACCACTAGGGTGGTTTCAGCAGATCTTTTATGCGGATCAGGGGTTGTCCGGTCCTGATTTGGCTCGGAAGAGTCCGCTGGACCTAAAGCAATAATCATGTATTGTAATGTAATGTAATGTAAGTAACGGTAAAGTATAAACACATAAAAATTATCTACAAAGCTAACCTTACTTCATCGTCTAAAACAACGATTACGACGAGGACGATGATAAGATCTGCATTCATAGCATTGAAACAAAATAATTTTAAGCTTTAGATACCGTACTGTAGTTTATGTTGAACACAAAACTGAACTTATAAAATGAAATAAATCAGGAAATATAAACATGTATAATTAATTTAACTAATTCAACCTCTCACTGTTTGAGTTTTGAAATAAGATTCTGGGTGAATTGATGTCTGCAGCAGTTGGATCCAAACGCGAAGAATGCGGATTTCAGCGCCACCGTCTTTTTCTTCGCAATCATCATTACCATCAGCAGTAGCAGCCGCAGCAGTAGTGTCCGTCGTTATCGTCATTGTCATCATCAGAGTCATTATCATCCTTTTCGTCGCTATCATCATTATCATCATCATCATCATCATCATCATCATCATCATCATCATCATCATCATCATCATCATCATCATCATCATCATCATCATCATCATCATCATCATCATCAATTTCGTCGTTATCCTATTTATTCACCTATTCCTCCTCGTCGTGGTCTTTTAATCGTCATCGTCATAATGGTCGTCATTATCATCAGCGTCGTTTCTCTCTTCATTATCGTCGACGTCGTCAACCTCCTCATCATCAGCAGCAGCATCGACGTTTAAAACATTAAGGGTTAAAACATATCATCAATCACTTCAAAAGCCATAAAATACGACTATGAGCCTGCCTAAGCAAAAACAAACCCCCGTTGGGGTGCCGGGGGTTTCAGTATAAATAGTATCCCCACTTTCTGGAAATTTAGTGCTTTAAATTCCCACTGTCGCAGTCTTTCTCATTTGCTCTTTCTCAGTCCTGCTCTGTTCTATCAATCTGCTATACTATCTTCTTCTTCGTTAGACCAGTCACCTAAATTTTTTCTTGAAAACTCTTCCGGGACAAGACTCCTTGTTTGTGTGTGAGGTCTGTTGGATCAGCTTGGGAATATTGGAAGCTTTCTGCCAGGTGGTCACTAGGGCTCCCTATGATGTTATTATTTAGCAATGTAGGCATTTTATATGTATGCGTTTTGTTGATAATTTATAATGATGTTTGTATTCTATTTTGTTTTTGTAAACGGGGGTTCAATAAATTAGAGTGCAGCCTCAGCGTCCCCTGCGTGGGATGTCTTTATTGTAAAGTGACTGGCTGGTTGATGGCATTCAGTTTTCCCACTAGGGTTGTGTCGGCAGATCTTTTATGCGGATTGGGGGTTGTCCGCTGGACCTAAAGCAACAATTATGTAATGTAATGTAATGTAAAGCAAAAACAAGGGGGACAAAGAGGCAGTATTTGTCGCGCCTAAATATGTTGTCTCCCTTGATTATTCCAGCCGGCTGTCATTTTCTTCACTACGTCTTGTTAAAGTTGCATAGTTAATTTTGGAACGCGCGCATGTGTGTGCACAAAGATGAGGATGGGGATGAGTAGGGTTTGAATTCAGTTGTATACATTTATTTTAACCTGTGTTCATATGTAAACCGTGCGTGTGTGTGCGTGTGTGTGTACGCGCGTGCTTGTGTGTGTGCGCATGTTTGTGTTTGTGCGTGTGTGTATAGTAGGTGTGTTTTTTGTGTTTGTTTGTGTGTGTGTGTGTGTGCAATCAAATAACTTCCCAAACACCCAAGTATCACCACACTTTCAAATCAAATCAATTAAAATAAATCAATATTTTGCGCATTTGATTTATTACTTGTCAAATTAATTACCTCCTCCTCCGCGTCCTCTTCCTCCTCCTCCTCATCTTCATCGTCATCATTATCATCATCACAGTCGTAAACATTTGTTGTTGTTGTTTTTTTTAAACTACCACATGACTTCCATCGTAGGCGTGAGCTAATGTCCGTTAGATCTGGTGCCTTTGCTGAGATATTTGACGTAACATGTCATGTTACCGCTGTGAGAAACTTAACTAATTTTTCCTTGTTTTGTTTAGTAAACATTAATTTGTTGTCTTGCTGCATTGACTTGATTTTATCTCCTTCCCCCCCCCCCCCTCCCCCTCATGCCCTCCTCCCCCTCCCCCACAACCATTCCACCTACCCACTTTTCTCGCAAGATTCAAATAAAAATATTATAATACCCCTACGCACACGCGCTCGACCAACACACACACACCCTCACACACACACACACACATTTACAATTACACATAAGTCGGTACACGCACAAGGGAGGGAATTTATTTACATGTGAGATTCGCGAATGTACCCCATTTGCATTGGTTACTTCCCTTGAAATATTGCTCATTTATAATTGTACTAGCCTTTTCCTCGCTTTCGTCTTCTTTCCCTTCAGGTTCTTCATCATCATCATCATCATCATCATCATCATCATCATCATCATCATCATCATCATCATCATCATCATCATCATCATCATCATCATCATCATCATCTTCATCTTCTTCTTCTTCTTTTTCTTCTCCTCCTCCTTCTTCTGCTTCTCCTTCTTAATCATCATCATCATCTTCATCATCATCTCCTTCTTTGTGTTGTTCTTCAGCCTTTTCTTCTTCTTCTTCTTTTTCTTTATCATCATCATCATCACCATCCTCATCCTCATCATCATCATCTTCTTCTTCTTCTTCTTCTTCTTCTTCTTCTTCTTCTTCTTCTTCTTCTTCTTCTTCTTCTTCTTATTATTATTATTATTATTATTATTCGCACATAAACTGTAACAAATAAGTAACATCAGACTGCATGTAAGGAAACCGTTTACTCACCAGCTTTAAATACATAGGTTTGAAATCAATGTAAAACATTCAGTGTATCACAAGCAACATAATACCATTAAATGGTTGATAAGCCGTTCAGATAACTGGGCGTACAGCAAATCTTTATTCTCCAATGCTGATGTGCCCTTTATAAAGAGTGGTCAATTGCGTTTGGCATTTAGTATAGGCCACATATGTATCTGTGTGTGTGTGTGCGTGCGTGCGTGCGAGCGTGCGTGTGCACGTGTGTATAAATGTATGTGTTTGTGTGTGTGGGTGTGTATGTAAACTAGGTATTTGAAAATGCAATGCTTCATACACAAAGTAATGTATTTCAATAGTATAATGACTGAGCATGTCTATTACAGGTAATAAAAATAAAATAGTGAATCACACATTTGTATCTTTAAAAATTAATCACCAACAAGCAACAATTATTTCTTGAGATCAAAACTAAATTTCCAGAAAAATAGACAGTATTTCTTACTTCAAGACATTCAAAACATTCATTTCTCAAAGAAATCAAAACCCTATTTATATCAATAAATCAACACTAAGCATCTTTCTTTTTAAAAAATGTTTTTCTTCAAGAAGTATAAATACTTTAACAATTTAAGTATAAACAACATATCTTACTTCAAGAAATATTTTAAAAAAAATGTAATTTAATTCGGTAATCCATCAGGACCATATTTATTTCGGAAATCCATCAAAACTATACATCGTCGGTTTCCATTCAAAACCTCATAGCTCCAAAAATTAAGTTTTGAAAAAAAAAACTGTTTAAAACAATCAGGTGTCATCAAAACAAATGTTTTTAACATAATTTGTACTGAATACAAATTATATTAAAAACGCTTGTTTTGGTGACATCTGATTTGTTAAAACATTTCTTTTGGTTTTTCTCAAAACTGCTTTTTTGGAGATACAAGGTTTTGAATGGACACCGACGACATCTTTCTTTAAAAAAAATTAACTTTCCTCCAAAAGCATAAACAATATTTCTTTCTTTAAAATGGCAGAAATTCCACTTTCGTTTTTGAAGACAAAAATCACCATCACTTCTGCAAGAAGTATAAACAATACCATTTCTTTGTAAACTAAATCATAACAACACTACTTCCATCAAGAAAAGAAAACAAGAATTCACGTACACGGTATATCTCAAGTACGCACAGCGATGTTTCTATTACATGAATCACGAACAATAGTATTCCATTGTCGTTTGGTTGAACGCAGTTTATCACAGCAAAACTCGTCATACTTCACCGTAATGTCTGAGTAATACACAAATAATTCAAGGCTATTCAATACAGAGTTTTATATTACATTCATTCGGATGATAGTATAAATAAAATATTAGTCTTGCGCAGTGCGCATTGCACGGACACTGATCTTGTCCTATGGCGGGCGATTGCCAGGCACAAAGCAACAAAACCTTGCAAGCACTAACATCCTGTTCCTGCCGAGTGGAGCTGCTACGCCCATGCCGTGCTTTCGTTGAGACGCAATCCTGACTTTATCCGCATTGGAGACAAATATCTAAAAATCGAAAACTGGAAACACAGTTGACAAACAAAGGTATTTCACACAAGAACGTCTATTGTTGTAGTTTAAATTTCCACCAATCAAAACATTCCAAATTAATCCATACAATCAATTATATACTCTCTTTTTCATCCATGCCGATGTTCTAAAATCTGCATATTGATGATAAAAGTGCAGAACCAAAATATCTAATCAAATAAATCAATCACAGCGCTTGTTCTAGAAAACAAAATCTTCCTCAACAAAATATAAATGACTAAAGCCTAATCGGTTATCGCAATCCATAATTGTCAGCAGGGAGCGGCTGTGTTCAAAGGTAAAAGAAACACTTTTTCCAGAGAGCACAAGTACATCCATCCTCTCTCAACTAATATCAGGTTCGTAGGCCTAATGAGGTTTGGCGCATAAATAGCAAACCGTCTTTTATGTAGGGCTGAACGGTTTTACCGATACGTAACTGTAATCAGGTTCGGAAACGCGACGGTACTGTATGCTGGTGCGGGTGTCCAAGGTCCGGTTTACTGGGAAATCTCGACAACACATAACGCGACAGTGGGCGATATCTTGTCTGCCCAGAGAGCGAGCCTAAAGCCCAAGCACGCCAATAGACAACTGTTCTTGAAGAAGAACTTATAAGAACAGCAGCTTACCACGTGTTTGAGCATGGTATTAGTCGCCAATCCTTCTGAACTCTTAAAGTTCCTAAAGACCTTTCCCGTGAAATGTTTTTGTTTTATTTGGATTTTGTGGTTTAAAGTTTGCTGATGTTCTAAACAGTGATTTATCATAATTTATTTTGAAGGCGTTTTAAGCAATAATAAAGCTTCAGTTTCTATGGAAATGTGGTTCTTTGAAACTGTTTTGAAGTGTATGACAATCTTTCTTTTGCGTCGGTCACTACTGTCAGTGCCATATCCCATTTGAACACGTAAATTCGCGGTATACCGGTACGAAATACCGATACGACCTAAAAATACCGCGGTCATACCGTTACGACTTTGACCCACTGTACCCAGCTCTATTTTGTATGTCATTTCCTGTCATGAGTGGAGAAATATAATCAGAATCAGAATCACTATTAGTTATCTCCCTTCAAGGCACGACCGCCATCCATTTCATTGAGTCATGTAATATCGTTATAACCTTTGAAGCCAGAACCCCATGTTTCTGTAGAAGAAGTTCCTCCAAGTTCTCTGTACTGTACTGTACTGTACTGCCAGGCTGTTCTGTCAAAGTTCTGTCATTTCGATGCCGCCCGCTACGGGAAGCCTATGTCAGAAGTGGTTGGGCTTGAGGAACTTCCGTCTGCAACGGCACGCCAGCTTGTGGAGGCAAACAAACAGGTGACAGAAGCGTTCGCGAAAGTTCTTGCCCCACACCAAGAAGTAGATAAAGTTCAAGGAGAAACTCAAGGTGAAGAACACCTGGTAACATACAACAGATAATGCAGGAATACATGTCAAAAGATAAAGGGAGATAAATCATACCACCAATGGATTCTTCATACACGGACTTCGGAAGAAAAGATTGAACTTGAGTTCAAAGCCAACTTGAATATCAGATATTTAACCTGAACACTCGGCTCTTTCCTAAAAACAACATGATCTTATTGAGAATTGACATCCTCAATGTCAATTTTTGTTTGTACATTATTATTTTTCTGACTTCTTGAAGTCAATTTTCTACCTTCTATTTCAAGCAAATTAATATTTCATTTATTGTCTATTCACACATTCAGGTGATATTAGACATTCATTAATAACAACAATAATATAAATCAAATCACAATTAAAGAATCTTATAACAAAGTGGAATGAAAGGGGAAGAGGGATTTAACACTAAACTATAAAAGTCTACCAATAGGAGTCATTGCAATAATTTTCACAACTGCTGTTATCTGTGAATGATGTAATACATCATCTAAAGAATGTCCATATTCTGTCAAATGATGTCCTTGATTTTTATAAATTTCATTTAAAACTGGACATTCAAATAAAATATGGTAAACTGATATTTTTTGCAACCTATTGATTATCTGCGGAATATTTAGAATTGCATGCATTCATTCTTAACTTGTATATTAATTTTGACAACTGTCGTGAACAGTTCGGTATAGTAACCTTTTTAATGCTATTATCTTGACATACTTGACATCAGTACAACTTATGTTAATCTGATGAATAAAAATTGATGCAACAACAACTTGACATACTGCTTTTTCTAGTAATGAATACATTTTAAGCAGTTCTTGCGTTAGAATGGCGAATTATTAGAGCAAAATAATAATAATAATAATAATAATAATAATAATAATAATAATAATAATAATAATAATAATAATATTATTATTTTTTTTATTTACCTTATTGTTCCTTTTTCCATAATAATAATAATAATAATAATAATAATAATAATAATAATAATAATAATAATAATAATAATAATAATAATAATAATAATAATAAAAGTTAGTTAATTATTCATTGCTTACAGGGTCCAGTGGACTGCAAAGAGCCGAATCAGGACCACAAAATCAAGACCACAACTTCGCTGAAAGAGGACTCGCCCCTGATTCGCATAAAAGATCTGCCGAAACAACCTTAGTGGTAACACTGAAGGCAATCCACCAGCCGGTCACTTTACAATAAAGACATCCCACGAAGGGGACGCTGAGGCTATAGTCTAATTTATCGAACCCCCGTTTACAAAAACAAACTAGAATGCAAACATCATTATAAAATATCAACAAAACACATACATATAAAATGCCTACATTGCCAACTAATAACATCATAGGAAGCCCCAGTGACCATTTGGCAGAAAGTGTCCAGTATTCCCAAGCTGATCCAACAGACCTCACACACAAATGAGGAGTTTTGCCCCTGAAGAGTTTTCAAGAAAAAAGGTAGGTGAGTGGTCCAGCGAAGAAGAACGTAGTATAGTAGATTGATAGAACAGAGTAGGAATGAGAAAGAACAAAGGAAAAGACAGGACAGTCAAATAAAATAAAATACAATTTAATAAAACAATAAATAGCTAAATATAATACCAAAATAAAATAAAATAAATCTACAATAACATTTTTTTTAAAAATGAAATAAAGCAAATTATAGCAAATATAAAGTAAAATAAAATAAAATAATTTTTAAACGTTCACCAATTGATTTTCATGCTCACCTGACAGGTAAAATTGAGGAATAGGATATCATCAGACGCATCCGCTGAATGACCTCTCGTCAGGTTTTCGAACACCTTAAAACAAGAGCACAGAGTGTATAATGTTACCGTTCATCATGTAAACAACAACAACAAAGATATTACAAATAATCACAGAAGGCGTGTAGAAAGGAAATACTAATTTGCCGTTCCCAATAGAAGATTTCCGGTCAACATTTACAGTAAAACACCGCCCTATCCTATCCTATCCTATCCTATCCTATCCTATCCTATCCTATCCTATCCTATCCCATCCTATTCCGTAACTTAAAGATCGTTGGGGCACAACATATGATTGGCTAACCAGCGTACTCCATCTTTCTCTGTTCTCAGCAAACCTGATGGCTTCGTTCAGTGTCAAACCAGTCCATTCTCGAATGTTGTCCTCCCACCTCGTTTTCGGTTTCCCTCTTCTTCTGCCTCCTTGCACCGTGCCTTGCAGGATGGTTTTTGCAAGGCCTGATGCTCGGGTGATGTGGCCATACCATCAGGGAGTTTCCGTTTTTTTTCACTATTGTGAGCATGTCATGTTGTCCAATGACTTGTGTGATGGTCTGTTGGACTTCGTCGTTGGTGATGTTCTGGGTATAGGAAATCCCCCGAAGTCTTCTGTAGCACCTCATCTCCATGCTTTGTATTCTTCGTTGTAGATCTGCTGTGAGGGTCCATGTTGCGCAAGCGTATAGGAAGATGGAGATGACAATTACCTTGGAACGTAGACTGATGGCCCTGTCTTTCCAAATGGGCTTCAACCTTGTCAGGGCAGCAGTTGTTTGTGCGATCCTGGAGAGGACTTCCTGCCGGGATCCATAGTCAGATACAATGGCTTCTAAATATTTGAAGCTATGCATTGCGTTGAGGGATTGGCCTTGAACTTTGATATCCATGTTGATGCCTTTGGTGTTGTTGGTCATCATTTGGGTCGTCTCTGCTCTTATTTCCATTCCATAGGCTCTGGAGGTGGTGCGCTATACTTAAAATGCCAGAGTGAATATTTTGCTAACAATAACCCTATGTGCCGACGGGGAATTCCTTCTTTGTGCAGTAGTTACTGATTTTGTTGAATAAACGATAACGATACTAGCAGATTTATCACAAACACACACACACACACACACACACACACACACACACACACACACGCACACACACACACACACACACACACACACACACACACGGAGAGTTGGCTAATCTCATTACCTACGATAAATACAAACTTAAGAAGAAGAAGAAGAAGAAGAAGAAGAAGAAGAAGAAGAAGAAGAAGAAGAAGAAGAAGAAGAAGAAGAAGAAGAAGAAGAAGAAGAAGAAGAAACGACAACAATGACGTAACAACCTCTGAGCAAGGTCGGGATAACGGTCAGGGACGGACATGACGAGACGGCGGTACATTATTTACCGCACGATCCGGAAATAAATCAGAGAACACTTAAGCTTAATTTGGTCCATTTCTTCCTGATTTAAAATAAACTTTTGTCGGGGGTGGAGACCAAAATGGCGCTAAAATTTGCTGAATGTCTAATTAACGCTGCGAGATGAAATTCATATTCATACCTTTTTAGAGGGGAAATGGAGAAGGGGGGATCGGGGGAGAGGGAAAGAGGGAGGTGGGGATGTATTGGATCTAAACTTAAACGGCTTGTCGTCATTTTTACAATAGAGACGCCTAACAGGCTAACGGAGCGGTGCGTGCTGAACGTGCTCTAAAGCGTTGTTGTGACTTAACCAAGCGGGAGTATGATGTGCCTGTGGTCTACAGTGACGCCTAATATTGACTGTATCAATGACCCCCTTTTTGCTAGAGTCTATTTCTGTCTTTTTTGTCATTTGTGTACATAGTTGTAAATAGTCTATTTCTGTCTTTTTTGTAATTTGTGTAGGCTTACATAGTTGTAAATAGTTGTAAATAGTTTGTACCTTTACTGTTCCGTCTTTTGGTGTATTGTAGCAAAAGCGATGTTTTATCGTGTGCATGTATTTATATGTAATGACTATGTAAAGCGTGGTGAGTCTGGTCATAGGCTGGAGTACCCGCTATATAAAAATCCGTTATTATTATTATTATTATTATTATTATTATTATTATTATTATTATTATTATTATTATTATTATTATTATTAGAGTCGCGAGGTGAAGTTATCGAGGAACAGAAATGTCTATTTAACCTGTTTACACGCTTACTGAAGAGTTTTCATCTAAACGACGCTAAAGTTATTACGGAGGAAAGCTTCCTATACCTTAGTAAGCACCGGAATCTTTATTTTATTTTTATATAGCGCTTTTCAGCTCAAGAGGTGCTCAAGGCGCTAGCTGATGCAGGAGGTAACTCCAGCAGCCCGAGGCGCCCACTTGCAATCTTTGGGCGCATAGTCTGATGTCCAGACGACTGAGCATAATCCTGGGCGACCGGATATGGGGAGGGGGGGCCTAGTGCGTGCTAGGTGCATTTGTTTAACCGGCACTCACCCATCTGTAGACATAAGCGTCAGGATCTTTAAAGTCTGTACCATGGAATGCGTGGGTGCACAGACTAGACCTCAGTTTATACTCGAAGGAAGAGAGGAGATAGGTAGCTTTTGCCAATCACTCAACCACCAACAACGACACCTCCGCCACCACCAATACCAACCCACCACCGATAACAACAACACCAACACGAACACCATCGGCTTTTTTGTTCTTTCTCACCTGCCGTAGTTTGATGATGTTGGTAGGCACAGTCAGGACTACAAAGGACACGATGATGACACACAGCAGTCTGGTAACGCGCAGCAACGCGCGCTCTTTGCGCGAGAGCATCACGCTCCTCGGCGACTGCCTGCGCGTGCTGCACGTGATGTTCTTGATGCACGTGGGCACCACGAGGGCCAGGATGACGATGGTGGGGATGATGAGCGTTAGGAAAACATCGATGACCGTGAACACCTCTACCACCGATTGGTACTTGGGGTAGGTCTTGCAATAGAAAAGGGAATCGCTGTACTCCGACTCGTAATGAGCGTCTGTCGCAGTCCCTTCTGTTCTAGCGCTGACGTTGAGACCTACAACGCGTGTATTGCTAGCCAGTAGTGACGTTCTGTTTCGGAACTCCAACACTCCCTCACTGCTGGACACCGCGGTTCCGTGTATTGCAGCGTGCCTTTCTGTATCACTACTTGTTTCACTACCACCACCATTACTACCCCTACCACTGCTAGCGTGGCTAATTCCAGTGGAAGAGTTAGCTACTCCGCCATGCACATCGGAGGAGGCGCCGTTCGCTAGGAACCCATCAACTAAGCTTCCCCCGCTGCTGACGGTTCCGGTTCCGGCCCCGGCCCCGGCCGTATCGGGCGCTGTAACACCTTCGCTCGAGTCCGCGATGCCTGTCGTCCAAATAGCAAAGTCGTACAGGAGTAGAGCCGTCACGCACAGCAACGCCACAGCACCTAAGGCGCGTGCTACGGTACAGTGCTGGGAGGCCTTGTGTAGAAAAAAGTTGATGACGAAGTTCTCGATGGTGATGCAGACAACCAGCCAGACGGTGAGGAAGCTGGAGCAGTACGTCAAATACACGTTGGCTTGACACACCACGGGGTTGTGCACCAACTTCAGGCCTGCAAATCCCCAGCAACAAAAACGTCAGCACTTAAAAAGGATATGTATGAGGCAAAGTATGAAAGGTTTCTCAACTATTATATGATGTAATTTTTTAAACCAAACAAAACAAGGAAAGGAAAAGACCAACCAAAAAAAACAACAAAAGAAAAGAAACAAACAAACAAACAAAACCATCGCAACTTCTCAGATGTAGACTAGAAAGTCTCGGAGATGTCCGAGGCTCCATTTTCTCTGAACTAGTTGTGTGAAAAGCGTGTCTTGCTGCTTTATCTTTCCCGGTTCTTTGATATTTAACCCATTGACAACCGGTGTGCCCAGTTTGCGCCGTTTTGATTGTCTCCACATGTAGGCTACCTGCCCACGTAAATAACCTCGCTGATTGTTGTTTAACCCTGTTTACAGCTTAACCATAAATGCAACATCGGAGGTTCTAAGTAGGAGTGGTAAGGCACAATATGCGGCAACGTTGAATATGTGACAAGCGTGTTAGGACCTGCGGCGACCTTACTTTGGCGAATCAAACAGTGAAACAGTGACTACCAAAGTGCTCTGGTGTAACAATCAATGAACATTGAAGTTTACAGTCTACATCCACCATTGGCGATATGGCAGACCAGACTTGGATGACCATCCCGGGAAAAGATGGGGTGAGGACCTATATATATCAACTCTAAACCATGAGAACAATCCTACTGTTAAGAAGGACGGTGGAAAAATGGCCACGCTTTTGTCCTGCACACCTAGGGGATTTTCTCCTTGGTCATCGGAATAGGCCAGTTTCTAATACACGCTAGCTGAGCGTCAGAGATCTATCAAGCAAAGGACGTGGGTAGACGTTTGCCTTCCACATCCTCTGACACTTAGACTGGGGTCAGCGTCGCTTATATAACCTTACTGGTGCATTGGAGCAAGAGAACACCTACCGACAACATCTGTCCAAGCAACAGCGACGGCGACGAGGAAGACGGCGTTGCTGGCAGACAGCGCCGCTAAGTAGACGTTGGTGGACACCCGGCGCATCTTCTGTGACAGGAACACGGCGAAGGACACGCTGTTTCCCACGATGCCAAAGCTGAAGATGACAGGCATGACGTAGGTCAGCAGCCACAAAGCTACTTGCTGCTTTTTAGAAGGTATCATCACCAGTGTCGGGTCAGGGGTCGTGGCGGATAGCAGAGTGCCAGAAGACGAAGACAGCAATGTTCGATTGCTCATGACGTTAGGAGTGACGGCGTGGTCCTGGATGGTGACGTTCCGAACGCTCGTCAGGTGATTGGTGAGGTGGTGGGTTAGGTTCATGACGAGGGGCGTGGCTTCGCTGACGTTGTACATCGCTGAGGTGGAAGAGTCCAAGTTCGACAAAACCCCTTGCGCCAGCAGAAAATCCCTCATTGTGGGCAGCAGGCGCCTTTTCCTGGTGGAAGAAACTTAACGCCAATATTGACGTAAAACTAAGAGTGATGACATAAACGTCAACTATGACGTATATGCTGCTGGTAAAGTCGATGATGACGCCATCTGGTTTGTATTTTACTGAACTACACACAATGTTCTCGAATGTGGACGTAAAACCATGACGTTTAATACCAAGGCGTCACCAGTACCGTGCTTCCTGCGACGACGTTGATGTTGCCTCCATGTCAGAGACCAAACTTGAAGGTGACGTCAACCATGACATATACTCTGCGGTGATGGTGACACTGACGTCATTTCGTGATGCGGTTATTTGGTCACACCAGTATTTGCAACACTTCGAGTGTCCATCTGAAACAGTCAACCAATTAATAATGCTGAATTTGCCGTGAACTAATAAAAACCAATACAAATTATTTTCAACAACAAAAAGCAAAACGATTATTCTGGGGTTCTTCTAATGAGGCGTTTATGTCCAAAACAAGCCTACTTTTGTTTTGGAACAGTTACAGTGCATTCTGTGAACAAGCAGCCCCTATAATCAATGGCAAAGCAAACTAGTCACAATAAAAAATAAGAAATCAAGATGTTTTTGAAATTTGACATCATATGTGACGTAGATTCAGTTGGACGAATAACAGTACACGTAGAGTGCACTTAGATTGCGAGATGCAGACAAATAAGTCATCAAAAAACAACCAGACACAAAGAATAAATTTTCTCAACGTAGCTTTGTTTTTTCTCTTCTGAACTTGGTTTGTTTTGTCATAAGATTGCAGAAACGGCGTTGTAATTATAAGACAGATCGTTCTAAAGTTCGTGATAGCCTATATCATCAGGTTAACAACAGGTCAACAACAGGTCAACACAGATTAATTATCACAAAAACGATGAGTGTGAAGCGCGCGGTTTTGAGAACACTCGTACTGCGTGCGCACACACACACACACACACACACCCACACACCCACACACACACACACACACAAACGCGCGCGCGCGTATTCACGCACGTACACACTCACGCACACACACCACACACCGACATCTCTCTCTCTCTCTCTCCTCTCTCTCTCTCTCTCTCTCTCTCTCTCTCTCTCTATCTCTCTCTTTTTACAGTTTTGTGTTGATATTTCAGTTTCATTGCTTTGAGATTTTATATGCAGATGGACTCTGCACCAAGAATTTCCTTGCAGGTGTTTGTGGGAACAATAAAAGATTCTGTAGTCTGTATATATATATATATAAGTCCCAGTCTAGACCTCGGTTTATACTTTCATCCGAAGGAATATATGGTACATCAACTAATGGACAATTAGTCATTAGTATTGGGTTTCGGTCAGTCGGTCAGTTGGTCGGTGTGCGGCTCCAATTTTATGTTTAAACCCCATTCTTTGCCTTATCTCCAGAATGACTGGACCGATTTTTTTTACTCTGCGGGTATTTTATTCCCTTATCATCTCCATCTTCCTATATGCTCGCGAAATATGGACCCTCACAGCAGATCTACAACAAAGAATACAAAGCATGAAGATGAGGTGCTACAGAAGACTTCTGGGGATTTTTTTTATACCCAGCACATCACCAACGACGAAGTCCAACAGACCATCACACAAGCCATTGGACATCACAGTGGTGATAAAACGGAAACTCCGATGGTATGGCCATGTCACCAGATCATCAGCTCTTGCAAAGACCATCCTGCAAGGCAATGTGCAAGGAGGTTGAAGAAGAGGGAGACCGAAAATGAGGTGGGAGGTCAACATTCGAGAATGGACTGGTTTGACACTGAGCGAAACCACCAGGGTTGCTCAGGACAGACAAAGATGGAGTATACTGGTTAAACGATCATCTGTGGTGCCCCTAAGACCTCCGATTTACGGGATAGGATAGGATAGGGTATTTTAGCCGCCACTGTTTTTTATGTTTCTGACTTTTGATCTTTCTCAAAAGTCAAGGTCGTTGAAGTCCTATAGAATTATTTGTGGCGGAAAGGGAGGCGACTGGTTCAAGCTTGGTGGTTAGACTAGCCTTGGGTGGCTCCTGCTGTGCAGAATTCTTTGGTGTGGCCATTGGGTTATGCAGGACAAGGCGACACGCATTTGTTCTCCCCGGCTAAGCATTCGTCTTCTGCTTTTGGTGCAAGTCAGTGGCAGTGGCTTGTATGGAGTGTCGTGGCACCAGTAGCCGGCATCCCGGTTTACTACCAACCACGCTTCACCGCTTTGCATGGCAAATATTTGTGTGTCCTTCTTACGAGCGATAACTAAGAAATAACAGCTCGGGTTGGGCCGTTTTCTCAAGGACGTGGCCGAAAGGCGGGAGTCAAATACTCCGCTCGGCTACATATTATAAAAGCGTGTTGGCTGCCTCAAAATTGTCTTAACCGATTTTGATAATGTGTTGCTTGCAGAGCGTTCAGATAGTGTCCTATCAATGCATGTTTTCCTTGTGCTTTGTTAGTATAAAGCCTAGTCACGACAAAGAAAAGAAAATGTTTGGAAAATGTTGTATTTTTCCTCTATCCGAGTAAGTGGAAATACATGTTAATGGGCTTGCCATCTTCCTTCTTCTGTTTCTTTTTGTGACGCGCAATCTTCCTCTTCTCTTCTCTTCTCCCCTTCTACCCCGCCCCCCCCCCCCTTCCCCGCCCCCCACTCTCTCACCCATTAGATTGCAATAGATGAAAGTAAAACGAAAATGACAACTCGTTTTCTAGTACTCAATGTTTACTCCAGGAGATTAAATTTTGGGCGATCTAATGTAAAATGAAGGAAGACACAAGAATTACGACCCTATTGATAAATGTACGGCTGTAAGGGACTTGTTTTGTTCTTATTGTTATTAGGATGTTACAGAATGTGTTCCATGAATTTTGTTTCGTGGTGGGGGACTTTTTAATTGTAAACATTGTGCATCCAATTGAAGGGTTCACGAATATTTGCAGTGCAGGTCAGCAAAACTTCGTAGAAAAGGCCTTTCTACGAAATTAATTTCGTGAGTGTATATTTATATTTAACATACTACATGTAGCGTTATTGCTACTTTTTTTAAATTTTTGTTTACATTTAATCTCTGCTGTATTACATTTTCGTCAATATTTGATACTTATGTGCAACTGACAAACGGACAAATGGGCTTGTCCTAATTAGGCTCATGGTTATTGCTGAAGCTATCATGGCGCTAGTTCGAGGTTATGTAATTTAGACTTTCCCAGTCTAAATCTAGGGACCGGTTTCAAAATATTACAGCACATAAAAATACACTTATCATGATTAAACCAGAGAACATTTTAAGTAGTTATGATGACAGTAATTTGTAATTTACTGCTAAATTTTCATCCCGCTCTAGTTAGCATCACAAATATTTAGGCCTATAAAATGTTGTTTAAGGTCAATGTCTGTCTTGCTGCAGTCAACTCTCATCAATTGACTTTCTCATAACAGAACGAGCACCTAAAGGGCACAGCAGATCGTATCGACCGGTTTCGCAAGACAAATCTTAGAAAGTACAATTTCTTCCTTCGGACAGTAATTGACTTTAATAAACTGCCACAGGAGATGGTTGATACTCAGTTGAAGCTTTCACTAAAATACTGTCTTTAGTCTTTAAGGAAACATCTGCTCAGTCCAAGTAACGGTGCTTTTATTCAGAGACAAAAAAAGTTGATACATTTTTGTTTTCTGGGTTTAATTTTTAAAATAAAATTGATAAAGAACACGAGCAATTAACCACAGCAGTGTCTGTGGTAGATCTACATCACAACATAAAGCCATTCCAACGTTACACTGTAAACAACGGTGAACAAATCCTCGCGCATTCGAAAGCACTAACCCCCACAGCCAATTTTGTCGTTGTTCCTGCGCGCGCCTGTGGCGCAAGAATCAGCGCAACGAAACGTCGAAGGAAACAAATTTCCTTTCGGTTTTCTGTAATTCCCCATTATTGGTGTTGGTGGTGGTGTAGGTAGAGGTGTTTCTTGTTGTTGTTGTTGTTGGTGGTGGTGGTGGTGTAGGTAGTGGTGTTTCTTGTTGTTGTTGTTGTTGTTGTTGTTCTTCTTCTTCTTCTTCTTCTTCTTCTTCTTCTTCTTCTTCTTCTTCTCCTTCTTTGTCTTCTTCTCCTTCTTCGTCTTCTATTTCGTGGTTTATTTTATTCTATTATTTATTTATTTATGTTAGCTTTACATTGCCTAGTATGTTCTAATTGTTACTGGCTATTCCTATAGTAGTGTGTACGTGTGTGTACGTGTGTGTGGGTGTGTGTGTGTGTGTGTGGGAGGGTGTGCGTAGACATAAGCCTTGAAATGGGTGACTAACCTTGCTTTTTATGCAGGAAATGGGTGAGTGTATTAGCCACCCAGTTTTTTCCAGCCACCCACTTTTTTCTAAGTACACAGGAGTGCTCTTTTAGTGCATGGGAGTGCAGTTGTAGTGCATGAGAGTGTTTTAAGTACAAGGGAGTGTTCTATCCTGGACGGAGAAAATCCAGTCAATTTTCGGGAAATTTAGCAAGAAAGTTCGACCTATTTCGTCGCCTATAGGAGACGAACTAGGTCAACTTTTGAGACGGAAAGAGCCAATTTTGCATTAGATTTTTACATTTTTAGAAGAAGTTTGCGTTGTTTCCGTCAAAAAAAAAAATCACTTTCCGATTCTTACATTCTTAGTAAAACCCAGTCTTGGTGTTCTACATACTTGTGTGTGTGTATGTGTGAAGGGATACACTGACGTTGGGAGAAGAGGGAGGAGAAAGGGAATCGGGATAAGGGGAGGGGTGGAAGGGGGAGATTGAGAGGCTTATGTTTTCTTGAAAATACGATTTTATATTGACTAGTCGGATATTCCAGCCCGACTTAAATAAACCAGTTAGTCAATAAATCAATCAATCTTCTTTTTCTTTATATTCCTCTTCATCATTATCATCTATCATCATCATCATCATCATCATCATGATCATGATCATCATCATCATCATCATCAATCATCATCATCATCATCATCATCATCATCTTAATCATCATGATCATCATCATCATCATGATCATCATCATCATCATCATCATCATTATTATTATTGTTGTGAAGGGATACACTGGTCGTTGGGAGAGGGGGAGGAGAAATGGACTCGGGACGGTAGAGGGAGGTGCAGACTGAGAGGGTGATGCATTCTTGAAAATACCTTTTCATATTGATTAGTCGGATAATCCAGCCCGACCTTTAAATAAACCAGTTAATCGATAAATCAATCCATCTTCTTCTTTTTCTTTACAATGATCATTATCATCCTCCATCATCATCCTCCATCATCATCATCCACTATCATCAATCATTATCACCAAGTGGCTAATCGAGATAAAAGAACAGACTTTTGTCCGACATTACAGGAAATAATATGACACATAATTTATGATGTCGTCAATAAAATAAATATCGGAGCTAAAATGATATAACGTTAAAGACACTAGAAGATATGCCAACGGGGTGGGAGGGGGAGGGGGGGTGGACAGGGGCATTGCGTAACATAAATACCAATTCAAAAGAAGAAGAAAACGAAGAAGGAGGAGGAGAAACGACAACAACGACACCACAATCACCACCACCTCCACCACCATCACACGAACAACAACATTGCAAACCACCTTCAAGATATAAAAAAAGACTTATTGATCGAAGTCATAGTGACCCAAACTGACAACATATTGATCAAGATAAATCCTTAATCATGAAGGCATATTACAATATCTAGTGCTGGAAAGCCAGCTCTGAGCTCACAAGCAGGCCTTCTCTGCTTTTGAAGACAATTCAACAAGCCTTTATTCCACAAAACAATTGAAACTTTGGTGTAGCAGTAGCTGTCTTATTGGCGACAGACGTTTAGAGGACAACAGTAGCTGAAGACGATGTACGCTACTACTAGGAAAGGAAATATCGCACGCACAGAAAGTCGGTTGTTGGTCCATTAAATCTAGGTCCGTGTCCTTAACGTACATGAAAGGGGACACCTTCCCGTCTGCTTAAAGAAAACCAAATTGTGCAAGGTTATATTCTGGGACATGATAATATAATATAAACTAAAAGGTTAGTCAGTCCTCGGAATGAGGAAGAATAAAATAAATGTTGCATTGTTTGTAAACAAATAATTCTTTAGAAAATATGCCTCTAAATAAGGATTATTTAGCTGAAAGTGGTACAAAGAAATATTATACAAAGGGAATTCCATAGATTTTAACCGGGCGCCTAATCTTACAATCGGTCCTCGTATCATTCACACTCACATTCTAAGATGTTCAGTAATACAGTACATTACATTACATGATTATTGCTTTAGTTCCAGCGGACTCTTCCGAGCCAAATCAGGACCTGACAACCCCTGATCCGCATAAAAGATCTGCCGACACAACCCTAGTGGTAAAACTGAAAGCTCTCCACCAGACCGTCACTTTACAATAAAGACATCCCACGCAGGGGACGCTGAGGCTGTACTCTAATTTATCGAACCCCCCTTTACAAAAACAAAATAGAATACAAACATCATTATAAATTATCAACAAAACACATACAAATAAAATGCCTGCATTGCTAAATAATAACATCATAGGAAGCCCCAGAGACCACCTGGCAGAAAGCGTCCAATATTCCCAAGGTGATCCAACAGACCTCATACACAAATAAGGAGTCTTGTCCCGGAAGAGTTTTCAAGAAAAAAGGTAGGTGACTGGTCTAGAGAAGAAGAAGATGTATTTTTGCAGATTGATAGAATAGATCAGGAATGAGAAAGAGCAAATGAGAAAGACAGCGACAGTGAGAATTTAAAGTAGTACATTTCCAGAAAGTGGGGATACTATTTATACTGAAACCCCCGGCACCCCAACGGGGGTGTTCAGTAATACATGCCAACGACAAAATACATAACTATAATAACACGACAAAACAAATAGCTATTATAACTATCGTGCAGCTTACAACAAAACAAATCAAATCATACAATCAATATTGGTGTTACAATTAAACAATAAAAAACAACAACCCAATGTGTCCGATAAACAGGTAGTACAATTACGCATATTTAAGACACATCAATTGTAGATCAAATAATCAAGTAGCACATTGGGAAACATTTGACAAAAATCAGTATTTTAGTCATAGTAAGGTAATGTTGCCTTAATGTACGTTAGAATGAAAAAGAGTGGTACCCGATCTATTGTTCAAAGGAGGAGATTTCCACATTAAAGGTCCCGAAAATGCAAAACTATTCTTAAACAGGTCAATTCTTGTTCTAAGCGGGATGTATTTGTTGGACCCGGTGCGTTCTGTCCCAGAATTTAATTGATGGTTTACATAAGGTGATGTCAGGCCATGTTGCACTTTAAACAAGAGAGTCACAATGCTGAAAGAAAACGGATAGTATAAGGACACTAGGTTTGCGGCTTTAATTTTTTTTCCCCGATGATATAAGACTGGGATCCTCAATAATAATCTTCCCTGCCCTGCCGTGCAAAGAGTTTAGTTAATTGATATGCACTTATCCTACACCAATGACGTAGAACAATTCGTCTTTGCCTACACCACACTATGCTGATGATGCATTAACTGAGGCAGTGGGAGTTGAAAAATATCTTCTTGCATCGGGACCGACAAAACCATTTTAATTTAAATAAAAAGTACAGATTTTTGAAGACAAGTTTTCACACGGAAACTTCATGTTTATGCCATCTAACAGAAAGACAGAGAAACAAAGAGTGGGGAATAGAGAGAGAGGGAGAGAGAGAGAGAGACAGAGACAGAGGGCGGGATGGAGAGAGACAGAAAGAGACAGAGAAAGAAATACAGAGACAGACGCAGCGAGATACAGAAAAAAACCAGAGGAGTGAAAGAGGGAGGAGGAGAGAGAAAGAGAGAGTGAGAGAGTGAGAGAGTGAGAGAGAGGGGGTGGGTCCTGGAGTCTTCTTTTACGTACGTTAAGGACACGGATCTAAATATCATGGACCAACAACTGACTTTCTGTCAATCAATTGAGTAACACATTTCCTCTACACAATTGGAACTTCGTATTCCCACTGGGCATCTAGATATCATTCTCCTTCTCGCTTATATCTATGTGTACATATATGTTTCTGTACAGAGAAAGAGAGAGAGAGAGAGAGAGAGAGAGAGAGAGAGAGAGAGAGAGAGAGAGAGAGAGAGAGAGAGAGAGAGAGAGAGAGAGAGAGAGACACACACACATAGAAAGCGACGAAGAGACTCCAGGGGATTAGAGCAGTTCATAATCAGATGCGATCTAATCAGGCGTAGCTATGGTGCGCGATCGTCCGTGAAAAGAGTCGGATGACATCAACCTATTAGTTTGTATCGAGCCATACCGATTGAACTTCGGAACATGTGGCCGTATTCAATACCTTTCCAATACCCTTACCGACAAACGGAGTGCGATGGGCGGTAACAATATTGGAGGTAATGGATTCAGCCACATGGACAGCGTTCGGTATAGTTCAGTCGGAGTAGCTCAATACAAAATAATAGGCCAGGGCTATATCCGACTCTTTTCACGGATGGATGGCCTGTGATTTGAAATACTTGCACATCAAAACTCAACTAAATCGCTTCAGCCGGTGTTTAGATATTGAGAAAAACGTGTTTAGTAATAAAATGACTCCAGCGATCTTGACCCTTGCGGTGGAGCAAACTTGATGGAACGGGAGGCAGGTCACTAAATTAGGTACTGTTCCAATTAAGTTAGGTCAAAATCTGTTGAGTGGTTCTTGAGTATTGGCTTTCAACTCACCGATTGACAAGCGGCCAGATCGACATTTGGCACGCTCTGATTTACCCCGACTGTTTTAAAGTATTTTCAGATAAGTCTGGACATTTATTTATACACACACACGGGCGCGCGCGCGTACTCACACACACATACACACACACACACACACACATATATATATATATATATATATATATATATATATATATATATATATATATATATATATATATATATATATATATATATACACATACATATACACACACACATATTTGCAATACATCACAACTGGGTTTATTTAAGAATGTAGGAATCGGAAAGTGATTTTTTTGACGCAAACTTCTTCTAGTGACCTAGTTCGTCTCCTATAGGCGACGAAATAGGGTCGAATTTTCTTCAAAATTTCTCCGAAAATTGACTGTATTTTCTCCGTCCCGGATAGAGCACTCCTGTGTACTTAAAACACTCTCATGCACTACAACTGCACTCCCATGCACTAAAAGAGCACTCCCGCGCACTAAGAAAAAAGTGGGGTCCTGGAAAAAAGTGGATTCCAAGCAAATAAACCCACTTGTTACTAAGAAAGACAAGGTCTGAAACCCATTTGTGCGTTTTTTCACGTACACACACTACCGCCTCTGGGCATTATGTTTCTCCAAATATTATTTATTGTCGACTCGGGAAACGTCTCGGGAGTGTTCTCTGGGTACTCCGGTTTGCTTCTCCACCAATGTTTCAGAGAACAAATAATGTTGGGTAGGTTGGGTTTGGGCGCGCCACAGCCTGCGACTGCGTCTTCCCCAAGGGAGGCGGCCCAGAGTTTCCCGATAAAAAGGGACAATAAAGTGTCAAAAATCCAAACAATAAAAAATCAAAACACACACACACACACACACACACACACACACACACACAATGGGAACGTCCCCGGATCGATCTGTTGCACAGATGATTGCACAGTGCAAACTGAGCCACAAAACTGATCAGCCCAATAATGATCCTGCCTGTAAATAACGTAGAAGCAGCATGCTGTACAGTTAATTCTGCCCTCCAGTGACAAAACCAAGCGAATCCATAGAGTCCACAGGTTAAGTAGCACAAGAGCCTGAATCCGGGACTGTGAGCGGCTAAGAGTGGAGCGTGTCTACAATTAATACGAGTAGTGGTAAGCAGTAACTATGGTGACTCTTGTCCTCGATCGGTCAGAATTTAGCCTCACAGTAAAGGAATCCACTTTGAAAACGCCACTCCCCCACCCCCACCCCTTCTCCCGACAGTGCTTTTTAATATTCACAGTGAGCGCCGCCCCACTGAAAAAAGTTTACCCCCCCCCCCCCAAACAAAAAACAAAAAACAAAACATTCGAGATTATAATAGTTGTTTCTGTTTGTTTTTTTAATGAATAAATTCTGTAATTTTCGTGCCTATTAATAGCAACAGGTAGACTACATTCTTGAGCTAAAACATAGCATCCGTCAAAGCCGATGATAGAACGGGAAAAAAAATTGCTCGGTAAGTTTTTTTTGTTTTAGGTTGATAAAACAGACATTACTATGTGCCAGACACCATTATGCCCCGTGGTTCAGTCACAAATAGGGTCAAAGGTTGCACGGCTATGGTATTGGCGTACCGTTAAAACAAGGGAAATCACTCCCTATCACAACCGAAATGGACCATTTCAAGCTTCAGCGGTTGGTTTGAGCAACGGAAGCCCACTTTATCCTTGTGTAATGTAATAACAATGCGGATTTTAAGGTAAACCCGTTTTCGCCAAAAGTAAACCAAACCTTAAAGCCTTGTAAGCGCACCGTATTATAAGGCATAATATGCGTCTGAACGCCCAACAACAAGACATATTATAGTATTCCACAGTGCAGCTTGAACTTCTATTTTATGTAGACTGAGCTGACCTCAGCTAACTTGAAATTTACGCTGACTAAACAATGTAGATTAAGCCTAATGACAAAGAGGCAGCCAGATGCTAATTACACATCGTTTAGAATATAAGAAAAAAAATCGTTTAAAAAAACACGTATAAAAGGGTATTAATTAATTAATTAAAGGGTTTTGCTTACCTTCGATTGTACACTGTAGAACTAAGACTAGTTATCGTCACACGAATTACGGCGCATGAGTAACCAGGTACAAACCAAGATACAATTAGAAGAAGGCAATAAGAAGTAATGATAAAATCTGCACACTGCGCAGTAACAAGTCTAGTTTCCGTCACATAAATTATTGCGGCAAAAGTAATTCTTACGTAATACTGGCAGTGCAGTAATGAGACGAGTTGTCGTCAATATATAATTTGCACTAGCCTAATGAGAATAATACGGTTTTTTTTTTTTTTTAAGAAAAAGAAATTATCATTTCATTTTTTTCCCCGACAGACGCGAGAAACGACTACAGTGTTTTGTACGTGTTAGTCATCATGACAATTAAGTAACCCACGATGAAGTCGACTGAGAACACAGGCTCAAGGTGCTGGCCATTACGAAGATCTCACTCAGGTCGCTCAAAGCGCCCACTTCTATCCAAGTAGCCTAACAGTGAATTACACTGCAAAACATGCACCGGTGTAGTTCTTTTTTTTCCTTCCTGGGACGGAACACTGGTTACTTCCAGCTGTCATTCTTCTAACGGTGGTAGATAATTAATTAATCCTCAAGACTGGCTTTTCTTCCCCACCCGTACCCCCACCCCCACCTCCCCTCACCCTTCCCTTCTTTTCCGAACCGTCGCATCATTTATTTAAATCAATGCGGTCCTGATCTAACTCAAAGGATTTTGATGGATCTTAAGCCAAAGCGCAGTTAAATGAATAGTTCTTAGTAAAACTACATGCACAGGAAAACAGCGTGAATTGTACTTACATGTGACTATAGAAATCCACAGGAAAACGAAATAAATTGATCATATACAGCGCAGTTACCAGCTCAAACAGCTTTTCAATGTGTTGGCCCCACGCAGAGTGCACTTCTCGCTATCCAAGAAGCCAACTTCCTGCTTGACGAGCACCGTGTAGCGCCTCAGACCACCGAGCAACGATCTAGCTCGACCGAGGGAAGAAAGGCACTAAAGGCCCCGCCACACATACCGGTTTGAAGGCCGATTCTAGATCGGGTTTCGGATCCGTTTGCGATCGGGCCGGACTCCAAAACCGATAGCACTGCCACACGTTTCCGATCAGGTCGACCCGAAACTTCCACACAATGTGCATTGTTTATATTCACTTTGTCACGTGGGGTTTATGGGCTCTGCACAATGGAATTATGGACCCTCACGTTTATTCGGTGGGAACTGCTAGTAAGTCACCCTATGAATTACTTTAATAAATTTATTTGTTTAGCTCGTTCTGTGTTAAGGTTGGGGTACAGAGATAGATAGAAAAATGGTAAAATATTACTGTCACACTAGCTTTCACACGGCTATGAATCATATGTAGTCCAGCCACTTGATAACAGTTAAAATCACACATTTATTTCTTCTACTCTATACAAGATTCTCTAAGTACTAATCTAACTTAAAAAGTCTCAGTTACTGCTAATAGTTCGATCGCTGATAGTCTAGTATAGGCAGCTGTTTTTCTTCCTCGGGCACTTGCTATAATATTTCATGTAGATTTGGACTACTGTGGTCCGTTTTACAGTTTCTGAAGAGTTGGACTACTGTGGTCCTGTTATGATCAGTTTAAGTGCACCTTCGAGTTTGCACTTAACTTTCTGATGGTGCGGTCGAAGTCCTTCTGTGAGGTAGCTTCTGGTACACCTTTGTAGTTGTGTAGTTGGGTTCCCTTGCCACGCTGTGGGGTCTGACAGGGAGTTTTCCGGGTATCTCTTTCCGTCTTGTGCGGTAGAGGATACTCCGCCAACTAGTCGTTTCTGTGGAGTGGGGTGCACAGGATAGCTCGAGATAGCTCGGGATAGCTCGCCTGCTCGTCTGTAATATAAGAGACGAAATTCTGCACAACCCTGAATAATCGGTTTGTGCAGAGCGTCTCACTGAAAGCCAAGTAGCCCTCAGTGATAGCTCCACATCTCTATACATAAGCGACGAACATTCTGCTACTTCCGGGGTCCACTGGAATCTCACTCTAAATTCCTATACATACATAAATATCAATCGTGGCTAACTATACACATACAGAATTAATAATAATATAAACATTCAGTGGTACAGCCACTGGTCTGCAAACATACATATAAGTTAAACAACAGTGGTTCCGTACGGGATACAACATGGCGGCGCAACCGGTCGTGTTTCGGCTCGTGGTCGGCTCTTCCACGTGGTACGGCAAATTCGGATTAACAATTCACATTTATGCATAGCAAATTCCACAAACATAATTTCCACAATAATATAAATATATCACGATGAAACAGAAGGGTGTTCATTTACCTGTTTGACAAGTTCAGGCCCGTAGTGACTTGATAGAATTCTGAGATTCTAAGTCCTGCTTCCTGGTCTATGAGTGAAGATAGTTCTCTGCTAGCTAAGTAGATGTTACTTCTCCCTCGTCTCACACACGACTGATTCAAACTGTGTTAGGCTCTGACACAGTCAAAACTGCTCTACCCACTTAGCCTGCTGGTCATTGGTTAAAATATTTACGACTCTCGCACACAGTGCTGATTCACTATGCGGCGTGGGTCGGGCTCGCGGTGTGTGGTCTGCTGTGTAATTTACTTGCTGCTGTGTAATAGTCTAACTTCTCTACTGTTACAAAGACTACACATGGCTAAATAGTCAATGGGCAGGGTAAACTGCTCGGTTCATGACACACTTTCACTAGTGTCAGTGTACACGATCCCCAACCCCATCCAACAGTTTACCATCCCCATCCAACAGCTCATCTAGTCTGAAACCACAGCAGAAATAATGTCTCTACATGCTACAAAAACTATTTAAAAATAAAAACGTAATGGAAAACCAAATCAAAACCATACAAAACATCGCGGGTTGCATCACAGGCTCTGAAGTCTTTTATTTCGTCTTTGTAAACTCGTGGGCCTCCTACATAGGTACGTAGTATAGTATATATTATATAGTATGTAATTGAGGCCTACGAAAGACGAGACTTCCCAGCCTGTCACCTGTCATTAGCTTCGTTTGTAACGCCAAGTTGACAATGAACACGGGACGCATTCTGATTGGTTGGAAGTTTACAATCTGGGCCGATTTTGCACAGCAGAATAGAACAGGCTCTAATCGCACGATACCAAGCCGATTGCAAATCGGACCGCAGGCAAGCAGTAGTTCTGACGTCATCACGTAGCAATCGGGATCGGATCGCAAACAAAATCGTTGCACAATCGGCATGTGTGGCGGGGCCTTAAGGTGCTGACAGTGAATAGCGTTTATGGCGACTGGCACGCCTTCTCAGCCATCTACAATACGGGCGTCAGGACACAAGTCCGTGTGATGGAAACCAAGCATGCACAGACCAGACTTCGGTTTCACACTACCCCTTGGGGTCATGAGCAATCTTGACACTGTAGATTGTTATAACCTATACAGCCCCAGTGAAAGCCCCAGTTGAAAACCTGTCTTGACTTTGTAGGCATGACAGATTCACTGCGGCAACAGTACCCCCGTTGGAGTGCCGGGGGTTTCAGTATAAATAGTATCCCCACTTTCTGGAAATTTAGTGCTTTAAATTCCCACTGTCGCTGTCTTCCTCATTTGCTCTTTCCCATTCCTGATCTGTCCTATCACTCTGCTATACTATGTTCTTCTTCGCTAGATCAATGACCTACCTTTTTTCTTGAAAACTCTTCCTGGACAAGACTCCTTGTTTGTGTATGAGGTCTGTTGGATCAGCTTGGGAGGGTTGGACGCTTTCTGCCGGGTGGTCACTAGGGCTTCCTATGATGTTATTATTTAGCACTATAAGCATTTTATATGTATGTGTTTTGTTGATAATTTATAATGATGTTTGTATTCTATTTTGTTTTTGTAACCGGGGGTTCGAGTAGTTGGGGTAAAGCCTCAGACGTCCCCTGCGTGGGATGTCTTTATTGTAAAGTGACTGGCCGGTGGAGGGCATTCAATTTTCCCAATAGGGTTGTTTCAGCAGATCTTTTCTGCGGATCGGGGGTTGTCCGGTCCTGATTTGGCTCGGAAGAGTCCGCTGGACCTAAAGCAACAATCAATCAATCAATCAATCAATCGGTTTCACACTTACGTTCGCCTCTCTCAGCCAGTTTCAGCTACGCTGTATGTTTCGGGTTCCACTCTCGCCCGAACGCGAATGAAAATGAACATTGAAGTGTAACCTCTACATCCACTATTGGCGATAAAGGCTGACAGATGTGGATAACTGTCCCAGGGAAGAAGGGGCTGGGATATAAGTCAACACTGCACCACCACGGCAATCACACTCTTCTCTCCTTGTACCCAAATGATGTGGTGCATTTAAACCAATGATTACATTCTCGTAGTAGCGTAGACGTGAACTTTCTTAAACATCTGACGGCCAATCATCATCATCATCATCATCATCATCATCATCATCATCATCATCATCATCATCATCATCATCGTCGTCGTCATCAACATCACCATCATCATCATCATCATCATCATCATCATCATCATCATCATCATCATCATCATCATCATCATCATCATCATCATCGTCATCATCATCATCATCGTCGTCGTCATCAACATCACCATCATCATCATCATCATCATCATCATCACCATTATCAACATCATCATCACCATCATCATCATCATCCTTATCATCATCATCACCATCATTATCATCATTTTCATCATCATCATCACCACCATCATCACCATCATTATTATCATTATCATCATCATTATCATCATCACAATCATCATCATCATCATCATCATCACCATCATCACCATCATCATCATTATCATCTCCATTATCATCATCATAATCGCCATCATCATTATCAATTATCATCATCATCATCATCATCATCATCATCATCATCATCATCATCATCATCATCATCATCATCATCACCAAGGCCTTGAAGCACGGTTGATAAGGTGCTGGTTTCATATGCCGAATGTCGCAGGTTGCTACCCTGCATGGGACAAACGTGCGTGTCTTAAATACGAGGTTTTTCTCCGGTTTTGTACGAAGGTTTTCTCCGGTTACTCCAGTTTCTTCCCTCTCTTCAACCATGGTATTGAATGCGGCCAATCTAAATTTCTAAAATTAAAAAAAAATTGATTTATATTCCACCTTCTGTAATATATAGCGCTTTGTGTTCGAATAATGGGAAAAAGAACAGAGGACTTCTAACATTAAAAATTTGTATTCGATTGAAGCGAAAGCGCGAGAAAGCATCCTGTATTAGTAGTAGTAGTAGTAGTAGTAGTAGTAGTAGTAGTAGTAGTAGTAGTAGTAGTAGTAGTAGTAGTAGTAGTAGTAGTAGTAGTAGTTGTTGTTGTTGTTGTTGTTGTAGTAGTTGTAGTAGTAGCATCATCATCATCATCATCATCATCATCATCATCATCATCATCATCATCATCATCATCATCATCATCATCTCTCCGCTTCCTGATCTACGAGGTAATACACATTGCTGCGATCGATAGAAAGTATCGCCAAAACTCCCGTTAACAGCAGGTGAAAGTATTCCCTCCATCCCTTGAAAGTATACTTTTTGCTCGCTGCTAGCAGCAGATGCGAACCGCAGTACTGTTTAAAAGTGATGGAAAGAGCAGAATATTGCTACAAGGGTTCGGGTAAGGGTTAGTTGTAGATCTATCCTTAGCCCTTGCCCTTGCCCTAACCCTTTTCTCTACAAAAATGCTCTTTTTCCGTCCCAAAAACCCATTTGCCTTCTTGGATTCTTAAATTGTATGAAACCAAGTGAGGACACTATCCGGCGTCAATAAACGGTTCGAAAAGATTCTCTAACGGTTCGTAAAAGACAGTTGACCTAGAAACAAATACACCGTGACCTAATTCGTCGCCTAGAGGAGACGAAACTTTTCCGTTTCTAGTCTTTCAGGGACATAAGTGAGCAGGCTGCTAACCTCGCCAAAGTATCCCTTCAAAGGACAAGGGGCATACTTTGGCCTGCTGCGCAGCGTGTGCCTGGAGTATACTTTCTTTCGATCGTAGCTATGTGCAATGGGTGGATCCACACGTCCAGCCCATTACCTAATGATGGTGTGGTGGGACAACGGTTGCTAATCAGGAAAACACGACCAGTGGAGGACTGGCGGTCTTTCGGGAATCGCGACATTGTGCGGCGCTTACATTATTGCTTAGAACTGGTTCTCTCCCTTTGTCTTTGGGTTACGGTCCATCCTCTACTTCTCTTTCCAGCACTATTGTCTCACTATTGATAGTTGCGTGTGTATGTGTGTGTGTGTGCGGAGGTATAAGCCTTGAAATGGGTGACTAACCTTGCTTTTCATGCAGGAAATGGTGTGTGAAATGGGTGTGTGTATTAGCCACCCAGTGTTTTCCAGCCACCCACTTTTTTCGAAGTTCACAGGAGTGCTCTTTTAGTGCATGGGAGTGCAGTTGTAGTGCATGAGAGTGTTTTATGTACAATGGAGTGCTCTATCCGAAACGGAGAAAATCCAGTCAATTTTCGGGAAATTTTGCAAATAAAGTTCGACCTATTTCGTCGCCTATGGGAGACGAACTATGTCAACTTTTCAGACGGAAAGAGCCAATTTTGCATTTGATTCTTACATTTCTAGAAGAAGTTTGCGTTCGTTCCGTCCAAAAATCACTTTCCGATTCTTACATTCTTAGTAAAACCCAGTCTTGGTGTTCTACATATTTTTGTGTATGCGTGAGAGAGAGAGAGAGTGTGTGTGTGTGTGTGTGTGTGGGTGTGTGTGTGGGTGTATGTTTGTGTGTGTTTGTGTTTTCTTGTTTACACAGTATTATCTGGACAAATCAGTGAACATCTACATAACTTGTATTGACATGCCTACTTGTTTTGACGTCAGAACAATGATCCGTTAGAGTTAGGGCTGGGTTAGGGTTAGGGTTCGAACACTACAAAGTACTTAAAAATGGGGACGAAATATGACCCATTGTCAGCACAACGTAGGTGGCGTTTCGGGAAAGTCATGATAATACTGCGTAACCTTGCCTGTGTGTGTGTGTGTTTGTGTGTGTTGGTGTGTGTAGGCCTATGTGTGTGTGTGTGTGTGTTTGTGTGTGTGTGTTTGCGTGCACAAAGACGGCGGCAATGATTATGATGATCATATTGAAGAGGAGGATGGTGTTGTTGGTGGTGATGATAGGAATAGTCAAAGCGAAGGAGTTTGATGATGATGATAACGATGGTGATGATGATGATGATGATGATGATGATGATGATGATGATGATGATGATGATGATGATGATGATGATGATGATTGTGGTGGTGGTGGTAGTGGTGGTGGTGATTATGATAGGAGTAGTCAAAGGAAAGGAGTTTTATGATGATGTTGATAATATTGATGATTACTATGACGGAGACTCTGACGACTATGACGACGACGGACAAAACAAAACATTGATGATGCGCACTCTCGTTAGGCGCAAAATTCCACGATCATGTCATGATGCTTCCGATCAAAATGAAACTGAACTAACTTAAAAGAGATCATTAAAATTAATGAGACCCGCCATAAAATGTTACCATCAAAATCGGTCAGATTTCTGTATTTTTATAGTTGACGAGATTTAAACTTGTAAACGTTGAGCATCGACAGGAAGAACAAGGTCTCTACGTTTTCAATTATGCTTTATAGTGGTAAATTACAGATTATCGGCTATCAGCTTGTATTTACATTAACCCTTTTAACACCATTAGGACCGCCAAAGTCGACATCACTGTTTTACGTCAAATGGACGAAAATCGACGGGGGACGGTACAAGCTTTAACGCCGTTTGATAAGACGAATGTTGACTGTGGCTGTCCACAAGAAAGTCCGCAAACGTTGACGAATGTTGGATACCATTATATACACACTTTTGTTTCCCAAATCAGACTCAAAGAGCGGCGGGCGGTAACTAGCAGGCATGCTCACTAATGTTACACACACTCTAACGTACTTTACTTTTATTTTAATTTTAATGCAATGCGATTTTGTATAGCGCATTTCCGGTTGAAGAGATGCTCAAAGCGTTGGCCGATACAGGATCTAACTCAAACCGCCCGAAGCGCCCACTCGAGGCGTACGCGACGTAAGACATAAGACATAAGACATAAGATTCTTTATTCGCTTCAAATGTAACACACAGAAGAATTTGCTTTGCGCGTCTGGGAATGGCATAAATCATTAAAAGTAACAATTAAAAACACAATTAAAAACACAATTGGTCCCGACATCTGTGAATATCTCGGGACCTAAAAACAATTTCTTCATTCACTCACATCCACAAAGCATCAGCGAACCGCACACAAATTTTGTCATGAAACGAAACAAAAAAGCAGACTACCAAAATAAGGAAAGAAAACAACAAAAAAGCATGCGCTCACACATACACACACACACGCACACACCCACACATGCGTGTACGAGGTGTAAAATGGGGTAATTTGACCTACTTCGCGCTCCTTAAGCGGCGAATAAGGTCAAATTTCTTAAAAAAACACAGCTAGGATAAGGAATTTTCCTCGACGATTAGGGATAAGGCAGTGCCTCGACGATTAGGGTAAGGCACCCCTTCAAGAAAAGGGTTAGGGTCGGGGCTAGTTGCAGCGCTAGCTAGCTAGCTAACTAGCCCTGACCCTAACCCTTTTGTGGAACGGGTGCCTTACCCTAATCGTCGAGGCACTGCCTTACCCTAATCGTCGAGGAAAGTTCAAAACTTGACCTAGATCCTCTCTTATAGGCGCGGAATTAGGTCAAACTTTTTGAGAAAACGGCGCTCTAAAACCTACTTTTTTTTTTAGCAAAACTTGACCTACTTCACGCTCTATAGCAGAAGATATTCGAAAACGGGATGGAAGTTCTCCGTCCCGGATAGAGCACTCCCTTGCACTAAAAACACTCCCATGCACTACAACTGCACTCCCATGCACTAAAAGAGCACTCCCGTGTACTTAGAACAAATGAGGATTGATTGATTGATTTATTATTGCTTTAGGTCCAGCGGACTCTTCCGAGCCAAATCAGGACCGGACAACCCCCGATCCGCATAAAAGATCTGTTGAAACAACCCCAGTGGGAAAATTGAATGCCCTCCACCGGCCAGTCACTTTACAATAAAGACATCCCACGCGAGGGACGGCTGAGGGTTGACCTCAACTACGCGAACTCCCCGATTACAAAAACAAAATAGAATACAAACATCATTATAAATCATCAACAAAAAAACATACATATAAAATGCCTATAGTGCTAAATAGTACATTCATAGGAAGCCCTAGTGACCACCCGGCAGAAAGCGTCCAACATTCCCAAGCTGATCCAACAGACCTCATACACAAACAAGGAGTCTTGTCCAGGAAGAGTTTTCAAGAAAAAAGGTAGGTCATTGATCTAGCGAAGAAGAATATAGTATAGCAGAGTGGTAGGACAGATCGGGAATGGGAAAGAGCAAATGAGGAAGACAGCGACAGTGGGAATTTAAAGCACTAAATTTCCAGAAAGTGGGGATACTATTTATACTGAAACCCCCGGCACTCCAACGGGGGGAACTGTTGCCGCAGTTAATTTGTCATGCCTACAAAGGCAAGACAGGTTTTCAACTGGGGCTTTCACTGTACCCTTTATAGGTTAGAACAATCTACAGTGGCAAGATTGCTCATGACCCCAAGGGGTAACAAATGAGGAACGGCAGACAAACGGGGAACGACAAAATTACCTCATTTAGTACTAAAAAAGGCAAATTTCGTTCCTCATTCGTGCCGTTTTACAGGTACACACACACACACACACACACACACACACACACACACACACACACACACACACACACACACACACAGGGTGCATCCAGCTGCACAACCCCTCACGCATGCCACGTTCATAACTAAATAATATAGGCCTATTGTATGGTGTAGTTATGACATATGACACACGTACTCCCTTTCATCACTCTAAACAGGAAGGTATAAAGGCAGGGAGATTAGTATTACAGAAGTCATCGTCCCCTATACGCTTATGTGTCCGGGGATGTTAATCTATATAACTAACTAGCTAACTAACTTACAGAAGTCAGGATGGAATTGGCTTTCGTGTTTTTCACTTTTAATGGTCGTCCGTAAATCAATTTATTATTATTATTTTCAATTCATTCAGATATTTACTTTTTAGTTAAGGAACAACAAATACACACACACACACACACACACACGCATCCACCCACACCCACACACACATACACACACAAACACACACACACACACACACCCAACCGTGTAGAAAGGCCGTTGTGATGACTTTCATAAAACTCTACATACGTTACTTTGACATTTTTTACAAATTTGTCCATTTTTGAAGCTAACCCTAACCCTAACCCTAACTCTAACCTAACCCAAACTCTAACCCTAACCCTTAACCTAACCCTAAGCCTAACACAGGCCTAACCCTAACGGAACACTGTTTTGACGTCAAAATAACGGGGTTCGTCAAAAGAAAGTACGTAGAGGTTCAAGTGTATGTCAGAATAAAGGCGTTTCTACCTAGCCACCCACTCACACACACACCCACACACACAAACAAACAAACACAAAAGATAGTTACGTAATCATCTATGTAGATGACAAACAATGACAGTTAAAGTTTTTTGAGCTCACACAATTTTAAGTGCTTTTATTTTTCCTGCAGTAGTTTTGGAGAAATTGCATACGTTACCACAAACACTACACACTCCGAGAATCACTCTGTTATGTAACATTTGTCAGTAAACGAGTTTAAAACAATAATTGGGGGGAAACTTTCCAACGTAGCGTGCAACATACTCTTGTCAGACGTTGTACGCACATCGATTTCAGTTATTGTTAGAAATCTTTGGCAGCTGTCATGCACTAAACGAAATATATAGTAAGCGTGGTCAATTTTTTTTAAAGTCCTTGTTTCTGAACACCTCTGCGGACGTGTTGCATTACATGTTACTGCCAGACACTATTGTCAGACATTTTTTTTATAGAAAATAATTATTACTGTGACGTTTCAAGTTTGTTATTTTATTTTTTTTTCTCTTAAAAATGACAGCTGGGTGGCTGTTACGTTTGAGACGCGCACGATAGTACGTGTGAGATGCGCACGATAGATCCGATCGTTTTGTTTTGCAAAACATGCAATAACAAAGTGTATATTTACCTTTGATTTGATTTTGCGTTGTAGTTGGGAGTAGCTTTGTATAATGTTGATAATTTTCGTTTGTCGATATTATTGGAGAATGTTCTAGGGTTCCTTGTTTACTGTCTATCAATGCGTGTAGATAAATCCAGGAGATGCCCTAGTTGTATGACGTAAGACAGTGCATAGTTCTGATGACGAATTTTATTTTGATTGGCTGTAATTGCGTCACGCTGGAATGTTCGAACGTTCTCTAGAGTATAGAGAGACTATGAAAGTGGAAAAAGCGATTGAGCGATTGTATGCAGTTGTTGATCTACGCTGAATAAAGTTGGAACACTTCATACCACGACTCCTGCCTTGTTGCTGAGTGAACAGGTTGCTTGGATAAACGAATCTGAGTTACACTTATCAGGATTCAAGCCTCGGGGCTGAATCAACTTCAACTACTAATACAAAACCAACAACGAATGTAACAGTGGCTCATTGATGACAGCTACGGCAAGAACATTTAAAACATTGACTGTTCATCTACAACAATGCAAGCAGGGGTTCGGAAGTTTCGGAGGGGGAGGAGGGAGGTGAGGGGTGGGTGGGTGGGGGGGGCAGGGCCAAAACATCTCGTGACACTGATGATTAGGCAAGCGAAACTACACCTTCAGATGAGGTACAGACCCGATATTTTGTCTGTGTATGCACCGATTTCATCGCACGGACTTTAAAGATCCTGACGCTCGTGTCCTAGATTGGCGAGTGCCAGCTACATATAAACACATCCAACCAACCACTAGGTCCTCCCTCCGCCGTCCCGTGGCGTCCGTGATTGTGCTCAGCTGTTTGACTTGCAGCTAAAACGTGCGATCTATATTTAACCTTCCCATTGTAGGTGTTAGTGATCGTTGTTCTAAAGAAGAACAACGAAGCTTAACGTCCTATTGCATCAGCGTTAAGGACGATCTTGATTGATTGATTGATTGATTGATTGATTGTTGCTTTAGGTCCAGCGGACTCTTCCGAGCCAAATCAGGACCGGTAAGGACGATCACCACGTCGCCACCCTGACAATAATGATTATCATCATCATATCAAAGATGAGATCCTACGGATCTCTGCGTAAGTTGTTCTAAAATGTTTTTGTGTTAAAAGTAATAGCTGTGCAACTTTCCAAAAAGAGGTTGTGCAAAAAGCTATTGTCAACCACACTGAAATTGCTTTGCTTGATACCTTGTTGCCAGTGGTTAAATAATTAGGTTTTGGACTAACATATTGTGTTTGTTTGTTGTTGTTTTTTTTTCAAATTAAATGTTACAATCTAACTGCTAGAAAATGGTCAAAGAAGTAATTTGTGCTGTACTAACAGATAATGGCCACCACGTTCAAATTTATTTTGCTCTGAAAGTCATTGTTAATAGTTAAAACTGTGTTGTGTTAGCCTATGTTTTCAGTTCAACGTTAGAAGTTATAATTATCCAAATTTGTGTTTATGTTAAAAGTGACCACCAGTCGTTGTTCGAGCATATTTTATACAACCTCAAAGGAAAATAGTTAACGATACAAGAGAGACCCAGCTTATAATTGTAATTGATAACGGACTCTATTTGAATTGTCTCCTTCGATTTTTTAAGTAAAGCTTGTGTGATAGGGTTGTATAAGGTGCGTGTGTACAAAACCCAATGAATCTCTACATTTAATAATTGTTTATGTAAGAGTTGTTATTTAAAAAAAATGAATTGTCGTTTATTTTGCATGCTTTTATTTATTCAAATGCGACACAGACGGCTGTGCATAATTAGTTAGTCGTTGCTTATAGTTATACCGTCGTCCAGCGGACTGCAAAGAGCCAACTCAAAACCACCCTTGTGCATTATTCATTTGACGGGAATAAAGATTTTGTTCCAATGAACTGAATTGAGCATTTCTAATGCCGATACATTCCTGTATTTGTTAAACATTTTGGGAAAAAACTTTTTTTTTCCAAACTTCCCAGCTCCCAGAATCCACTAATGTTTCTTTCCTCGTCCCTCCCCCACCCCCCACCACCCACCCCCGAAAAAAAATTAAAACCACTACACTCTACAACTTTTCCATACATCTCCCTCTCCCCATTTCTCTAGACCAAAGAACACTTCAGCGGAAAAGCATCAAATGAAATAATGAAACAAGAAAGAAGCAATCAGTAGTGTACAATAAAACAGACTTTTTTAAAAATGACACAAAGCATTATATTGGAAGCTTACTTACTGTATTTTTCGCGTTTCGCAAAGACTCAGAAGTTATTCCACACACACACGCTGTTCAAACATGGAAGATTGAGTACGTTGTATTTAGAATTTACTTTCAGAACGTGCATACACAAGACCTGTTTGGAGAGCAACGAGTAGTCAACTTAAACGTCTAAAAGCGCGCACACAATATTTCATTTTCACACAAAAATAAATTGGGTTTTGTTATGTTGTTGTGGTGGCGGTTTTTTTTTTCCTCCTGGGTATACCTGAGAGTTTTTGAGGTTTGAGTCGTTGCGATTTTAACCTGAAAGTCTTGAAGACTATAAACCCTCTGAGAGAGTCCCCGCATAGTCTATCAGACTGCTTCAGTGCTGTGATACTGAAGTTACATTAACGCCTGGAACCGCGCTGTCTACACTGCAGACGATGGCACAAGGTGCTAGCTGCGCATACATTGATGGGGTTGCAGACGTAGACGGCGGCGGGGTTGGCCGCTCGGATTTTTCGCTTGCGACAAACCCTCTCTCTCTTTCTCTCTCTCTCTCTCTCTCTCTCTCTCTCTCTCTCTCTCTCTCTCTCTCTCTCTCTCTCTCTCTCTCTCTCTCTCTCTCTCTCTCTCTCTCTCTCTCCCTCTCTTATAGCTTTCTCTCACTATTTATATCTGTGTGTCTCTCTTCCCCCTTTCTCTTCATGTCTCTCTTTGTGCATGGATTACGTGTGTTGTACGTGTTTTGGTTTTTGTGCGTGCTGGCGTTGGTTTGTGATGGTGTATAGGGGTTCTAGGCAAGAGTGTCAAGCGCAAGTAGGCATATGTTTGGTATATGGGATAGTAGTTGTTTTAATATATTATATGTGTTGCACTATTTATTGTTTTCGTTTCTACATGTGATTCTTTTAAGGACAGTCTACATTGTACATTTACTAGGTTTGTGCAGCCGAAAAGCACATTTCTAGGTAAATTTTAATTGTATAGACGAATAAAGTCTATGCCTTAGTCTGGGTTTCTCAGTCCCTTTACCATCTTTCTATCTCTCTCTCTATGTCTATGTCTCTCTCTCCTCTGTCGCTGTCTCTCTCCTCTGTCTCTGTCTCTCTCTTTTTATCTCTCTCTCTCTTTCTCTCTCTCTCTTTCCATCCATGTTGTTAATTTTAACAAAAAGTGTCCGAATCTTTCTTTTCTCTGTCTGTTATTATGTGGCTTCAGATTCAAACGACTTTGCAAGATTGCATTGCTTTGTCTTCTGCTCGGTGTACTAATATTCTTTTTTTTCCTTCTACCTCTCCTCTTCCTTCTCATCCTCCTTCTTCCTCTTGTAACCATTTCTCCAAAGTGTCACCTTTGTCAACTCATTCTTCTCGTCTCTATACAAATAAAAAGATGGCAAGCCATTCCAAAGTATTTCCAGACACACCCACAGTTTGTTTTCTTGACGGTGTTATGACAACAGCAACTCATACAATGATTGACCACTATCACCAATACTTGCAACCAAATAATTATCAACATCGGCTTAGCTAATTTTTGGATGCGGCGTTTGCGAGTTTGGAAAATGATAGACCACAATGACCTTGACCTTTGGGAAAGTAAAAACAGAAAGAAAACAAAAAAAAGAGTAATCTAACATCAGCTTCAACCTGTTGAGTATTATTTTCAAGAGGACCTTGCTGGAATGGCTGATGAGGCTGATGGTGCAGTAATTTTCACACTCCTGAAGATTACCTTTCTTTGGACGAGTGATGACATGTTCCATTGATAGTGGTCCAGCTCGTGGGCCAGTTCTTCTAATGGTCCATCCGCAGTTAGGATCCTGACATTCCAGGTTCCTATGACGATGTTATTTCTCGTGCGGATCTTGCTAAGTTGTCAATCAGTAGCACACTTATCACTTCCGTTCTGGAGGCCAAGGGAAGGCGCGGTCCTTGGTGACCGGAGCGACGACCAATCCGGTATGGAGTGAATGGTTGTTTTCATCATGCAGTGTGTCTTGGGCAAGAAAGACCTAGCAGGGCCCAATCCTCTCCAGGCTGTTGGCCACAGCCGATATCCACGAATACAGTGTGGCTCGCCTTGGCCCCGAGCACGTTGTCGTTGAACCTGTAGTAACATGAGGTTCCTCCGTCCTGGACGGTGACTTCTGTGTAGAAGACTTTCGCCCAGTGATACCGTGCTGACATCAACCCTGTTAGTCGCCTCCTACGACACGCCGGGAAACGTTGGGTCTAATCTATTCAGTGCCCGAAACCATAGGTGAAGAACAAGCAGAAGAACAAGCAGGATTCTGGGCAGGGCGAAGTACCACTGAACAGATTTTCAAACTCAGAATAATCTGCGAGAAATACCTACATCTCCAGCAACATCTATATCATGTGTTCGTAGACTTCAAGAAGGCGTTTGATTGAGTCTAGCATGTAGCTCTGTGGGCAACCATGAGAGTGTACAACATCAGCCCTAAAATTATTGAAGTCATCAAAAGCCTGTGTGACAAGGCTACCAGTGCAGTCCTCCATAACAGCGCCATCGGAAACTGGTTCAGATCAACAATTGGTGTGCGTCAAGGATGCCTACTCTCTCCAACACTCTTCAACCTCTTCCTGGAGCGCATCATGTCAAATGCCCTTGCAGATCACGAAGATACAGTAAGCATTGGGGGTAGAGCAATCTCCATCCTTCGTTTTGCGTATGACATTGATGGATTTGCTGGAGAGGAAAAGGAACTTAAACAGCTGGTACAGAGGTTTGACACCACCTCCAGAGCCTATGGAATGTAAATAATGACCAACAACACCAATGGCATCAACACGGACATCAACGTCCAAGGCCAATCCCTCAACACAGTGCATAGCTTCAAATATTTAGGAGCCATTGTGTCAGACAGTGGGTTCCGACTGCTGCCCTGGCAAGGTTGAAGCTAATTTGGAAAGACAGGCCCATCAGCCTACATTTAAAGGTAAGATTGCTGCGCTCCCTTGTCATATCCATCTTCCTATACGCTTGCGAAACATGGACCCTCACAGTAGATCTCCAACGAAGAATACAAAAGCATGGAGATGAGGTGCTACAGAAGACTTCTGGGCATTTCCTATACCCAGCACATCACCAACGACGATGTCCGACAGACCATCACACAAGCCATTGGACAACACGATCACATGCTCACAGTGGTGAAAAAACTCCGATGGTATGGCCACGTCACCAGATCATCAGGTCTTGCGAAGACCATCCTGCAAGGCACAGTACAAGGAGATAGAAGAAGAGGAAACCGAAAAAGAGGTGGGAGGACAACATTCGAAAATGGACTGGTTTGACATTGAGTGAAACCATCAGGGTTGCTGAGGACAGAGAAAGATGGAGTATGTTGGTTAAACGATCATTTGTGGTGCCCCTACGACCTCCGAGTTACGGATAGGATAGGAATCTAACATGCGTAGCAGTAGGTAAAGTATCCGCGAAGTTATAATGATGAATACGTGTCCAGTTATTCTTGAGGTAAGGCAACACGTGTGTTTTGACCAAATAAGGTGAAATTATGAGCAACGGACCGACCGACTCACCGATGACCGACCAGCGGACTGAAACTGAAGGATGGCCTATGCTTTGAAGTATCTGTGTGCCAAAACTCGACAAAATAGTTTTAGCTGTTTTGGAGATATTGAGTAAGACGTGTTTAGCAACAAAACGATTCCAGCGACCTTGACCTTTGCCGTAGAGTAAATCTGATGGAACAAGAGGCAGGCCGCTTTAACCTAGGTATTATTTCTATGATGTTTGGTAAAAATCCGTTCAGTGGGTATCGAGATATGGCGTACAACGGTGAGACAGCCCAGCCCCACCTACAGACGAACAGACATTTGTTGCGATCCTATTTCCTCTGACTATATTTCGAAGTATTTCCAAACGAGTCTGGAAAAATGTCAAAAAAATTGAAATGAGATTGACGATTGCTGGGATAGACGGAGACAAAATTCCATTGCTCAACGGCAGCTCGGGTATCGGACGCGTTTTGGACAAGCAGGCCATTGTTATTTTTGTTTGCTGTAGTCTCTTGACCTGGGTAGCGCAATCTCTTGACCTGTGGCACATTATTTTGTTGCTATGTCGAACAGTCAGAGGAAAAAATGTAGCAGCCTACCTCTGCCATTTCGCCAATGGCGGGTGTAGACTTTTAACTTCAATGTCCCATCAAGGCTAGCCCTTATTTATAAACTGTGTGCTTTGTGTGCTGCCCATTCGGCTCTGCATTGTCTGGTATAGGTTTGGTGAATAATAAGTTAAAATATGTAGTAGTAATAATAATAGAAGAAGAAGAAGAAGAAGAAGAAGAAGAAGAAGAAGAAGAAGAAGAAGAAGAAGAAGAAAGAAGTGTGTGTGTGTGTGTGTGTGTGTGTGTGTGTGTGTGTGTGTGTGTGTGTGTGAGTGCGCGCGCGCTTTGTCTTAAGTAAATCTGCTCATGAATGAATGAAGGAATAAAGATTTATTACGCGCATAAATAATTCCGCAAACAAAAAGCAACGGTTTTAATGCTAGTTATGTGGCTGTGAATGTGACAGTTTGCTGTTTATTATTGTATAGGCTGCTTGGCCAGGGTTTTAGATCTACACTTGATAAAGGATTTTCAACCAACCAACATAATATTATGACTAAAAGGACCCAATGCAAAGGCTTTGTTTACTTTTGACCAAAACGGGTTTACACTAATATTGGCATAGTTATCATATTACTCAGTGATAAAGTAGCCTTTCTTTGCTCAAACCCACCGCTCAAGTTTGAATTTTTTAAATTTTGGTTCTGACAGGGAGTGGTTTCCCCTGATGAACGCACATTAATACTATATCCGAGTATACTTTGACCCTTTTTCTAAGTGAACCTCGAAGTTTGAAGAGTGTGTCTTTGGTGTTTGGGGTATATGTAGCAGGGTAGAGTTTTCTCAACCTAAACCGAAAAACCTTACGAAGCATCCTTTAAAAAAAATGTTTCTGTTTCTTACCGGCTTTGATAGATATTATATTTTTAAGCTCAAGAATGCTGCCTAGCGGTTGCTATTATTAACATCACGGAATTTATTCATTAAAAAAAGCAACTAAACTTTGGAAAAAAATCTTTTTTTTTGGGGGGGGGGGGGGGAGGGAGGGTGGAGGGTGTGTGTGGAGGGGGTAGGTGGGGTTGTAAGCTTCTTCTTTTTTCATTGGGACAGCACTCACTGTGAATGTTAAAAAGGATCTGTGAAGAAAATCGTGGTCAAAGCGAATCTCTTTAAGATAACAATTTATGATTTATTTTACTTTATATTGTATAGTATTTGCAAAGACCGGCAAGGAGGTAGAAGAAGAGATGGGAGGACAACATTCGAGAATGGACTGGTTCGACACAGAGCGAAGCCATCAGGGCTGCTGAGGACAGAGAAAGATGGAGTATGCTGGTTAAACGATCATCTGTGGTGCCCCTACGACCTCCGAGTTACGGGACAGGATAGGATAGGATATTGTATAGTGTTTTACGTTCAGAGCTACGAGTTGTGATTTTTGTGTGGGGTTTTGCAAGTGTTTAAAAAATTGATCTTGCGTCAGCCGGTTTTTTTTTTATGCTCATGGTTGATTTGACCTCACCAAACTGACAACAAAAAGGAAGTTCATAATTTTTTAAAAATATTAATTACTCCATTCTTCTCGTTGTTTGAGCTGAGCGGAGAGGAAATAAACATGAGCACTGCAGAGTTGTTATTGTTTTTTGTTTTTTTTTCGGAATGCGACTTTGGCTATTGGGGTAAACATTACAACTGAAAATCAAATGTCAAACTAGTGCGCCAATGTGCGCAGCATTTTGAGTACTCCCGTCTGTGGCAAGGGAAGCAACATACTCGCCACAGCTGTATTGTCGTCTGCTAGACCTAACAAAGGGCAAGCTCCTATGTATCATGCATGATGAAGAACAATTTAACCATATACGTCAAAACATCCATCGCTATATAGTTTCACTTCCAAATGTTAATGTACTTTAACACGATTATTGGAATAAAAATGGGTCGGCAAGGAGGCAGAAGAAGAAGGAGACAGAAAAAGAGGTGGGAGGACACTATTTGAGAATAGACTGGTTTGACGCTGAGCGAAGCCATCATGGTTGCTGAGGACAGAGAAAGATGGAGTACGCTGGTTAAACGATCATCTGTGGTGCCCCTACGACATTCGAGTTACGGGATAGGATAGGATAGAGTCGGTTTTCTCTTTGGTAAGTACTAATTCCCAAAACGGCCCACTGTTTATCCATGCAAGGAGCCAGCTTCACTCATTTATCGACTCCTTACACAGGATTTAATGTTTATGTACAATAAGAAATTAAAACACACATTTGGATGAATCTCTCACACACGCGCTTACCCTCTCTTCTGTCTCTCTCCCCCCCCCCTCCCCCACCGCACAAATAAACTCACCTCATTCTTCCCCACTACTGAGAGTCTCTGAATCAAGTGCAAAGAGCACCAGCTGGGGTGGAAAGTCACGGACTTGAGAAGAACGGGACTCCTGACTTGCGTGTTCTATTCAAAACTATTGGAGGATGTGTTGTGCTAATTTTCTTTGAAAAACATCTTCAGTTAGTGAATAATAAAAATCCCTTTTTCTCTGCTGGAGACAATCCACACTGCGAGGGCATAATCATTATCATATTATAATTCTTACCCTCCACCCTAACCCCCGCAAACACCACCCCACCATTTATACCATTACCATTAATAACTTAATAGTGTGGCTTCTTAATTCCGTGCCCTATCCGGATCAGTGGCAAAGTTTTGTGACGTAGAGTCAAGTCAAGTGAACAAATCTGTTCAGTTCAGCATTTTAATGTTACGTCTGTTCACTCTAGGTGCTATTACCACACAAAAAAAATAAATAAAATAAGACAAAATAAAATAAAATTATAACAATCTACTAACTTGTGATTGTAGAATAACATGAACGATAATGACAATGTCTGTATAATTTAAAATGTCTTCCTTTGATTGTATGACGGTTATTTTTTATTGTTGCTGGGCTCTGCATAATGGACTGCTATTACCCTCTCGTCTTAGTCTATGGGTCTCGCTAGTGAATCACCCTGTGACTTAACTTAATACATTTATTTGTGTAGCTCGGTCTGTGTTTAGGCTGGGGTACAGAGATAGATAGAAAAATGGCAAAAGATCACTGTCACACTAGCTTTCACACGGCTATGAAACATATGTAGTCCAGCCACTTGATAACAATAAATATCACACATTTATTTCTTCTACTCTATACACGATCTTTGAACTACGAAACTAACTTAAAATTCAAATGTCAATGCAAATGGTTCGCTCGCTGATAGGTCTAGGCAGCTACTTTCTCATCATAGGGCACTGGATACTTTCTGCCCTAATGGTCAGGGTTCTTGAAGAGTGGACTACTGTGGTCCTTTTGATACCAGTTTTAGTGCACTGTTTTACGGGGCACTTAACTGAGTGGTTGAAGCGCTGCGTTGTGGTGGATTCTGTGACAAGCTGTGTTGTAGTGGAGTCTTCTCCCTGTGGTTAGACTGGTGGGCTATCTTCGCGCAATGCTGTAGATGCCTCGGCAGTCAATGTTCAGTGACGACTTGTTTGTGTTGTTCGCCGAGTTGGGCTCCCGATATAATGCCTGATCGTCTGTAACATATGAGACGAAATTCTGCACAACCCTGTATAATAGTGTGTGCAGGCCGAAGTAGCCCTCAGTGATTAGCTCCACATCTCTATATATAAGCGACGAACATTCTGCTAAGTCCGTGGTCCACTGGAATCTCCACTCTAATTTCCTATACATATATAAATATAAATCATGGCTAACTATACACATAGAGAAAGAATTAATATTATACACATTATCTGGTACAGCCACTGGTCTGCAGGCATACATATAGGTTAAACAACAGTGGTTCTGTCAGGTATACAACATGGCGTTGGCCGGTCGTGCTCGCCTCGTGGTCAGATTCTCCATGTGGTCACGCAAAGTCGGACTAACAATTCACTTCTAAGCATAGCAAATTTCACAAACATAATTCAACAATAATATAAATACATCACGATGAAACAGAAGTATGTTCATTTACCTTTTTGACAATGTCAGGCCGTGGCTAACTTGACTGAATTCGAATATTCAACAAGTACTGCTTCCCTAGTCTATCAGTGGAGAGATTTCTGCTAGGACGTAGCTGTGTACTCTAGGCAGTTTAAATGTATACTGACTTTTCTATCTCTCTGCTTGAATCAGCCAGAACTGGTTTTACCTACTCTAGCTGTGTTCTCATTGGATGGAAAACTCTGAGTGGATGTAAAATCGAAGCTCTATCGTAGGCTGCGATGATGTCACTAACTGTGCGGGCGTCAAGCTACAACTGTGTTACGCATGATCACTTATGTCGTCTGCTTCAGACTAACATGACCTTCTAAGTCTACGCTGACTAAACAAGCAAAAGCACAAATTGTGTGGGGTAAACTGGTCCTCTTGCTACAGATTGGCCGCATTTCTTGGTATTAATACCCGGTTCTTCTAATTTCGACATAATAAGTGGTCATTCAAACTAAAAATATGTTGTACATAATGTTTTCCAACATGTAGAAGCGGTAAAAAAAGAATGAGCGACGACCAGCGTGATTCGTGACACAGAAAGGTTATGTCACGAGCCAATTTCGTATCCGCAAGTACAGTGTATGTTCATTATGCAGTGTGCATAGTTTTGACCGTGTTTGCTACTGTAGGGAACAGGTTTTGTCGAGTTGCACGTGCGTTTTTAGAGTGCGGATTTAGTAGGCCTAATATAATATGCGGTGAGCGTTATGTTTGGGCGTGTATTTTTGTAAGTTAATTTTTGATTGGATTGTCATAAGGATTTCTAGTTTGTAACATAGAGATAGGTTAGAACGAAAAGGGGGTTAGATGCCAGCTAGCGTTCAAAGGGTGTTGACGGAGAGCATAGACCTTAGTGAAAACTCTATTGTTTTTCTTTGGATGACGATGTGTGTGGTTGCTGGGTTGCGACTCCATCGTGAAAAGCTGTTGCTGCAGTTGTTTCCTCTCTGGCCTCACGAGTTGGGTGAACTCTATTGCATCACTGAGACGCTGGCTTGCTCCGCCATTATTTCTGAGCTGGGTTGTCCATACTGAGGGAAGAAGTCTGGAAGTGGTTTGACCTGGGGGCTTTCCTCTCTCCATTGCCACGTCAACGCTTACCTCCCTTGAGCCAGCCTACCATATCCTTTTGGTGTGTTTGGCTAATTTCAGCAAACAAATAAGCTTCAAGTCGATACTTGCAAAATATACCGTGTTAAAATTCTGGAGGAGACAATTCTTTGACTGATCAGTGTAACGAGTGCGATACTTGCAATTATCATTCGGACCTTATTGACTCGAGCAAAAAATTAAATACAAACTTATGTGCAAGAACTGAGAACGTTTCAGCTGGAAGACTCTTTGAGAAAATGCCTTGTGAAGATGACTAGACATTAGCAAGGATTAAAAGAAATTGATACAGTGCAGAGGAATTATTGGATGTTTATTAATATCGTGCTGTAACATATTTACTAAATATTGTTTCCCTTTTCCACTGGACTATCGTTTGAGTTTATCTTTCTCTCATTCCCATAATTATTAGTTTGAGTGTAAGTTAGTATAAAAGAGTGTCGTATGTAAGCGTGTGTGAGTTGTCTGTCATTGAGCATTAATAAATGTTTAAATGAAAATTGTTTCCAGTGTGTGGTGTTAGTGGGTTAGCTAGTGAGTGTGGGTGTTGGGAGGGACATACACACGCTCCCCCTCTGGGACGTGACAGGTGACCAGCGTCAGCGGGAAATGAGAGATTTGGATAGATAATACTACTACAACCACTGGTGACGATGACATGATAAAGATGATGATGATAATGATAATCATGATGATGATGATGATGATATTATTATTATTATTATTATTATTATTATTATTATTATTATTATTATTATTATTATTATTATTATTATTATTATTATAATCATAATCATAAAAATAATAAATTATACGTAAATAAAGTAATTAATGAAACACTTGTTTTTAAGTCTTAAGAGTTTCAGCTCAACGGATTTTATTTTGTTGGCTAGTTTCTTTTATTTAAACGTCTCTTGACGTTTGACAATACTCAATGGAACGCGTTTGAAAATGTTCAATACTATCAGAAGAAGCTTGAAAGAAAGCCGAGTCTCCAGTAGAACGCTGCTTCATTTGAAAGCAGTTTAAAAAAAAAAAAAAGTCCTGATAGAAGTGAGTTAAGCAGAACACCTCTGCACAAGCATGTGCACGGAATTTTGAGAACAGGCCTAAAGATGGCGCAACCTCAAACAAAAGCAGAGACGGAAAAATCAAATTTCTTGTTTTTCTTTTGTTCTCTCTTCTTCTTCTCTTTATTTAAAAATAACAAGTGTCTTTCTTTCTTTCTTTCCAACCTTTTCCCTTTTTTCTTTATTTCTTTCGAACTCTCTACCTCTGTGTGTGTGTATGTGTGTGTATGTGTGTGTGCACGTGTGGGGATAGGGGGTAGTGCGTGTGTGTGTTTGAAACGGTCGTGGGGAATCGGAACGCGTCAAGAATCACTTGACTTAACGGGTTTTGACCAAACATCGTAGGAATATTACCCAGGTTAGTGGCCTGCCTCCCGCAGCATCGTATTTGCTCTATCGCTAAGGCCAAGGTCACTGGAGTCATTTTGTGGCTAAACACGTTTTGCTCAATATCTCAAAACCGGCTAAGACGATTTTGTAGAGAATTTTGGTATTCAGGTACTTCAAATCCAGGGCCATCCTATAGTATTGTCAGGTTGTCGGTCAGGCGGCAGTTCCTTCGCTCCGAATTTTACGTTTTTGTTCAAAACTAACTTTGTTGCCTTATCTCAAGAATTAATAACTGAACCGACGTTCATACATTACCTACATTCCTAGGTAAGGCTGCTGCGCTCCCTTGTCATCTCCATCTTCCTATACGCTTGCGAAACAGGGACCCTCACTGCAGATCTACAACGAAGACTACAAAGCATGGAGATGAGGTGCTACAGAAGATTTCTGGGCATTTCCTATACCCGGGCGCGAACATGTTTTTTTTCCAAACTAGTTCCAGTCATTCGCCGAAAAGGGCAATCACCGAAGTCGAACGAAGCTCTCCGATGTTTTACGAAAGGATGCTTGCATGACGACGACTAGTTAAACATTAAAAATGATCGCTGTTGCTTCTAACTCTGTTCGATTTACACAGATTAGCATTTTGCAACGGTATACTTTGTTAAGACGAGCATAATTATTATCGACCATATTTAATAGTTGCTTCCCTTGATTTGCATTTTGTTAGTTCTGAGCAGTAGGCTAATTCCCAATTTCCTGCCTAGAACCAAGTAGACACTGTTATATAGGCCAAATCTACATTATCTATATATATAAATTGCTTAGCCGGAAGTCCTTCTTCGCCACTACTATAAAGTTTGTCCGGTATGGACGCTGATCTGGGCAGGTGCTGGCCGCTGGGAATCGGCCTGTTGTGTGCTCAAAACCAGCGAAATCGTTATAGCCGACATTTCCTTACCGAACGTTTAACCGTTTCTGAGATAAATAAATAAACAAAATGTCCACAAACTGCAATAGCCTCATTCCGCGCGCTTCCATTAAAAATCAAATTGAGGTTTCAGCATGTTTTCCCATATAGACCAAAAAATTTATTGTTTTCGTACGAAGCATTGATAGCTCAGTTGGTAACACTTTTGCCTTACGTTTAGGGCGACCCAAGTTCGAATCTGTCGCGGGCAATAATTTTTTTAATGGGTTTTTTTCCCCACTACAATATGGATATTTTTCTTTTTAATTTAGGCTTTTTACCTTTATTATTATTATTATTATTATTACTATTATTATTATTATTATTATTATTTGTAATATTATATCTTATATCAAATTTTCTTTTAAAACCTTGGTGTTTATGATTTCTATTTGTATTATTCTATATTCAATATTATTATTATTATTATTATTATTATTATTATTATTATTATTATTATTATTATTATTATTATTATTATTATTATTATTATTATTACCAAGGATCGGGATGGGGTGGTACGTTATTATTATTATTATTTTTATTATTATTTTTATTATTATTATTATTATTATTATTATTATTATTATTATTATTATTTATAAACTAATAATAATAATTATTATAATTATAATATCTTATATCAAATTTTATTTTAAAACCTTGGCGTTTTTTATGATTTCTATTTGTATTATTCAATATTATTATCATTATTATTATTATTATTATCATTATTATTATTATTATTATTATTATTATTATTATTATTATTATTATTATTATTATTATTATTATTATTATTATTATTATCAAGGATCGGGATGAGGTGGTACGTGTAGGTAAAAGGGGGCTACGGGTAGGTTTAAAGGGGCATGGGTAGGCATAACGGGGATACGGGTATATATAAGGGGGTATGGTGATGGTCGATTCCTTTCATCCATACCTGCGAAACGATCAACGGGGAAGTATCAAGGAGGGTACAGGTAGGTTACAAGGGGGGTACGAAAGGTATCAAGGGGTTATGGGGAGGTATCAAGTGGGTTCGGGGAGGTATCAAGGGGGTATGATGAGGCATCATGGGGGGGGACGGGGAGATATCAGAGGGGGGGGGGGTATGGTGAGGTATCAAGGGGGATATGGGGAGGTATCATCGTCCAAATGAAACTCGCAGACAACAGTTTTCTCTCTGTCTACATTTTAAACAGCAACCTGTGTACCCTGGCTTGCCAGGGTACAAAAACCACTAGTATGTTATAAGTCAGTCTCCGCGCAGCGAAAAAGCATCACTAGCTGAATATAATTATTAGGCCTGTATTTTTTGTTTTATACGTAAATAAATGTATAAACTATATCTGTTCTAATTAATAATATGTAGGCCTATACTTTATATTATTCGAATCTTTATATTTCCGGAGAAGGTCGAGTAGTCTAAGCGAAATTTTTTTTCATAACTCGAGATCAGAGTTACATTAATCGTTAGTTAGTTATTCATTGCTTACAGGGTCCAGCAGACTGCAAAGAGCCGAATCGTAGTAGTAGTAGTAGTAGTAGTAGTAGTAGTAGTAGTAGTAGTAGTAGTAGTAGTAGTAGTAGTAGTAGTAGTAGTAGTAGTAGTAGTAGTAGTAGTAGTAGTAGTAGTAGTAGTAGTATAGGGATTTAATAAAATCTTTAATTTATTTATTTATTTATTTTTTTTAATTATTATTATTATTATTATTATTATTATTATTATTATTATTATTATTATTATTATTATTATTATTATTGTTATAATAATAATAATAATAATAATAATAATAATAATAATAATAATAATAATTATTATTATTATTATTATTATTATTATTATTATTATTATTATTATTATTACATACTTTTTTTTTCGAACAGTGTGCTGCTGTGCGTGCTCATTGGTGTAAATTTTGTCAGTGACGTTTTGTTTGCATTTGCTAAAGTTGGGTGTAGCTAGCCCAATTATTCAGATGGTGTTACTGGTTATTTTTTCGTATCGATTTACCAAAGTTTACAGATGATTTATGGAAATTTCCGCCTGCCACGCTACATTTTTTTAATACGCGTTTCTCATTAAAATACATATCATTAAAATACATATAACAAATTTACTGTATTAGTTAAAGAATAATATTAGTTAAATAAATAATTGCTTTGGTGCTTGCAATAATAATAGTACTGTTTTTTGAGACCATTATAAATTTGCTTTGCCTTATTGTGCTGAAGGGACATCAAGGTATCCATAGCGCTTTGAAATGTTGTCATGGTTTTATTGTTTTTATAGATGTGAAATATCGTTGTATGTGTGCATTATATGTTAAGTATTATTTTTACTCTTTATTACTAATTGTGTCAGTATATTAATCATCATAAAATAATAATAATACTAACTGCTTCAAAATGCGAATCTCGACCTGACTTACAGCTTGAAGCTGTGCAGATCGAAACAGAATTAGATCTTTTTTCTTTTTTTTCTTTTTTTTGTGTGTGTAAAATTTACGTCCCCGGTCACATTAAGCGTATAGGGGACGGGTGAACCGTGAATAAAATTATCTAGAAGCAACGGCTATTTTTATGCAAGGATGTTTCACCACAGGCTCTGAAATCTTTCCTTTCGTCTTTGTAAACTCGTGGGCCATATACGTACGTAGTATATATAGTATGTAATTGAGGCCTACGAAAGACGAGACTTCCCAGCCTGTAGTTTCACGTAGTCCTGCAAGCATTCGTTCGTAAAACATCGGATAGCTTCGCTCGACTCGGAGAGCTTCGTTCGACTTCGTTAATTGCCTTTTTTGCAAAATGACTGGAACTAGTTAGGAAAAAACAAGTTCGCCGGCTACCCGGGCACATCACCAACAGCGAAGTCCGACAAACCATCACACAAGCCTTTGGACAACACGATGACATGCTCACAGCGGTGAAGAAACGGAAACTCCGATGGTATGGCCACGTCACCCGGGCATTATTAGGCCATTCTGCAAGGCACGGTGCAAGGAAGCAGAAGAAGAGGGAGATAGAAAAAGAGGTGGGAGGGCAACATTGGAGAATGGACTGGCTTGACACTGAGCGGAGCCATGAGGGTTGATGAGGACAGAGAAAGATGGAGTACGCTGGTTAATCGATCCTCTTGTGGTTCCCCAACGACCTTCGAGTTACGGGATAGGATAGGATAGGATAGGATAGGATAGGATAGGAACTGAACCGAAATTCATCAGTTTTACCTTGCGGATACTTTAACAACTGCTAAGTATATTGGATAATTCGTATTTGTGTTTCTCAAAGGTCAAGACCACTGTGCTGCTCCATTTTGTAAGCACGTTTGGTGCTGTATCTTAAACTTGGCTGAGCCTATTGGGGTAACGTTTTTGCTTGCTGATAGTTGAGCTTGTGGCTTATGGTTCCATGTTTTCAGTTTGCTTCGTTACGATAAAAGCGAGTCAAAACTCTTTTTCAAAATGCGTATTTTTCGGCTTTGTGTGAGTGTGTGGACATATATTTTAAATGTCTTGCCATCTTGTTCTTCCTTTCTTTATCTTTGTTTTTTCTTTTTTTGTGTGTGTATATTTTAAACTCCTTTCAAACATTCAAATACAATGTATTGTTAAACTATGGGTGAATGACTCGAATTGCCTTTTATTTCCTTTCTTTTCTTTCTTTCTTTCTTTCTTTTTCTCCATTTTTTCGTTCTCTTGATGTTTTAAGTGTCTGTAAAACCTTTTAATAAGAGTTCTGAAAACTACGGATTTAATCAATCGATTTTTTTCCCATTTCATCTTTTTATTTCCTTTATAAAATATATTTGGTAATTTTATTATATTTAGGGATTAATGAGTAAGATCACATTTCCTTTCTTTCTTTCGCTTGGAGTGCAAATTGAAGAAAAGCGCGTGATTGCACCCTGTGTTCTGCTTCTTTATATTCTTTTTTTTCTTCTTCTTAGTAGTAGTAGTAGTAGTAGAAGCAGCAGCAGCAGCAGCAGCAGCAGCAGTAGTAGTAGTAGTAGTAGTAGTAGTAGTAGTAGTAGTAGTAGTAGTAGTAGTAGTAGTAGTAAGTTCATTAATTACTGTATTTATGTTTTATTTGTTGTTTATTATCATTATTCTTCATCGCATGTGGTCCTGATTCGGCTCTTTGCAGTCCGCTGGCCCCTATAAACAATTACTACCTATTCTTGATCAACATCATTATCATCAGCATCATCATCATCATCACATCACCACCATCATCCTCACTATAATCATTATCATTATTAGATGAACTGACCTCAACAGTTATCAGTAAGCGTGCGGGAAGAAAATATGACGGCTGAACTCAGGAACCGGATCTTCGTACACAGAGGAATCTCCGGCATCCTTTAAAACTCCAAAGCATGAGCAGAACAAAAAGAAGAAGAAGAAGAAGAAGAAGAAAAAGAATAAGGACAAATGACAAGAGGAAGGAATTTAAGAAGACTACAGAGAAATTGAAGTTGAAAAACTTTTAAAGGTTTTAGGCATAGCCTAATATTAAATGTGTCCTTTAATTTTAGGAACATTAACAATATCACTAACTATAATGTTAATAATTTTAAAAACATTTTTAAAAATTGATATATCTAATTATTTGCACTCACTCCGTTTCACACTTAACATTCACACTCTCGTAACAAACTACGTGATCATTAACAATATTAAAGAATTAAACATAATTTTATGTGTTTTAAATGAAGGCAGAGTACACCATATGTTTTGCACTTCGGAGAAAGAAAGTTCCATACTGATGCACCAAAAAAGATAAAGATCTATTCTGAGAAACGGTAGCTTATAATCATTTATTCTTTTCCATGATGTTGGTTTTTCAAATAATGTATTTAAAAAGGAAGTGTTATTTATTTATTTTTAAATACAGCAGTATTGAAAATAAATTGCGCTGTGGAAGAATACGAAGATGTTTGTATTTATCAATAATAGGAATTTCAACAATATACTGAGCACTCGATTTGTATATTAAGTTTTCGGAAGAATGTATAATCTGTTTATTTGAACTCAACTAGCATAGCTCCAGAGTGCTAATGCATAATTAAGGTGGGACATGCAATGATGGGCATAGAAAAATTTTTTTAACTGCTTCACCTAAGACAAAGAAGAAATATATTTATAGATGTATTTTTGGGAATGTGATTATGTGCTTACCAGCTAATGTCGTCACTAATCATTAAACTCCAAACCCTATGTTCGTGTACTTGTTCAAAGTTACTTGTTCCTAACTAAAGATTAAGAGTCAGAGGCTGAATCTGATGTTTTTGATGGGTCTTGATCAACATAATTTTACTCTTTCTTGGGTGAATGTTCATGCGTTATTATTAAACCAGGTATTAGTATCATTGATCGAAATTTGGAGATTATTTTCTATATTTCTGATTTCATTATTATAAATGTGAGAGAAAGAATCATCAGCAAAGAGATCAAATCCAGCTTCGTTTTGACAGAGAAAGTGGTAGGTCATTAGTGAAAGAGCAGACCAGAAAAAGGCCGAACACACATCCTTGTGGAACTCCATACTGCACGTCACCTGGGTTAGAGAATGAACCATTAGTATATTGATTGATTTATTTCTGTCAGATATGCAGGAAATAGTGACAAGAAGGCAGAATTTTGAAAGTAAATTTTAGATAAAAATAATATTGGTTAACAAGGTCAGATGCCTTTCTCAGATAAAGAAAAGCTACTCCAACACTGTTCTGTTGATTAATGGCATTAAGCCAGGTGTCACATGTGTCTTCAACGGCATGTGAGAGGATGATGGAGAGAGGAAAGAGGAGAAGGAGAAGAGGAAGTAGGAAGACGAGGAAGAGGAAGAAGACGAAGGAGAAGACGAAGAAAAAGAAGGCGAAAATGAAGAAGAAGAAGGAGAAGAAGAAGAAGAAGAAGAAGAAGAAGAAGAAGAAGAAGAAGAAGAAGAAGAAGACGAAGACGAAGAAGAAGAAGAAGAAGAAGAAGAAGAAGAAGAAGAAGAAGAAGAAGAAGAAGAAGAAGAAGAATCAAATGATGATGGTGATAATGATGAAGATGAAGGAGCATGAGAAGAGGAATGAAGAAGATAAATGAGGAGGCTGAGCGTAGGGTTTCGGATCCAAAGGAAGAAGAAGAAGTTGTTGTTGTTGTTGTTGTTGTTGATGTTGATGATGATGATGATGATGATGATGATGATGATGATGATGATGATGATGATGATGGTGGTGGTGGTGGTGGTGGGGGTGGTGGTGGTGGTGGCTTACTTAAATGTATGATTAATAATTATTTGTTTGGAAATAAAAGGACAAATATTCCGAACGTTCCAAACCCCCTGTTAAAAATGAGAAAACAATTACGTGGCTAGCACTGCAGGCCTACGGAAGAAGACGTTTAAATTACCTCTTAATGCAGTTGCCGCCTGGCAGCATCGTGCGTCAGACAATGGCTCAAGGACAACAATGATAGACTCAAAAATAAGGAAAGAGAAAACAAAAAAGAAGAAGGAAACACGAACTTGGGAAATAAATCGAGTGAGAAAGACCAAGTGCTGGTTCAGAATGTTCATCGACCTGCTGTCCAAGCTCCCTGTTTTTCAGTTACCGTAAAGAGAAACAAAACATTCCCATCCCCCCCGTGACCCCAGTGCCACCTCCCTTACTTCACTTCCCCCCCCACCCAACCACCCGTCATTCCTTATATCCCCCCCACCCCCTTCCTCCCACGAACCTCCTTTTTCTTACTCCCCCACCCTACGCCTTCTGCTTCACTGTTTCCTTCGCTTCACTCAGAAGGCAGTATCACATGGACCGGACAACCCCCAATCCGCATAAAAGATCTGCTGAAACAACCCTAGTGGGAAAACTGAATGCCCTCCACCAGCCAGCCACTTTACAATAAAGACATCCCACGCAGGGGACGGCTGAGGCTTCACCCCAACTTATCGAACCCCCGTTTACAAAAACAAAATAGAATACAAACATCATTATAAATTATCAACAGCACACATATATATAAAATGCCTACATTGCTAAATAATAACATCATAGGAAGCCCTAGTGACCACCTGGCAGAAAGCGTCCAATATTCCCAAGCTGATCCAACAGACCTCATACACAAACAAGGAGTCTTGTCCCGGAAGAGTTTTCAAGAAAAAAGGTAGGAGACTGGTCTAGCGAAGAAGACGATAGTAAAGCAGATTGATAGAACAGAGCAGGAATGAGAAAGAGCAAATGAGAAAGACAGCGACAGTGGGAATTTAAAGCACTAAATTTCGAAAAAGTGGGGATACTATTTATACTGAAACCCCCGGCACCCACAAGTCCTATCGATACAAAATTCACCAAACAAGACCAACTATTGAAAAACAAATTGTGAAAACAAATAATGAAAGGAAGAAAGGGGGACATAAAGTTGTGTGTAGAACACCAGTGATAAAGGCGTCTCGCCTAGAGACAGGGGACTGGAGCTTATTTGATAGCATGTTGGATAAAACCCGTATTAGTTGCTGTTCTCCCTGGAATGAGGATATGATAGGAAAGACCTATCTCTCCGTCTCTGCTGCCGACGGTTTGCATTTGGGAATGTGTGCCATAGATAGATGGCCATTTCTCTGTGTTCTCAGTAGGGCTGGACAGTTTTACCAATACGTAACTGTATTCAGGTTCGGAAACGCGACGGTACGGTGCACCGGTGCGGGTGTCCAAGGTACGGTTTACTTGGAAATCTCGACAACACCTAAGGCGACAGTGGGCGACATCCGCCCAGAGAGCGAGCCTAAAGCCCAAACACGTGGATAGGCAGCTGTCCTTGAAGAAGAACTTATAAGAACAGCAGCTTATTCACGTGTTTGAGCATGGTAGCAGTCGCCAATCCTTCTGAACTCTTAAAGTTCTTAAAGACCTTTCCCGTTGAATGTTTTTGTTTTATTTGGATTTTGTGGTTTAAAGTTTGCTGATGTTCTAAACAGTGATTTATCATAATTTGTTTTGAAGGCGTTCAAGCAAAACTAAAACTTTAGTTTCCATGGAAATGTGGTTCTTTGAAACTGTTTTAAAGTGTATGACAATCTTTCTTTTGCGTCGTTCACTACTGTCAGTGTCATATCCCATTTGATTGTAACACTTAAAATCGCGGTATACCGGTACGAAATAGCGATACGACCTAAAAATATCGCAGTAATACCGGTACGACTTTGATTCACGGTACCCAGCTCTACTTCTCAGCTCATCGGTGTACCCGCTGGGCTGGCCGAATGAATGACCATCGAAGTGTAACGTCTACACCCACCATTGCGGCTGCAAATACGGCAGACGAGGATTACCATCTCAGGAAAGAAGGGGACATGAGGACCTAAATCAACACTGAGCCACCAGAGCAATCATGCTTTCTAAGACGGACAGTGAAACATTGCCATTTTGATCTTGCTCACTTCGGGATTCCAACCTGCAAGAAGGAAAGAAACAAAGAAATAAGCATGCGCAGACTAACGGACAAAAACAGATTAAAAAACAAAATAAAAAAAATAAAATCATATACTTGTTTACATCGCGTTGTTATGACTTTCATGAAACCATATACCTTGTGTTGACATCTCATCCCCTTTTTAAAGTACTTTTTTGTGTTCTAACGCTAACGCTAAACCTTACCGTAACCTCAACTCTAACGGAACACTCTTTTGACCTCCGCATAACGAGGTCCGTCAAAAAAACATACGTAGATTTTCAAGTGTATGTCACAAGAACGCCGCCTAAACATAATCACGCGCGCGCGCGCACACCCACACACACACACACACACACAGCCGAGGGTACATAGTATTATTATGACTTTCCTGAAACGCCACATACGTTGTGCTGACAATGGATCATATTTCGTCCCCCTTTTTAAGTACTTTTAAGTGTTCGAACACTAACCCTAACCCTAACCCAGCCCTAACCCTAACGGATCATTGTTCTGACGTCAAAACAATTATGTCTGTCAAAACAAGTTATGTAGATGTTCACTGGTTAGTCCAGATAAAACCGTGTAAATGTGCCAACACACACACACATACACACACACCCACACACACAAACACCCACACACACACACACACACACACACACACACACACACACACACACGCTGAAATAGAGAGTTAACCGACACGACGTTTTAAACTGTAGCTCCCTGCTTTTGAAGCACTTTTCTTTCTGGTCACAACTTGCATAATAAATCAGCCCAGGCCAATAAACAACTCTACAATGTAATTTGTATCCCCAAAGCTGTATCATATGAATCACAGGTTTTAAGTTCACCATGGCACTATGCCGGCAGCTCAAAACTTTTTCGCAGATTCAAAAAGAAAGTTTGAATTTTTCACATGTGCAGGAAACATCTAAGGACATTTTAAATCATCATGCTCATAAGGCCCCTCATAGCCGTCGTCATCATCGTCGTCATCGCCGTGGTTTTCGTTAACATAACTGTCATCGTCATCATCATCATTAACATCATAATCATCATCATCGCCATCGTTGTCGTCGAGATGATTCCTATCCTATCCTATCTTATCCCGTAACTCGGTGGTCGTAGGGGCACCACAGATGATCGTTTAACCGGCGTACCCTTATCTTTCTCTGTCCTCAGCAACCCTCATGACTTCACTCAGTGTGAAACGGCCGATGAGATGCTACAGAAGACTTCTGTCATCAGCAACGACGAAGTCCGACAGACCATCACACAAGCCATTGGACAACACGATGGCCTGCTCACAGTGGTGAAAATAACGGAAACTCCGATGGTATGGCCACGTCACCAGATCATCAGGTCTTGCAATTTTCCTAAAGATAAAAAGGGGCGTTAACCAAGTTGTTAGACGGTATTTATCAATAGTCATTCAGCTCCGATGGTTTAATCCTGATAAGTGTAACTCGAATTCGTTTATCCACCCAACCTGTTCACTCAACAACAAGGCAGGTGTCGTCGTATAAGGTTTTCCAACTTTATTTACCAAACATCAACACCTGAGGATAAGATCGCGTTACGAAAATCACTACAAAGATCCCTTTCACAAACAGACAGTGCATTACTTATATAGCCCCTATACAATCGAGAAAAACTTCGAACATTCCAGAATGACGCAATAACACCCAATTAAAATAAAACTAGGCACCGGAACTATGCACTGTCTTACGTCACTTAATGTTTAGGAATCTACATGATTCCACCATTTGTTACCGGTGAGATCTGGAAAATTTGATCGATAATAAACAAGTAGGCCCTAATTCCAGAATTTTAATTATCAACACTATCCATTGACGAAAATTATCAACATTATACAAAGCTTGTTTTCGCAACAGAGCAAAATCAAATCAAAGGTAATCAATCAATATTTAATATATTGTCTGTTCACACATTCAGGTGATATTAGACATTAATTAAGAACAACAACAATATAAATAAAATCACAATTAAGAAACCTTGTAACAAAATGGAATGAAAGGGGAAGAAGGATTTAACACCAAATTAGAAAAGTCTACCAATAGGAGTCTGTGCAATAATTTTCACAACTGCTGTTATCTGTGAATGATGTAATACATCATCTAAAGAATGTCCATATTCAGTCAAATGATGTCCTTGGTTTTCATACATTGCATTTAAAACTGGACATTAAAAAAAATGTGGTAAACTGATATATTTTTGCCACACATACACTGGATATCTGCCGAATATTTAGTATTCCATGAGTTCATTCTTAACTTGTATATTAATTTTGACAACTGTCCTGAACAGTTCGGTATAGTAACCTTGTTAATGCTAGTATCTTGACATACTGCTTTTTCTAATAAGGAATACATTTCATGACAACACATACACAAATTGTTGACAGAAATAGAATCTAATGATCTTAGCGCTCCCTCTTTGGCTAACTTGTGACATACTTCATTCCAATGAATTCCACAATGTGCTGGAACCCAACAGAAATCAACAACTATACCTCTAGAAAACATACAATGGATCATATGTTTAATTTCATATATGAATTCATTTCTTACTTTTCTTCAAATTAAAATATAAAATATAAAATATAAAAATCAAAGGTAAATACTCGCTATTATTGCATGCTTTGCAAAATAAAATGATCGGATCTATCGTGTGCGTCTCAATCGTAACACAAGTAGAATGGCTCTTTGATACATAGCGGTAGCAGTCCTGTGTGTCGTAGTTAAACAAATATTTAGGACTGCCACAGTTGTGTCATCGAGAATCCACTACCGCTGTGTCTATCTATCTATCTATCTATCTATCTATCTATCTATCTATCTATCTATCTATCTATCTATCTATCTATCTATCTATCTATCTATCCCATAACTCGGAGGTCGTAGGGGCACCACAGATGATCGTTTAACCAGCGTACTCTATCTTTCCCTGTCCTCAGCAACCTGATTGCTTCGCTCAGTGCCAAACCAGTCCATTCTCGAATGTTGTCCTCCCACCTCTTTTTCGGTCTCCCTCTTCTTCTACCTCCTTGCACTATGCCTTGCAGGATGGTCTTTGCAAGACCTGATGATCTGGTGACGTGGTCATACTATCGCAGTTTCCGTTTTTTCAACACTGTGAGCAAGTCATCGTGTTGTCCAATGGCTTGTGTGATGGTCTGTCGGACTTCGTCGTTGGTGATGTGCTGGGTATAGGAAATGCCCAGAAGCCTTCTGTAGCACCTCATCTCCATGCTTTGTATTCTTCGTTGGAGATCTGCTGTGAGGGTCTATGTTTCGCAAGCATATTGGAAGATGGAGATGACAAGGGAGCGCAGCAGCCTTACCTTGGAATGTAGACTGATGGTCCTGTCTTTCCAAATTAGCTTCAACCTCTCCAGGGCAGCAGTTGTTTGTGCGATCGTGAAGAGGACTTGCATTAGTGCAGAGAAAACCAAAATGATGACCAACAACACCTGTGGCATCAACACGGACATCAACGTCCAAGGCCAAGCCCTCAACACAATGCATACCGCTGAGTCATCGAGGATCTATTCTAGGTTTACCCTAAAAGTCGCAATGTTACTACATTAAACAAGATGAAGTCAAAGTTAGAGATTTCCATTTCTGATCTGACAATGGAATGATTTTCTCTGTTTAACGGTACTAATATCATAGCCCTGTGACCCTATTTCTGAATGAGACACGCGGCTTTAAGGGTTCGTCTTTGGTATATGAGGTGGGGTAGTGTCCGTTGTACTACTAAACACGAAATTTAGCCCTGTGAAAAAAGTCAATGAAACAACCTATCGATCCTGGGCGTCCTGTGCGAGACTTGACGTGCAGCACTGTACATGTACACTGATCGCATGCAGAGGCGCGGTAAAGTTGCTGGAGTCATCAGCTTCAGTCTGCCATCTGATATCGAGATGTAGGGAGCTTCATGTTCATCAGCTCCAAAGTTCAACTACCGTGCCCGTCTTTCTTAGATCAGACAGCATTCCGTTGATGATAGTTGCAAACGCGTCACTCCCATCTGCCACGTCGATATCTCACGTTACCTCGGGGCAAGGCAGTGAAATGGGTCCATTTTGACCACGACCCATCGACAAATTTGTTTAACAGTCACAGTAACTGTTGCCCCATTGGGAAAAGCTTGGAACCACACACACACACACACTCACACACCACGCACACACACAATTTTGAGGACATTTTATATTATTATTATTATTATTATTATTATTATTATTATTATTATTATTATTATTATTATTATTATTATTATTATTATTATTATAGACCTATTAAAACACACACACTCTCTCTCTCTCTCTCTCTCTCTCTCTCTCTCTCTCTCTCACCCATGAAAATAAAAGGCATCGCTGTAGTGTCGCTCGCGGTAAGTAACCCTTCGCGGTAAGTCGGACTCCCGGTAAGATAATAATTCTCCGCTGCAGCGTTCTTCGCTGTAGTGTCGCACTAGCTTTAGTGTCGCTCGCCGTAGTGTCCCTCTGAGTCTCGGTAACGTCCTCACTGTAGATGGCTGGCGGTAGTTTCGCTCGTGGTAGCTCCGGCACCCCTTGCGTTGCTCAAAACAACCGCTAAAGTTTGAATTTTCAATTTCGGTTCTCATTGGGAGTTATTTCCCCTGTTTTAACGGTAGTACTACAGTCGTGTGCCCTTTGACCCTATTTGTGAATGAACCACGCGGCTTGAAGTGTACGTCTTTGGAGTCTTGGGTGGGGTCTAGTTTATCAACCTAAAACGAAAAGCCTTGCGGACAATTGTTTTTACGGGTTCTGTCTCTTACCGGATTTGGTAGATGCTATTTTTAGCTCCAGACTATTGCCTAACCCTTACTGAAAATAGGCACAAAAAACTACGGAGTTTATTCAGTTAAAAATAAATATACTTTTGAAATTTTTTTTGGTTTTGGGGGTAAGCTTTTTTTTTAAAGCAGGGCAACATTCCCTGTGAACGTTAAATGGATCTGTCAAGGAGGCGTGGTTAACGTGAGCCCCTTTAAAGAAGGAAAGGTTCAGCCGTTTTTGAAATATTGAGCAAAATGGCTCCAGTGACCTTGATCTTTGCGGTAGATAATTATGATGTTCCTGGGAAGTTTGGTCCGAATTCGTTCAGTAGTACTTGATATATGACGTCCAACGCTCTTTGTGTGTGTGTGAGTGTGCGTAAACATAAGCCTTGAAATGGGTGACTGACCTTGCTTTTTATGCGGAGAATGGGTGTGTGTATTAGGCACTCAGTTTTTTCCAGCCACCCACTTTTTTCTAAGTGCACAGGAGTGCTCTTTTAGTGCATGGGAGTGCAGCTGTAATGCATGAGAGTGTTTTAAGTACAAGGGAGTGCTCTATCCAGGACGGAGAAAATCCTGTCAATTTTCGGGAAAATTTTTAAGAAAGTTCGACCTATTTCGTCGCCTATAGGAGACGAACTAGGTCAACTTTTTAGACGGAAAGAGCCAATTTTGCATTCGATTCTTACATTTTTAGAAGAAATTTGCGTTCTCTCCGTCGAACAACGACTTTCCGATTCCTACATTCTTAGTAAAACCCAGTTTTGGTGTTCTACATACTTGTGTGTGTATATGTGTGTGCTGCCTTCCTTTTAGCAATTCATATGGTAATTGGCTTGTGTGTTTTATACTTGCTCGTACTCGATAGGTTACATGTCCAATGTAGTTGTGTTCAATGTTGCTATAGTCTCTCCACGAATGGGCTAAAATATTAAAATTATTTCCCTTGAATATGCAAATGTTCAGCCGATATGTGCGCCAATAGTCGCGTACTTCCATGTTCAGGTCGTGGATCAAAATCTACAGTTTTAAGTCTTTTTTGATGTCGGTATATATCTTCAGCTTTCATAGGCGACCCCAAATGGTTTTTTGCTTGGTGAAATGTTTGGAGTGAACATGTCAGTACTACAAATGTTTGGAGTGAACATGTCAGTACTACAAACGATTTATTTTGTGAAAAGTCTGTCAGGCCGAGCAAGACACATCTTACATGCTTACAGTGTGAAGAAGGCCCCATGCCTGCAGCGCATTCACACTGACATTCCAAAACTGTTCCTTTTTCTGTCAAAGAAATGTCAACTTTGTACATAAGACCAGTTTTCATTTCAGCCCGAACTTCAACATGAATGTAAGTAACTGATGACTGGATGCAAGCTCTAACATAATTGACATATTTGTTCTGGTACAAATCTTTAGCTTTTTTGTCTATATCTTTGCTCATGGGATTCAAAAAGGCTGCAACCTGCTCTGTGCTGATGTTAGGTATATGTACTTCTATATGCAAGTCTTTGTAGTTAGTGATAGGTGGTAACTCCATTTTGAACTCCGGTGTTGCTATGTCTCCTTTGCCAAAGTTGTCATTTCGATCATACGACTCAAGTCTGAAATCATACGTAATATTTTTTTTTTATAGTCTAGTAATATAATATATATTAATAATAACAAATTTTTATAGAGTTCGGTACTCCAGCAGATGGCGTGACGTTGTTGTTGTTGTTTGTAGATTATAGTCACACGACACTTTCGCATATAGGTGACTACTGGACCGATTTATACTGACACCAGCGGGCCAGTTGTTGGTAAAGGGGAAAATAATATGATCACACGTTGACCAATCCGGGATTCGAACCAGCGACCTTTCGGTTACTAGCAAGACGCTCTTACCAACTGAGCTACCCGTCCCCACATGGCGTGACGCAAAACGGTGTACAGTTATTACAAGGGGCTCGATCACGTAGGCCCATTTACTACCGGAAGTACGCTACCCTAGGCGCACTCTATCGGATTGTCTTCCCCGAAGGTGGAGTTTTTTGGCTCAGTTGGTTTTAAAATTGAGGTATTATCAAATGTGTTGTGTTTGGCAGATTATGTACCAAGCATTTTAATCATACCAACAGACGGAAGTGTGTTACTCATTTATTGTCTATTATCCACCTAAGTGATTTAGACATTGAAAATAACAAAACGAGCATATTACTGAACAAATGTAAATAATTAACTATATGAAAAAATCAACTCATTAACAAGAACAGCTAAAAAAAAAAAAGAAAAAAAAAGAACTTCGATAAAAAAAATAATTTAAATAACTCTCTCTCTCTCTCTCTCTCTTTCTCTCTCTCTCTCTCTCTCTATCTCTCTCTCTCTCTCTCTCTCTCTCTCTCTCTCTCTCTCTCTCTCTCTCTCTCCCCATACCTCTATGATTTAGTTTACACATACTATAGTCACTGAAAAAAGAAAAAAACAAAAACAACCATTCTACATAAAATCTTCCAACCAACAGATAAATAAATACAAACTGAGAAATTTAAATCACTTAGTATCTTAATGTTTTTCATTTCCACTGGTAGCAAAAAGTCAAAATCAGTGCATTTAAACAGTATATGAACCAGAGAAAAAGCACAATTACATGAGCAAAAAATAGTTTTACAAAATTTAGTTCTTAATGAATTTAAAAGAATTCTATATGCTAATGTTATAACAGGTCTAGAAAAACCAACATGCAAAGAATATTGGGGTGAATAATTGTATTTTTAAAAAAATACTTTTTCTATTCTATTGATTGCTTCTTTGGTAGATAAAGATATGTGAAGAGTAACTGAATTCAAATTCAGAGCACCATTCTTTGCCTCTCGATCTGCTCAGTCATTAAATATAAAACCACAATGTGATGGTATTCAACAGAAATTAACTTCTGTTCCATTTATAATCAAACAATGAACAACATGTTTGATTTCATAATTTTTTCTTGCCGTTCCTTGTTAAAAATCTTCAACAGTCATCAGACACGTCAACAGACGGAAACTATCAGTAATAGTGCAGAATCCCAAAATAAACAACGTCTTAACAGATAGCTCATGCAAGTCTGTCCATATGTAATTCATGTTTGTCCATGTTTCGCAAGCGTATAGGAAGATGGAGATGACAAGGGAGCGCAGCAGCTTTACCTTGGAGTGTAGACTGATTGTCCTGTCTTTCCAAATGGGCTTCAGCCTTGTCAGGGCCGCAGTTGTTTGTGCGATCCTGGAGAGGACTTCCTGTCGGGACCCATTGTCTGATACAATAGCTCCTAAATATTTGAAGCTTAGCACCGTTTGAACTTTGACATCCGTGTGGATGCAAATGATGTTGTTTGCATCATTTTGGTCTTCTCTACACTTATTTCCATTCCAAAGGTTCTGGAGGTGGGTTCAAGCCTCTGTAGCAGCTGTTCAAGTTCTTGTTCCTCTCCAGCCAATCCATCAATGTCATCGACAAAACGGAGTCTGGAGATTGCTCTACCCCCTATGCTGACAATGCCTTCGTGATCTGCAAAGGCATCTGACATGATGCGCTCTAGGAAGATGTTAAAGAATGTTGGAGAGAGTAGGCATTTTTGAAGCACGCTGATTGTTGCTCTGAACCAGTTCCCGATGGCGCTGTTGTGGAGGACTGCACTGGTAGCCTTGTCATACAGACTTTTGATGACTTCAATAATGTTAGGGCTGATGTTGTACACTTTCATGGTTGCCCACAGAGCTGCATACCCGAATCAGTCAAACGCTTCTTAGTCTACAAACACATGATATAGATATTGTTGTTGCTGTAGGTATTTCTCGCAGATTATTCTGAAGTTGAAAATCTGATCAGTGGTACTTCGCCCTGCCCTGAACCTTTCTTGTTCTTCAGCTATGATTTGTTCAGCTCAGCTTGGGGTTTCAAACTGTTGAGTATTATTTTCAGGAGGACTTTGCTGGGATAGCTGATGAGGCTGATGGTGCGGTAGTTTTCATACTCCTGAAGGTTACTCTTTTTGGGAAGAGTGATGACAAGCGACTGAAGCTATAGTTACAGAAGTTACACAAGTAGCATGCCCCAGTTCCACTCCTATGCTATTATACAATACTGTATTATTTAAAATGTGAGGGAGTTACATAATCGTGCACGCCACACCCTCCCCTATCCTCACCCTCACCCCCACCCCACCGCCACCCTCTTAACTTCGTAAGAAGCTTACAGTGGCACTCAGTATAATAAGAGACAGATAAGATTTTTGTAAACTAAGTAATTTACCAAACTCTTAGCGTGAAAGCCTCTTAGCGAAGGGAGCAAAGCGAACTGATCAACAATATAAGACACTGTCCCGCTGCCTTTACGGTGTTCTGTCCGCCAGACGCAGGGACATTTACCTGAGCTGGGCGCCTATATAGCGGATCTTCGATAGCACAATGGTACATAACACAGACCTGTATGTGTATCATAGATAGAAGGGATCTGGAAGGCGGCGAAACAGAATCGCTGCTTACAACGGTTTATTCCCAAACGGCAAGCATGCGATACCCGCCGTTTCGTGCCTGGGCCAAGGTCACTACATCGTGCTTTCGCAAAACCCCTGGGTCATATGCAGTGACTTTATACCCATGAACGGACTGCCAAACACACACACACACCCACACCCACACCCCACACACACACACTCACCCACACACAAAGCACGTACGCCTTCTCTCCTCACAAACGCACCTCACAACACACACACACACATACACACACACACACACACACACACACAACGCCTCTCACACACTCTCCCCAAACACAGACACAAACATTATTCTAACATGCCATATCACACTTCAACTCCTTGACAAACTTTGTTACCGAAAAGAGGAAATGCATTCATTGTTAGCATCAAACATTGGCCCTCAAGTCTCTCTGTACTGTCGTGTCACTGCTTAACCTTAAAAATTGTTAATACAGGAAAGAGACATAACACATTGATAAATATTTACTTACTCGGATGAGAGTACAAACCGAGGTCAAGTCTGTGCATGCACGCATTCCATCGCACGGACTTTAAAGATCCTGAGGCTTATGTCCTAGACATGATAAAAATAATAAAAATGGTATTTCTGGAAGAGTTTTGATAGTGATCAAAAATTATGTATCGAAAAGCAAAATCTTTTGTTAAAACGCCTAATGGTATATCGTCTACTTTTTTTTTTAAACATGTAATGCTGGAATGCGGCAAGTTGAGAATTTATCACCTAGTTTATTTTCATTGTTTCTGAACGATTTAAGGTCTTTCCTTGCCGATCATATTGCTACGGAATATTGGTAATGGTTTCAATTTCTCAGATGGTGATCAGTATTTTAAATTGTTCTTGTTATTGTATGCTGATGACACAGTAATTTTATCAGAGTCAGCTGAAGACATGCAGAAAACTCTAGATATTCTTAATTTATATTGTGCGAAGTTTGGTCTATATGTATAAATATTACTAAAAAGAAATTATGCTTTTCTCACGTGGTAAAGCCAGAAAGTTGCCTGTCTTTAAGTTTAATGATGTAATCCTTCAAATAGTTTGGGAATATACATATTTAGGTATCCTTTTTCATTATAACAATAAATGTCAAAAGAACTTGAAAGCCCAGAGCGTGTCAGCTGAACGTGCGATGTATGCACTTTTAAGGAAGTGTAGAAAGTTAGATTTGCCGCTTGATGTCCAGCTAGACCTCTTTGATAAATGTATTAAACCAATTTTGTTGTATAACCGCGAGGTGTGGGCTCACACAAAAAGAAAATATGTGATAGATGCAACTAAAATGTTTGAAAATGATCCTTGACATAAAAATTTGCACGCCGACGTGTATGGTTTTGGGTGAGCTTGGCTGTATTCCTGTCTCTTTGGATGCCAAATGCAGTTTACTTGGTTTTTGGTATAAATTGTGTATCGATTGTTGTAACGATCCCACAAAAATGTCGGCGCTTATGTTTCGTCTGAGCTCTTATTTGTTTTTACTAGTATGTAAAAATTATCTTGGTTAAATACTGTTCGGTCTCATGTGGACGATCTTGGTTTGTCTTTCATATGAATGCTTGGTTGTAGTTATGTTTTGAATTATTTTAAGAATCTAGTCAAACAACGCCTGAGAGACCAGTATTTGCAAATCTGTCATCAGGACATAAATGAGCATAGCAGTTATATTATTTACAGAAGTTTCAAAGAAATGTTATGCTTTGAGGATTATATAGTTAATTTGTCACCATTTTTAATACTAAATCTATTAAATTTAGACTGGGTTGCCACAAACTTCCGATTCAAACTCAGATAATAAATATTCCAAGAGAAGAAAGGCTGTGTTCTTTGTGTGATTTACATGAAATAGGTGATGAATTCCATTATTCGTTTAATTGTTTTAATCTTCTTTTAAAAGACAACAGATGTTCCCTATTGCCATGATATTTTTAGTAATCGCCCAAATGTCTTCAAATTAAATCAGCTAATGAAATCGAAAAGCACACTGATAAATTTAAGTCGTCTTATTGGAATAGTATTTTCACTTTTTAAGTAGTACAGCAATGGTTGCTGTTGCTTTGTTGTTGTTGTTGTTGTTGTTTTCTCCTCAAATGTTTTAATGCTGTTTAGTGGTTATGCATGTGTGCTTTACTGTTCTTACATTCTTTACATTGTTCTTTCACTTCTGTGATGACTGTTGTTTTTGTTTTATCTTGCATATTTATGCGATCGTTCTTTTGAGTGCATTTTGTTTTCCAGGTATCACAAATGTTTGAACATTATTGTTGTTTTTTCGTTCAGGGTACATGTATATGTTATTGTTTTCAGTTAGATGCTGCTGTGTCTTGTAATATAGTGCCGTTCTTGCTGTCATTAGGTATATATTGTGTATCCCTATACATCCATCTTCCCCCCATTGTCTGGCTGTACGACCCCCTGGGCTAGGAGCCTAATTTGATATTTGCTGTTTCATCGTTTGTTTGGTTAATAAAAGGACAAAGTTCAAAGTTCAAGCATGCGTTTTGCACAATTTCTTGATTTTTCAACACCCATTATATTATTATGTTTTAATTTGAATACCTATGTACAGGTGTGTGTATGTGCGTGTGTGTGCGTGTGTGTGTGTGCTTGTTTTACTTGTTAAAAACAAAGGTTTGTCTTAGATTATTCATTGTCTTAATGTCTTAACGTCCAGTGGAAGGGTGTTCTGGGGTTGCAGAGTGACTGAATGTTTTACAACATCACCAACACAAAAACCTATGTATTTTGAATTCATTGGGTAATACTGTGTTTTGAATTGACTAGCAGTTTCTATCAAATTCGATCTAAAGTATTCACAGGCACGTGGTGTAAGATGTTGAGTATTATGTGTGTGCGGAACAAAAAAGCTGCGCAATAATCAGTTGCAACGAACTAGCCGGTAACGGCTCCTGCAGCTAACCCGGCGAACAACACACACCGCGAGGGGAATCCAGATTCAGATGCAGATGCAGCTCCAGATTCAGACCGAGTGTGATTTCTATTCAATTCAATTCAATTCAATTCAAGATCTATTCGCCAAGTGACATACATACAGTTATAGTATACATGACACAAAGAATGCTTTAGATCAGCGGCAGACATGCACAAGATACATAACAGACAAATAAAGCATAGATCTAGTGCGACCTATGCACTATGAAGACACACTAGAGTGCCCTTGCAACACACCTCGATCTATGACGAAGTGTGTCGAAGGACGAAGTGCTTGGCGCTATCGCTAACACGTGGAACGATAGGTCTGCAACTGTCGCTGCAGTGTCAGTGCATCTGGTGTCAAAACATGCCATGGAAAAATCCCAAGCATTATGCTTCTGTCGGAACAAACTATAATTATTTTGACGTCACGTGACCCTTACTTCATCAAACATCCCTTCACACACTTATCATAAGAAATTCGATCGCTTGTGCCATCCTCCTTCTCCGGTTTATAGGTTTAATATTATTTCTCATGCATCTCTTCTTCTTTCACCATTGGCATCATCATCATCATCATCATCATCATCATCATCATCATCATCATCATCATCATTGTCGTCGTCGTCGTTGTCATCGTCGTCGTCGTCATTATGAATCATGATTGTCTTCCTCCCCCTCCCCCTCGTCATCATCCTCTTCGCCATCAGCAGCAGCAGCATTATCAGCAGCAGCAGCAGCAGCATCGTCATGATTATACGTCCTCCCCCGCATAATCATCACCATCATCATCATCATCTTCATCATCATCATCACCATCGTCATCGCAACCATTTCCTCGCCCTTAGAAAGGCATACCACTATAACGGACGGGGGGAAAAGGTGGGGAGTGAACCTCGTGACCCTCGTCACAGGAGACAACCAAAACATTACGTTGTGGCAGTCCCAGATGTTCAGGCCCTTGAACCTTTCTCACCGGCACTGCCGTTCTATCATCCGCACTTTAGTTCAGCCACAACCTAACTGATCGACCTGGAGTTTTCACTGAACTGGCGACCTTGACGCTAGCCGAGTGTCAGAGATCTACCAAGCATAGGTTGTGTGCAGGCCTATGTTCACAACAGCCTCTGACATTAAGATTGAGGTCAGCGTCGCTTTCGGGCTGCCTACCTTTGTACGTTTATTGGCACCCCTGTAGCGGCAAAAAGTCAGATATTGCGTGAAGAGCCTTCTTCTACGGCTCTTGAGTAGGCTGGCGTGGCAGTGTAGCAGTTGAAAGGTTGTAGCAGCGTAGTCCAAGGCAGGACTTACTTGCCTTGTCCACAGGCTAGAAACCCGCTAAATAAATGAAAAACAAACGTAAAGAAGCAGGTGAAGTTAAAACACAAACAGGCACGTACGGTCACTAAAACACACAAACACACGAAAACACACACACGCGCGCGCACAGCCGAGGTTACACAGTATTATCATGACTTTCCCGAAATGCCAAATACGTTGTGCTGACAATGGGTCATATTTCGTCCCCATTTTTAAGTACTTTGAAGTGTTCGAACCCTAACCCTAACCCAGCCCTAACCCTAACGGATCATTGTTCTGACCTCAAAACAAGTAGGCATGTCAATACATGTTAAGTACATGTTCACTGATGTGTCCAGATAACACCGTGTAAACAAGGACGCGCGCACACACACAC
>CM072523.1:44091548-44099048 GCA_036898135.1 Oncomelania hupensis | reverse complement strand
ACCGGAGTACCCGGAGAAAACCCAAGAGACGTCGCCCGAGTCGAAAGTAAATAATATTCGGAGAAACATAACTCCCAGATGCTGGATCGATCCCACACCTGTCGGGCGCAATTGGTTTCTGGCATCGGACAGGGCAAGTTAGTCCCGTTTTATCCCACTTGGCCACAACGCTCGCTTAAAAAAAATATATAAGTGTGGCAAGTAATAACTTTGCTCATAAAAGCATGTCTATATAGAGGGCCAAAGGCTGATAGCCTGCGATGCTATCACTGATATACTATACTATACTATACTATACTATACTATACTATACTATACTATACTATACTATACTATACTATACTATACTATAGAAGGGCTAATAAATAAAACGTTACCACTGTTATATTCTTGAATTTCCCCCCCCCCCCCCCCCAAAAAAAAAAAAAAAAAATTTAGGTATATCACAGAGAGAAAGGAAGCACTGAAATTTCCATCCCAATGGATCGAAACAATATACTGTGGAAAAAAGACTGAGAATTGTGGAAGCAAATTTTGAATTAAAATCGGTAGCCCAAGATGGACTTTTCCGGAAAGAAATCCCCCAAGCAGACTCACTATCAGGCGTCTTCTGCAGACATTCAAGGAAATAGGGCGTGTGTACAATGCAAATAAAAGACATAGGGATCGGCCAAGGTCTGTGTTACGATTGAGACGCGTACAATAGCTCTGAACATTTGATTTTGCAAAGCATGCGATGATACCTTGTATTTAATTTTGATTTGATTCTGCGCTGTTGCTAGGGAAAGATGTGCATAATGTTGATAGTTTTCGTCGATCGATATTGTGTAGTATAGTTGAAAACTTTCTGGAAATGCTTGTTTATCATCGCATCGAATGTTCCAGGTATTTCTGGCGATAGCTGGTCGAATCCAGTAAATTCGTAATCATTCTATGACGTAAGGCAGTGTGACGAGTTTTATTTTGATTGGGAGGGGAGAAGGTGAGGGGGGGGAGCGGAGGAGTTATTGCGTCATTCTGGAATGTTCTAAGATATCTGGATTGCAGAGAGGCTATATATATGTATGTCATGCACTGCCTGCTTGCGAGGAGTGATTTTCGGAAAGTGATCTTGTATGCAGTTGTTGGTGTTTGTTGAATAAAGTTGGAAAACTTTATACGACGACTCCTGTCTGGTTGCTAAGTGAACAGGCTGTGTGAATAAACGAATTCGAGTTACACATATCAAGATTCAAGCTTCTGGGCTGAATCGACTTTTTATAATTTCTGTAACAGTCTGAAAGGACAGTCCTCAACATTGAGACCGTGAGAAAACGTTTAGAAGAATTACCCAGAAAATCGACCAAACGTTTGTTAATTCAAATTATGCTTACACAATCCTTACCCTCTTTTCCACAGTATATTGTTTTCCATCCATTGGGATAAAAAAAAATTCATTGCTTCGTTGATAATATACCTGAAAATAAATTTTTTGTTTGTTGTTATTTTGGAAACGGCAAGATTCAAAATGTAGTAACATTTTATTGCCCCACCTTGTATACTATACTATGCTATCCTGTGTAATGCTATGCTATACTATACTATGCTATACTATGGTATGCTATGCAGTACTATACTATATTATACTATACTATGCTATATTATACTATACTATGTTATGCTATACTATGCTATGCTATGCTATACTATACTGTGCTATGCTATGGTATAGTATGCTATACTATGCGATCCTGCGTTATGCTATGCTATAACATGCTATGCTTTACTTTGCTATCCTGTGTTATGCTATGCTATCCTGTGTTATGCTATGCTATACTATGCTATCTTGTGTAACGCTATGCTTGTTATACTATACTATAATATACTATATTCCTATCCTATCCCGTAACTCGAAGGTCGTAGGGGCGCCACAGATGATCGTTTAACCAGCGTACTCCATCTTTCCCTGTTCTCAGCAACCCTGATTGTTTCGCTCGGTGTCAAACCAGTCCATTCTCGAATGTTGTCCTCCCACCTCTTTTTCGGTCTCCCTCTTCTTCTACCTCCTTGCACTGTGCCTTGCAGGATGGTCTTTGCAAGACCTGATGATCTGGTGACGTGACCATACCATGGGAGTTTCCGTTTTTTCACCACTTTGAGCAGGTCATCGTGTTGTCCAATGGCTTGTGCAATGGTCTGTCTGACTCGTCGTTGGTGATGTGCTGGGTATAGGAAATGCCCAGAAGTCTTCTGTAGCACCTCATCTCCATGCTTTGTATTCTTCACACTTATTATACTATACCAGAGAGAAAGGAAGAAGAGAGAGATCACTTCGCGATATCGCCTCTATGAGAAGTGATGTACGGTGGAGGAGTTACGTCCCTTCAACCTCACATGGGCTTGCTTTCGGTTCTTAGTCTCTTGTCTATATATGGGGTTTTTTAATTATATTTTTAAAAAATGTTTTAGACCGCGATTTTCACCTTTTGCTGTTGAAAATGTTTGAAATAAGGCTTTTCAAATTTGAGAAATTTTTTTTATGCACATCTGTTTATTTTTTCATGACTTGCTGCCTCTTGACCGTAAGGGTGTTATGAGCGGTTCCTAAACTGTAACCCGTGATATAGGTGGCTTTTGCATTGTTTTGTTGCTTGAAATAAACAGGATGTATAAGATAAATTGAGTTAAAATAAAAATAATAGTAATATAAAAAAAAAAAAAACACTAGTCTAGAATATGTGTCATACATGCGTAATTTATTCTTTGTTCCGTATGGGGTTATACAGCATACGGATTGATTGGCAGTTTTAGTGTGTATAATTTGTGCGTGTGTGTGTGTGTGTGTGTGTGTGTGTGTGTGATATAGAAAGAGATGGAGATCGAAATATAAATAAAGATAGTGACTAATTCGAAACGTAAATCTAGTTGTGAACACGGAAATTCATTTATTTAAAAAAATATGCTTCGATTGATTTCAACATAATAATTAGGGTACGTAATAATTATACTCTCTCTCTCAGACAGTCTTCTCTCTCTCTCTCTCTCTCTCTCTCTCTCTCTCTCTCTCTCTCTCTCTCTCTCTCTCTCTCTCTCTCTCTCGTATTTAAAAAAAGGTGAACAAGGCAACTTTCTGTGATCACAAATGAACCCATCCTAACCATCCTGCAATCAACCCTATATATTTCATTCAAATTGACAATACATTCAGTGAGTCTTGTGACAAAATAAAAGGTTGGCATCTGTATTTTATATTAGAATATTCTGCCACAACCTCATTTAATTATAACAGGATTCGAAGTTGAGGAATTACAGACACAGTTCGGTGGACAGCAAATAACAAGCCGCTGAAATTTTGCTTTTCTCATACTGTCTTTACAATCTCTTTTTTTTTTTTTTTTTTTTTAAGTAGCCTTGGAGTTAACAATTGCAGAGAACATGACAATAGTGAGCTAATTAGTGCGGCAAATCAAGTTGGGTTACTTAACAAACATCACATTAATCACGTTTATACCAAGACTTTGCAGTGCACCAGAATCGTTTTAAATCTAGATCTAGACAGAGGATGACACATGACAGCAAACGGCCAGAGGGCACCCCTTTTTAGTTCTACTGTGGCTTATTGACACTGACAATGACAGTAGTGAGTAGGCGTACTTTTTATTGATACTGAACTAAATTCAAGTTAATTATCACTAAGTACTAACCCTACACACAACCTTTATTAATTCCTTGGGCTAATCCAAACCGTTTCTTACACGAAACATCACCTTAGTTCCAATCCGTCTTGTATCATTGACAACCATTCATTGACAGGTCTTGGTCATCATAATTCATTCATATCATGATTCTTGTCTGTCAGAATAGATCTACAATTTCTTCAAGAACTTAACCGTTCTTCTTCCTTTGGGAAACGAAAAAAACTCTTCCCCTTGCATGCAGCCTTTAATCGTGCATTTGTGCAGTTCAAAGTTGCACAGTGGTCACCGTAACTGCTCCTGCGATTTTTTTCCCCCTCTCCATCAGATCTTCGCTCTGTGAAGCAGGCCTTTTCACACATGTTACAATCAAGTCGCATAACTCTTGACGCGTCATCACACCAATGGCGTCACTGCGCGGTCTATATATTCCTGGTCTATGACTATACTATACTATACTATACTATACTATACTATACTATACTATACTATACTATACTTTACTATACTATGCTATATTATACTATATTATATTGTGCTATGCTATATTATGCTATACTACAATATGCTATACTATACTATACTTACAATACTATACTATGCTATCCTGTGTTATGCTATGCTATACTATACACTATACTATACTATACTATACTATACTATACTATACTATACTATACTATACTATACTATACTATACTATACTATACTATACTAAAGGATTGGGCGATATATTTTGTCTCCAAGACATAAGCGTTAAGCCTTGGCCAGTCTCATCCACGTTGTGTGCATCTTGATAGCCCAATGCAGGCCTGCATGGAGATCACAATAGAACTGTCTGCACTTTGATGAAATGCAGTTGTTGCGGCAAGCAGCATTGTGAAGGCGACTGTGGATTTGAGGGAGGAGGCCTCCTGCCCCATTTTCACCCTCTCCCCCACTCTCCGCCCCCCCCCTCTCCCCTTACTCCTCCTCCCCTTTTGCCAGGTTATTTTAAAAAAAAAAGTATGGCAACTGCTCTGTGGGTTCGGGCAAATAGAATAGACCCAACGTTTCCCGGCGTGTCGTAAGAGGCGATTAACAGGGGTGATGTTAGCACGGCATCACTGGGCGAAAGTCTTCTACACAGAAGTCACCGGCCAGGGCGGAGGAACCTCACGTTACTACAGGTTCAACGACCACGTGCTCAGGGCCAAGGCGAGCCACACTGTATTCGTGGATTTCGGCTGTGGCCAACAGCCTGGAGAGGATTGGGCCCTGCCAGGTCTTTTTTTGCCCAAGACACAACACATGATGAGGCTATCCACTAATTCCATGCCGGATCGGTCGTCGCCCGGCTACACAAGGACCGCGCCTTCCGTTGGCCACCAGGACGGAGGTGAAAAGTATGCTACTGATGGACAAATTAGCAAGATCCGCACGAGAAACAACATCGTCATAGGAACCTGGAATGTCAGGACCCTAACTGCGGAAGGAAAATTAGAAGAACTGGCCCACGAGCTGGACCACTATCGATGGAACGTTCTAGGTATCAGCGAACTGCGCTGGAAAGGCCTAGGTGAAACAACGACTGACAAAGGCCACAAGCTCTATTTCAGCGGTAGAGATGACACGCACGAACACGGCGTTGGATTCTTGGTCCACAAGAACATTCTAGCCACTGTCATGGGTTGCCGCCCAGTCTCCAGTAGACTCATTACCATCCGTCTGAGAGCAACCCCTTTCAACATTACCATCATCCAGGCCTATGCTCCAACATCAGACTACGAAGACAGCGAAGTGGAGGATTTTTATGAAAATATACAGGCGGCCCTTGACCAAGTGCCGAAGAAGGACATAGTCATAGTGCAAGGCGACTGGAATGCCAAGGTTGGCCAAGATGCGCAACACAACTGGGGAGACACATGCGGACCCCACTGCAACAACGAGACAAATGACAGGGGTCTGAGGCTATTGGAGTTTGCCAGATACAACAATCTGGTACTGGCAAACACGCTTGGTCTCCACAAAAAATCCAGACGATGGACATGGCACAGTCCCGGCGGGGAACATCACAACCAGATCGACTACATCATGGTCAAGAAACGCTTCAGATCAAGCATCAACATTGGCAGGACACGCACTTTTCCAGGAGCAGACATTGGAAGTGACCACGATCTCGTGATGATGTCTTTCCGGCTCCATTTGAAGAGAGTAAATACAGCAAAGTGCACTAGGCTGAAGTTCGACCTGGACAAACTGCAAGACCCGGAGGTGGCAAAAATATTTCAGGCCACAATTGGAGGGAAATTTGCACCACTGCTTATTTTTGGGGCAGGCGAAGTAGATGTCAACACCATGACCAATACCTTCAACTCAGCTGTAACAGATGCCGCCACTGAGATCCTTGGCAAGCACCGACCAAAGAAGAAGCCGTGGATCACACCTGAACTTTTGGATCTGTGTGATAAACGAAGAGAGTTAAAAAAGAAAAAGAACACCTCACAGGGAGCTGATGTCTACCGAAAAATCAACAATGACATCCGAAAAGGCATGCGCACAGCAAAGGAGAACTGGATAGAAGATCAATGCCAGGAAATAGAGAACAATCTGAACAAGAACAACAGCAAGAAGGCCTACCAGACTGTGAAGCGGCTGACAAGTGTTAAACAGCCCAAAGTCTCCACTATCCAAAGCAAGTCTGGCATTTGCCTTACAGAAGAACAAGAAGTCTTGGACAGATGGACAGAGTACTGCTCTGACCTTTACAACCATACACCAAATGGAGACCCATCAGTTCTAGCATGTCCCGAGAGCAGAGAAGAAGAAGAAATCCTCCCAATTCTCCGGGAAGAAGTTGAGGCAGCAGTGCAATCGCTGAAGAAAGGGAAGTCAGCGGGAGTGGACAACATACCAGCGGAACTGCTACAAGCAGGAGGAGAAGCGATGACTGATGCTCTCACCATTATCTCTAACAAGATCTGGCAGAGTGGGGAATGGCCTACACCATGGACCCAGTCGCTTGTCATCACTCTTCCCAAAAAAGGTAACCTTCAGGAGTGTGAAAATTACCGCACCATCAGCCTCATCAGCCATCCCAGCAAGGTCCTCCTGAAAATAATACTCAACAGGTTGAAACCACAAGCTGAACAAATCATAGCTGAAGAACAAGCAGGATTCATGGCAGGGCGAAGTACCACTGAACAGATTTTCAACCTCAGAATAATCTGTGAGAAATACCTACAGCACCAACAACATCTATATCATGTGTTCATAGACTTCAAGAAGGCATTTGACCGAGTCTGGCATGCAGCTCTATGGGCAACCATGAAAGTGTACAACATCAGCCCTAAAATTATAGAAGTCATCAAAAGCCTGTATGACAAGGCTACCAGTGCAGTCCTCCATAACAGCGTCATCGGGAACTGGTTCAGAACAACAATCGGTATGCGTCAAGGATGCCTACTCTCCCCAACACTCTTCAACATCTTCCTAGAGCGCATCATGTCAGATGCTCTTGCAGATCACGAAGGCACAGTCAGCATAGGGGGCAGAGCAATCTCCAATCTTCGTTTTGCGGATGATATTGATGGATTGGCTGGAGAGGAACAAGAACTTGAACAGCTTGTACAGAGGCTTGACACCACCTCCAGAGCTTATGGAATGGAAATAAGTGCAGAGAAGACCAAAATGATGACCAACAACACCAATGGCATCAACACGGACATCAAAGTACAAGGCCAATCCCTCAACACAGTGCACAGCTTCAAATATTTAGGAGCCATTGTGTCAGACAATGGGTCTCGACAGGAAGTCCTCTCCAGGATCGCACAAACAACTGCTGCCC
>CM072523.1:43999048-44089048 GCA_036898135.1 Oncomelania hupensis | reverse complement strand
CTTCTAATAGCGATCTTCCTGCCTTTACACCACCTGTTTGAGTGATAGATGTGTACTTGTTGTGTGTGTGAGAGTGGATGAAACAAGTGAGCGTTTATGTTGGTCCAGATCGCCGCGCTTTGAGCCTGATTGGAGATATGGGGAAAGGCGCGTATATAGCATCCATTATTATTATCATTATTATCATTATTATTATTATTATTATTATTATTATTATTATTATTATTATTATTATTATTATTTATTTGCAAGACCCACCAGCTCAATTCCTATGTGAGCAGCACTGTTTAGTGCCTCCACATTTTGTTTGCTGCGGGCTATTTATAGCTGCCCTGCACCCTCCCTTCCAGTGAAAGGAAGCATCGGCGAAGCTATTTATAGCTAGCCTGGCTGACCTAACCTCAAAATCTAAAAAGCTTTGGTAGAGTCGCTGTGAAGATGTAGCACGCAAGCTGAAAGTCTTTCTGCTGAACGCTTACATTGAGACCTATGTGCGAGATGTAGCACGCAATCTGAAAGTCTTCCTACTGAACGCTTACATTGAGGTCTATGTGCAAGATGTAGCACGCAAGCTGAAAGTTTTCCTACTGAACGCTTACATTGAGGTCTATGTGCAAGATGTAGCACGCAAGCTGAAAGTTTTCCTACTGAACGTTTACATTTAAAGAGACCCACTTTGACCACGTCCGCGCTCCCCATTCCTCACCCACCATATCCCCACTCTCCACACCCACATACCCGTGTAACATTCACAGTCAATGTTGGCCCACTGAAAAAAAACATTAACAAAACAATAGCTTCCAACAAAGAACAACTCTTGCAAACGCGTAGTTTTGTGTTTTTTTTATCCGTAAATTCGGTAGTTGTATATCCTATTATAATAGCGGCCGCTCTAGCGCTGAAAACATCATCTAGTAGATCGTAGAGCGTGTTTGGTGCGCCGTGAAACAGGGGGCAATCATTCTCTGCCTGAACAGAAAAGGGGACATTCCAAACTTCAGAGGTTGGTTTGAGAAACAAACACCATCTTTATCTTTGTTTTCCTGTATTAGCAACGCAAAGTTTAGGCTACGCTCATTTTAGTCAAAGGTAAAAATAGCTTTCAAATGGTGGCCCTTTAAATATGGCGAACATCTGCCACATAAACTAGAAATGCCGAATAAAGCAGCTTCGCAGAGGCGCTGAGCACATCTCCTTTTGTCGACCTTCATTTTCCACAGCTGAGGTCGCCCCATTCCCCATGGCGACTTGCATATAACACTGCGGCGGCCAGACGAGCCGACCAGCAAGTTCTTCAGCGGTGGTCAAACCTGGTACAGCTCGCGCCTGCTCCAAGGAGACGTTCAGATTCCGGCCGCCGTTGTTCCTCAACTTAAAGGACTTTCCGGCCTTGTTGGCAGCGTCGCCCGGCAGACTAGAGCGATGCCGACACGAGACCCCACCAAACTTCAACCCTTCATCTTTTCCTCTCCTTGGGCACCCCGGACTGTGCCAGCTTCGAATGGTCGACAGGTGCCGCGTCGCTCTGCTGCCAGTCCCTCTACAATTCTTATTCTTAAACAAAAAATATCTCCAGATGACTATAAACGGATCAATATTCAACCTCTTACCGACAGTCTAAATATTAATAAAGGTGTTTTCATGCACAAGGTCCTTTCTGGCAATGCACCTTCCAATCTCTCATCTACTTTTAAAAAAAACTGCCAGATCGTCCACAAATTAAATGTTCCAATTCCAAGAATTAATCTCTTCAAAACTAGTCTACCTTATTCCGGTTCCATTTTGTGGAATAACTTTCCTGAAGATCTCCGCATTCCAGCATCTAAATATACATCATTTAGAACACGTCTCTTAAAACACATTACAAATGAAATACACATTAATTGTTAATGTTGTTGATTGATACCAATTGATTTCAATCGTTTGAAAATTATTTTATCTAATGATGACTTTATTTGTGAGTGTTCCATGATGTGAATGGTATGATACTGAGTTGTATTTAATATTGTTATGTTGTTGTTTGTAGATTATAGTCACACGACACTTTCGCATATAGGTGACTACTGGACCGATTTATACTGACACCAGCGGGCCAGTTGTTGGTAAAGGAAAAAATAATATGATCACACGTTGACCAATCCGGGATTCGAACCAGCGACCTTTCGGTTACTAGCAAGACGCTCTCACCAACTGAGCAACCCGGCCCCTCAATATTGTTAAAGCCCCAAAGGGCAGGATGTACAAAAAAATGCGCATCCAGCGTCTACTCATTTACCCTTGCAAAATAAAATCGTTATCTTATCTTATCTACTCCTCGGCTGCCCATATCTTTTACTACAACAGAAATTGTTGTGGAGAGTGGCGACCTTCTGACTACAGGCGCTTTTCGCCGCCAGCGTTTTTATTTGCCTTCCTACCTTCCCTGACGCGGCATCTGCAAGGTCCTATGGCTTCATCGGCACATCTCCTCGAGCACTCTTCAGAAACACGACTTGCTTTCTGGCCTCTTGCGCATCTTCCAAACCAGCGTCGCAACTGCTTCGAGCGCTCAACTTACTCGCGTCATCTTCATTACACACTGCTTTCTTATATCAATTTGACATCGTTTTTAAAGTCACCCTATACGCTATGTGTCGGGGAGATAAATCTACTAAAGAAAGAAAGTAGTCATCTCCTTGCGCGCTTCAGGCATTATTCGTAGTTCGGTTTTCGCATTCCGATCTAACGTTTAGGTTCACGTTAACTATTACACTTTATTATTTTCTTCTCGCTGGTGAATGTCGTCGTTTTGTTGTTTCAAAGGTTTGTTTGAACAATCATGTTTTAATAGTGAAAACACGACAGTTCAACCCAATTGCCATATTTCGACCTAGTCCTTCGCTTTGTCTGTGTCTGTCTGTGTGTGTGTCTGTCTCTCTCTTTCTTCACGTAATAATAATAATAATAATAATAATAATAATAATAATAATAATAATAATAATAATGGTGATGATGACGATGAAGATAATAATAATAATAATAATAATAATAATAATAATAATAATAATAATAATAATAATAATAATAGTTCAAGACGACATCTATTCAACCATCAAACATCCCTCTACAACAGACTAATCTACGCAACCATCAAACGTATTTTCTTCTACAAGTAACAACTTGCATCTGTATGAACGTAGGGAAAGATAGATATATAGATATTCAGTGTTTATAGGGTCCAGCGGACTGCCAAGAGCCGAATCAGCACCACACAAAATCCCGTAGGGAAAGCCGAGAACTGTATTATTCCTGACTCCACCTTTCTGTTGATGCCACGAATTTCTGCTTTTTTTAACTTCTTTTTTTTTCCTATCGTAAATTGTTGCATACTCACATGACCCGAAGCATCTAATGGACGAATGCGTATGTAAGTGGTAGCCCAATTATAAATTCGGCTGCATGTGGGTCAGTGGATCTCCGGCAACTATCTTTTCCAGATTTAATAAACGTACACAAAGGTCGTTGTTGTATCGTTCAGATTGTGAATGGGGTTTGACGTAAATGCATCAACGTGACTCATATTTTAACTCCTTGCCTGCCAGGCATGTTTCCACGTTTGTGCCAGACATTTCTCTGGCACCGGAAAGAAAGTTCAGTACCTTAGGTATTTAAGCTACTGTTCTTTCAATAATAGTTGTTAAATAGACATATTTCATATCAAATTAAAGGTAAAAGAGTGAAAAATAAGAAAAAACCACAAAAATGTTAATTTGATTATGTTATTATTGAAATATGTGTTTTAAAACCATGTTCATCTTTTTGAAATGATAAAATAAAATAAAAATATTTCTACATACCACAGTGATGAAAGAAATCTGGAGGAATAATTCCAATCACTGAATCAGCTTCACACACCAGAAAGAAAATTTATTTAGGATCAAAATACACTTTACAGTTTGAAACTATATTGATTATTATCAGAGTTTGACACACTGTCGATTGTGCCCATCAAGATGCTTAGTAAAATGCAAAAAAACCCACTTTAAAAACGAATCAATTTGAAGAAACCACGTGCGTGTCGATCGAGAACGAAAGTAGAAAGAGTTATCTCTCTTTAGTTAAAATAAAACTTGGATTGGACTGCGCAAAAAAACGGAACGAAACGGAATACTTAAATCGACGATATATCGTAGATTGGCAAAAACATGGCGGCTCAGATCGACGATATATCGTCGACTGGCAGGCAATGAGGTTGAGTGTGAGAGTAGGGGGGGGATGGAGTGGAAAGGAGGCACTGAAAAGATCTGTTGTTGTATTAGAGCTGCGCCGTGCATCAATCCACAGGCGTCTACTTGGTTTAGTACGCAAGAGATTTGGATTAAGGCACACGCACAGGCCATAAGGAGGTGCGGTTGGTCATCTCCAGCAATGTATATATCTCACTACAGGTCCGCCTATTTCTATTTGGGCTGATTGGGGGACCAGGCAATAAGCAGGAAACAATCGCCCGAATCACAGAGGAAAGGGGCGAGGACGTGACAGAAAAAGAATCCCCACTCCAGTGCCAGACTTAAGAGACTTTCCTTCAGCCTCGGGCAGGGCTTGTCCATTCATTCCTAGGCACACGCGAGCCTCAATCATACAATCACACAATGAGGGCGATGTATTGGTAGAGAGTGTACTTATTAACGGTCTCTATTCGTGTACAGTTATATAGTCCACTAAGTAAATAAGGCTCATGCTGTCACAACAGTGTTACCTTGAGCAGCTCTTGAGCTTAAAAAAACAACAACCAAAAACAACCTATATAAGATCCAAGAAATATTAAATACATCTAAAACATAAAATAAGTGGTACTGAATGCTCGCCCAGCGCGCGCTAGCCGATGCTCAACATCAGGCAGCATGTTCGCACCTTCGGAGACGTGTAGATCGTGTGGTCGGCCTGCTACTTAATCAGCTCCTGCACGCATTTAGCCTGGCTTTTCATAGCGATGATGACGGCAAGATTTTATTGTACTTATTTATTTTATCACTTTTACATGGCGCTTTTCCAGCTCAAGAGCTGCTCAAGGCGCTGGTCGGTACAGGGTCTAACAAGCGGCCCGAGGCGCCCACCTGCCACCTTTGGGCGCATAGTCTGACACCCAGACGACTGAGCAACCTCCTTGGCGACCGGGGATGGGGAGAAGGGACCTAGTGCGTGCTGGGTTTATTTATGTTGCCGGCTGTCACGTGGGGTTTATGGGCTCTGCACAATGGAATTATGGACCCTCACGTTTATTCGGTGGGAACGGCTAGTACGTCACCCTATGAATTACTTTAATAAATTTATTTGTTTAGCTCGTTCTGTGTTAAGGTTGGGATACAGAAATAGATAGAAAAATGGTAAAAGATTACTGTCACACTAGCTTTCACACGGCTATGAATCATATGTAGTCCAGCCACTTGATAACAGTTAAAATCACACATTTATTTCTTCTACTCTATACAAGATTCTCTAAGTACTAATCTAACTTAAAATGTCTCAGTTACTGCTAATAGTTCGATCGCTGATAGTCTATGCAGCTGTTCTATCTTCATCGGGCACTTGCTAGTATATCTCATGTAGATTTGGACTACTGTGGTCCGTGTTACAGTTTCTGGAGAGTTGGACTACTGTGGTCCTGCTATGATCAGTTTAAGTGCACCTTGGCGTGTTCACTTAACTGCTAGATGGTGCGTGCGAAGTCCTTCTGTGAGGTAGCTTCTGGTACACCTTTGTCGTTGTGTAGTTGGGTTCCCTTGCCACGCTGTGGGGTCTGACAGGGTGTTTTACCGGGTCGCTCGTTCCGTCTTGTGCGGTAGAGGTTCCTCAACCAACTGGTCGTTTCTGTGGAGTGGGGATAGCTCGGGATAGCTCGGGATAGCTCGCCTGCTCGTCTGTAATATAAGAGACGAAATTCTGCACAACCCTGAATAATCGGTTTGTGCAGAGCGTCTCACTGAAAGCCAAAGTAGCCCTCAGTGATAGCTCCACATCTCTATACATAAGCGACGAACATTCTGCTACTTCCGTGTTCCACTGGAATCTCACTCTAAATTCCTATACATATATAAATATCAAACGTGGCTAACTATACACATACAGAATTAATAATATTATAAACATTCCGTGGTACAGCCACTGGTCTGCAAACATACATATAAGTTAAACAACAGTGGTTCCGTACGGGATACAACATGGCGGCGTAACCGGTCGTGTTTCGCCTCGTGGTCGGCTCTTCCACATGGTCACGCAAATTCGGATTAATAATTCACATTTATGCATAGCAAATTCCACAAACATAATTTCAACAATAATATAAATATATCACGATGAAACAGAAGGGTGTTCATTTACCTGTTTGACAAGTTCAGGCCCGTTGTGACTTGATAGAATTCTATGCTTCTAAGTCCTGCTTCCTGGTCTAAGTGTGTAGAGATTTCTCTAGCTATCTAGCTGTTCACACTTCGGTGTATTCCTCCCAACTGACCAAAACTGTGCATGGTTTGGACCCAGTCAAACTGGCTCCAACCACTTTGCCTAAGCTCTCCCATTGGTTCCAACGGTCCGATTCAAAACTTAAGTGCTGACGTCACTGCGCTGTGTGTGTGGCTCAGACTCGCAGTGTGCTGTAATTTAATTGCTGCTGTGTAATAGACTGACTCTCTACTATTACAAAGACTACACAATGCTAAATAGTCAACACGCAGAGTTAAAACTAGTCCTAACGCGACAGGCTCCCTCAACTGAAAAAAGGCGATGACTACTGGATTCGACCTTTTTCTACTACAGAGCCTAGTTTAACGCTGCACTATCCTAGGGTCCTATTTACAAGCTAAGTAAGTTGCTCTACCTGAGCTGCAATGCTGTGCCAGGTAGCTATGGACTCTAGTGACAGGGTATTACTGGGCGGGGACGAATTCTGGTGCTGTGGCCCTTAGTTGTGTTGGGTGGGCGACAGCTGCTGTGTCCTCCACGAGATGGCGACTGAGGTAGTCGGCTCCGTGGTTTTCCTTGCCGGGGATGTACTCGATTTGGAATGAGTACGCCTGAAGGGTGAGTGCCCATCGCATCAGGCGAGAGTTCAAAGACTTGGAGGCTGCCAGGAACGATAGTGGTTGATGGTCCACCTGAACTGTGAAGTGGGTCCCATACAGGTAGAGTTGGAATTTCTGTATGGCCCAGACTAGTCCAAGGCATTCTTTCTCCGACGTGGCGTAGTGGGTCTCGGCGGGTCTCAATTTCCTGCTGGCGTAGGCGACAGGGAATAGCGTCACTGCATTCTTGGGGTCGCGCTGTAGCAGTACCGCTCCGAGGCCTAAGTCGCTTGCGTCGGTGCGAAGAACGAATGGCTGAGTCAAATCGGGTAGGTGGAGTACTGGCGCCGATGTCATTCTGTCCTTGAGTGTTTGGAATGCTGTCTCGCATTCGGCTGTCCATACGACTTTGTCCGGGGCGATTTTCCGGGTTCCATTTGTCAGTGGTACGGCGATGCTGGTGTAGTTGGGGATGAACTTCTTCCGCGATGGCGATGGCCATCCATGTGTGTGTGCTGGGGGTCGCTGGTCGGTCCGTGTATTTCTTGAGGAGATTGATGTGGTGGTATCGGGCTCTCCCGTTCACCTCTACTTGGTAGACTGTCTTGGATTTCTTGGCAGTCACCCGGTACGGTCCTCTCCAAGCGATGTCCAGCTTGTTAATTCCACTTGGAAGTAAGAGTAGCACTTGATCGCCGACTTGCAGTTCTCGGTCCTTCGCGTGGCGGTTGTAGTACTTCGCCTGACGGGCTCTTGCCTTCTTCAGTGCTTCACCAGCTTTCTTCCACGTTGCTTTGAGGGTTTCCTGCAGGTCTGCGACGTACTTGGTGGCACCTCTTGGTGTTTCGTCTATCTTGGCCTCCGTCCAACTTCTGCGTAGGGCTTCTAGCGGTCCGGCTAGCGGTCTGCCGAATAGCAATGTTGACGGGGTGTAGCCTGTGGCTGCATGGGGCGTTTCTCTGTATGCGAACAGTGCCGCATTCACGTAGGTGTCCCACGCTTCTGGATTGTCGTCGGCGACTTTCCTGAGGATGGTGAGAAGGGTTCCATTCAGTCTTTCTACTTGTCCGTTGCTGGCGGGGTGGTATGGTGGTGTGCGAATGTGATGAACTTGTATCAACTCGAACACGTCTTGCATCAGGCGGCCGGTGAACTGAGATCCGTTGTCCGTTCTAATGCTGTCCGGGAATCCGACTCTGGTAAAGATGGCGATGAGTGCATCTGCGATCTTCTTGGTGTCGATCGCTGGCAACGGGACTGCTTCGCACCACATCGTACATGCGTCGACGAGTGTGAGTAGAAATCTGTTCCGCTTCTTGGTCATGGGCAGTGGTCCTACTATGTCTACTGAGACTTGCTGGAATGGCACGCCGACTACTACTGATGGTCCTAAGGTAACTGGTACGGTGTGATGTCGCGGGGAATATCGTTGACATTGGTGGCAAGATTTCACGTAGCGCTTGACATCCTCCGTGATTCCTGGCCAATAGTAGTGTGCGCTGATTCTCTGCACTGTGGCTCCAATTCCCATGTGTCCGCTGAGTGGCATGCTGTGGCCTAGTTCTAGTACTTGGGCTCGAAGGGTGGCTGGTAGTACTAGTTGGGTGTGATCTCCATCTCCTTGTCGATGTAGAACTCCCTCTTCCATGTAGAAGTCTCCCTTGTGCGGGGGTGTGTGCGCCTTGGGTAGCTTCTGGAAGCACTTCGCTATCGAGGTGTCTTCTTTCTGTGCTGTTTTGATCTCTTCGAGTCCTGGATTCGGAGCGAACTCGGGCTGGGGTGGTTGGGTTTTAGCTTGGGCCCTGGTTTGCACTGCAGCTATCTCTACCGTTTTTGGGGGCGTGCCTAAGAACACATACCTACAACCTAGCACTAGATCATACAGGGGTTTCTGTAAAACAGCTGCTTGGATTCGTCCTGTGACGTACCTACTCTCTACTTCTATCCATGCTATTGGGCAAGTAGTTGTCGGTTTCGTCAAGTCTGCTCCTTGTAAGTCGACTGTCTTGTCTGTCAAGTCCGCGCGCGATACAAGAGATTCGCTAACTATCGCGTCGTATGATAGACCTGTGTCATACAGACAGTTCGCTTCTTTTCCGTTGACCTTGACCGTGTCTGTCACCGATGGGTGATCTCCGATCGTGTGTGGCTTGTTACCGCTGCTTTGAGTTAGAACTCTGTGCGCTGGCCGGCTTTCGCGCTCTTCCCTACGTTGTGCGGCCAACTTGAAACATTCTGCGGTGGAGTGATTGTTTCTGTTGCAGAACGAACAATACCGTCTCTGTTCTGCGGGACCTCTTTTCCCGAATTCCGTGTTGGGTCCTTTATTTTGCCCAGGTCTGGGGTTATTCGGCTCATTCGCGGTGCGCTCTTCCCGGTTAGGGCTTCGTTTCTGTGCCTCTTTCCCGTTAGGCTTTAGGTCTCGCCTGAAGCTCTTGGCTTCTCCGTGGGCGGCCACGTACCTATCTGCGACCTTGACCAGACCTCTTCCAGTCTTTCCGCGCCCTGCTCTACTGAGAATGTTCTCAGCTCGGGGGTCATGGTTTCCCGTAGCTGTTCCCATACTAACAGTTCTGTCAGTCCATCATACGTCTTAGCCGTGGCTGACTGGCTAATCCACTTATCCAGCGTTGTGGACAACCGATCCGCGAACTGCGCATAGCTCTCTCCTTTCACTCTCCGGTTGGTGCGGAATTTTTGCCGGTAGCATTCTCCTGTTAGTTCGAATCCCGTTAGGAGTGCCTCTTTTACTTTGTGATAGTCAGTCACTCTGTCAGTCGGTAGCTTACTGTAGATGTCATAAGCCTTTCCTCTAAGCCCTTGACTAAGCTTGAAAGACCAATGAGTGGGATCTAGTTTGTACTCTGTTGCTAGACGCTCAAACCTAGTCAGATAGAGATCTAGACCTTCCTCTCTCTCATTGAATGTTCCCAGTGGAAATGACATTCCTTGTACGGTTGGATGCTACCTCTAGCTGATCTGAGTGGGGAGGGGTTGAGGAAGAACTTGAAGCTCCTGATCCCAATCTTCTTAGCTCTAACTCATGCTGTCTTTCTTTTTCCTTTTCTTCCCTCTCTTTTTCTTTTTCTGCCCTTTCATACTCCCATTTCCTAACTTCTGCTTCTCTCTCTGCTGCTAATGCTGCCTTCTTCTGTTCTACTTCTAATTCTAGTTTCTTCTGTTCTGCCTCTAATGCTAATTTCTTTTGCTCTGCTTCTAATTTCTTGGCCTCTCTCTCTGCCTCTAATTCTGCTTTTTTCTGTTCTCTCTCTGCTGCTCTCTCTGCTGCTTCGAGTTTCTTAGCCTCTCTCTCTGCTGCTCTCTCTGCCTTAGCCTCCTGCTTCTCTACCTCTGCATTGATATACGCAATTAGGTCTGCCCCTGCTAAGTGTAAAGCTTCTCCCAATTCCTTGAAACGCAATCTCAAGGCCACTGGGTCCGACATTTCCAAACGTGTCTATGAACACCCTCTGAATCACGTGGAATACCGAAACACTAGCAATATTGCAATTCAATAAAAAACAATGCAAAGACAATTAAATTCGTAATCAATAATAGAATAAAACAAGAGTCAAATGGCATACAACAGTTATTTAAGCAAAACCTGCAAAAGAACAATGCAACATACAGGCACAAAAATATTTGAAGCAAAAAAGTTTTTAACTAAAGAATAGTGCACCCAACTGATCAGTCCTTGTTACCACTATTCTAAGTTATTCTACTACTCCTACTGTTATCTAATTTTATTGTACTTAGATCCGGTTATACCCAATTCCTATTATACACAGATCCTGGCAGGCTCGCCAATTAAAGTGTCACGTGGGGTTTATGGGCTCTGCACAATGGAATTATGGGCCCTCACGTTTATTCGGTGGGAACGGCTAGTACGTCACCCTATGAATTACTTTAATAAATTTATTTGTTTAGCTCGTTCTGTGTTAAGGTTGGGATACAGGAAATAGATAGAAAAATGGTAAAAGATTACTGTCACACTAGCTTTCACACGGCTATGAATCATATGTAGTCCAGCCACTTGATAACAGTTAAAATCACACATTTATTTCTTCTACTCTATACAAGATTCTCTAAGTACTAATCTAACTTAAAATGTCTCAGTTACTGCTAATAGTTCGATCGCTGATAGTCTATGCAGCTGTTCTATCTTCATCGGGCACTTGCTAGTATATCTCATGTAGATTTGGACTACTGTGGTCCGTGTTACAGTTTCTGGAGAGGTGGACTACTGTGGTCCTGCTATGATCAGTTTAAGTGCACCTTGGCGTGTTCACTTAACTGCTAGATGGTGCGTGCGAAGTCCTTCTGTGAGGTAGCTTCTGGTACACCTTTGTCGTTGTGTAGTTGGGTTCCCTTGCCACGCTGTGGGGTCTGACAGGGTGTTTTACCGGGTCGCTCGTTCCGTCTTGTGCGGTAGAGGTTCCTCAACCAACTGGTCGTTTCTGTGGAGTGGGGATAGCTCGGGATAGCTCGGGATAGCTCGCCTGCTCGTCTGTAATATAAGAGACGAAATTCTGCACAACCCTGAATAATCGGTTTGTGCAGAGCGTCTCACTGAAAGCCAAAGTAGCCCTCAGTGATAGCTCCACATCTCTATACATAAGCGACGAACATTCTGCTACTTCCGGGTTCCACTGGAATCTCACTCTAAATTCCTATACATATATAAATATCAAACGTGGCTAACTATACACATACAGAATTAATAATATTATAAACATTCCGTGGTACAGCCACTGGTCTGCAAACATACATATAAGTTAAACAACAGTGGTTCCGTACGGGATACAACATGGCGGCGTAACCGGTCGTGTTTCGCCTCGTGGTCGGCTCTTCCACATGGTCACGCAAATTCGGATTAATAATTCACATTTATGCATAGCAAATTCCACAAACATAATTTCAACAATAATATAAATATATCACGATGAAACAGAAGGGTGTTCATTTACCTGTTTGACAAGTTCAGGCCCGTTGTGACTTGATAGAATTCTATGCTTCTAAGTCCTGCTTCCTGGTCTAAGTGTGTAGAGATTTCTCTAGCTATCTAGCTGTTCACACTTCGGTGTATTCCTCCCAACTGACCAAAACTGTGCATGGTTTGGACCCAGTCAAACTGGCTCCAACCACTTTGCCTAAGCTCTCCCATTGGTTCCAACGGTCCGATTCAAAACTTAAGTGCTGACGTCACTGCGCTGTGTGTGTGGCTCAGACTCGCAGTGTGCTGTAATTTAATTGCTGCTGTGTAATAGACTGACTCTCTACTATTACAAAGACTACACAATGCTAAATAGTCAACACGCAGAGTTAAAACTAGTCCTAACGCGACACCGGCACCCACCCGTCCAGGACATGAGCGTCAGGATCTTTAAAGTCCATGCGATGAAATGCAAGATGTTCTAAGTGCCATGACGATAATGATGATGATGATGATGATGATGATCATAATGATGGTGATGACGACGGCGACGACGATGATGATGATGATGATGATGATGATGATGATGATGATGATGATGATGATGATGATGATGATGATGATGATGATGATGCATCAAGGTTTATTCATCAGATTAACATAAGTTGTACTGATCAATGATCAATGATGATGATGATGATGATGATGATGATGATGATGATGAAGATGATGATGATGATGATGATGATGATGATGATGATGATGATGATGATGATGATGATGATGATGATGATGATGATGATGATGATGATGACCGCAAGCTTGATATACTGACACAGAAAGTCCACCCATTGCACCAAGGTACCAGCGCACTCAAGATACACCTCTAATCTTCGCTGCGTAGCGTGAACAGGATATATCGTAATATCGCCAAGATACGCATTCTACCCGCTTCAAGCGCTATAGTGACGGAAAAAGCACAATTTCACTGTAAATACATACAAAATGTTGCTCTACAACATTCCGCTCTTTCCGTCTCAAAAACCCAATTGCCTTGTGAAACAAAGTGAGGACACTATCCGGCGTCAACAAACGGTTCAAAAACATTCTCAAACGGTTCGTAAAAGACAGTTGACCTAGAAACTAATACAGTTTGACCTAAATCATCCCCTAGAGGAGACGAAACTTACATTTTTCTATGTTCATGAGTTCACTGCAGTCAACTTGCGCTTTTTCCGTGATTTCGCAGGTAGCCTCGTCCGCTTATAGCGGACTCAAGTTATTATCTTGAGGATGTTAGGATACTATCCTGAAGCGCTACTCAGCGGTACTTTCAACTGTATCTTGAAAGCGCTGGTAGCCATGCGCATTACCTCGACAGTGGGGTTTGGGGCGACGGCCCGACCAACTGACACACTGACAGACAACCGGATTTCTACTGAAGGCTGGTCTATGATTTGAAGTACCTGTCTACCGAAACTCCACAAAATCGCGTTAACCGTTTTTGGAGATATTGAGCAACGCGTGTTTACCACCAAAATTACTCTAGTGACCTTGACCTTTGCGAAATATGATGGCAAGGGTGCGGGGAGGGAGGAGATGGGAGCGAGGAGGGGGGGGAAGGGGCAGGCTACTAACGTAGGTGATCTTCCTATGAAGTTTGGTCAAAATCCGTTCAGTAGTTCCTAACATAGGGCTTCCAGCGGACCGACGGATGGATTGACACACCAACATTTGGCTCGTTCTGATTCCCCCCCTCCCCACCATTCACCCCCCCCCCACTCCATTTGAAAGTATTTTCCGATAAATCTGGGAATATAAAAAGACTTGAGAAAAAGGACCAACAAATCCGGTCCTCTGGAGTCGTTGCCTCTCCGTAAATTACTTGCTGGCTCTACCATCGCACAAAGAAAGTATTCGGAAAGACGTATTACGAAACATCTTTCTGGCGCTCTCTCGTGTTGATCTTGGCACTTTTGATCCTTCTAGCCAACCATACAACACATATCGATCATTCTCGCTACCAGTAAAAACTTCTTGGCGCTGTAGTAATAGCTGCACTTTTGATCATTCTCGCAGGCACAAGTCGATTTACAGTGAAATCATGTGTAGTGATAAAGAAAATCGGAAAATCGTGATTTTACACTGTTTTGCGATTTAAAATGATGCAACTGCTTTATTTTACTCTATTTTTTTTTGGTATGTTCGCAACAGCATTACTACGTCTTCGGAAAAGATGGATCCATCATTATTTCTGCATCGGCAGGATTGCCTTCTCAGAGTAAATAAACATGAAGAACTCGCAAGTTATCGGCGATACTGTGGAAACAAAATAGTACAAGCGTTGATTCAAGTTTTTAAAGAATTCAATACTCCTGCTACTGCCACTTCTTCTACACATACCCTGCGTTTTGGGGTAAATAAAAAACAAATTTTGGACACACAATCTTTGGAAAGACCTTGCATTTATATATAGAAAACTATTTCTTTTAAATCACTAGTTTTCAAGCGAATCCTGGAATCCCCTAAATAATAAAAGAAACATTTCTAAATAATACATTATTTCACTCGATCTGCTAAATAATTCATGATATAGCTAAATAAGTCCTCATATAGCTAAATAATTCCTTACCTAAATAATTCATTATTTAACAACAATGCTTTATTTACGTATATCATGATTTGTTTACCTAAACAATATATTATTTAGGTAAATAATAATTTATTTACCGACAAAATATATTATTTAGTGAAAACGTACATTGTAAACAAATGATTATTTAGGGGAAAAAATGCTTCTAAATAAAGATTATTTAACGGAAAGTGTTGAACATTGGACAACACGATGACCTGCTCACAGTGGTAAAAAAACGGACACTCTGATGGTATGGCCACGTCACCAGATCATCAGGTCTTGCAAAGACCATCCTGCAAGGCACAGTACAGTGCAAGGAGGTAGAGGAAGAGGGAGACCGAAAAAGAGGTGGAAGGACAACATTCGAGAATGAACTGGTTTGACACTGAGCGAAACAATCAGGGTTGCTAAGGACAGGGAAAGATGGAGTACGCTGGTTAAACGATCATCTGTGGTGCCCCTACGACCTCCGAGTTATGGAATGGGATAGGATAGGATAGGTTGAACATAATGTGAAAGGATAGGGAGAGATGGTGCGACGGAAGGGGTCCACAGAGGAAGGAGGATGAGAAAATAGAAGAACCACCTAGCCCTCTTTGTCCATTTCTTGGCCCATTTTATTCTCAAGCAAACTAGCAAACAAGCAAGCAACCTGTAACAACATAGCAAGGACACATAAATGCATACAAAAATAAGTAAAGATACATTAAACATGCATTACATATTAAGGTCAAAGAAAGAAAACACCGATCTTGACCAGAAATTCTTTGCCTGAATGAGCACCAACCATATAACATTGATAAGAACACTGCAGTCATTCTGAGTTCAAGTATTTATCGTACAAAAAGAACAATAAGAATTCAGCAGATACTGAATTCAGACATTTATAAATAATGCAAAAAGACAGTATGACTACAGCAGTGAAGCTGGATTCAAGCATTAGTACAGTATAATCACACAAATCATCCATTTAAGGCAAAAACATCAATCATGAATACAGAGGTTGTGATGGATACAAAATGGCATGGCGTAAGACATGGCTACATTACATGATTATTGCTTTAGGTCCAGCGGATTCTTCCGAGCCAAATCAGGACTGGACAACCCCTAATCCGCATAAAAGATCTGCTGAAACAACCCTAGTGGTAAAACTGAAAGCTCTCCACCAGCCCGTCACTTTACAATAAAGACATCCCACCCAGGGGACGCTGAGGTTGTACTCTAATTTATCAAACCCCCGTTTACAAAAACAAAATAGAATACAAACATCATTATAAATTATCAACAAAACACAGAGATATAAAATGCCTACATTGCTAAATAATAATATCATAGGAAGCCCTAGTGACCACCTGGCAGAAAGCGTCCAATATTCCCAAGCTGATCCAACAGACCTCATACACAAATAAGGAGTCTTGTCCCGGAAGAGTTTTCAAGAAAAAAGGTAGGAGACTGGTCCAGCGAAGAAGAAGATAGTATATCAGATTGACAGAACAGAGCAGGAATGAGAAAGAGCAAATGAGAAAGACAGCGACAGTGGGAATTTAAAGCACTAAATTTCCAGAAAGTGGGGATACTATTTATACTGAAACTCCCGGCACCCCAACGGGGGTAAGACTATGTTGTATGGCTACAACATAGTTTGGTGGCCCCAGAGAGACATAAACAATATCATGTAGAGATACGCAATCCAACGCTTGTTGCTGGATTTAGTAATACATACAGACAGTGATACATCGTATCATGAAACAAAATTAAAACAATTCATCGTATCATGAAAAAAATTAAAGCAATCAAAATACAAAGGCACAAAACACCAACCTCAGGGTGATGAAGCCTTATCTACCCATGGTGGTCTGAGGCCATACAATGGTTCAGCACCGGTGCACCCTGTAATTTGCATATACCAGATTGAACAACTCCATTAGAAGATCAACCACTAACAATATCATTCTAAGTCCTCAGCTAAATAAAAAACAGAAAACGTCCACCCAAATATACAACAAGACATGTGTCAAAAAACAAATAATAGAAACAATCCACAATCCCTAAACTACATACTGGGACCACAGCTAGTCCGGTACTTATTTAAATTCAATGACTGGCCGACCACGTGGTCTCAACCTACCACAATAATTTTTAATCAAGAACGGGGAACAAACAAAGGTAAGATAAATATTTCTTTCTTTTGTTTTGTAAACAACAGAATCCAAGGACATATGCAAATAGGACTCAATCAAACTAAACAAGCACCATCATCTTAAGCCTTCAACTTACAAAAGAAGCAATCCTATAAAAATACTCACACTGTTTTCATACTATTAATTATCATCAAAAATGCCACACAATTAACATTGTACATACCTCATACTAGGGGAGATGTTTTCCTCCAAGAAGAAAAAACCTCATAATTCACTTAGCCTGTTTCTACAATATGGTGTTCCTGGAACCGTGTGTTAGGTGGGGGATTTCTGGGAAAACCTCCACACAAAAATATAGTCCTTAACATCAAATTCAAATCGTCCTTCTAAATATAGACTTTACTTTTACATCATAAATAGTCAAAAAAAGAACCCTACCTAATAGTATCAAAACCTTGCACTTAATGGCCAAATCAGAATTGCTATCAATTTACAACTGGAATTACTACAACAAAAACTGACCACACAAAGACATGTCCAAAAGGGGGGAGAGGGGGGGGAATTTGTCTATCAGCATAGTCCAGCAATGATAGATATTGCCCGAATAATTTACAAGTCTGCAGTTGGTAAACTTCTGTAGTACTGTTATACATTTTGTATGATTATAGTTCAACTTTAAATTGTTATATTTAATGTTTGTGTACATGCGTGAGAATGACTGTATGGTCTAAAATCGCATTATGTGAAAAGACGTTAAAATAAATTAAAATAAAGCCGGTTAAGCCAGTCAGGCCACTATCTGGTCCCAGCTGCACTAACAGTACTGGAGAAAGAGAGAGGGGTGGAGGGAGAGAGAGAAAGAGAGAGAGAGGGAGAGAGAGAGAGAGAGAGAGAGAGAGAGAGAGAGAGAGAGAGGGAGAGAGAAAGATAGGCCTACTTGGACTGGGCTACCTTCAGTACACATGCTGGTACCTTTACATTACATTACATGATTATTGCTTTAGGTCCAGCGGACTTGTTCACTCAAGGCTTCTTATGTCCATATTCGTCCAGGTCTAAAATTAGTTCTCCAAGGTCTATATTTTCCCATGGTCTATGTCATCTCAGATTAATATGGTTCGGTCGATAATATTTTGGGCAAGAACACTCGAAGATTAGGGGAAAAAAAGTTTCTAAATTTGTTTACTATTGTCGGATACTATACATAAATAGCCCCATAGATTCAAACAACAACAACAACAACAACAACAACAACAACTACTACTACTACTACTACTACTACTACTACTACTACTACTACTACTACTACTACTACTACTACTACTAAATATCTATCTCAGACCCACGCAAACCGAGCTAAAATTGAGTGTGTTTTTTAGTGTTTTTTTTTTTTTTAAATATGGAAGTCGGTTGAAACAGTAAAAGCGACGGGTAACTTGAAAACAATGTGAATTATGGTTTGAAACACTTACTGCAAGCATCTACACTCTGTCTGTCTATCTGCCTGTCTGTCTGTCTGTCTTTCTCTGTCTTTTTCTTTTTTCTACCGGATCATCTATAGCGTTCGAAAACGTAAACCATTTCTACGACGGCAAAGAGAGTGTGAGCTTGGCATGAATAAATCTCCTTTTAACAATAACCTGCCCCTAGAACATTTCAACAAAGGAATTGCAGCTAAGCTCCCAGAAATCTCTTTCCCAATAACCCTCTGCCCCCCACCTTCCTCCTCGAACCGCATGCCTCCCCCAGTTTACTAACTGTTACCATGACATTCTGGCGTTCTAAAAGCAGGCTTTGTGTCTTTGGCCCCGGGCAGTCAATGGATCATTTCTCACACTCCGATCCGTGCTGTCACAGATAAAAACATTATATGGAATGTCATTCAGACAGCAAAGGCCACTGACACAAAAAGCTGCTGTGGTGGCTAAAGTTTCTGCATTGCAACAACAACATTAAAGTACGTTCAGGTATCTTTAAGATACATTTAAAAAAAACAAATCTGTTTAAAATAAGCGGTAAATTAGGACTGCCTCTAAATGATGAGTTGAAGTATGTGTAAACTAAGTATACCATCAAAAAAGGTGCAGCCGATTACAAACAGTGATTCTGGACTGTAAGCTAGCTTAAGTTATACGATTGAATTTTAAGATGTCCTGATTGTGAATTCAGCTTGAATTGTATTTACCTGAATTGAGTTGATTGTTAATATTGTTACATATTGTTGTGGGCATTTAGTTGTGTATAGATCGGGGTTTTCAGCTAGACAAGGGCGGTAACTGTTTTGTAGATACTGGGTTGGGGGTCTTGATAGGGGTTGAGGGTGGTTTAGTATCCCATGTTCCTGTGAGTGCGTGTTTGTTGTTGAATAAAAGAGTGTGATTGTCATCTGGCATTTTGTGTTAGTTTCTTTCGTTGAGTTCTATCCTACCACTCGTTGTTTTGAGCTGAAGGCCGCGGAACCCGCTCGGGTGACGCGACAATATAATATATCTATATATATACCCCTTGGGGTCATGAGCAATCTTGCCACTGTAGATTGTTCTAACCTATAAAGGGAAAAGTGAAAGCCCCAGTTGAAAACCTGTCTTTCCTTTATAGGCATGACCGATTCACTGCGGCAACAGTACCCCCGTTGGAGTGCCGGGGGTTTCAGTATAAATAGTATCCCCACTTTCTGGAAATTTAGTGCTTTAAATTACCACTGTCGCTGTCTTCCTCATTTGCTCTTTCCCATTCCTGCTCTGTCCTATCACTCTGCTATACTATCTTCTTCTTCGCTAGATCAATGACCTACCTTTTTTCTTGAAAACTCTTCCTGGACAAGACTCCTTGTTTGTGTATGAGGTCTGTTGGATCAGCTTGGGAGTATTGGACGCTTTCTGCCGGGTGGTCACTAGGGCTTCCTATGATGTTATTATTTAGCAATATAGGCATTTTATATGTATGTGTTTTGTTGATAATGTATAATGATGTTTGTATTCTATTTTGTTTTTGTAACCGGGGGTTCGAGTAGTTGGGGTAAAGCCTCAGCCGTCCCCTGCGTGGGATGTCTTTATTGTAAAGTGACTGGCCGGTGGAGGGCATTCAGTTTTCCCACTAGGGTTGTTTCAGCAGATCTTTTATGCGGATCGGGGGTTGTCCGGTCCTGATTTGGCTCGGAAGAGTCCGCTGGACCTAAAGCAACAATTAATCAATCAATCAATCAATCAATCTATATATATATATGACCAGCTGACAGACAGACAGACATCCATCTCTCTCTCTCTCTCTCTCTCTCTCTCTCTCTCTCTCTCTCTCTCTCTCTCTCTCTCTCTCTCTCTCTCTCTCTCTCTCTCTCTCTCTCTCAAACATTATGACGAAAGAAATAAGGAACCGTCCTATATAAAAAGCATAACGCATGCAGCATTCATCATTGATAATGATCTGTAGGACACTCTCACCCTCCCTCTATATTATGTCTTTCCTTTCTCACACAAGATAGCGATCGAATATTAAAAACACCGCCTTATCAACAAGCATCATTTATAATAATTATCTCTGCCTGTCTGCCTGTAGGTCTGTCCCTAATTCTTTTTCTTTCTCCCATTCTCTGTCTCTCTAATCTCTGTCTCTCACTCTGTCTCTCTTTCTTCCTTTCTCAGTCTGCTGTCTTTCTACCCCATTTCTGTCTCTCATTCTCTCTCTTTCTCTTCCAATCTGTCTGTGTCTCTCTCTCTGTCTGTCTCCCTCTTCAAACTCCTTCTTCTTCTCTCTCTTTCTCTCTCCCATTCTCTCTCTCCTCTCGTACCACGCAACTCGCACCCCATTTTCTCATCCCTGGGTTTTTTTACGCTTGACACGTTTTATCAGACAACCAATCTTCTTTTCCAACTGTTTCTATTCCTTATACAACTAGCTCGTCCCATCGGGATCTTATAACTAAAAATTAATTTCTAATAACATTATTCCAAGAATATACCTCTGTTAATTTTTTTTTTTACAAATTAAAGACTAGATTAACTTTATGAGTTCACGTTCAAGAAGATTTGCAAGTCTTCTTCTACAATTCTACTAATTTTTTTTAGTCTTCCATTACTTCCTTGGTAGTAACAAAATCAATGTCATCATCATCATCATCATCATCATCATCATCATCATCATCATCATCATCATCATCATCATCATCATCATCATCATCATCATCATCATCATCATCATCATCGTCATCATCACCCCTTGGGGTCATGAGCAATCTTGCCACTGTAGATTGTTCTAACCTATAAAGGGTACAGTGAAAGCCCCAGTTGAAAACCTGTCTTGCCTTTGTAGGCATGACAAATTAACTGCGGCAACAGTTCCCCCCGTTGGAGTGCCGGGGGTTTCAGTATAAATAGTATCCCCACTTTCTGGAAATTTAGTGCTTTAAATTCCCACTGTCGCTGTCTTCCTCATTTGCTCTTTCCCATTCCCGATCTGTCCTACCACTCTGCTATACTATCTTCTTCTTCGCTAGATCAATGACCTACCTTTTTTCTTGAAAACTCTTCCTGGACAAGACTCCTTGTTTGTGTATGAGGTCTGTTGGATCAGCTTGGGAGTGTTGGACGCTTTCTGCCGGGTGGTCACTAGGGCTTCCTATGAATGTACTATTTAGCACTATAGGCATTTTATATGTATGTTTTTTGTTGATGATTTATAATGATGTTTGTATTCTATTTTGTTTTTGTAATCGGGGAGTTCGCGTAGTTGAGGTCAACCCTCAGCCGTCCCTCGCGTGGGATGTCTTTATTGTAAAGTGACTGGCCGGTGGAGGGCATTCAATTTTCCCACTGGGGTTGTTTCAACGGATCTTTTATGCGGATCGGGGGTTGTCCGGTCCTGATTTTGCTCGGAAGAGTCCGCTGGACCTAAAGCAACAATAAATCAATCAATCAATCAACCATCGTCATCATCATCATCATCATCATCATCATTATCATCATCATCATCAACATCATCGTCGTCATCATCATCATCAGCAGCATCACAATCATCATCATCATGATTTTCTTCTCTTTTTGTCGGGAATCAGAAAAAGCCCGAAGTCTGTGAGTCTGGATTATCGCAAAGATACAAGGAAATAAAATAGTGTATTGCCAAGTGAACCCAAGAACAATACATTTGGCCAATCATGCGGCACCATAAACAGCAGGACACATACAACACGATGAACAAATTGACAGCACAAAACAATTTTAAAAAAAACAAAGACAAGAAGATGAAACGACAAAGGAACAACTTAAAGGAATTTGATCAGTAAACTGTATAATTCCCATTAAGGTAATAGTAATACTGATAATACTAGTAATACTGGATGCTATATACGTGCTTTTCCCCAAATCACCAATCAGGCTCAAATCGCGGCGATCTGTACCAACATACACGCTCACATGTTTCACCCACTCTCACACATACACACACACGCACGCACGCACACACACACACACACACTCACACACCAAACACTCAAACAGTTGGTATAAAGAAAGGGAGATGGCCATTAGGAGACGGAAAGGAAATCGAAGTTTTACTTTTGAAATTTTAAATTGACTGCATCCAGTGCCATTATCCAAGGAAGGAAAGAAACCGGAGTTCCCGGGGAAAACCCTCGGTGACCTCAGTAGTCTCGTACCTAAGTCACATTAATTCGCCCCTTGCGGGAGGTCGTTGGGAGTAAAGACCTTTGCTAAACCATTTTTTATTCTATTCTAAAACAACAACAACAACAATAACAACAACAACAACACAAAAGTCTGGAGAAATTTAAATGAGTTTTGGTATATACAGATACTTCAACTAATGGCTCAACTGCAATCATTCAGTGTCTGTCAGTCGGCCCGTGTTTGATAGTTACATGGGTCCGAATTGGACCTTTCTATTCACAACACGTGTTTAATATTATTTCAAAAATGATTTGACCGATTTGGATTAATTTTACAAAGCATATAAGATATATAACGGCAATGACGATGACAATGACGACGACGACGACGACGATGATGATGATGATGATGATGATGATGATGATGATGATGATGATGATGATGATGACGATGATGATGATGAAGAACAACAACAACAACAACAACAACGAAACAACAAGGAGGCGGATGAAGAACAAAACAAAAAAGAGGGAGATTTGTTAGTTAGGTATTCATTGCTTACAGGGTCCAGCTGACTGCAAGAAGCCGACTCAGTACCACACAATCAAGACCACAACTTCGCTGAAAGAGGACTCACCCCTAATCCGCTTAAAAGACCTGCCGAAACAACCCTAGTGGTAACACTGAAGGCAATCCACCAGCCGGTCACTTTACAATAAATACATCCCACACAGGGAACTCTGAGGCTATACTCTAATTTATCGAACCCCTGTTTACAAAAACAAAATAGAATACAAACATCATTATAAAATATCAACAAAACACATACATATAAAATGCCTTCATTGCCAAATAATAATATTATAGGAAGCCCCAGTGACCATTCAGCAGAAAGCGTCCAATATTCCCAAGTTGATCCAACATACCTCACACACAAATGAGGATTTTGTCCCGGAAGTGTTTTCAAGAAAAAAGATAGGTGACTGGTCTAGCGAGGAAGAAGACAGTATAGTAGATTGATAGAACAGAATAAGAATGAGAAAGAACAAATTAGAAAGACAGCGACAGTGTGAATTTAAAGCACTAAATTTCCAGAAAGTGGGGATACTATTTATACTGAAACCCCCGGAATCCCCACAGGGGGAAAAGAGGGAGGGGTCGAAGAAGAAGAAGAAGAAGAAGAAGAAGAAGAAGAAGAAGAAGAAGAAGAAGAAAAGAATAACAACAGCCTTTCATTTATTTTATATTTGCACTTTCGCAAAGGTCAAGGTCATGGGAGTTCATCATTTTCTAAGCACGTATATCAAAAATTGGAAGGGCCCATTTTGATCAATATTAGCTTGCAGATAGTTCAAAGAGTCACGGTCAGACGTTCCACGTTTTTATTTTGCTTGCATCGCATATAACCTAGACAGGAAATGAACACTTTTGAACAATATTTTTTTTCTTAAAACTATGTGTGTGTATCTGGACATACATCGTCCTTTTGAACTCTTCTTCCTTGTCAACATCTTGATCTTCCCGGTCCTACTCCTCCTCATCATCACCACCATCATCGTCATCATCCACAGTTACTGCTTTCAAGACAGGATTGCCATGTAGTCCACAGGAAATGCCTCAAATTACGTTCTAATCAAATGGCCAATTTCCAGCCCCACAATAGAACTCATTCTCATGGTTTTATTGGCAATATATATATACCTTATTATTAAATCCCAAAGAGCGGTTAGTCTTATATTGCTTTTTTTGTGGATTCCGACTTGTTGGGCAAACGGGTAATAAAAAACTGACTTCGATGATTATTGAATAGCCCTTTCAAGATTGAATGTGAACCAAGATTTGAATATGACGTATTATCCGCATTTTACACAAGGATCTCTTAGACGGAATTAGATATTTTATAATAGTTTATCACAGTTTTGACCTAGGGTAAAAATTTAAAAAAAGACATTTTAAAGGGACCCACGTTGACCACGCATGCGCGGCGGATCTGTTTACCGTTCACAGTGAGGGTTGCGCCACTGAAAAAAAAACTGGCAACAAATAAAGATAAAAGGTAAAGGTAGTCCCATAGCCTTGTGGCCGTAGGGGAGCGTGATGTTGGAGATCACACTTATCTTGGGCCAGCGTAATGAGGGTGATGCCCATCTCTCTCCCTCGCTGCTTTACCTTCCCCACCCTTAAGAGAGTAGGTACTCAATCACAGTTGAGTCAACTGGGGGCGTTGTCATTTGTCGCTTCACGTTTTGCGGTCACCCATCCAAGTGCTAACCGCACTTGACGTTGCTTAACTTGCGACACAGTAGCGAGTGCTCCAACCACTGCGCTATCCGACGTCCCTATTTGCAACAAATAGCCAGCTCTTTCGACAATATAGTTGTAGTTGTTGTGCCTACTTATAGCAATCGCTATCTACTTTCCTAGCGCTAATATCATATCACCCAGTAGATCGTAGAGCGTACTGGAGTACCGTTAAACCGGGGAAATCACTCCCTGTAAGAACAGAAATAGAAAATTCCAACGTTAGCGGTTGGTTTGAGCGACGACAGGACGCTGCCATTGTGTAATGTAATAGCAATGTGAAGGTTGTACTCATTTGCGCCAAAAGTAAATAGACCCTTCCAATTGTGGGTCCCCTTTAAGCCGGGAAAATAAGGAATTTCACATAGAGAGTACATCCGAACCAGGTGTTGCCCTCCCTTTGCTGGATGTTGCAATTATCGGCCCGCTGCATGGTCTACTAGAGATAAGTACGCACTGTATTGAACAATGCGACACACACACATACACACACACACACCCACACTTGCAATTCATCAGAACTGGGTTTATTTAAGAATGTAGGAATCGGAAAGTGATTTTTTGACGGAAAAAATGCAAACTTCTTCTAGAAATGTAAGAATCCAAGTCAAAATTGGCTTCTTTCCGTCTAAAAAGTTGACCTAGTTACCTAGTTCGTCTCCTATAGGCGACGAAATAGGTCGACTTTTCTTCAAAATTTCTCCAAAAATGGACTGTATTTTCTCCGTCCCGGATAGAGCACTCCTGTTTTACTTAAAACACTCTCATGCACTACAACTGCACTCCCATGTACTAAAAGAGCACTCCCGCGCACTTAGAAAAAAGTGGGTTCCTGGAAAAAAAAGTGGGTTCCAAGCAAATAAACCCATTTGTTACTAAGAAAGACAAGGTCTGCTACCCATTTTGTGCGCTTTTTTGCGTTCACAAACACACACACCCACACACACACTGTAGCATCTCAAGCTGCCTAGCAATGACAAAACAGAGCGACGCCAGTGTAAAACAAGATGGGGAGCCAGTTCAGATGTATTTCCAAACACTCACGTCACATACTATTGCCGGTAAAATAAACATTTTCGAAAGGGTTCATTCTCTTGGCGGTGTTGTGTCGCTGCTTTATCCTAAAGAAGACCCCCGTTGGGGTGCCGGGGGTTTCAGTATAAATAGTATCCCCACTTTCTGGAAATGTAGTGCTTTAAATGCCCACTGTCGCTGTCTTCCTCATTTGCTCTTTCTCATTCCTGCTCTGTTCTATCAATCTGCTATACTATCGTCTTCTTCGCTAGACCAGTCTCCTACCTTTTTTTCTTGAAAACTCTTCTGGGACAAGACTCCTTATTTGTGTATGAGGTCTGTTGGATCAGCTTGGGAATATTGGAAGCTTTCTGCCGGGTGGTCACTAGGGCTTCCTATGATTTTATTATTTAGCAATGTAGGCATTTTATATGTATGTATTTTGTTGATAATTTATAATGATGTTTGTATTCTATTTTGTTTTTGTAAACGGGGGTTCGATAAGTTGGGGTGAAGACTCAGCCGTCCCCTGCGTGGGATGTCTTTATTGTAAAGTGACTGGCTGGTGGAGAGCTTTCGGTTTTACCACTAGGGCTGTTTCGGCAGATCTTTTATGCGGATTAGGGGTTGTCCGGTCCTGATTTGGCTCGGAAGAGTCCGCTGGACCTAAAGCAATAATAATGTAATGTAATGTAATCCTAAAGAAGTAATAGGAAAACGAGGAAGGAGAGGTCACGATCTGAACTATTTGGAAGCCAAAAATGATCAAAATCGGATCAATAAATTATTAGATATAGCGCAAAAAACGTGTTTAGAAAATTATAAAGCACAATGACCTTGACCTTTAAGAAAGCACAAACATGAACGACGATCCAACATGCTTAGCAGCAGTTAAATATGCACGAAGTAAAAGTGAAGAATTTGGGAGGCAAAAGTCCATGGTATGAAATTCCGTGATTCAACATTGTGAATCCTGCCGCCTGCCGCCTCATCATGCTTGTTCTGTTTGAGGACGAAGAGATGTCCTACATGGACTTACTCTGTTTTGTCACCACGTCGCACAAAGGTAGCAGATGGTATTTTGGAGGATTTAGGACGCTGTACACAAGGGATACAACCGTCATTTACAAATAATGGTCAGCGCTGTACTGGGTCGTGTTAGTGTTTGGATGTGTTGATTATGGCCGTGGGGGTAGTGCAGCTGATGTTGATGTTGATGGTGGTGGTGGAAGTGGTAGTGGTGGATAATATTACTAGGGATGGCGACGATGATGATGATGATGATGATGATGATGATGATGATGATGATGATGATGATGATGATGATGATGATGATGATGATGATGATAATGAGGATGAGGATGAGGAGGAGGATGACGACGAAGTTATTGGTGACGATGAAGAAGAAGAAGAAGAAGAAGACAAACAACAACAACAACAACAACAACAACAACAACAACTACTACTACTACTACTACTACTACTACTACTACTACTACTACTACTACTACTACAACAACTGCTACTACTACTACTACAACTACTACTACTACTACTACTACTACTACAGCAACTACAACTACAACAACCACTACTACAAGGAGGAGGGGAAAGGAGAAAAAAAAGAGGAAAAGTGGGAGGAAGGGAAAGAGAAGAAGAAGAAACAAGGAGGAGGACGAAGAGGAGAAGGATTTATTAGCGACAGGAAAAAAAAGCAATACACAATGTAAAGAAAAAACCAAGACAACGAAGACAGAGCGATGCTGCTTGGGGGAGGGGAGGAGGGGGGGAGTACAATCAATGTAAACAAAACAGAATCCGAGTTTAAGAACACTTACTGAAGAAGAAGCAGCAAAGAAAGCGAAGAAAAAGAAGAAGAAGAAGAACTGTACAGTTGCAGCGTCTTGAAGTGCAACATAACAAAAGCTCACCAAGAAACGAATGAACATAGAAGTGTAACACGTCTAAACCCACTATTGGCCAAACCACAGTCGGGGATCACCATCCCAGAAAACAGGGGTTAGGAACCTAAATCAACACTGAGCTATCGAGGTAATCATACTGCTAAGAGGGACAATAAGGGGAAAATGACCACTTTTACTTTGTTCACCACGGGATTTGAACCTAGGTCATCAGTGTGCCAGCCGAACGCTCTACCACTGACTGAGATACCGCGGTGGGTGAAAATTAGGGACTAATCCGTACATCAATACAAAAGGAACGCATGGGTATGCTTTTCAACGTTTTGCCAATACTAGGGGAGGAAGGGAGAAGGAAGAAGAGGAAAAGGAAGCGTAGGAGAAGGAAGAGAAGAGGAGAAGGAAGGAGGGGAAGGAAAAGGAGGAGAAAAAGGAAGAAGAAGGGAAGGGAGAGAGGAAGAGGAGAAAGAAGAAGAGGGGAAGGAAGAAGAGGAGTAGAAGGAAGGAGGGGAAGGAATAGGAGGAGAAGGAAGAGGAGGGGAAAGAAAAGGAGGGGAAGGAAGAAGAGGGGAAGGGGGAGAAGGAGAAGGAAGAAGAGGGGAAGAAAGAGGATGAGAAGAAAGAAGAAAGGAAGAGGAGGTGAAGGAAGAAGAGGGAAAGGATGAATATGAGAAGGAAGAGGAGGAGAAGGAAGAAGAGGAGGAGGAGAAGGAAGAAGATGAGTAGAAGGAAGAAGAGGAGGAGGGGAAGAAAGACGATGGAAAGGAAGAGGGGAGAAGAAGGAGGAGGAGGAGAAGGAAGAAGAGGGGAAGAAAGAGGATGAGAAGAAAGAAGAAAGGAAGAGGAGGAGGGGAAGAAAGAGGATGGAAAGGAAGAGGGGAGAAGAAGGAGGAGGAGGAGGAGGAAGAAGAGGAAGATGGGAAGGAAGAAGAGGGGAAGGAAGAGAAGGAAAAGAAGGAGGAGTGCAGTAGAATTGCGTCCTAAAGGTACAAACCTTAGCAGCTAGCCTAGTATTGCGCACACATCGATAACAGAAGGATGGAATGCCTTCGACATTTACGCAGCACTACTACGAGTTAACGTCAGTCAAAGCAACCAAACGGTCCCCAGCCGATTCTTACAACAGCTGTTTCGGTTAAGAAAGAAGGGGAAGAAGAAGGACGAGGAGGAGGAGTAGGGTGATGAGGAGGAGAGGAAGGAGGAAGAGGAAGGAGAAAGATAAAAACGAAAGAGGAAGAGTTTAAAATGTAAAAAAAAAGGCCAGTCGGGAAAAAAAACTCTTTCCCTTTACACCAAAAGGCCCATCCGATTCTTAGAACAGCTGTGTCGGTTAAAAGGAAAAAGAAGACGGTACATCAGGATGAGATGAAGAAGAAGGTTGGAGAAGTAATAAAAATGGGTCAGCTCATTCTGGAGATAAGGTACACAAATTGTTTTGAAAAAAAAGTGACATTCGTTGCGTTCCGACCGACCGACTACCTGTCACTGAATGATTAGCCGTGATTTAAAGTACCTGTAAACTAAAAATCAACAAAATCGGTTTAGCCGTTTTTGAGATATTGAGCAAAACGTGCTTAGGAGCAATGTGACGCCAGTGATTTTACCTTTTGTGGAGCCTAACTAGTGTTCCTATTAAGTTTTGGTCAATATCCGATTCGGTGGTTCTTGAAATAACACGTCCAACGAACAGACCAGCAGACCGACTGACAGACATTTCGCTGGTTCTGATTTCCGACCGGTTCACTGTATCCTTGTTGTGCCGTACTTTTGTTTTGTGTATATGCTTGTAGCTTATATTACGAGCATCACGCTGCTTTTAGGAAATGCACTTTATAAACGATACGTATTATTATTTTTTTTTTTTTAAATTATTATTTTTATTATTATTATTATTATTATTATTATTATTATTATTATTATTATTATTATTATTATTATTATTATTATTCCAGACACGTCTGGAAATAAACACAAATTCTATATCTCAGGTATTCCCTGACAAACCGAGCGATCCTGAAGATGTGTGCGTTCTGTCTGCATACCTCCCCTTCCCTCCCCCCACTTTCCCCCTCCCATTCTCTCTCTCTGTCTTCTCCCTCCCTCACACACACAATCTCTCTCTTCTCTCCTTCTCTCTTACTAATCCCCCCCTCCCCAATCTCTTTTTTTTCTCTCGTTCTCTTTCTCTCTATCTCCCTCCTTCCTTCTCTCCCTCGCCCTACTCTTCCCTCTCACGCTCTCTCTCTCCCTCTATCACCCACATCTCCTTTGTCGCCATCTCTCCTTCTGTACCAGCCCCTCTCCTGCTTTTCCATACATAGCACGTTAACCCTCGCCATGATAAACTGTAGCCTGAGCTGATCGAGGCAACGAAAGCCCATGAAGGTAAAAAAAATTATTTTTTTTACACACTATAGTAGTAGTGATAATAATAATAATAATAATAATAATAATAATAATAATAATAATAATAATAATAATAATAATAATAATAATAATAATAATAATAATAATAATAATAATAATAAAGAGGTCAAGCTGACAACAGCCACAACAGACTAGAACTCGTTCACCTCACAGGTCTTTCCAAACAGCGCCACGATACTTTTATTCACACGGTCGGTGCCAGGCAGACACAACAGACTGCGGGACGCATAACAGAGCAGCTTTACGAATCACGCTGAGAGCAAAGGAACCGAACCCTGCATTTGTTTCTTTCATCCTCTCGATCTAGAATAAAAACCCTAAAAAAAAAACAAAGCTATGTCTTGCACCGCTAGTTACACCGCTTCTAGTCCACAATGTACATGGCGGGTATTACGGTTTCGATTTGTCTCTCCTTCTGGGTGTCTGTCCGCGAATTTTCTGTTTGATTTCAGGTTCTTGTTATAGTCTAGTAGCGCTTCTCCAAATCAACGGCTGTTCAAGTTTTGCCGATACAGGGTTGAACTCAAGCCGACCGATTGCTGTGCCCGCTTGCTGTCTTTTGGCGCATCGTCGACTGACGCACTAGACAACTGAGCAACGGAAGGAATTCGATATTGCTGTGACTTGTGGTTTTTTTTCTGTGTTTGGATGAGTTGTTAAAATGGATATTTGTATTAGATTTAAGAAACTTGACATTCAAATTGACCATTGAAGCTGCGCAATTCTCGTGCTTTCCATTGCAGAATGTGTGTACCAGGTTGTAAAAAAGAAAAAAAAAACTTCTTTAAAAAAAAGCAACTCAAAACAATTACCCCAAAAAAAAGAAATACATTTTTATCACCCACGGCCGCAAATCTTCACCCTATCAGCGCTTCTCGTCTGTGCCAAATATCTCACTATGTAGGTATGGGGGTAATTACACTGGCAGACACGAACAGTCAGAGATAGGTCTTCTCTGACATCGCAATGGAAACGTATGACGGCCTACTAGCGCCAAAATCGAGTTTCCAGTATCACCAGATAATTGAAATTAACACGTGTTCTGTTTAATTTACAGAGATACCGGTAATCCACAGCGTTAGTTATTAATTATCAGTATTAGCGACACTTTCCTAGCAAATCCTATCCTATCCCGTAATTCGAAGGTCGTTGGGGCACCACAGATTATTGTTTAACCTGCACAATCGATCTTTCTCTGTCCTCAGCAACCCTCATGGTTTCCCTCAGTGTCAAGCCAGTCCATTCTTTAATGCTGTCCTTCCACCTCTTTTTCTGTCTCCCTCATCTTCTGCCCCCTTGCACCATGCTTTACAGGACGGTCTTTGCAAGGCTTGTTACTATGGTGACGTTGCCATACCATCGGAGTTTCCGTTTTATCACCACTGTCAGCATGTCATTGTGTTGTCCAATGGCTTTTGTGATGGTCTGTCGGACTTCGTCGTTGGTGATGTGCTGGGTATAGGAAATGCCCAGAAGTCTCCTATAGCACCTCATCTCCATGCTTTGTATTCTTCGTTGTAGATCTGCTGTGAGAGTCCATGTTTCGCAAGGACGATGGAGATGACAAGGGAGCGCAGCAGCCTTACCTTGTAATGTAGACTGATGGTCCTGTCTTTCCAAATGATCTTCAGCCTTGTCAGGGCAGCAGTTATTTGAGCGATCCTGGAGAGGACTTCCTGTCGGGACCCATTGTCTGATACAATGGCTCCTAAATATTTGAAGCTACGAACCCTGTTGAGGGATTGGGTTTGGACTTTGATGTCCGTGTTGATGCCATTGCTGTTCGTGGTCATCATTTAGGTCATCTCTTCACTTATTTCCATTCCAAAAGCTCTGGAGGTGTTGTCAAGCCTCTGTACCAGCTGTTCAAGTTCTTGTTCATCTCCAGCCCAACCAACATTGTCTTCCGCATAACGGAAGTTAGAGATTGCTCTACCCCATATGCTGACTGTGCCTTCGTGATATCTAAGGGCATCCGACATGAAGCGCTCTGACAGGAAGTTGTGGAAGAGTGTTGGACAGAGTAGACATCCTTAACGCACGTCGATTGTTGTTCTGAACCAGTTCCCAATGGCGTTGTTGTGGAAGGCTGCACTGGTAGACCTCCATCACACAGGCTTTTGATGACTTCAATAATGTTAGGGCCGATGTTGTACACTCGTTGTTGCCCACATAGCTTCATGCCAGACTCGCTCAAACGCTTTCTTGAAGTCTACAAACACATGATATAGATGTTGTTGATGCTGTAGGTATTTTTCGCAGGTTAATCTGAGTTTGAAAATCTACACAGTGGTACCGCCCTGCCTTGAGTCCTGCTTGGAGGGAAATTTACACCACTGCTCATTTTGGGAGCTGATGAAGCAGATGTCAACACCATGACCACCACCTTCAACTCAGCTATGACAAATGCCGCCACAGTGATCCTTGGCAACCACGGCCCAAGGAAGAAACCGTGGATCACACCTGAACTTTTGGACCTGTGTGACAAAAAAGAGAGTTGAAAAAGAAAAAGAACACCTCACAGGGAGCTGATGCCCACCGGAAAATCAACAGTGACACCCGAAAAGGCATGCGCACAACAAAGGAGAACTGGATAGAAGATCAATGCCAGGAAATAGAGAACAGTCTGATCAAGACCAACAGCAAGAAGGTCTACCAGACTGTTAAGCGGCTGACAGGTGTTAAAAAGCCCAAGGTCTGCACGATCCAAAACAAGTATGGCATATGCCTTACAGAAGAACAAGAAGTTTCGGATAGATGGAAAGAGTAATGTTCTGACCTTTACAACCACACACCAAACGGAGACCCATCAATTCTAGCATGTCCCCAGGACAGAGAAGAAAAAATCCTCCCAAATCTCCGAGAAGAAGTTGAGGCAGGAGTGAAAATCGCTGAAGAAGGGGAAGTCAGCGGGAATGGACAACATACCCGCAGAATCGCTTCAAGCATGAGGAGAAGCGATAATTAACGCCTTCACCATTATGTGTAACAAGAACTGGAAGAGTGGGGAGTGGCCCACACCATGGACCCAGTTGCTTGTCATCACTCTTCCCAAAAAAGGTAACCTTCAGGAGTCCTGTCCCCAATATGCTTAGGTGTTGGGGGACGTTAAATTTTATCCCCCCACCCCCCACCCCCCCACCCCCCCAAAAAAATACCGCACCATCAGCCTCGTCAGCCATCTCTGCAAAGTCCTCCTGAAAAGAATGCTCAACAGGTTGAAACCCCAAGCTGAACAAATCATAGCTAAAGAACAAGCAATTAGTTAGTTATTCATTGCTTACAGGGTCCAGCGGATTGCAAAGAGCCGAATCAGGACCACAATATCAAGACCCCAATTTGGCTGAAAGAAGACTCACCCCTGAACTGCAACCCCAGTGGTAACACTGAAGGCATTTCACCAGCGGGTCACTGTACAATAAAGACATCCCACGCAGGGGACGCTGAGGCTATACTCTAATTTATCGAATTTATTTAAAGTCTGTTCACAAATTATGTCATTTTAGACAATAAAACAAATAAACAAAATAATATAAATGATAAAGTGGAAAAAGGGAATACTAATAAATAAATCATAAATAATAATGATAAAAAGAAAACAAAATTGAAGAAAAAAAATACAGCAGCAACAACAAACCCATTAAAAACTTATACAGATTAAACAATGTAACCTAATAAAGAACCATCATCTTATCATCTAAAATACATAGAAAAACATAATTATAACAGTTTTTCTATCTGGGTACACGATATAATAGATGCGATTGTCAGCATCATCATTATCAGATAATATTTTTTTACATCAATGCCCTGTGTGATAACAGTATTAATATTATTTTCTATAAATAATTTGTTTAGACATGGGCACTGTAATACCAAATGTTCTACAGTCAAGAGCATTTGAGCATACACATTTAACGTCTTTAGAAAATTTAGTTTTCCATGGAATTCATTTTAACTTGTAGACAATTTTTGTCAAATGTCTGGAAATATTGACAAAATATTATTGTGTACTTTTTAAAGAAAATAATTTTCTACTATTGATATCAATTCATAGTAGGAGAGACTCATGTTCTGATTAACTTCAGTAGGCTTACTTGCACCATAGTTAGCAAGTTTATCAGCTAATTCATTACCCTTTATTCCACAATGAGAGGGAACCCACAGAAAATCAACTGTAATATTTATAATTAATAAACTGTTACGTTAGCGACGCGCACGATAGTACGTGTGAGACGCGCACGATAGATTGAATCGTTTTGTTTTGCAAAGCATTCAATAACAGAGTGTATTTACCTTTGATTTGATTTTGCGTTATTGTTAGAAGAAGCTTGGTATAATGTTGATAATTTTCGTTGGTCGATATTGTTGGAGAATTTTCTGGGGTTGCTTGTTTACCATCTATCGAAGCATCTAGATAGATCCACTAGAAGCTGAGAAATTCTTGGACCGTAAGGAAAGTTGTATGACGTAATACAGTGATGACGAAGTTTATTTTGATTGGTTATAATTGCGTCACCCTGGAACAATCGAACGTTATCTCGAGTATAGAGAGACTATATACATGTAATTGATGCACCTTGTCTGAAAAAGAGAAGGTGGAAAAAGCGATTGTATGCAGTTATTGATGTATGCTGAATAAAGTTGGAAAAATTCATTCGACGACTCCTGCCTTGTTGCTAAGTGAACAGGTTGCGTGGATAAACGAATCCGAGTTGCACTTATCAGGATTCAATCATCGGAGCTGAATCAACTACTGATAAAACCAACTACGAATGTAACATAAACAGTGTAAATGATATTGGATTTCAAAAATCATTTCTCTTCTACATGTAACTGAACAATTCCAATTTTGTAGCGCATACAAAATAGATTTTGAATCTACACATAACACTATGCCGAACAAATCTAATGTTAATGTAAGAACACAATTCAAAGCAATAATAATAGCATACAATTCTGCAGTAAAGATTGAAAATGTTCTCCTTAAATAAAAAGACTTTTCAATATTAAAATCTGGAATAGCATATGCAGCACCGGCATCAGAAGTTTCAAGTAGTGAACCATCTGTATACTTTTTAATTTATTGAAGCATATAGAATTTAAACGTTTCTTTACACTATTAGCTAACATATTTATTTCTTCATTTTTTTATGTAAATCTGTGTAATCTATATTGAAATGAGCCCGTAAGTGTTTCTCAAATGGGTATTTTGGGTGAAACAGGAACAGATTTCACATTACTTATACTAATACCACAATTTATCATCACTGCTTCTGTATAATCATGAATAGTCTGAATGTATGGAATATATTTTGATCTTTTGGGGATTTCGTTTTTAGGAGATACTAACACTTTATCTGTTACATAATTGTCAATATATAAACTTCTAAGAACATATTTTGAAGCAGCTAATTTACGTTGATCTGATAAAGAAAGTTTGCCTGCTTCATTATAACAACGTTGCGTATTCGTATGCACTGGTACGCCAAGAGCCAATTTTATTGCTTTACTATCTATACTCTGTGTCACGACCCACACTCAGTTTGAACTTTATATTGTTGTTTGTAGATAGGTGGTCTTCTCGCAAGTGCCTATGAATCATCGTTTTGTGTGCCTTTGAATAAGCCGGGACAAAAGTAAATGAAAAGTGTGACGTAACTTATTGTCGTAGAAAAGAGGAAATGACGAAAGAGAAAGAAGACAGGTATTTGGTCGTTACATGGAGGTCCCAGGAACAGTGAATCTAGGAGCAGTGTGTTGAATCGTTTTTCGTCCCTGCTAATCCTTTATCCGTCAACTGTACGCTTAAGGAAATACGTACGTGATATCCTCACGTAGCGGTGCCCTACGACAAGAACTTGAGTTTTCACCAGAAGTCGTTTGAGAACGATGAGGGAGAAAGAGTTCGACCTTGAAACTGGTGCAAGTTCGACTGTTTGTTTTAGTCAATGAAGATCGAGACGACTAGTAGACCTGACCGTTGACCTACCTGTACCAAAAGGAATGCTGCGGGTGAAGAGACGTATCCGACCTTAGCCGCATCACCGTATCCACGGGTAGTTGAGTAAGTGTGGACTTGGGTGTTTTCACTGGCTAGTCGGGTGTCTCTTTGTTGTCATTTATTTCTGTGGTCCGTATTTTGTCGTGTCATTGTTGGTTATCATTATGTTGTGGGGCTAAAATATTATGGGGAAGTATTATACTCGAATAAGTGATACCATATTTATTACAATCATTATTCTTCCAAGCATACAACACATTCAAGGTTGCAGTCATTCATTCATACATGCGTTAGATTTACATTTGTGATTGTTACAATACAAGAGTTAGCGATTATTATTATTAAGGAAAATGGTTGAGTTTTCAATTGCATCAGGAAGCATGTATAAATTGTTACTCAAATTCTTAGAAGATTTTGTATGGGTTATGTTGCAGTGTACCCTTCGCTTTTTGCCTTTGGTTTCATCTTCAACTTCGATTTTACCTTCAACTTCAACTTTAACTTCGACTTTGTTTTTGGGTTTACCATCACTTTTCACCGATTGTATTATAATAGACTTTTTGCCAGTGAACTTTTTGCCTTCGCTTCTTCACCACAGACTTTGAAATATTGGATGACCACGGCGGATGCATCTAATCGTAGCAGCTACAGTCCCAGTGACATTCGAGGTGTATGCACTTATCGATTACATCTAGTGCATTGACAATTTTTAGTTTATTTGCCTACTGTGTTCCCGGGACATATATACATTTCACTCCTGCGTTGAGCGAGTTCATGCTCTAGTGTCTTCGTGACGTTTTTGTTATTATGCAATTTCGTATTGCAAAGGTTTGATCGCAGGAGTGTGATATGTATTTGTAGTATTTGTAAAAAGGAGACTTGTGAACTGAAATCGTTATAACAGTAGTAGCAACAAATTTGTAAACAGTGCATAGGTTGTGTGCGAACAATGAGTGAACAGTAGAAAAGGAAAACAAAGAGACTGAACGAGAATACTGTGTAGAACCATTTAATTTATTTAAAACAAAGAACATTTCATTCGGTCGTTTGATTTTATCACCTTTATAAATTTTAGTTATTCATTTACGACTCCATGTTATGTTCATGTGAATAAATTGTTGTTTTATTTTGCCAACGTAATACTTGTCTCTATCTATTCATCCGTTGTTCACGTATGGTTGCATACACTGCTCAGAGTTCCCCTTTATGGTAAGAGAAACGAAGGACCGTAAGGGGGGGCTTTGACACTCTGCAATTTATTTAAGTTTTGTCCCGGAAGAGTTTTCAAGAAAAAGGGTAGGTGACTGGTTTAGCGAAGAAGAAGATAGTATAGTAGATTGATCGAACAGAGTAGGAATGAGAAAGAACAAATAAGAAAGACAGCTACGGTGGGAATTTAAAGAACTAAATTTCCAGTGTTCAGTGTATCAGTTTATAGTCCCCTCTCTTCCCGATAAGGATTTTCAGAGAGGAGACTTAACAGTCACGCTAAATAAATTTCCAAAAAGTGGGGATACTATTTATACTGAAACCCCCGGCACCTCCACGGAAGGGGGGGAGGAAGGGGAGAGGTGAAAGAACAAGCCGGATCCTGGGCATGGCGAAGTAATTACAAACGTCATGAGAGAATTACAAATAGTTACAATTATCAAGGAATAATTACAATTTTCATTGCAAAAATTACAAATATCTTCGCGTGATCATGTTTATTTTCAGTTTTGGCTCTAGCAGTCCGTCTGGAAGTGGGCCACAACTGAAAATTTTAATTTTCACTTCATAACTTGTACGTGTTAATTGTAACTATGTCGCTAATATTTGTAAATAGCCCATAATATTTCTAATTATGAGGCTTAGGTAATAGGCTGTCATACATGTATATGTGAATAACACAGAACATGTGTTAATAACCATTATCACTGATACCTGTAAATGCAAGTTTTGGCGCTAGTAAGCCGCCTTAGCCAGAATTATGTATGATCATGTAAAAATTGTAATTATCAAGTGAAATTTGTAACTATTATGTGATAATTACAATTTTAGGTTTTGGCGCAATTTCAGGCGGATTGTTAGAGCCAAAACAGAGAATTGCACGTGATCACGCGAAGATATTTGTAATTTTGCAATGATAATTGTAATTATCCCTTGATGATTGTAATTATCTCACGATATTTGTAAGTCTCTCATGATTTTTGTAATTATTATGTTTTGGCGCTAGTAGGCTGTCATAGAAACGTAAGAAGAGAGAATGGGTCGTCTCGCGACAGCGGTTCGTCCTAAAACAACATCCCTGATTTACTGAATATGATACCTCACTGATAGGCCTTATTACTACACTTTCTACTGCTGTTCTGCCAAATGCCTCCGCGCCATCAGTTTGGGATCCACTTGGCGGAAAGAAACAATCAGTAATTCCACCATTAATAACAGGCGGATGTTTGAGCTCATTTAACGCAGATTCCTTCCTTAACCCAAAGTTGCACTGCGCCATACAAATAGTCATATTAGACATTGCATACAGATCTCACACACACACAAACAAAACACACACACACACATACACACACAAGATAAGGGGCTGTCTCGGTTTGCTCTAAAACACCACTCCCCGATTTAAGGAACATATGTAGCTGTCTGATATGCCTGATAAACAGTTTATACTGCTGGGGTGTTGCTGCACACAGCCTCATTACTGGTGTTAGGGACAGTTTAGACAAATACCGGTAATAAACCGTGGTACGCCTAGCGATCGGGGGTCGAATTCATGACCCGTTAAATTATAGGCGATGGTTAACGTTACCAACATTGGTTTTGTAACCAACAATGGTATCGTTAACCATCGTTTAGCAGATCGCTATTCATGAGCGAGTGTCCACCCATTGGTACGTAACCAAGGCTATTTTTGGGCTGTGCGGGAATATCCGTAAGGGGGCATAATTCAAGCAGCTGTTTTCCTTCTTTCGTCAACAAAATAGGCCTATAAAAATGGCTGTGGCAATGGCAAAGAGAAAAGCAATTTTTTCGTACACTGAAACTAATGTTCTCCTTGAGAACGTTATAGAATTTAAACATATACTGATGGCAAGTTTATCAACTGATGTCACGAACCGGCTAAAAAACGACTGCTGGAAAAAAATCGCTGAAAGAGTGAGTGCAGTTGAGTTGGTGGTGCGAAGCGAACAGCCGAAGACGTGAGGGAGAAGTTTTATAACCTTAAAAAAGACCATCGGAATCGTGCAGCCGCACGATTAAAGTCTGGCAATGGTGGCGTGATTAGCAAGCCTACCGACAGCATGCTGGATATCATAGTGAGCAAGGAGAGCGAGCTTTTTGTTGGGGTGAAAGGAGAGAAATCACTTTTGATCACTTTGTAGTTTGTAATGTTAGGCCTACATTTTGTTTTTAGACTGAGGTGTCAATTTCTGCCGTTTCTGGGTAGATTGGAACTTGAAGGTAAAAAAAAAAAAGGTAAAGGTAGTCCCATAGCCTTGTGGCCGTAGGGGAGCGTGATGTTGGAGATCACACTTATCTTGGGCCAGCGTAATGAGGGTGATGCCCAACTCTCTCCCTCGCTGCTTTACCTTCCCCACCCTCAAGAGAGTAGGTACTCAATCACAGTTGAGTCAACTGGGGGCGTTGTTATTTGTCGCTTCACACCTTAGCGGTCACCCATCCAAGTGCTAACCGCACCGGACGGTGCTTCACTTTCGACACAGTAGCGAGTGCTCCAACCACTGCACTATCCGACATGTCTTTATTTCGTAGGGTTGCATTACCCTACGAGTATAAACTATACAGATACACAATAAGCCTACACATCACCAGTCAAAATCCAACAACAATATTTTAATAATAATAATATTAACCCGTTTTATTAATATGACAGATTATTAAAGGTGCCAGAGGCATAAAAACAAAGAGTGAGACACACATGTAAAAGTGGTGACAAAACGCCTTGCCGATCACACAGTTTGAGTCTGTCTACCGCGTTCGTTAACGTGATGATATCATGCCGACGAAAACGAAATTTTGATACAGTTCCACATCATCAAATTTGTCAAGTGGATTACTTCTGTCGCGAAATACTCTCTCTCTCCTCGGAGCTCGTCTCTGTCGAAGTTGCCACCAAACGATGGCCGCCATTTTTAACCAGTGTTCCATTGGTTATTGGGTGGTTTCACCTCCGTTAAAATAACCATGGTTAGCAACCGTCGTTAACTCTGCTAAGGCCTCATGAATTTAAAATTTCCAGCTTAACCAACGTCGTTAATTTTACCAACATTGGTTAAGCCTTAACCAACGGTCATGAATACCACCCCGGAACGTTATACCAGAACGCTGTCCACGTACCGTGTAAACTCCACAACACACTGCTTAGCTGACGTCCGCCCCACTAGTGGAGAGGCATGCTCATACAAGCCTTGGCTAGTCTCACCTGCGCAGTGTGCTTCGACTTGTCCACCGCTGTCGCTCAGTGGTAGAGCGTTCGCCTGGCACACGAATGACCCCGTGGTGGGCAAGATACAGGTGGCCATTTGTCATCGTCCATCTTAGCAGAAGGATTGCTTTGATGGGTCAGTTATTAATTAATTAATTAATTAATCTGGAAAATAGCTATGATGTACGCATGGTAGATTTTGTAAATTGTTTATGTTACGGCAGTACAACTTATGTTAATCTGATGGATAAAAATCGATACCACAACAACTAAAGAAAGGAAATGTGTGGAAGGGAGGGTGGGAGAGAGAGAGAGAGAGAGAGAGAGAGAGAGAGAGAGAGAGAGAGAGAGAGAGAGAGAGAGAGAGACAGACAGACAGACAGACACAGAGAGAGAGAGAGAGAGAGAGAGAGAGAGAGAGAGAGAGAGAGAGAGAGAAAATCATGGAAGTACAAACACATGGAAACACATCTCCTTCTTTCTATGACTAAGGGAGTTCGCAGCCAAGTCACGTGGTTTTGCCCTTGTGTTCGATACTTCCGGTTGCAGAAAGTCTTATGTCCGCATCATGTGGAAGTACAAACCATGGACCAATTAGATGACCTTCTTGAGGCATGCAGATACTTTTTCCTTTCTAAATTTCTATGTACTAACGAATAAGAAAAGTGTAAGTACTAGATTTAATGTTCTTCATCGGTTTTTCAAATGTGAAACCTGATATTTTCGACTGTCCAAATAGCCGCTATCGGAGAGACCGCCATTGTCGAATGCTGCTCACTCATTGTCACTTCTACTTCTTCTTCTTCTTCTTCTTCTTCTTCTTCTTCTTCTTCGTAATACTGTGTATTCGAGGAAAATGATTCCACAAGGTGCATGCTGGGTGTGTTCTTGTTACCGGCACTTTCACCCGTCTAGGACATTAGCGTCAGGATCTTTAAAGTCCGTTATGATGGAATGTATGCGACACAGACTAGACCTCGGTTTATACTCTCAGCCGAATGAGTAGGAAATGGGAGTAAAAACACAATGCCCCGGCCTGGGCTCGAACCCGGGACCTTCAGATCCGCAAGCCAAAGCTACCATTAGGCCACCGTGCTTCCCTAGGCCAAAACTTGCGAGGCAAGGTAGAGATGTAGATTGTAGTCATTTCTTATCATGGACATTTTCATGATACATTTGTAACTTTAATAGTGTATATATTTAATATATCGTTGATTTTTAATAATTTCTTTTAGTTTACGGCGAAACAGCAGCAACTGCCCTGAGGGCGACGTTTGGCGGACATGTCAACAGGGTCAAAATATCACTATCAAAACATGTACGCCATTCAGCAACCGGAAGTTTGGAACACACACGTGGCTCGGGTGTGTAGTCTGTCTATCGTGTTGCTTTTTGCTGCCTGGTAGGCTGAGCTTGAATCTCAACAGACTGTGGATTCTGGTTTAACACACTGGTCGCTGGGGCTCTTACTTTCTGGAAATTTTCAACAGCATTTTTTTGTTTCATCATATATACACTTGCTGTATTTCAGTAGCCATTGCTCGCGAGTGTGTGTATGTTTGTGTGTGTTTTATCTCGATTCCGATACATATTCCTTGTATCTTAACTTGGAAATACAATTACTTGATTTTTACGTGATGGAGTCATAAAGAAAACACTGAAATAGCTGCTGACCCCTTCCATTCAGGGCCGCAGAAACGTCAGGATTGCGTCATGCGAGAGAGATGACTTATAACATCTTAAATATAAGATATACCCACATTTGGATTCATAAACAAGCAAAAACACCTTCCGGTTCGTCGCAAGACCTGGTACTGTGAGAAGCTTTAAAAACAATTAGAACAAACAAACTGAGAAAATGCATCGACAGTCAAAACGATTACAGTATACTCAGTAAACTACCTTTGCGGCGGTATTAAAAAAAACGAAAGAAAAACCTGCAGCTTGCATAACGTAGAAAACAGTCGGTGTAGACTACCGTTGCAGTGACAGTTGATAATGGAAAATTCCTTCGCACCCTTAAGCCATCCCAACATGCGTCAAAGATCGATCATTTAAACCTTTCAATATACTTATACAATGGAAGAATGATGCCTTCAAAGCCAGCAGATATACCTTTCCAACATGTATCAGTCATCACTGAAATGGAATGTATAAAATATACTGATTATTTACAAAGAGCAGTTTATTTCAAACCTATATTTTTTTTAATGATTTTCGAATTAAAAACAGGAAATGGAATATTTATATGTATAATTTTATATAGATCATACATATTCAGGGTTGGAAGATTTAACGATTTAACGATTTAGTGAACTAAATTTTTGGTTAAAGAAAATTTTACGCGTTAATGTTTTTAAAAAGTTAAAGAAAATTCAACGAATTACAATAATAAAAGTAACGATTATCGATTTTTTTTCGTTTAAAATTTCGTTACTTCAGTTTGATATTCCACCACGAACAACAGGTGCCTATGCGCGAAGCCGGTTTGACCCAGTTGCAGCCAGGTTGAGGCGGTTTGGAATAGCCTATGTAGACATTGCCGCCATGCATCAGTTCATATTAAATTTTGAGATTGTGAAAAGAAGATAGCTTCCTGCAGTGATTCGAGTGATGAAAGTTTGCCAAAATATTTTGAAACGTTTATGGAATACTACGATTTTGTTGGAGGAAAGTCAGCAGAGACGCTCATTTTAAAATTTAGGTTCTTTTTATTCTAGCTGCTGTATTTGAATGCTTAGCTTAATTTCTTTGTCTCGTTGGTGTGCGTGGGTTAAAATGCTTGGAAAGGGGTGTGAATGAGTGTTGCAAGGACAGATTATAAAAAAAATTAGTATAAAATCTCTATTCTCGTTGTTAATAAAATATCAAATCAAATCACATTATTTGTTCTTGATTTTTTTTCAGTGTGTTCATAGATTACATGGGTTCTAACACAAGTTGAATGTAATTTTTTTAACTGCATACCACTTTTTTTGGTCTGAGCTGAGCAATAAATAGTTATTAATGTATTTAACGCAAATTTATTTCTTTAAAAAAAGAATTAAAGAAAATAATTTTTTTTAATTTTCAAAAAAAAAAGAATATTTATTTCTTTAACGTTTTACCCAAATTAAAGAAAATTTATTTCTTTAAAGAAAAAAAGTAAAGACTTTGACCCCTATACATATTATACATCGAGAAGTCTGTAATTACTTTTCAACTATTATTATTTTAAAGTATATGTTCCGCAATGGTTGGAACAAGCAAGAACTGATCCCAAATTTGATTCCATTGTTCTTTTGGCCACGTTTATTTTATTTATACATGGAGAACAAAGTGTACAACACCGGAATATAAAGATTTTGTGAAGTACTTATAAATTCGCTATGAAATTCAGAAGCATGCTGCATATATCAGAATGAAGGCAGGGCAGTTCAACATATGATGGTTTATATATAAATCAATATTTTAAGCAAGTAATAGAACGAGGCTAAATATCATTATACAATTATAAACCATATAGCATGTCTTGTAAAAAGGTGTACACAGTCTGGGTCTTCTCTTTCTCTCACTGTCTTGTCCTTCTTTCTGCTTTCTCTCGCACACTCCTAGTCTTATATTCGATGTTTTTAAATATATTGTATTGTTATTGTTCTGTATTTGATTTGTCAAATATGAAACCTGAATTGTCTGTTCATTTCTGTCTTTGTTGTATTCATGTATTACAACAATAAATAAAAAAGACCCTGAAAAACAGGAAGAATTGCACTTAGTTACAACTATTTGCCAGGAAAATCTTGGTCATGATTGTATAAAATTACAAACAAAAATTCTAGCTTGAACAGTATTAGAAATATCTGGGTAACACTTATACCTTTATGAAAGGCAATTCAATCTAATGTTCTAAACGAATACGCTATTTGGAAAAATATAATTAAATTTTCGAAGAAATATGTTTTTTTTAAAACCAAATATTTATTTATTTAATTTTAGTCCAAACGAGATATAGAAAGAGATGGGGTTGCAATCGCATACTATTTGTTGTAAATTTGATGTGTGGATGCGCACTACTACGCTCCTTTCATTAATGACCATTTTAAATGCATATATCAGCTTTGCCGTCATGTGGGTGGTGTGGGTTCAGAGCACAGGGGGCAGGCTGCAGACACCACCTATGAACGTTAAACAGCCGATGATCTAAGCTTTCCAATGGGGTGTATTTGTTTTGCTGACGTTTAACAGTACAGTGAAACCGTCACAATGATGATGAATTGATGACGATATAACACGTCATCGGCATATTTCGTCACACTATTGTCTGACGGTACTACTACTCATGTTGGGAGCTAGTGAAGTAGATGTCAACACCATGACCACCACCTTCAACTCAGTTGTGACAAATGCCGCCACAGATATCCCTGGACATCCCTGGCAAGCACCGCACAAAGAAGAAACAGTGGATCACACCTGAACTTTTGGACCTGTGTGATCAACGAAGAGAGATGAAAAAGAAAAAAAAACTCACAGGGAGCTGATGCCTGCCGAAAAATCAACAGTGACATCTTAGAAGGCATGTGAACAGCAAAGGCGAACTAGATAGAAGAGCAATTCCAGGAAATAGAGAACAGTCTAAACAAGAACACCAGCAAAAAGGCCTACCTGTCTGTGAAGCGGCTGACAAGTGTTAAACAGCCCAAGGTCTCCACGATCCAAAGCAAGTCTGCCATATGCCTTACAGAAGAACATGATTTCATGATTTGCAAACATCATAGAAAGAATCTATCAATTTCATGTGAAAAATACTGTCCGCTGTGAACATATTTTACAGAAAGGTAGTATCACATACTACGCTTGCAAAAATACGGCGCACAGTTGTTTTTTATGCCGTGTCTGCTTTTCAAATCTGTCGCTCGTACCAGACTAACGCACATTCATGCGTGCAGAAACAAGATGGTAAGCTTAACAATGTATTTCCAAACACGATCTAATATAGCTGAAAAATAGACGTCTCGATAGCGTGTTAGTCTCATAATTACTTGCACAAGAGCGAACTGGAAAAAAGGCATTTTCAAAAGTGTTCATTTTCAGGAAGAAGTCTACTTTCTGAGAAACTGATGGACAGAGCACTGCTCTGACCTTTACAACCACACACCAAACGGAGACCCATCAGTTCTAGCATGTCCCCAGGACAGAGAAGAAGAAGAAATCCTCCCATTTCTCCGAGAAGAAGTTGAAGCAGCAGTGCAATCGCTGAAGAAAGGGAAGTCAGCGGGTGTGAACAATATACACGCGGAACTGCTTCAAGCAGGAGGAGAAGCGATGGTTGACGCACTCACCATTATCTGTCAAGATCTGGCAGAGTGGGGAGTGGCCTACACCATGGACCCAGTCGCTTGTTATCACTCTTCCAAAAAAGAGTAACCTTCAGGAATGTGAACATTACCGCACCATCTGCCTCATCAGCCATCCCAGCAAGGTCCTCCTGAAAATAATACTCAACAGGTTGAAACCCCAAGCTGAACAAATGATAGCTGAAGAACAAGCGGGATTCAGGGCAGGGCGAAGTACCACTGAACAGATTTTCAACCTCAGAATAATCTGCGAGAAATACCTACAGCACCAACAACATCTATATCATGTGTTCCTAGACTTCAAGAAGGCGTTTGACCGAGTCAGGCATGTAGCTCTGTGGGCAACCATGAGAGTGTACAACATGAGCCCTAAAATTATTGAAATCATCAAAAGCCTGTATGACTAGGCTACCAGTGCAGTCCTCCATAACAGCGCCGTCGGAAACTGGTTGAGAAAAACAATCGGTGTGCGTCAAGGATGCCGACTCTCTCCAAAACTCTTCAACATCATCATGTCAGATGCCCTTGCAGATCACGAAGGCACAGTCAGCGTAGGGGGTAGAGCAATATCCAACCTTCGTTTTGCGGATGACATTGATGGATTGGCTGGAGTGGAACAAGAACTTGAACAGCTGGTATAGAGGCTTGACACCACCTCCAGAGCCTATGGAATGGAAATAAGTACAGAGAAGACCAAAATGATGACCAACAACACCAATGGCACCAACACGGACATCAAAGTCCAAGGACAATACCTCAACACATTGCATAGCTTCAAATATTTAGGAGCCATTGTATCAGACAATGGGTCCCGACAAGAAGTCCTCTCCAGGATCGCACAAACAACTGCTGTGCTGGCGAGGTTGAAGCCCACTTGGAAAGACAGGACCATCAGTCTACATTCCAAGGTAAGACTGCTGCGCTCCCTTGTCATCTCCATCTTCCTATACGCTTGCGAAACATGGACTCTCACATGCACAGCAGATCTACAACGAAGAATACAAAGAATGGAGATGAGGTGCTACAGAAGACTTTTGGGCATTTCCTATACTCAGCACATCACCAACGACGAAGTCCGACAGACCATCACACAAGCCATTGGACAACATGATGACCTGCTCACAGTGGTGAAGAAACGGAAACTCCGATGGTATGGCCACGTCACAAGATCATCAGGCCTCGCAAAGACCATCCTTCAAGGCATGGTGCAAGGAGGTAGAAGAAGAGGGAGACCGAAAAAGGAGTGGGAGGACAACATTCGAGAATGGACTGGTTTGACACTGAGCGAAGCCATAAGGGTTGCTGACAACAGAGAAAGATGGAGTACGCTGGTTAAACGATCATCTGTGGTGCCCCTACGGCCTCCGAGTTACGGGATAGGATAGGATAGGATATGATGATGATGATGATGATGATGATGATGATGATGATGATGATGATGATGATGATGATGATGAGGATGATGATGATGATGATGATGATGATGATGATGATGATGATGATGAATTTTCATGGTTCGGTTCTGTTTTCGGTTTTATTCTACAGAAGCAAAATCAAAACGTTGAACGGTTAACCATTCCTTGAACTATCTGCAAGCCAACATGTATATAAAATCGGTTTAGCCAATTTTGAGAGTGTTCAGAAAATGATGAACCTCAGTGACCTCGATTTTTGAGAAAGTACAAAAATGAACCAGGCTGAGCAGTAAAGTATGCCTAGCGCACAGGCGCTATTGAATAAAACTTGTTGGTCATCCTCTGCGCCTGCAATCCGTGATTAACTGTTGCTCTTCATTTAAAAATTAGCATGTAACAAGGTAAAAAAAAAACAACAAAAAATACAATGTTTGGCGACAGTGGATCCGTGGATTGTAATTTACTGCAATGATCTTTTATGTGAATCAAAATTAAGGCTTTGTTGCACGGACACCTCGTAGCTAGTTGGCGTGCTTTGGTCGGCTCAGATCAAGACATAGGCCGAATGGGGACCGGACGTGCGGGAGAGTGAGTGGTTTCTGGAATTACCTGTGTTATTTCTGAAACTTTCGCTTTTCATAGCGTGGGCATCCACAGGTGGCGTTGTTGGTCGAAGTATATGCAGGGGGTTAGCTTTTAAAGGGCAGTCGGTATTTTTACGTATAAATCCACGTAACCTCGCGACACACAGGGCAGTTTTTAAAGCGTTCGGGAGCCAGAACTGTTGTATTGTCAAAATAGTATCACAGAGTACTGTAGTAGCAAGTTGGAGCTTTCATCTGCATGTGCAATTATCTTTTGATAAACGAGCACGCCAATGTAAAGAATGTTTCTGTTTAAAAAGAAGATTCTCGGGGCGGTCAGCAGGGCTATGTGTGTTTTTCTCTGTATTTATACTGTCTGCTAGCGGTATTAAGACTGAGAGAATGTGTCTATGTTCATGTTTGGTCCAGAATGTGTTGAAATTGTACGAAAAGGTTGTAGATTGAAGTACGTCTAATTTCTGTGCAGTAAAAATATTAGATTGTTGATGGTTTATAAGGAAAGATGGTTAATATTTGTTTGGCTTTCTTGTGCTCAAAATTTTATTTTATTTGGCGGTAAAGATGCTAATGAATGAATAACTCTGTATATAAAGAATTTTGTAGTGCATCATGTTTATTTGGATTAGAACGGTAAATGATATGTAAATAGTGTTTGATATTTAGTGAGTTGAAGATTTAATTGTTGTTAAATAACAAGATGTGTATATGTATATATGGGCTTGGATAGGTTTATCTACTTTATTTGTTACTTTTGGGAGTTGGAGCTTCCTGGTTACTCCTTTGCGGTGGATACGTCTGCTGATTCTTCAGCGAGAAATATTCAACCGTGGGCTGGACTGTAGTGTTTAAAGTGAGGCTGAGGCAATTGTGTTTGGATGTTTGTTTGTTTGGTTGTTTTTCAAACTGAACACTGGATAGTGAATCCTTATGAAATATATTACTTTTATGTTTTTGTGTGCGTCTTTCCACAAATCTGTAAACATTTTGGATTTATTTTTGAGACAGTCTTTACTGCATACATATTTGTAATTGTGTATTGAAGTCACAATTTGGCGGTGCATTATTATTGTGTTAGCACGAAGTGTACTAAAAAGGCTACCACTTATTTAAGCTTTGCTTTTGTGTGCCCATTATCTTCTCCATGCTTTGTTGCTTGTCTCGTGAATAACACAATTCTGTTTAAACCAAGTGTACTAGTTCTGTGACAAACTGCTGAAAGCCACCATTGATAGTGCATATAGACAACATTTTATTTTATTTTATTTTATTGCTGTGTGTTATTTTAGATTTGTTTGATGTTGTGTGGGATTGTAGGGAAAAGATTGGAGCAGACCTTATTATTGTTATTCAACCATCCTTTATGAAAATTCGTTTTCTGATTATTATGTGTATTGCCTAATTTTTTTCTTGTTGATTTGAAATGTAACCTTTTAGTTACATTTTATAAATCTGTGATAGTGTTAGACTAAATAGAAAGAAGGGAGCTTGATTGGCACATATGTAACAGCCCTCCCTTTTGACCAGCAATTCACATACACGCTGCATGCACATACATAATACACAGCGACGCACAAAGTGTCGTGACAATGCTCTTACATGCCGGTGTTGCTTTTTGTATATTTATGTTAGACGATTGTCAAGATACTTTTTGTGTCGCTGTGTATTATGTGGGTGTATGCATCGTGCATGGTTGTTGTTGTATCAATTTTTATTCATCAGATTAACATAAGTTGTACTGATAACTGTTGCATCGTGTATGTGACTTGCTCGTATATCACTATTATGTATACAGCGTTTTCTGATATTCTGGATACACCCCCTCCCCTCCCACACACAACGCAAACAAACGCACACAACCGTGTAGAAACGCCGTTGTGATGACTTTCATGAAACTCTACATTGACAGTTTTACAAATGTGTCCATTTTTTGAAGCTATCCCCAACCCTAACTCTAACCCAAAACCTAACCCTTAACCTAACCCTAAGCCTAACACAGCCCTAACCTTAACGGAACACTGTTTTGACGTCAAAATAACGGGTTCCGTGAACAGAAAGTACATAGATGTTCTAGTGTATGTCAGAATAACGGCGTTTCTTCCTAGCCACGCACGCAGTCACGTACACACACAGACACACACACATACAGACACGCACACATGTTTGGGCTAGGAGACAAAGTAGTTATATGTGGTCTGGATTGTAGTGTTTAAAGTGAGGCTGAGGCAACTGTGTTTGGTTGGTTGGTTGGTTGTTTTTCACACTTTCTTTTCGCTTCTATCTTTTTTCTTATCTCTCTTTCTTCCTCTTCTTTCCGTTCTTCCTCTTTTATAATTCTTCTTTCTCGCCTTCCTTTCGTGACCTTTCCGTATTCTTCTCTAACTTTACTCTTCCTCTTGTTTTTTCTTCTTTTCTTCTTCTTCCTTTCTTTCCTTGTTCTTCTTCTTTTTCTTTCTCTTCTTATTCTCCTCCTTTTTCATCCTCCTAATTAGCATCAGCGGCAACAGTATCTTTTTGTCATATTCCTCTTCCTCCTCCTCATCATCAACATCATCATTATCATCATTATCATCATCATCATCTTGTGCTTCTTGCACGGCGGTAAAAAAATTTCGAAGAGATCTTTTGGACAATACATTTCTTATGTATTGTGTCTTGCTTCTTCATTATCGTGTTCTTTGTCATTATGTATTTCTTACATTGTCTGAGGTATAGGTTTATTTCAGTTCGCTGTGTTTGCTTATTGTTGAAATACACATATCGCCAATCTACTAGTTGTAGACCCTGTTCACCATTGACGCGCGTGTACGATACTTTTAAAACAAAGCGCTTTTTTTTCCCTTTCAACACTTTTCAACAGCGTTCAACGCGTCGTTCGTAGTGGCTAAACCGTCAATTTCACAGCTAGCCATTGAAAGGCTTTCATTGCTCAATTATTGACAAGTCTAACGACGGCTTTAGTCGAGTGAGAGCGAATGTAAAGCATTTAAAAACAGCAAAAGGATTTTGTAATGGATAATTCAAAATTTGAAAGTCTGAGAACATGCTCTTTTTTTTTAGTTTAAGTAAAGTGATGTGCGGACCTGAGAAAGTCGTTTCAAAGTTTGCAGACGAATGAAATAGGTTACTGTAAGCTATAATGCACACGTTCATGTACAGATCGAATTTATTTTACATGTTTGTGTCTCACTGATCACCTTTTTGCTTTGTACTGTTGACATTGTATTTACTTGCAACAAAAGAAAAGATTGTTTATTGCATTTGTTGATTATAAAAAGGCATTTTGATAATGTACAGCGAAATATGCTTTGGGAAAGAAGAAATTAACAAAGTGTTACTTCTGGAAGAGTTTTGATTGTGATGAAAGGCGTGTATCAAAAAGCCAATTCTTCGTGTTAAAACGCCTGATGGTCTGTCGCCTACTTTGTTTTACACTTAGTGTGTGAGCGAGGTAAGGTGAGAATTTATCACCGATTTTATTTTTATTATTTCTGAACGATTCAAGTTATTTCCTTGTTGAACAAATTGATGGTTTATCGTTGCCGCAGAATATTGCTAATGGATTCAGTTTCTCATAGGTTGATCAGTATTTTAATTGTTTTTGTTACTGTATGTTGATAGTCATTTTATCAGAATCAGCTGAATACATGCTGAAAGCGCTATATTCTCTTGAAAAAATATATAAGCCTATAATGTTTAGTTTTGTCTTTGTATAAATATTGCAAAAACGAAAGTTGTGATTTTTTTTCTCCGAGGTAAAATCACAAAGTTGATTGTGTTTAAGTTTAACAATGTAATCCTTGAAATTGTTTGGGAATATAACTATTTAGATAACATCTTTCATAAATAACAATAAATGTCAAATGAATGTAAAAGCCCAGAGCGTGTCAGCTGAACGTGCGATGTATGCACTTTTAAGGAAGTGTAGAAAGTTAGATTTGCCGCTTGATGTCCAGCTAGACCTCTTTGATTAATGTATTAAACCGATTCTATTGTATAACAGCGAGATGTTGGCTCACGGAAAAACGGAAATATGTGAAGATTGCGTCTAAAAGTTTTGAAAATGATCCTTAACGTAAAAAACTAGCACACATGGTTTTTGGGTGAATTTGGCAGTATATCTGTCTTTTTGGATGCCAAATGTAGATTACATTGTTTTTGGTATATATGGGGTATTGATTGTTGTAAAGATTCCACAGAAATGTCAGTGCTTAAGTTTCGTCTGTGCCTTTATTGTGTGTTTTTTAATAGTGAGTATAAATTATCTTGGTTAAATACTGTTCGTTCTCTTCTGAACGATCTTGACATGTCTTTCATATAGTTTCATGATTTTAGTTATTCTTTGAAATATTTTAAGAATCTTGTCAAACAAAGCCTGAGACCCATTTATTTGCTAATCTGGCATCAAAATATAAATAAGCATAACAGTTGTATTACATATAGAATTTTCAAGGAACGTTTTGTTTTGAGGATTATTTAATAATAATAATAATAATAATAATAATAATAATAATAATAATAATAATAATAATAATAATAATAATAATAATAATGGATGCTATTTACGCGCCTTTCCCCAAATCAATCAGGCTCAAAGCGCGGCGATCTGTACCAACATACACACTCACCTGTCTCATCCACCCTCACACACACAACAAATGCACATCCATCACTCAAACAGGTGGTGTAAAGGCAGGGAGATCGCTATTTGAAGACGGAAAGAAAATCGAATTTTTATTTTTGAAATTTTATATTGACTGCGTCCAGTACCATTATTGAAGGGAGGGAGGAAACCTGAGTGCCCGGAGAAAACCCTTGGTGACCTCAATAGTCTCGTACCTAAGTCACATACGTTCGCCCCTTGCGGGACTCGAACCCGCGACCTTCGGCATAGGAAACCGTCGACTTATCCAATGCGCCACGAGGCCACCCCAAGTTAATTTGTCCCCATTTTTTTTTAAGAATATACCTGTTAAAGTTTAGACTCAGTTGCCACAAACCTCCGATTCAAACTCAAAGGTTTATAAATATTCCGAGAGAAGAAAGGCTGTGTTCTTTGTATTATCTAAATGAAATTGGTGATGAATTCCATTATTTGTTTAGTTGTACTAATCCTCTTCTGAAAGACGATAGATTTCCCCCTATTGCCACAATGTTTTTTTTTATAGCCCAAATGTCTTACAATTAAACCTGCTAATGAACTCAACATCGGAAAGCACACAGTTGAGTTTAAGTCGTTTTTATTGGAATCATATTTTCACTTTTGTAAGTAGTCTTTGTAAGTACCGCATTGTATTATTTTTATTTTTCAAGTGCATCAATACTGCTGGGTGATCATTTGTGTGGGTTTTACTGTTTTCGCATTCTTTTGATCGTTCTTCTACTTTTATAATGACTGTTTCTTCTTCTTCTTCTTCTTCTTCTTCTTCTTCTTCTTTTGATGGCATACCTTCGGGGTATGTACTCGTATATGTCACAAATGTTTGAACATTGTTTACTTTCATATGATTCCAGTATCTTTGCTTGCTTTTTTAAATTCAGTAAACTTGTTGTTTGCAATTAGCTGCTACTGTGTCTTTTTGTTATAGTAATTGAGTGCTGTTCTTGTTATTGTTGCAGTTAGATGCTACTGTGTCTTTTTGTTATAGTAATAGAGTGCTGTTCTTGTTATTGTTTGCAGTTAGATGATGTGTCTTTTTGTTATAGTAAGACTAAGAGAGTGCCGTTCTTGCTGACTTTCCTATATGTTATAATAATAATAATAATAATAATAATAATAATAATAATAATAATAATAATAATAATAATAATAATAATAATAATAACTAGCATTTATAAAGCGCCTACCCTAAGGATCTAAGCGCTATACACGCACACTTTCTTACGCAAACACATAATACACACTATACATATACTATAATTATAAGACAAGTTACTCTTTCACGCGTACATACTACTGCTGTGTAAATCAATATGACAAAAACATACTAAATTACTACTTAACCCCCCAACCCTCCAAACCCCTTTTACAACTACAGATAATGCTGAAAGACATGTTGTGTATCCCTGCCCTCTACCTCCCATCCCCCCCCCCGTTGGAGTGCCGGGGGTTTCAGTATAAATAGTATCCCCACTTTCTGGAAACTTAGTGCTTTAAATTCCCACTGTCGCTGTCTTCATCATTTGCTCTTTCCCATTCCTGATCTGTCCTATCACTCTGCTATACTTTCTTCTTCTTCGCTAGATCAATGACCTACCTTTTTTCTTGAAAACTCTTCCTGGACAAGACTCCTTGTTTGTGTATGAGGTCTGTTGGATCAGCTTGGGAGTGTTGGACGCTTTCTGCCGGGTGGTCACTAGGGCTTCCTATGATTGTATTATTTCGCACTTTAGGCATTTTATATGTATGTGTTTTGTTGATGATTTATAATGATGGTTGTATTCTATTTTGTTTTTGTAACCGGGGTGTTCGCGTAGTTGAGGTCAACCCTCAGCCGTCCCCCGCGTGGGATGTCTTTATTGTAAAGTGACTGGCCGGTGGAGGGCATTCAATTTTCCCACTAGGGTTGTTTCGGCAGATCTTTTATGCGGATCGGGGGTTGTCCGGTCCTGATTTGGCTCGGAAGAGTCCGCTGGACCTAAAGCAACAATAAATCAATCAATCAATCAATCCCATCCCCTCCCCCTCACTCTCACCACCTTGTATAAATAGTATCCCCACGTTTTGGAAATTTAGTGCTTTAAATTTCCACTGTCTGTCTTTCTCCTTTGTTCTTTCTCATTCCTATTCTATTATATCATTCTACTATATATCTTCTTCGCTAGACTAAAACTCTTCCAAAACTCCTCATTTGTGTATGGGGTCTGTTGGGTCAGCTTGGGAATATTGGACGCTTTCTGCCAAATGGCCACTATGACTTCCCATGATATTATTATTTAGCGATAAAATAAAGCATAGCCTCAGCGTACCCTGCGCGGGATGCCTTTATTGTAAAGTGATCGGTTGGTGGAGTGCCTTTAGTGTTGCCAATAGGGTTGTTTCAGCAGATCTTTCATGCGAATCAGGAGTGAATCCTCTTTCAACCAAGTTGTGGTCCTGATTTTGTGGTCCTGATTCGGCTCTTTGCAGTCCGCTGGACCCTGTAAGCAATGAATAACTAACTAACTAAACACCTTACCCCCACTCTCTCCCCCACTCCCTATACGGTCGCTTTGGAGTAGCTCTGGGGTCGCTCTGGGGTAGGATACTAATTCGATATTTGTTTCATTGTTTGTTTAACAAAAGGACAAAGTTCGAAGTTAAAACTCATTACGCCTTGAATGCAATTGCAGTATGCGCTTTACACTGTCCGCTGGACCTAAAGCAATAACCATGTAATGTAATGTGCTTTACAAGCCGTATCTCTCCCGCGCTGAAGAAAGGTTAAACCTCTGACACGTCAGAGAGCACTCTTTTTACCAAGGATCTTCTTCTACCACCACGAAAGCTTTTTTTTCATTAAATACCCTTTTACTTGTCCTACGAGCTGTGTATTTGTAGTACGTAAGCCGTTATGCATTATAGGCATAGATATCCCTATTGTGTTATGTAATGTTCCAGTGAAGTTTGTTCAAAATCCGTTTAGTGGTTCCTGAGATATGACATACAATGGACCGACCGGCAAACCGAGATATATTTGGACATGAAATGTACTTTGGACCCTATAAACAATGACTAACTACCTACCTAACTATCGCATTACGTAGATAGACCTATCTTTAGTTTTGTTGATCTCACAGGGTCAACTTACAGTAGCTTACTCCATCGCGACTGCCCTTAATAACACCTAATTCTTGTGTATGTGGTCAACCATCAGACCTGTTTCTACATTTCTGGACGTGTTTCCGTTAGTGGCCTTATTCTTCAGTTAAACTATACGGGGTTGAATGAAGGTAAAGGGTGGGAGTTGGCAATTGCCGACGAGCTATCATTTTGCTTCCTTTGTGGGATTAAATCAGTCCAAAACTAAAAATGAAAAGTTCCAGATGATAGCCCAGGAACCGGTGAACACAAGATTAATAGCTAAAACATATTGCAGTCTGGCCGATGAAACTACATCGAGAAGGCTAGGTTGAATGCATAAACGCTGGTAGAAACAAATTGTTATCGATCTATCATGACCTCCTTATTTTTATCGTATTCCCGCCCACCCACCCCCCTCCCCCCACCCTTCATATCCAACTCTCTCTAGCAACCTCCCCCGGGCAAGTATTTAGGATATGGAGGGAGAAGGGAAGGGATAGGCGAGATGGTGATGGCGATGAAGGGTAAGGGAAAGGGGGTAAAGGACAGTGTATTATTTATCCCCCGGTGTCATGGTGACATTGTTGAGGCCGTGATGGCTTACAAAAGGAAACAAGGGTTTACACAAATCAAACGTCGATAACCCATGCAATAAGCACAAACTGTGGCTTCATGGTTCGACTGCTTCTTTGTCTGTCTGTCTGTCTGTCTGTCACTCCCTTTGTGTGTTGGACTGTCGGGCTGTCTCACTTACCTCTCTGTCTCTTTCTCTCCGGACTGTGGCTGTCCGATTATGCTCTCTCTCTCTCTCTCTCTCTCTCTCTCTCTCTCTCTCTCTCTCTCTCTCTCTCTCTCTCTCCCCATATACATACATTCGAGCGTTGGCTTCCGAGGTGTCAACATCGGAACGATTGAGCTCCCGTAACCAATATGCGCAATGCGAATTGCAATGGGTTTGCTGTATGCTTTGGACTAAGTGCTCTTTCTCCTCTCTACTTGCAAGACATGTGAAAGATCTGAATCGAGTGGAAATTTGTCTTCATTGCTTCAGTTGGTTTCTAACCAAGAATTATGCAGCAATGTCGTGCTGAGGTCAGTTTCTATTGAAACATAATAGATAACAATTTTCGATATTCGAACAATCTTCGTCACTTGCATTCTATTTTGTTTTTGTAAACGGGGGTTCGATAAATTAGCGTATAGCCTCAGCGGGATGTCTTTATCGTAAAGTGACTGGCTGGTGGAGCGCATTCAGCGTTACCACTAGCTGGGTTGTTTCGACAGATCTTTTATGCGGATCAGGGGCGAGTCACTCACAGCAAGACATCGTGACAAAAATGACAACCACAAGACGATATGGACAGAATTGATGCGGAAAACCGTAAACGCAACCTGAAGTTTATTGGCATTCGGGAAGCCAGAGGTGACAGCCGCGCCTCCTTGGAAATCATCGTGGAACTTTTGAACGCGCACTCGTGGTTCAGCGACTGCACTGGAGGGAGTCTGATTTCGAGGACGCTTTTAGAGTGGGTCAGGAACCTCTCGTCTTATCATCGTCTCATTTTCTGGGCTACGTGATGAAATCGACGTGTTGAGCGACGCAGAACTACATGTACGTAGGCCATTCAACCACCGAGGAATCAAGATCACCGCTGAGCTCACGGTGAAGCAGACACAGAAGCTACAAATGCATGTACAAGCTGCGGGGAAGGGTAGCCTATTACAAAGGCAGCAAATTATACGTCAAAGACAATAGGGATCAGAGTTCGCACACGCCATCTACGGCAAACACACTGCAAGTTGGGGTATTGCAATCCAACCAGCGCACTAACAGTCAGAACTATCTCTCAGCAGAAAGCTCATCCAACACCAATGGCGTGAATCGCCAAGTCGCTACAGCTCCGAATTCTAACATGCAATACCAAATGTCTCCAGCTCTCCCTCAATTCCCGTTGCTTTCCACCTTCCCGTATCCCATCATTCCAGCTGCCCAATGGCCCCATCCGAGCGTACCAGGTGTCAATCACGCTCTGGAGGCCTACACTGGGTACACTAAATCAGCACACGGATCTACTGCAAGTCAAGAAGAATATTGGAGTCATCGACAAGATGTAGACTGTAGAACAAGACAGTCGCCCAGACGTAATATCGTGAGCCAGGCCCTGAAGCCAATCGTACCCGGAGAGCGTTCCTACAGTGAAGCTGCTGCACAAGTCATATCACGAGAAAAACACATTAGGCGAACTCAAGGCGACACCTTTCCTCAGCAATCGTCTAATAGACATCAGGGGGACCGGGGAAGTCCCCACAAGTGCTGCACGGCAAGGAACACCAGAGGTAATCAGGAACACCAGGGCAGACCGCCAGATTATAGTTGTGTGTTCCCAATTGCAATTGCAACATGTTTGCCAACCCTTGAATATGCGTGTGAGAGTGAGAATGCCCCTGCATGTTTGCACGTGTGTATGCAATGGGCCAGAGGCCGTTTATGCATTAAAATTGTCAAATTGTCCATATACAAACCAACACCCTCCCTCGCCCCTTCCCCCACCCCCTTCCCGAGCACATACATACACATACACTATTAAAATGAACATCATGCCACTTTCAGCCTCTTGTGGATTCCTACTACCTTTGAACTCACTCACACACACACACACCCACGCACGCATTCACACACACACATACACACGCACTATGAAAGTGAACATCAAGCCATTTTAATCTTTCAGCTACCTTCGAACGCACGCAAGCTCTCACACACACATACACAAACACACCCTCTCCTTCTAACCCCCCCCCCCCACGTTCCCACCACCCACGCACTATTAAATTGAACCTCACAGTATTTTCTAACCCCCCTCCCCCCTTCCCCTGTGGATATGAACGACCTTCCTAATTGAATGTGTGTTATGTGGGCGCGGGTACGTGCATGGGGAGAAGGCTTATGTTCCCATAGCTTTATGTCAACTCACTTCTTGGTACATTTCCTTAAACAGCTGTTGTTTGTAGATTATAGTCACACGACACTTTCGCATATAGGTGACTACTGGACCGATTTATACTGACACCAGCGGGCCAGTTGTTGGTAAAGGGGAAAATAATATGATCACACGTTGACCAATCCGGGATTCGAACCAGCGACCTTTCGGTTACTAGCAAGACGCTCTTACCAACTGAGCTACCCGGCCCCTCAACTGCAAATTATCTACAGGTAGACGTCACACCGCCAGCGACTCGTGAGATAGAGCTGCGGAAAGTCCGAAGCAGCAATAATAGCACGACCCTTAATTTATCGTCCATTACATGGTTATTGCTTTAGGTCCAACGGACTCTTCCGAGCCAAATCAGGACCATTTTATCGTCCAGCCGTTGTCTGTAAAAGTCAGAGGCAAAACACTCGAGGTAAAAAGATTGAACGCAATGGTCAGTTTATTTCAAATAGTTGTGGGCAGATAAATAGTTAAATGTGTCCCCCTCACTCCCACCCTCTCCCGCAATCAAAGAAGAAGGAGGAAAAGGCGGGGATCGGAAAGAACCAGAATTTTAAAAAAGAAAACGAAAAAGAGAAGGAGTACAAGAAGACCAAATAGAAGAAGACCAAACAGAAGAAGACCAAATTGAAGAAGAACAAGAACAAGAAGAACAAGAATACCAATGTAAAGAAGAAAAACAAGAAGATTGCCCACTGTTATAAAGCGGGGACAGGCAAGTTAGAGAATGACAACGTTAATAAACATGTATGACTGTAAATAGTGCGTGCTCAGCCCTATTTGAATCTGACTCCTCTCACTATCGTCTCTCCCACTCTGTCTGTATACAACACAAATTTGAAAGATGCAGACTTCCATTAACCAAAATAACTACACATTCACAAATGAAATATGAAAAGTTATATTCGCGTAGATTGTTCATATATCAAACGTCGATAACGGAAGCAATAAGCACTGTGGCTTCATGTTTAATATATATATATATATATATATATATATATATATATATATATATATATATATATATATATATATATATATATATATATATATATATATATATATATTATATATATATATATATATTATATAGATAGATAGATAGATAGATAGATAGATAGATAGATAGATAGATAGATAGATAGATAGATAGATAGATAGATAGATAGATAGATAGATAGATAGATAGATAGATAGATAGATAGATAGATAGATAGATAGATAGATAGATAGATAGATAGATAGATAGATAGATAGATAGATAGATAGATAGATAGATAGATAGATAGATAGATAGATAGATAGATAGATAGATAGATAGATAGATAGATAGATAGATAGATAGATAGATAGATAGATAGATAGATAGATAGATAGATAGATAGATAGATAGATAGATAGATAGATAGATAGATAGATAGATAGATAGATAGATAGATAGATAGATAGATAGATAGATAGATAGATAGATAGATAGATAGATAGATAGATAGATAGATAGATAGATAGATAGATAGATAGATAGATAGATAGATAGATAGATAGATAGATAGATAGATAGATAGATAGATAGATAGATATCAAAACATTTATTTTTGTCTTTTCAAGGAGTCATCAAGTGCATCCTGTATATATAATAAGGATATAATAATATAATAAGGAATTTAAAAAATATACAGTGAAATAAAGTAGTTGCCTCATTTTGAATCGCCAATCAGCGTAAAATCACGATTTTGCAATTTTCCTTATCAGTCTTCACAGTAATACGACATGTATCTGCGAATCCTCTAAATAATGAAAATTGCTGTCCCCAAACTATAAATTGTTAACGTAAATAATGCATTATTTAGCAACAAGGCCTTATTTACCTAAATCATGATTTCAAGTATCCATTGGGTGCTTCTAGCACTTATATGTATAAATACACATATATGATATACAAGAAATACAGACAGACAGACAGACGCGTTGGTGTATCATAGGCGTTCGCGTGCCCGGATACGTGCGCCTGTGGCTTCACTCTCTGTTAGGTCGTAATATTAACTTGAAAAAACAAAAATTAATATTGCGAATGCAGCGATTTGGGGACATTCCGCTTAATTGTCCATTAGTAAGCCGATTAATCCGTCGGGAGTCGAACGGCATACGTCTCTCTGCTGTGTAACTGTGCCTCACGAAGAAGAAAAATAAATGCGTAGTCAGCAGTTTGCACTCCATTCCCTATCCTAACGCCACGCATTTTTAACACACAAACACACACATATTTGCAAAACATCAGAACTGGGTTTATATACGAATGTAGGAATCAGAAAGTGTTTTGTGGGTTTTTTTTTTAACGGGAAAAGTGCATAATTCATCTAAAAATGTAAAAATCTGATGCATGATCGGCTCTTTCTGACTTAAAAAATTTGATCTAGTAAGTACACGTCTCCGACTTTTCTTCTCATGCACTACAACTGCAATCCCATGCACTAAAAGAGCAGGTAAGAGTAGATTAGAAAGCCAAGGTCTTGTACCCATTTGTGCGTTTATGCAATTGCACACATACACACACACACACACACACACACACACACATATATATATATATATATATATATATATATATATATATATATATATATATATATATATATATATATATATATATATATATATATATATATATATATATATATATATATATATTTGCAATACATCACAAATGGGTTCATTTAAGAATGTAGGAATCGGAAAGTCATTTTTTGATGGAAAAGGGTTAGGGCAAGGGTTAGGGATAGCTGTGCAACTAACCCTTACCCGAACCCTTTGCTAAAAAGTTGACCTAGTTCGCCTCTTATAGGCGACGAAATAGGTCGAATTTTCTTCAAAATTTCTCCGAAAATTGACTGTATTTTCTCCGTCCCGGATAGAGCACTCCTGTGTACTTAAAACACTCTTATGCACTATAAACTGCACTCCCATGCACTAAAAGAGCACTCCCGCGCACTTAGAAAAAAGTGGGGTCCTGGAAAAAAGTGGGTTCCAAGCAAATAAACCCATTTGTTACTAGAAAAGACAAGGTCTGAAACCCATTTGTGCGTTTTTTCACCTACACCTACACACACACACACACACACACACACACACCCACACACATACCTACACACACACACACACAAACTATTTGGAGATTTTATAATAAAATTGAACTCGGCGACAAAGTGGATCTAAAGACCCTTACCTTTTGCGTAAAGGGTGTCGGATAGCGCAGTGGTTGGAGCACTCGCTACTGTGTCGCAAGTTAAGCACCGTCCAGTGCGGTTAGCACTTGGATGGTTGACCGCAAAACGTGAAGCGACAAATAACAACGCCCCCAGTTGACTCAACTGTGATTGAGTACCTACTCTCTTAAGGGTGGGGAAGGTAAAGCAGCGAGGGAGAGAGATGGGCATCACCCTCATTACGCTGGCCCAAGATAAGTGTGATCTCCAACATCTCGCTCTCCTATGGCCACAAGGCTATGGGACCACCTTTACCACATTTTACCTTTTGCGTTAGAGCGAATATGACTGATTGGACGGGAGGATGACCACTAACGTAGATACTGTTCTTGAATTAGGTTTTGTCTAAATCTGTTCAATAGTTCTTGAGAGGTAACATTTAACGGATCGACCAACCGACAGACACCGAAATTTGGCTCGTTCTGATTCCTGACTAGTTTAAAGTATTATCGAGTAATACAAAACCTTAGCAAGTTGAAAATAAACAAAACAACAACAACCAACAAAAAAAAGACCACTTTATTTACAGTTTTATTGTATTGCATTGTATTATAATGTATTGTATTATTTTGCATAGTATTACATTGTATTGTGTTGTACAAGACTCTTTCCGAAAGAAACAAATCAAGCACTAATTCAAGCTACCGTAGACGCCAATTGAAAGAGATCCGTAGGATCTCATCTTTGATATGATGATGATAATCATTATTGTCAGGGTGGCGACGTGGTGATCGTCCATAACGCTGATGCAATAGGACGTTAAGCTTCGTTGTTCCTCCTCAATGTTCGCCCTCAAGCACGCTATGCTGTCAATCGCACGTCTCCATCGAGCCACCGTGAACGACCTAAATGTATGAAATGCACAATTACAATACAATACAATACAATACAATACAATTCACAACGAACAAATACACAATTACCTCCCCTTTACACGGAATGACGGGTCTCAATACAGTGCCTCTGCAGGCAACATTTGGGGAGGGTCGAAACACCGTACGAACAGTCATTTACAGAAAATCAACTCCTATGAACTGTCTTTTTATTTTTATTTTTTTTTCCAAGTAGACCTACTAAGGGTGAGAAAGACTTGGGAGTCGTTGTTGATAAAGGAGCTTTCCTTCGAGGATCACAAAGGGTCAACGGAATACCAGCCCTGCTAATACGATCGATCACGTGAGAAAACAAAGAAATGTTGATCGAGTTCTGTTCAAGGCCTTTGTTCGTCCTTAACTGGAATACGGAAATATAGTATGGAGTCCTAAGTTCAAACGGCGCGTCAACAAGATTGAGGCTGTACAGAGACATTTCACCTTTCGGTACTGTGTCCTTTTATTAAACAAACAAACGAAGAAACAACAAATAGCAAAACGAGGCGCCTAGTCCAGTGGGCGGAAGGGGGAAGGGAGGGTCGTATAGCCACACAATGGGGGATCTTATGGCTAAGAGACCTCAGGCACGAGGATATGTTAAGGTGCCTTCGGCTTCCGAGCCTTGAGTATAATTATGGTTGGTTGGTTGTTTTGTTAACGTCTTTTTTCATCAAGATGATAAAGACCATACATACAGATTCACGCATTTAAACAGACACATGTAAACACATACATACACACAGGGACTATTACGATCTATCTAACAGAACAAGTTCAGTTAAATAAGACAAGCGACTGGAGAATTGATTAAAATGGGATTGGCCTTGAGTATAGTCGTCCAAGAGAAGACATGACTGAGGTGCTTGAAATCTTACACAAGGATCACCTCAAAACCACAAGGTCCCTACTATGTGGGGTTGAAAGCTCATGAATACGCATGAACTAAAATGATTCTGTATACTAGTTTATCATGTAGTGTGTCTTGGGCAAAAAAGACCAGGCGGTGCCCAATCCTCTCCAGGCTGTTGGCCACAGCGGAAATCCACGAATACAGTGTGGCTCGCCTTGGCCCTGAGCACATGGTCGTTGAACCTGTAGTAACGTGAGGTTCCTCCGCCCTGGCCGGTGACTTCTGTGTAGAAGACTTTCGCCCAGTGATGCCGTGCTAACATCACCCCTGTTAGTCGCCTCTTACGACACGCCGGGAAACGGTGGGTCTATTCTATTTAATGCCCGAACCCATAGAGCAATATTATATATATATGTATTGTAAGATACAGGCTTACTGTGAAGTAAGATCTACATCGAAGAATACAAAGCATGGAGATGAGGTGCTACAGAAGACTTCTGGGCATTTCTTATACCCAACATATCACCAACGACGAAGTCCAACAGACCATCACACAAGCCATTGGACAACACGATGACCTGCTCAGTGACCAGTGGTGAAGAAACGGAAACTCCGATGGTATGGCCACGTCACCAGATCATCAGGCCTTGCAAAGACCATTCTGCAAGGCACAGTGCAAGGAGGTAGAAGAAGGGGGAGACCGAAAAAGAGGTGGGAGGACAACATCCGAGAATGGACTGGTTTGACACTGAGCGAAGCCATCAGGGCTGCTGAGGACAGAGAAAGATGGAGTATGCTGGTTAAACGATCATCTGTGGTGCCCCTACGACCTCCGGGTTACGGGACAGGATAGGATAGGATAGGATACTAGTTTATACCAATACTTTTTCCATTAACAGAATTGCTAACACAAGGATCGGTCTGCTAAAGGATGGTGTCACATTTGATGCCACAAATGCATTTTAAAATGGTCTTGATAAGTTTGTGTCTAACATAATGTACTTTACCGACTTGGATGGAGATTCTCTTACCTCACCCCCCTCTGGTAGGCAAAATTCAATAGACAACCGACATCTGGACCCGTATTCAGAAAGAACAACATGCAAATCCTTCGATTGGTTGTTTATCTCAATGTACAGACCTTGCGGTCAATTTTTCTTACCTTAAGGGTGGAGGAAACTGCCGGTAAACTTAGATCGGTATTCCAAAAGGCCTACCTGACGCATGGTCCCTACCTCGAACTGCACGCTGGAATCAATACTGCAAAAACCGAGACGAATGGCCCACAAACGATCCGGAGCCATTAGGGTCGATGAAATTAAAAATCAAATCGAAAGATTAAAGCATAACATGCATTTGGCTAAAAGCTTTCATCAGTAAGACGGGTTACGGCCCCAAAATACACAGATATCCGTCTGTCTGTCTACCTGCCTGTCTGTCTTTGTCTTTCTCTCTCTCACACATACACACACACATCTATGTGTGCACGCGCTTGTGTGCGTGTGTTGGGTAGGGGGCGGAAGGGGAGGGGAAGGGAAATTCCATTCTATTGGAATGAACTTGTTTTTGAAACTACAAATTACGTTAATGCTATTTTACAGACAGTTAGACACACACACACATACCCTCTCGCTCACGCAGATACACACACACACACTCACATACATATACACCGCAACCCCAACAACCCCAACCCATCACCTCCGTCTCCACACATACATTTATTTAGCAAACAATAATTATTATTTATTTTGTAGAAGGTTCACGGCAAGCAGACGTCCTGTAGTCATTTACCACTCTTCAGCAACAACCATGTTTTCTTTCAATAATGGAGTCGGCATTCCAACAAGCAATTGAAAGCGCAATATTTTGCATTGCACTTCAATCTTAACATTCCTGCTTGGGTCACTTAAACTTTGGTTTGAAGAGGAGGAAGAGAAAATAGGAAGAAGAGGAGGAGGAGGTGGTGGTGGTGGAAAATAAGAAGAAAGAGAAGAAGAAGGAGGAGGAAGAAGAAGAAGAAGAAGAAGAAGAAGAAGAAGAAGAAGAAGAAGAAGAAGAAGAAGAAGAAGAAGAAGAAGAAGATGATGATGATGAAGATGAAGAAGAAGAAGAAAGAAAGAAAGAAAGAAAGAAAGAAAGAAAGAAAGAAAGAAGAAAGAAAGAAAGAAAGAAAGAAAGAAAGAAAGAAAGAAAGAAAGAAAGAAAGAAAGAAAGAAAGAAAGAAAGAAAGAAAGAAAGAAAGAAAGAAAGAAAGAAAGAAAAAAAAAGGAAAAAAATAAGAGAAAGACGCAGAATACAGGATGCTCTTACTGAAATAGCGGTCGCTATTACAGAAGACGGAAGAAGAAGAAGAAGAAGAAGAAGAAGAAGAAGAAGAAGAAGAAGAAGAAGAAGAAGAAGAAGAAGAAGAAGAAGAAGAAGAAGAAGAAGAAAATTATATATCGAACTCTTTGTCGCCCCCTTACACACGTGCGCGCGCGCTCGCCCATACGCACATTAAATTTTCTAAAGATGTCCATTGTGCATGTGCCAAGCGCCTTAAATGTAAAACCCATTGTTATTGCACTGTTCTCTTTGGTTGAAAAAATTATTTACAGAAAATAATATTGATACTATTACCAAACAGGACGATACTATAAAGAATAGTATAATTATATTAGATGATAATTAATTGATGCTGACAATTGCATCTATTATATCGTGCAATAGGATAGGAAACGTGTTATAATTGTAATTATTTTAAACAGTGTAAGCTTACTTTTGGATATTATGATGTTGGTATTTCAATGTTCAGAATTGAATTGTTTAATGGTTATAAATTGTTTTGTACAGCTTTTTTTTTTCCTTTTTTCCTTTTTTTTTAATGTAGCCGAGAGGAGTGTTTGACTCTCGACTCTCGGCCATTACCATGAGAACACGGCCCAACACAACAGCGCGTAAAGAGCGGGCCGGGTTGCCGGGGTTACTAGAGTGCCAATACACTCTTTGCAGGTCACTGCCACAAACCTGCATAGAATGCCAGCCGACCATTTAGCAGAAGGTGAAAGGTCAGGCGGGGAGAACATATGTCGTGTCGCCTTGTCCTGCATAACCCAAGGGTTCAAGCACACATCCTCAGAAGCCGCACTGCAGGAGCCGTCCAAGGACAGACTGACAACACGGGAACAAACTCGATTTCTGCCAGCCTAAAGGGGGACAATCTCTCCCCGATCTGACGAGTCGCAACTCTCTCTCTCACTCTCTCTCTCTCACTCTCTCTCTCTCTCTCACACACACACACACATATACACACACACACACACTTTTTCTTTCGCACTCTCTATTTCTTCTTCTTTTCCTCCTCCTTTCTTTTTTTCGTCCTATCTCTCTCTCGCATTCTCTCTCTTCTTCTTCTACTTCCAAAGTTTGAAAGTTCGGGCTGCAAAGTGGTTGCTGTGGCAAAGGCAATGTTCTGGTTGATCAATCTAAACTTTCCCCACGGCACAAAAGGTTCCTGAAGTTCAAACTAATATTGTTCGCCTGTAAGTGTGCGAGCTGAAATAACAATTCGTGGCAAATGTCGTCTTCTGCGCGCTAGCACACACACACACACACACATAACACACAACCACACACACACACACAAACACACAAAAATACACATAATCGCACGCGCGTGATTGGCTGACGTTCATCGGCGTTTCTGGAGTTTTTTTTCGAGATTTTGCGACATTTTATTATTTTACAAAGGACTTTCTTCAACAATATCCGCTTTTACTTTTAGCGTGCACAAACAAATGAAGACTACAGGGGAAAAAAGGCACATGTCACACATTTCCACTTTTGAGATAAATAAAATTTTGTCTTTGAAAGTCGCTATGTTTGTTCTTACTGTAATTCTTGGGACAGTAAGTGTTTTGTCTTAAAGATATATCACTTCTTTTGTATTCATGAGAATTTCTCTGTCCAGATTGTATAATTTAATTAAATATGGAGGATTTTAAACCACCAGGGTGGTCATGGACATGTGCCTTTTTTCCCTTTTACAGACCACTCACTTGAGACTTTCTTCTACAAGCTGAATTGCAATCAATGTACTCAGTCAATGTAAAATGGATTATAATGCCTATTTTGCTGTGGTAAATGAGTAGGTATGATGGAACTGGAGTTGATTTTGTTATTTTTGATGCCTGTACGAAGACCACAAGGGAAAAAGGGCACATGTCACATTTTCCAATTTTTTTGAGTTATGTCCCCTACTATATAAACATAGAAGCCTAAAAGTTAGCAAAATAGTCAAATCCAACCCAAAAAAGGCCTATGTACTGCTACAGAAACACCCAAAGAAAAGGCATACAGGGGAAAAAGGGCACAAGTCCAGACTGTAACATGGGAAAAAGGCCTATGTCACAAACAACAATTCCTTTTTGGGGTTGGATTTTACTATTTTGCTAATGAAAATTGAGGTTTAACGTCTACACCCACCATTGGCGATATGGCAGACGGGGATAACCATCCCAGGGAAAGAGGGGTAGGGACCTAAATCAACACTGAACCTCAAGAGCAATCATACTGCTAAAATGGACAGTGAAAATGGACAGTGAATATTTTGCTAACCTTCAGGCTCATGTTTATATAGTAGGGGACATAACTCAAATAATTGGAAAATGTGACATGTGCCCTTTTTCCCCTGTGGTCTTCATTAATAATAATAATAATAATAATAATAATAATAATAATAATAATAATAATAATAATTCTATCCTATCCCATCCCGTAACTGGAAGATCGTTGGAGCACCACAGATTATCGTTTAACCAGCGTACATTTTTGTTATTTTTTACCGCCAGTTGGAATCTAGTATTCTGCTGTAAGCGCTCGCATGCACACAGACACAAATACAACAAACCCGGATTGCACACATCTGTCATAGAACCGAAAGTCGTTAAAAATATCAGTTGGCTCGTTCTAATATTCGAGACTAAATCGAAGTAATTCCACCTAAGTCTGGAAATACTACCATACACTGTAGAACAAAAAGAAGGATTTAGAGGGATTCGTACTCCAACCCCTACGCTATACTTTACGCCATTCGTTACTCCGGAAATTGTCCGCCTTCTTGCATGCGGGTCAAATTTCAAAGATTCCCGTTTTTGGCTGAACTGCCTTTTTTTTTTTAATGTGGGCAAAGCAGTTGTTCACACTAAGAAGCTTTTTTCTAGCAACACTCGATACACCGTCGATCTCGTGACACTCTTGTTTAACTATTTGTTGTTGTGGCCCTTATCTCAGCAATAACTGAACCGAAATTCATCATTTTTACTTTGCGGATAGTACTGTTAAGCATGTTAGATGAGTCATATACAATATGTACTTTCTCAAAGATAATTGTGCTCCGCCATTTTCAAAAAACGGTTTGCGCCGATGTGGGTAATTAATGTTTTGCGTGCAGATCGATCAGGTAGTGGTCAATTATTCCATATGTTTCTGTTACACGTGTGGATGTTTTTATTTTTATTTATTTATTTCTTTTAAATCAATTGTTGATGCAGCCCCGAGGCTTGAATCTTGACATGTGTAACTCAAATTTGTTTATCCACGCAGCCTGTTCACTCAGCAACAAGGCAGGAGTCGTATAAAGTTTTCCAACTTTATTCAGCAAACATTAACAACTGCACACAATAATCGCTTTCCGAAAATCATCACAAAGATCTTCATAAATCTCTCCTACAAGGGTAATTGTAGATTATAGTCACACGACACCGGAGCGTATTGGTGACTACTGGTCACATTATTCTGACACCAGGGAATCTGTGGATTGTAAGGGGAATTATATGGTCACACGATGGCCGATTCGGGATTCGAACCAGGTACAGCCAATTTAACGGTGACGTGTGCGCGCTGTCCACAAGTAGTTGTCTCAATTTAAACACTCTTCCACAGCGTTCAAAAAAGGGGCACAATCTCGGGCAAAGAGGGAAGGATCTAGTGCTTGGTTGCTGGCTTGTTGCTGTAACTGGCACTCACCCGTCATTGTCAAATATCACAGATGTGGAAAGAGGTTAGATTCAACAAATAAGTAAAAACTCGCCCATTCATTGTCAAATATAACAGATGTGGAAAGAGGTTAGATTCAACAAATAAGTAAAAACTCGCTCATTCATTGTCAAACATCCCAGATGTGGAAAGAGGTTACATTCAACAAATAAATACAAACTCGCCCATTCATTGTCAAATATCACAGATGTGGAAAGAGGTTAGATTCAACAAATAAGTAAAATCTCGCCCATTCATTGTCAAACATCACAGATGTGGAAAGAGGTTAGATTCAACAAATAAGTAAAATCTCGCCCATTCATTGTCAAACATCACAGATGTGGAAAGAGGTTACATTCAACAAATAAATACAAACTCGCCCATTCATTGTCAAATATCACAGATGTGGAAAGAGGTTAGATTCAACAAATAAGTAAAATCTCGCCCATTCATTGTCAAACATCACAGATGTGGAAAGAGGTTAGATTCAACAAATAAGTAAAACTTCGCCCTTCTTAGGCACGGACCTCAGGATCTTTTAAGTCCGTGCGATTAAAATAGCATGGGTGCACAAAACTTGACCTTGGTTTCTACTCTCATCCGGAGAATTAAAATGTTCATACATTTATTTTATATTTTATATTTTAAATATAATTATTGGAGAAAACATTCAATAAACTTAAAAAAAATTATTTCCTTTCCATCTTTTGCCTTTTTACCACATGATGGAGGGATAGATGCGTGCATGGTGGTACAGATCGCCGCGCTTTGAGCTTTATTGGTCATTCTGGGAAAACGCTCGTATATAGCATCCAATATTAATAATTTTATATATATATATATATATATATATATATATATATATATATATTATTATTATTATTATTATTATTATTATTATTATTATTATTATTATTATTACTTGATTGCCAAACTTCGGTCTTACACAATGAAGGATCATTTCAGGATGTTGGAACATTGGTTTTGCCCGGGGCAACTTCAAAACTGACCAGGCGATAGTAGCGTGAGTTATTAACGTCAAACACACAAACAAAATCGATTATCTTACTTTACGGGCGAATAATATTAATGTGCATTGACTTGTGAGCCGTAAAGGGAGGTCATGTTTTGTGTTACACGTCAAAATAGGTCGTTTCAGTCCCGATGCTTGAATCTGTGTAACTCGTGTTCGTGTCCATGCAGTCCGCTCACTCAATAACAAGGCTATAAAGTCGTCCTAATACAGTTTTCCACCCATAGTTGTCCCCTATACGCATTGTGTCCGGGGACGTTAATTTAACCACTGAACTGAACTGAACTTTTCCAACCTTATCCAGCGACACATGCGAAAAGCATCAACCACTGGATTTAAATACTCAATGTAAACTCGCGGACAGCGCTTTATTTGCAGTCTCTCTACAGCAGCGTCGAAAGTTTTGGAACATTCCAGAACAATGCAATCAATAACCAATATTAAAAATAAATAAAAAATAAATAAAAAATAAATAAAAAGATCGCCACAGAATCTTACGTCATAGAACGTTTTACGAGTTCTAAGGTGTGACCACGGTCGTGTTGCTAGATCTAGATCTCGACTCTTCCTCAATTCCCTCTATAATGAATACCGCCCGAAGAAAACAAACCAACATTATGTAAAGCTTTTCCAGCAGGAACAACATGGGAACCAAATTTAACGTAGATATAAATGCTATCATTGCACAACTTCATGCGCGAAACAACATGTTCGTAATTGTCGTGCGCGAAACAACATGTTCGTAATTGTCATGCGCGAAACAACATGTTCGTAATTGTCGTGAGCTAAACAACATGTTCGTAATTGTCATGCGCGTCTCATTCGCCACACTTTATAAACTAGTGTCCGGGAATACACATTACTTGCTTTCAGACCACTTTCTTCGAAATGTGAGAACAGTTATTATTTCTGCTAGCAAATTGAACTTCGGCTTAAACAAATGGGATTATTTCAAGAACTTGACCCTGCGCTTTGCAACATTATTATTAATATAAGGAAACACAAAAATGTAACATGTTAAATCAGTAATACTGAGGGGTTTTGCGGATACTCCGGTTTCTTCCCGTCCTTAATAATGATCAATGCAAGTCAATCTAACTTTTAAACTTAGCATTTTATAGCAGGGTAGATGACCGAGGATTTTTCTAGGGTATTCTGGTTTTCTAGCATCTTAAATAATGGTATCAATCAATACAGTCAACTTCAATTTTAAAGCTACAAACTTCCTTCCCGTCTTCTAATAGCAGGTTACAGGGGTTTTTCCTCGGGTACTCCGGTTTCCTAACGCCATAAATAATGTAACAGCCTAAATTTCAAAGCTACAAACTAACGTTTATCAGAAGCTGCTAAAACTTAGCATAAACAAGGATATCAGTCAATACAGTGAACCTAACTTTCAAAGCTACAAACTGATTTTATAACTTCCTTCCGTCTTCTAATAACAAGTCACAGAGGGTTTTTCTCCGGGTACTCCGTTTTCCTAGCTCCATTAAAAAAATCAATTTCATTTAATTTATTTCAGTTAAGGTCAGTACACATGTGTGATTTTAGAGCATAGACACACACACACACAACACACACACACAACACACACACAACACACTCACAACACACACACACACACACACACACTGTTAAACGGTTGTTTATTTTATCAATGGTTGATTCAGCCCCGATGCTTGAATCTTGTTAAGTGTAACCCAGATTCGTGTATCCACGCAATCTGTTCACTCAGCAACAACGCAGGAGTCGTCGTTTAAAGTGTTCCAACTAAATTCAGCATACATCAACAACTGCATACAAGATCGCTTTCCGAAAATCATTTCAAAGATCATCATCAAAAAACCATCACAAATCTTTATCAATCACTCTCTTTTACAATTAGACAGCGCATTACTTATATAGTCTACATGTTTCTATAATCGACAGAAAGTTCGAACATTCCAGCATGACGTAATAACACCCAATCAAAATAAAACTCGTCACCGGAACTATGCACCGTCTTACGTTATATAACCTTAGGTTACAAGAATCTCATAGCTATTACTAGATTTATCGCGAAGCTTCGGCGGATAATAAACAAGTAATTCTAGAAAATTCTCCACAATATCGACCGACGAAAATTATCAACATTATACAAAGCTTCTTCTAGCAACAACGCAAAATCAAATCAAAGGTAAATACACTCTGCTATTATTGCGCGCTTTGCAAAATTAAAAGATCGGATCTATCGTGCGCGTCTCACACGTAACACACACACACACACACACATATGTGTATTCATGTTTAAATGGGGTCCTTTGACCTAATTCGCCGCCTAAGAGGCAAATTTCTTCAAAAAAGACACCTTTTTGCCAGAAGTTTGACCTAATTCCTCGCTCCTAAGAGACGAAGTAGGTCAAGTTTCTTGAAAAAAGCACCCTTTTCGCAAAAAGTTTGACCTAATTCCTCGCCTATAAGGGACAAAGTAGGTCAAGTTTGTTCAAAAACACAGCTAGGATAAGGAACTTTCCTCGACGATTAGGGTAAGGCAGTGCCTCGACGATTAGGGTAAGGCAGTGCCTCGACGATTAGGGTAAGGCAGTGCCTCGAAAAGGGTTAGGGTCAGGGCTAGTTGCAGCGCTGCAACTAGCCCTGACCCTAACCCTTTTCTGGAACGGGTGCCTTACCCTAATCGTCGAGGCACTGCCTTACCCTAATCGTCGAGGCACTGCCTTACCCTAATCGTCGAGGCACTGCCTTACCCTAATCGTCGAGGAAAGTTCCGTCTAAATAGTTGACCTAGTTCGTCTCCTAGGAGCGACGAAATAGGTCGAACTTTCTTCAAAATTTTTCCGAAAATTTACTGGATTTTCTCCATCCCGGATAGTGCACTCCTCTGTACTTAAAACACTCCCATGCACTACAACTGCACTCCCATGCACTAAAAGAGCACTCCCGTGCACTTTGGAAAAAGTGGGGCCCTGGGAAAAAGTGGGGTCCGAGCAAAAGACCCCATTTATGACTAAAAAAACAAAGTCGAGTTCCCACTTTGACATAAATACACGTTCACACACACACACACACACACACACACACATACGCACCCATTCCCCATACACACTTTGAACACTGAAATTATTAACAATGCAACAATCTAATTAAATGTAATCATCATCATAAAAAATGTATTGTCCTCTTCAGAGAAGCCACATCACTCTGTCAGGTTCTCCCTTTCTTCAAGAGTAGATAATAACAGATTTAAGCACTTTAGAACTCCAAAGAATCAACTCTGCCGCCGGCAAAACCGAATTAAATCGGGCAAAACCGACACCTACACATCAGAAACCACGACAACACAAATCCAGGACAAAATATATAATTATGTTGAAGTGATCAGTTCATTCCTTTTTTCACAGTCACTGTCATAATTGTCATTCTCCACACGAAACTCAACTGCATCGTATACGCACCATTTCTTGAAGTAGTCTGTTGTCGCATGTCGTCTTCACTGTCTCTCTGTCTTTTGTCAGAGAGTCCTATAAAAAGATCAGCAGCAATACATTTTTTAAATTAATTTTAGTCTTAATTAAGTGTCTCTCTCTCTCTCTCTCTCTCTCTCTCTCTCTCTCTCTCTCTCTCTCCACATAATATATGGAATTAATCTTATTAATTCTCTCTATCTCTCTCTCACATAAGAAAATAATCTTAAGATATAAGTACTACCCGTACATATTTCTGAATTTTATCGAACTATTTCACTAGGTAATAAATTGTGAACATCACATTTTATAAGAATGTGCTCTAAGCTAATTACTTTCCCGCACATGCAAGTAATATTACCTCAATGTTTAGTTTTCAATGCATTCAAAAATAACCAATGAGCACGACAACTAATTTGGCAAGTAATGCCTGATATATCAGGAAGTGTATAATAGCTTATCTGTTTTCGAAAACGATTTATTTTCAGTAATGTTTGATAGTTAATTTGTTGACAGAGGAACGGTAATTTGTTCAGCAATTATATTCTTTGTGCCAAGTTTAGCTGCTCTGTTAGCCATATTATTATATTTCAGACAACAATGTGATGAAATCCAGGTTACGTTTATTTCTGTCCACCTAATTTTTAGATTGTGTATTAAATATCTAATTTTTTTTAATGATCTCCGATCTTTGTTTACAATTCAGCGAATTAAAAGCTAGCAAGACAGATTGAGAATCAACACAGAATATAATTTTAATGAAATCCTTTGCCATGCTGACTATAGTATTAAGTGCCATTAATAATGCAATTCATTCTACATTAAAGATTGAATAACCGTGACCAATAAAATATTATTTTTGTATGTTTACAACACCTGCACCAGCATTACAGTTTTTATTAACAGACCCGTCTGTATATGTTTCTAAGTTTGCATAATATTAATAAGAAATGTGTTGACGAATGAAAGTGGCTGGTAAGTAAGGTTCGTCATCTTTTCCCCAAGTCGGTTTTTAATATGTCAAAATTGGCCTTTTTCATCTCCCAGGATGGAAAAGGAGATGATATTACTTTGCTTGATTCATTAGCTGGATGTATATGTGAATTATCAAATAAATCCTAAGTATTTGACGCTATTGTCTGCAAAGGCGTAATCGTTCTCGCTCTTTTATGAAATTCTAAAACAGATGTAATTGACGTCTCATCTGCTATATAATTTTCAACAGTGTGACTTCTTCTTCTTCTTGTATATATATATATATATATATATATATATATATATATATATATATATATATATATATATATATATATATATATATATATATATATATATATATATATATATATATATATATATATATATATATATATATATATATATATTGTAAGCCTCCCTCTGTGCCGCGTACTAGGTGGTTAACTCTAGATCGGCTGCGTCAACTTTGCCCGGAGTTAAACTTAAACTGTTAAGGCAGTCAACAGTTCGATCTACGTCGGCTTATAGATAACTTGCAAAGTTTGAACAGGGAAAAGAGATAGAAAATTATATAAAACCTGATGTACAAACACTCAGAAATTAGAAGAGAATATTAGCAACACAATCATTCGCCCACTGCGGTTTTTCCTTTTTCTTTTATAACTTATTATTACCAAGCTCTTTTTCTTTTTACAACATGGGTTTACAATTTATACAAAAATCATCACGCCAAATCGGCGTTCGCAATTTCGGCGAACAATTTAGGAACGATGCAGAATACGGAGAGAAAATTACAACAAAGACAGAAATCTCTACGATCATGTTCCTATTGCGCGTGCATTTTAAAGTTACTCTACAAGTTACAAGTGACTTACCTGTAAGACCTGTGCAGCAACTTATCCAGTATAAGTTGTTGAACAAATCTACAAACCTAAACGCATTGCGGTGAAACCATGCAATACGTGTCTAGCCCTATTCTGAATACAAGGAGGTGAATCATGAGGTGCAGAAGAAAGGAGAGAATAGCCTCAGAGGAGAAGTTCAAGATCTTGTAAAACAATGACTTCAGAAAGAATGTTGTCGGACTGTCTAGCGATTACCCAGTCGATGATGTGACCGGAGCGAGGGAAAGTGGGGTCGAAACAAATTGTGATAGGCTATGGGTATGCAAGTTCTGACAAATGCGCTTTGTTTCCCAGTGATCAGCTTGGTCAAAGTGGATAATGATGTCACCAAGAATGATAAGTTTGCCGGGTTTGGAAGAGTACAGGTCCGGAAAGGATTCAAATTCTTCGTGAAACATGACTGGCTTGAGTTTGTTTTTTGAGCTGGGAGGGGGACGATAGATACAGACAAAGGTGATGGTTTGGCTATGTAGGCTGAGGTTGGCCTCAGCGAACTCAAAGGAGTCGTGGGCGAAAGGCAGCTGTTGTGAGAAAGCGACATGAAGAGAGTTTTTTTGTAGATGATGCAAATACCTCCACCCCTGGAGGGCCGAGGGAAGGAACAGAGGGAAAAACCAGGAGGTATGGTGAGGGAATGGATGATGGGCTCTTCGCCAACAGGTCTAAGCCAGATCTCAGTAAGAAAAATAATATTAACATTTCTTTCAACAACAAAATCACAAATTTCATCAGCACGAATATCTTGTAAAACGGAATGTGCATTGAACGAACAAACTGTTAGGGTTTCATCAGTAATAAACAGCTTATCAGATAACGGAGACTGCGGTGGAGGTTCAGTTTGTGGTTGGGATGCATGCGACTGAAAGACAAAAGTGTAAAGGCATAGAGTCATTCACTTATGGCAGGTGAAGGAGCATCAATGGGGACAGACAGCAGCGACAGCGATGGAGGAGTATAATTGTCAACTGGAGGCTAAAGCAGATGCGGGCACGGAGTGGATGGCAGTGGTGGAGAGGCGTCATCCAGCGGCGAAGCGCCACAGAAGTCAGGCAGCAGAGGTCGTGGAAGAGTGCTACCTATGGCAGGCGGTGTATCGCAATAAAACTCATTTTTAAAACAGCATAAAGCGATTTGATGTTTGTGTGTTTGTGTATGTGTGTGTGTGTATATATAACTTGTTTTCAAAGACCTACTTGTTTTGACGTCAAACCAATGATCCGTTAGGGTTAGGGCTGTGTTACGGTAAGGGTTAGGGCTAGGGTTAGGGTAAGTGTTAGAACACTTAAAAGTACTTAAAAAAAGGGGACGAAATATGACCCATTGTCAACACAACGTATGTGGCGTTTCAGGAAAGTCATACTAACACCATAAAAACAAGTATGCTGTGGGTGTGTGGGCACACTTACACAGTGTTATCTGGACAAATCAGTGAACACCTACATAACTTGTTTTGACATACCTACTTGTTTTGACCTCAGAACAATGATCCGTTAGGGTTAGGGGTGGGTTAGGGTTAGGGTTCGAACACGTAAAAGTACTTTAAAATGGGGACGAAATATGACCCATTGTCAGCACAACGTATGTGGCGTTTTAGGTAAGTCATGATACTACTGTGTACCCCCGGCTGTGTGTGTGGGTGTGTGTTTGTGTAATTATTGGGAAAGCACACTCTTCCTGAAGAACGTTGCCTGACAAAGATTTCAGAATGTTATACGCTCTTAAAAAACTGCGCCTTACAAAATGTAGGTTACTTCCGAATGTGGAACTTGGTGCTCGTGCCAAGACTTGCGCGACGACACTGTTAAATTATCTGTATGTATTTTTGGGCTGACAATACGTGTGTTTGTTTAGTGGGAGACTGCAGCTATCATAACGTTGTGTGAGTGTGCGGCGTGCAGTTGTAGATCCGTTGGATCTCTTTTTTGATATGATGATGATGGTCATTGTTGTCAGGGTGGCGACGTGGTGATCGTCCTTAACGCTCATGCAATAGGACGTTAAGCATCGTTTTCCGTCCGTGCAGTTGTAAGAGTTGCTAACTGATTGTCTGGAACTTTCTTTAGAACGTGTAATGGGGTGTGTCTGTCCGTGGCAGCGAAAGTTAACTGCCTTTATATTTCTGCACGGCAGAGCTATATTTATTGTTAATGTGATCCAATTATGTACATGAATTATTGTCTGTGTCTTTTGGTGTTAGGAAATGGTACACACTAAAAATGTCCTTGTATTTAATTATGGGGACGATAAATGAATCTGGAATCATAACTCGAGTTAATTTATCTAAAATTACTGGAAATCCCAAAGCTGTATAATCCGGTGATGTTTTGTTTTGTTTGTCTGTTTTTCTCCAAATGTGGGTATTTTGACAATGTTGACTCGAGCTTATCCAATGGGCTGTACGACGAAGACCTTACTCAAGCTAGCATTGTAATGAGAATCATTGGTGCCGCGGACGACTGAAGCCGTCCTAATGTCTCCCTCCCATTAAATAGCTATTTAGCTCCACAGCTAGCGTACACAAATAAATATAGACAGAATGGATGGGTAGTGACCTGGGGTAGAAGAAATTTTGGACCAAGTTATAAGAAAGAGAGAGAGAGACACACACAGAGAGAAAAAGAGAGACAGACAGAGAGTGAAAGAGGGAGAGAGAGAGAGAGAAAAAACTCCTCTATACCATATTCTGAGAGAGAAAGAAAGAGAGGAACTACTCTATGCCATGGTTCTGAGAGAGAGAGACAGAGAGAGAGACAGAGATGAACGAGAGACAGAGAGAGAGAGAGAAAGGAACTCCTATAAACCATGAGAGAGAGAGAGAGAGGGGGGGGGTGAATCTAATCTAGACCATGGTTCTGAGAAACAGAGAGAGGAACTCTTCTAGACAATGGTTGAGAGACAGATACAAAGACAGAGAGAGAGAGACAGAGTGAGATAGACGGAGGCAGACAGACACACACAGACAGGGACAGAGCGACAGACAGAGACAGGTAATTCTAGATCATGGTTTTCGGTACACGATTAAAAAGTTTTAAAACTATGTGATCTTTGTCCCACATGCGGGGCCAAATTCGCGTTGCATTTTCAGCGAAAGCGCGGCAGCATCACCGCAGAATAGCTCCACCCAGGACGAGGGGGAATTAAAAAAAAAGTAATGCTGATAGTGTTCTCTTGTAGCTTGCACTCACCCGTCGGGTCTTGAGCATTAGGATCTTTAATATAGCCCATGCGATGGAATGCATGCGAGCCCAAACTAGACTAGATGTCTGTACGCAATGCCTCTCTCTCTCTCTCTGTCTCTCTGTCTCTCTGTCTCTCTCTCTGTGTCTCTCTGTCTGTCTGTCTCTCTCTCTCTCTCTCTCTCTCTCTCTCTCTCTCTCTCTCTCTCTCTCTCTCTCTCTCTCTTTAGTTCAACCAGATTCCTTTCACTTTCACACACACAAAAAAACAAACAAATAATCGTTCAAATGTCCTATCCTCTTCGTTCACAACAGGAAACAGCCAACATCCGCTCCACTATACCGACCTACAATATATTGGACACCCAGCTCGTACTCAGAGTATAGGAATATTTAACTTATACCGATATACAATATACTGGACTCCAAACTCGCTTTCTGTGCAAAGGATATTTTACTTATACCGCCCTACACATTATTGAAACAACAAAAAAAAAACAACAACAACAACAAAAAACACGAAATTTATTCATTTCTAAATAAAGAAATATGCTTCCGCAAGAGTTATCTTTTGTTGTAAGATTATTCTCTTCAGCGCGGCAGCACTCATTGTGCACTTTTAAAAGGATCTGCCGAGGGGGTGTATTCAAGGGGATGTCCTTTTAAGCCTGCAGTAAATATTCCACCGTTATCCCTTGACAAGCTACTCAATCCCTGAAATAAAAGCATTGGAAAATAAAATTAAATGAAATGAAAAGCTCTAATGTAGTGTGATGCATTGCCTCCCCTGAATACTCTGTCCTCAATAGCCTCCCCTGAATGTGATACAAGATTGAGTGAATCTAAGAAGTACTGTCAAAATTCTACTTTGGGGTAAGAAAGATTGGTTGACGTGTCTTGACTTGACTTGACTTGACGGTACACTTGCCTGCTCAGAGAGCTGCTCAAAAAGATGCTCCTTCAGAGGGGCCGGGTAGCTCAGTTGGTAAGAGCGTCTTGCTAGTAACCGAAAGGTCGCTGGTTCGAATCCCGGACTGGTCAACGTGTGATCATATTATTTTCCCCTTTACCAACAACTGGCCCGCTGGTGTCAGTATAAATCGGTCCAGTAGTCACCTATATGCTAAAGTGTCGTGTGACTATAATCTACAAAACAACATGCTCCTTCGGATGAGAGTCGAGTATAAACCGAAGTCTAATCTGTGCTCGCACGCATTCCACCGCATGGACTTTAAAGATCATGACGCTCATGTCTAGACGAGTGAGTGCCGTCTGCACAACTACACCCACGCACTAGGTCCTATTCTCCCCATCCCCGATCGCCTAAGGATTGTGCTCAGTCGTCTGGAGTCAGACTATGCGCCCACCTGCAACCTGGCGTTAGATCTTGTATCGACCAGCGCCTTGAAGCATCTTTTGAGCTGGAAAGGCGCTATGTAAGTGATGGAATCAAGAAATGAATCAGGAACCAACACAAATCACCTAAGATGCTAACTTGCACCACCAAGCGCACTGTCAAGCTGAGCCACATGTATAATGGCAGCCAGGCTCTCAGGCATACACTCATTATGAAAAACAGAGAAATCCGATAGTGGGTCCGTCTGTTCTTGTGTTGGTTTAAACAAATGTTTTAATCAAGGAAAAACATATCATTACAAACAATGGTTTACAGGATAGGCAACAAGCAAGCTTATATAAGCCCACCCTGTATGACAACATTCTACAAATAATAATTAAGTGACAGGCATCTGATAGTTGCATAGAAATACAGACGAATACAACAATTAAAAATATTAATATAATAAATGAATTAAAGATAGTAAGGTTTAGTAAATAATTACACGGACATACACGCGTACACATATGTAAATAAATTAATTAACAAATAAAAACTATGAATCAAATATTTAGCTAGAAATTAAATGCGTAGATGAATAAGAAATGGACATTTTAAAACCAACAATTGAAGAATGAGACGTGTGTATGTGTTTGTGTTTGTAAGAGAGTAACACTGTTGTGCCCGTCTCAGCGAAAACACAGAAGGACATAAAAAAAAGAATTACCCACTTTGACCATACCCTCACCACCCCCCACCCCCACCCTCCTCGACAAATCCTCTTAAAATTCACAGTGAGTGTTGCCGCACTGAAAAATTAAACTTACCACAAAAACCACAACTACAAAAAAACTCTTTTGACAGTATACTTAACTTCCGTAGTTTTGTGAATATTAATAGTTACCGCTCTGGGCAGGTCACATACTCAAGTTGCTCGGTGTTTAGGTGAGTACGATTCGGGCTGGACGGTTTTACCGATAGGTATTCAGGTTCGGAAACGCGATGGTACGGAATACCGGTGCGGGTGTCCAAGGTCCGGTTTACTGGGAAATCTCGACAACACATAACGCGACAGTGGGCGACATCTTGTCCGCCCAGAGAGCGAGCCTAAAGCCCAAACACGTTGATGAGGCAGCTGTTCGATCTTGAAGAAGAACTTTTAAGAACAGCAGATTATCCACGTGTTTGAGCATGGTACCAGTCGCCAATCCTTGTGAACTCTTAAAGTTCAAAATAAAACCAAAACATTCAACGGGAATGGTTTTGTTTTATTTTGGTTTTGTGGTTTAAAGTTTGCTGATGTTCTAAAGAGTGGTTTATTATAATTTGTTTTGAAGTCTTTTAAGCAAAAATAAAGCTTCATTTTCCATGGAAATGTGGTTCTTTGAAACTGTTTTGACAATCTTTCTTTTGCGTCGGTCACTACTGTCAGTGCCATATCCCATTTGATTGTAACACTTAAAATCGCGGTATACCGGTACGAACTTCCGATACAACCTAAATTTACCGCGGTAATACCGGTACGACTTTGACCCACGATACCCAGCTCTAAGTACAATAGACCCTACCTTATCCCAGAAACCAAAGACGCACTCTTGAAGTCCCGTGATTCCTTCAGAAATAGGGTCATAGAACTAGTGTATCGTCAAACAGGGACAAATCACTCCCTGTCATACCAGAAATGAAAAAAAAATCAAATGTTAGCGGTTAGTTTGAGTAACGAAAGCCCACAATATCATTGTTTAATGTCATAACAATGCAACATTTAGGCTTAACCTATTTTCGCCAACAAAATAAATGATTCGACCTGGGTTCCTTTAAAACGTACAGCGGCGGTAAAATAGCAACATTTTAGGCGAATCGCGCAGGTATTTCAATTTACCAGCAAATCGTTTATCTATGCGTCAAATTTAAGTGCAAGCGGATGAGTTATTTTAACAACACTATATTTGGATTCTAATCTTTATTTCAGGAATAACCTTACTTCAGCTCTTTCCGTACTTTCTTTTAAACCTTTTGAAGTCTCTAATATCGTTGTTTTATTAGAAAAATATTCTTTTAAAGCTTCGAAAACGTTTAAAATTCAAAAATTACTTTGAAAAGTGTGTACATTCTCTAAACCTGCAAACGCCTTGGATAGTCTTTAATATCTTCATGATCTGTAATAATACAAATATTATTTAATTAGATGTACATTTTGACTACAGAACAGTTTTTTTAAAGGTTGTTTCATGTGTGCGTGCGTGCGTGTGTGTGTGTGTGTGTGTGTGTGTGTGTAGGTGTGTGTGTGTAGAATATACCCAATTATTGTATAAAGATACTTCGTTAATGCATGCATCTCTCTCTCCTTCTCTCTCTCTCTCTCTCTCTCTCTCTCTCTCTCTCTCTCTCTCTCTCTGTCTTTCAATTCAATTCAATTCAATTCAACAAATCTGTATTACCTTTCACAAGGAACTATGACAGGCATTTGATCACTAAAATAAACAAAATTTATAATATTTGTTCAAAATCTCTACGACATGTAGGATACGAATAATTATATATGCACACACACAGTTCTCTCTCTCTCTCTCTCACTCTTTCTCTCACTCTTTCTCTCTTCTCTTGTGTGTGTGTGTGAGAGAGAGATGAGGGACAAAGAGAGAGAGAGAGAAACAAACACAGAGAAAAAGATAGAGGCAGAAAGAGACAGAGACATATAGATTAAGAGAGGTGAGCGAAAAAGAGAGAGAGAGAGAGAGGGGGGGGGGAGAGAGAGAGAGAGAGAGAGAGAGAGAGAGAGAGAGAGAGAGAGAGAGAGAGAGAGAGAGAGAGAGAGAGAGAGAGAGAGAGGATCCTGTTTTCGAATTGAGAAATCGTACGTCAAAAGTGTCAGTCTGAGATTATCTTGAGATTCAAAAACGTTTGAAACGAGCAAAACCTTTGTCGAAGCTTGCCCACCAGTGTTCCCCCTCGCCCACACACAGCGTAGCTGAGACGCGTTCCTTACCCCTTTAGTCTCAATTCCTTTCCCTGACTCCCCCCTCCCCGCCTCCTTCCCTCTCTCCACATCTACATGCACCACCACTTCCAACTGACAAGTTCGGGATTAATCTGACTATTGCAGTTCCATTGAATAATAATAATAATAATAATAATAATAATAATAATAATAATAATAATAATAATAATAATAATAATAATAATAATAATATTAATAATAATAATAATGACGACAATGAGGAGCATACTACTACTACTACTACTACTACTACTACTACTACTACTATTCCCCCGTGGGAGTGCCGGGGGGTTAAGTATAAATAGCATTTCCTCTTTCTGGAAATGTAGTGCTTTAAATTCCCACTGTCACTGTCTCTGTGACGACACGAGTTTTCAGATGGTAGGGAGAGATACACTTTTTACGAGTTACACTTCTCTGTATATCTGCTGTACATAGAATAGCGTGACCGATTTACTTTTGCGTATGAAAGTGCAGTTTCGTAAAGTCCGTGCGATTCATAGAAGATAGGGAGTCGGCCAATTTCGAATAGGGGTACGCGTAATAAAGAACGTGCATACTGACGAGAGCTCGACTGTTTTGCTTGTGGCCGGCGCAGATTTTGAAGGGCAGAGTGGTTTGAGATGCTATTGCGTGAGGAAGGAATTCTAACGAGACAGCAGCCCTGTGACAGAGGTCATCGTAGTGTAGGGTACTGTTGGAAGGGTGTGTGTATTGTTTTATAGCCACCCAAGGTCTTATGCCCTCGTCGGGATAAGGATGTGTAGAATTCGAAGGAAGATGGTAACTGCCATTCGCCAGTGAGTGTAGAGTTCCATACTTAAGGTGCGTGTGGTTCTCGATTGAACACCCACCAAGACTTAGTGTCTGTAGCAGAGCTAAGGTGTCCTCATCCTCAGAATAAATGTTATTTGGACAGTGAAATAACGTGCAAGAGCAAGAGAAAGAGACTCTCAAAAGACTAATCCATTGTGTTGTGCCAATGTTGTGACAGTGTTGTGTCGTGTTGTGGTGTTGGGGTAAAGGGCGTCACGAGCCGAGGCCTGTAAGGTAAGCAAACCCTGTCGTTCAATTCTCTAGTGGCGCGCTCCGAGCACTGCGTACGTGTATGAGTGGTAATGAGTGTGGGGAAGGGGATGTATTTTAGGATGTGTAATGAATTTTGTTGATTTTATATGATTTTCCTATGATTTTCTTATTGTATATGTGATGGGGAAAATGTCGTTGCTGTTGTTGTTATGGAAGTGGGTCAAAGGCGACGATGGGGAATATAGAGAGGGAGAGAGAGAGTGAGGGTGTATGTATGGAAAGAGCGATAGAATGTAGTATGCTGAAGAGGGATGAAGTGATGATTATGAAGGAAGCATGTTTACAGTGTGGATGAAGGGAGGTAATCGTGATGTGCTATAATTGTTGGGGGTGACGGTGGTGATGAAGGGGGGTGGAATGAATCAGGACTGTGAGATGGTAGTGTGGTTGCGATAATTATGTATATTTATATAAACATTGGTTTGTAAAGAAGATGCGAATTATTTAGCATCAAAGGGTGATTTACATTATTGAAATCTGTGTATAGTATCTTATATTATTATTATGATATTCATAGCTATGCAGGTCAAGATGGCGGACGGAGGACGGCGTGTTATGTTATATTATATAGTGTTTATTGTTTGGTGGGCATATTGTTAAGACTATGTATATGTCAACAGGTGTGGGCTGATGAGATGATGATGATTATTACATCTACGTGTTTATTTCTACGCATTATTCCCACGCTGTTGCCTTTGATGTGCCTGTCGTGCTGTACTGATGTTGATGTTGTTGCCGCTGACTGGGTCCTAACCAGCCTGGGATGTACCTTTGCCTCTACGACACAGTAGTGTTGTGGTGATTTCTTACACTGCTGCAGGTTTTGCCTGTGTACCGAGGCAACACGCTTCCAGGGGGTTTTCATGCCTAATTCATGCACACACAGACTCACATTACACGCACCTAAAAACATATCCATTTAGTTAGAAGAATCATCCACTTTGTGAAAGAGACTGTTAGCTCTCTGAGCTACTTAACAAGAACATTGAGACATTACTTCTGTGCCACAGCTTTGTCTAGCTAATAGTTCATGATTCAACGCCATCGCTTATTATTGAGGACTTGCATTTTGAATTGACTTGTTGATTTTGATTTTCTGTATACACTTTGTAAAGAAACTGTTGTTATCTAGTTCTATTTGGGGTTTGTTGCAAGGGGAGGTAATTGTTAGTTAGTATTGGGACGGGGGTCTGTTTAGGGGTTGAGGGAAGGTTAGCTCCCATTTGTCCTGTGTTTGCTTGTTGATTGTTGAATAAAAGAGTGTGTGTTTGTACTCTGGCATTTTGTGTTAGTTTATTTTGTTTGAGTTTATTCTTTTCACTCGCTTTATGAGCTGACGTCACTGAACCCGCTCGGGGGACGTGACATTTTTGGTGTCAGAAGTGGGATAAACTCATTTATTTTGTTAGGGTATTGCCAGAGGTGTATGTTGTGTGTTTGAGTTGTTGTGTGAAAGGGTACGCAGCGGGCGGTTGGCGGGAGTGTGGGTGTATTGCACTAGGGAACACACTCGGAGTGCAGCATTAACGGGGAATTGGGTTGCAGGGTTCACTTGCTCGCCTTCAGGGGTACGACGGTGAACGATTCCTCGGCTCCTGTGACTGTTGTGTTGCGTATTCATTCTGTTAGGTGTTTGTATCAGTTAGGTGTTATTTGTTTTGTGTATACTAACATCTGTTCTTCCCTTCTTTTCCGACATGGCTACGCGGGATGCTCGAGCCGCGATGCGCCGCGACGCTAGGACTCGTAAGGAGGAGGCCGAGCAGGAGGAGCAGGACTTCCGTGATGACGGCTCTGTGACAGGGTTGTTGGAGGAACCTTACGCAGTGAGTACTCAGACCACTATGCCTAAGATGTATGCCAAATCGCCCGGTGCACAGAGCAAAGTCGAGGTCGCGCTCGGTGATAGTGAGAGATTTAGACAGATTGGGGAAAGTCTGGGTTTCCGAGACGGAGCGCTAGCGCACTATGTGGTCAGTGAGATGAGGAGGGAGGAAGAACGGAGAGAAAGAGAAGAAGATCGTCGGCGGTTGGAGGCTAGATTAGAGGCCAGACTGGACGCGGAAAGAGAAGCTAGACAAGCAGAACAGCGTCAGAGGGAGGCAGACCAACGTCGGTTGGAACAGAGGATAGAAGATGGGAAGAGGGAAGAAAGAGAGGCTAAGGAAGAGGAAAGGAGGATGTTTGAGATGAGGCTAGAGGAGGAACGTAGAGCCAGAGATGAAGACCGAGCTGATCAGAGGGAGAATAGGGCTAGAGATAGAGGGGCAGCGTACTCAGTCAAGTTGAAACCCTTGGAGGAGAGGGAGGATGTGGAGGCCTACCTCCAGATGTTCGAACGGGTGGCAGAGATTCAGGGTTGGAGGAGGGAGGTATGGGCGGTTAGGCTAGCGCCTTTGTTACAAGGGGAAGCCCGGGACACCTACCTTCGTCTGACGCCTGAGCAAGCCCAGGATTTCGACATTGTGAGGAATGCGCTGTTGAAACGCTTCAGGAAGGACGCCGACTACTATCGTAGGCAGTTTCGAGAGGCCAAGAAGGAAGCTGCAGAGACGTTTCCTCAGCTAGTAGTGAGACTAGGGTCGTTAGTGAAGAAGTGGTTTTCGCTCGCCGGCAAAGACATCACCGACGTAGGGCAGGTACTAGACACCTTCATTGGAGAGCAGCTTTTCTCCATCATGACTACCGAGCTAGAGATTTACGTGAGGGAGAATCTACCTGAGACTAGCCATGCCGCAGCAGAGTTGGCGCAGCGTGTGGTAGATGCCAAGCGGGCAGCATCAGCACCGGCACCCGTACTACCCAGTCAGAGACGCAGTTTTCCCAGACGACCGGAGGCTCCTCAGCAACCTAGCAACCAGGGAGGACAGGGTCAGAAGGTAGGGAGGACGGAAGGGGGTAGTGGGGTACGCCGTTGCTACCGATGTGGGTCGGAGAAGCATGTGGTCAGGGACTGCAAGGTCAAACCTCAGACAGTAGGCCAGGTTACAGTGGGACGGGCTATTTCCACGGAGACCGCACCTCGGGCTAGCGTGTGTGCGATCAAACCTTATGATCCATGGGGCCAAGGTAGGGCGAACGGGCAGGACGTTCGGGTATTGAGAGATACGGGGGCGGAGATAGGGGCGGTCGCGAGCAGGTTAGTCAAACCAGCTGATTTGACGGGTCGGACTGTCGAGATTTGCTTGGCGAATCGATCGAACGTGGGTCTGCTACCTACAGCTTGGGTGGAGTTGGATTGTGCGCTGGTCAGGGGGAGAGTAGAGCTGGTGGTTTTCGAGGACGGGCCCGATATCATCCTGGGTAACTGGGTAGCGTTTGATAGCGGGGAAAAGAGTCCTGTTTCCTTGTTCGGAGGTGAGTGCGCGATGGCTGCAGCAGTGCAGACTCGGGCGCAGGTGAAGGCCGAGAAGAAGAGGGAGGTACCCTTAGCAGTGGTCGAACCATCCCAGATCTCTGTTAGCACCCCAGAGTTGATCAGGATGCAAGAGACCGACGAGACGCTCGCGAAGGCGAGAACGTTGGCACAGAGTGGTGGGGCGATAGCGTCAGGTAGAGCGTCAGCTGAGTTTCGCAAGAAGAAGGGGGTGTTGTACCGGGTACACACGAAGAGAGGTAGCCAGGTCACGCAACTGGTAGTCCCGAAACAGTTGAGGGGGGGGGATCCTTCAGTTGGCTCACGATCCACCCATGGCTGGGCATTTGGGAGGGAAACGTACCAGGGAGCGGATCTGGGGGACATTCTATTGGCCGGGAATGTGTGCCGAAGTACGGAGGTATTGCGCCAGTTGTCCAGAGTGTCAGAAGGTAGTACCGAGGGGACGGGTGAGGAAGGTACCATTACAGCAACTTCCGCTGGTGGACGAGCCATTTCAGAGGGTGGCGGTAGACATTGTGGGACCCATCAAACCCAAGTCAGATCGGGGTAACATGTACATCCTAGTGGTAGTAGACTATGCCACACGCTATCCCGAGGCTGTACCGCTCAAGGGCATAGAGGCAGAGAGGGTGGCAGAAGCGCTGTGGGAGATTTGGTCGAGGGTGGGCGTTCCTAGGGAAATTTTGACAGATCAGGGGACGCAATTCATGTCTGAAGTCATGCTGGAGATGAACAGACTACTGTCGATCCATGGGAAAGCCACCACGCCGTATCATCCACAGTGCAACGGTCTGGTTGAGCGATTCAACGGGACGCTAGTGTCCATGCTCAAGAAGTTAGCCACAGAACAACCTACAGCGTGGGACCGCTACATTCCAGCGCTACTATTTGCATACCGTGAAGTAGCACAGGAGTCTACAGGGTTCTCTCCCTTCGAGCTCCTATATGGAAAGACCGTGCGGGGACCGATGGCTGTATTGCGAGACCTCTGGACCAAGGAGATACAAGAGGAGGAGGTGAAATTGAGTAGCCAGTACGTGGTGGATTTGCGTAACCGCATCGAGGAAACCTGTAAGTTGGCACAAGGAAACCTCAGAACCGCGTCAGCCAAGCAGAAGCGGCACTTCGATAAGAAGGCGAAACGGCGTTTGTTCAACGCGGGGGATCAAGTGTTGCTGCTGTTACCAGAAAAACACAACAAGTTGCAGCTAGCATGGCGAGGACCGTACGAGGTGATCGAACGTGTGGGAGAGTGCGACTACCGGATCAGGATGCGTGGGAAAAGTAAACTATACCACGCCAATCTCCTGAAGAAATTCCATACCAGAGCGACGGTGGCCACGATCGTCGTAGACGACGAGGGGGTAGAGGAGGAGGAAACTATGCCGGTGTTTGGGGATATTCCCGTAATCACCTTGACAGCATCAGAGACGCCCCGCGACGTGAAGATGGACGACAACTGCCCAGAAATACGGGAAGAATTGCAGGAGCTGGTGTGGCAGTTTGAGGATGTCCTAACCGACTTGCCGTTACGCACTACACTGGACGTGTGCGAAATACGTGTGGACAGCGACATTCCAGTGAGGACGCGGCAGTACCCACTTCCCCATTCGCATCACGAGACCATCAAGAAGGAAGTGGAAGCGATGCTAGCGATGGGCGTCATTGAGAGGGCTAGTTCGCCATACAGCTCGCCCATCGTATTAGTAAAGAAGAAGGAGGGCACGATGCGTTTCTGCGTTGATTTCCGGAAGTTAAACAAGCACGTCGTATTCGATGCGGAACCATTGCCGAACATCGACTACTTGTTTTCCAAACTGTCAGGGGCCAAGTATCTCACCAAGATCGACTTGACCAAAGGTTACTGGCAAGTGCCCATGAACAAGGGAGATAAAGCGAAGACGGCATTTACAACGCCAGAGGGACAATTTCAGTGGACCGTAATGCCATTTGGGCTGAAGACGGCGGGGGCAGTCTTTTCTCGCATGATGCGGAAGTTATTAGCACCCCTGGGAATGTCGGAGATCGACAATTTTGTTGACG
>CM072523.1:43911548-43994048 GCA_036898135.1 Oncomelania hupensis | reverse complement strand
GTGTAGGCCACTCCCCATTCTGCCAAATCTTGTTACAGATAATGCATTACAAGCCATGAATTCACACAAAAAATCGCGTGTCCGGATACAAGCGCCTGTGGCTCAAATACACCCGTAAGAGTGTTGAGGGTTATAATTATGTAAATGTAAGCTTATCCCCACTTTCTGGAAATTTGGTGTTTTACATTCCCACATTCACTGTCTTTCTTCTTTGTTCTTCCTTTTTCCTATTCATCTTCCTAAACTAGACCAGACATCCAACCTTTTTTTTTTTTTTGGGGGGGGGGAAACTCCCCAAACTCATCTATTGTGTTGGGGGTCTTTTGGGTCAGCTTGGGGATATTGGACGCTTTCTGCCAAAAGGTCACCAGGGCTTTTTATGGCATTATTATTTAGCAATGTAGGCATTTTGTATGTATGTGTTTCGTTAATATTTTATAATGATGTTTATATTCTATTTTGTTTTGGTAAACGAAGGTTCGACAAATTAGAGTATAGCCCCAGCGTCCCCTGCACGGGATGTCTTTAATGTAAAGTGACCGGCTGGTGGAGTGCCTTCAGTATTACCATTAGAGTTGTTTCAGCAGGCCTTTTATACGGATCAGAGGCAAGCCCTCTTTCAACCAAGTTGTGGTATTGATTCGGCTTTCTGCAGTCTCCTGGACCATATAAACAATGGCTAACTAACTAACTAGTTGCTCAAACGTGAACCACAGTCAAAAACACAATCATCATTTCAACAAGTTAAGTACGGCGAGAGAAGAATGGCTTCACTAACAATTCGTTTTCGCCATTGTTACCATCGCTTTCAGCGATCATACTGTATGTAAAATTGTGATAGCCGTATGGAAAGATAGTCTTTGAAATTATGTGAGCGCAGTCTGTTTTCCAGAAATAGCCTGAAGACGAGAAAAGTGAAAGGAACCGTGTTCTATCAAATTCTGGCATCCGTGAAATAGAGTCTCAGCGTAAAATACTTCACGTGAAATTCTGTCACTCTCCACCTCATACACCTACACCCGACACTCTTTCCCTCGCTGTTTTTTTCCCCATCTCACCTCCACAATGGAATATTGTAGTCATTGAAATTGTCATTACTACTGCTATCCTATTCTATCCTATCCCGTAACTCGTTTAACCAGCGTACTCCATCTTTCTCTGTCCTCAGCAACCCTCATGGCTTCGCTCAGTGTCAAGCCAGCCCATTCTCGACTGCTGTCCTCCCACCTCTTTTTCGGTCTCCCTCTTCTTCTACCTCCTTGCACTGTACCTTGCAGGTTGGTCTTTGCAAGGTCTGATGATCTGGTGACGTGGCCATACGATCATAGTTTCCGTTTTATTCACTATTTTGAGCAGGTCATCGTGTTGTCCAATGGCTTGTGTAATGGTCTGTCGGACTTCGTCGTTGATGATGTGCTAGGTATAGGAAATGCCCCAAAGTCTTCTGTAGCCCTAATGCTACTACTGAATAATAATACTAATAATAATACTAATACTAATAATAATAATAATAATAATAATAATAATAATAATAATAATAATAATAATAATAATAATAATAATAATAATAATAATAATAATAATAATAATGTTCGTCATTTGTAAGGCGCCTCAGCCTAAGGATCAGGATCTAACTCAAACCGCCCGAGACGCCCATCCGCAGCCTTTGGGCGCATCCTGGGCAGCCAGGGATGGGAGAGAAGGACCAAGTGCATGCTGGATGTGTTCTTGTTACCGGCACTCACCCGTCTAGGACATGAGCGTCAGGAACTTTAAAGTCCGTTTTGATGAAATGTATGCGACACACAAACTAGACCTCGGTTTATACTCTCATCCGAAGGAGTAGGAAAACAGGAGTAAAGTGTCTTTCCCAGGGACACAACACAGGGCTCGAACCCGGAACCTTCAGATCCGCAAACCGAAGCACTACCATTAGACCACAGTGCCTCCAGTGATCTTCAATAATAATAATAATAATAATGATAATAATTAATAATAATAATAATAATAATAATAATAATAAGAAGAAGAAGATAAGAAGAAGAAGAAGAAGAAGAAGAAGAAGAAGAAGAAGAAGAAGAAGAAGAAGAAGAAGAAGATTATTATTATTATTATTATTATTATTATTATTATAATTATTATTATTATTATTATTATTATTATGATTATGATTATTATGATGATGATGATTATTATTATTATTATTATTGTTATTATTATTATAACCATGATCATTATCATCATCATGATTATGATTATGATTATCATTATTATTATTATTATTATTATTATTATTATATTATTATTATTATTATTATTATTATTATTATTATTATAACCATGATCATTATCATCATCATCATCATCATCATCATCATCTTCATTATCATCAATGTCATTATAATAATTATGTTTACCACATAAGTATTTGCATCATTCTACAGACGGATTAAAAAAAACGTAGTCCCTGTCCAGTCGAAACATCCCCACCCCAAACTCCTCTTCCTAGCCGAAATATCCCCACCTTAAAACCTCCATACCTCTCCCAGACCTTTTATAAGCCTACATACTAAAAAGGCCCCCTCCCCCCTCCCCCCTCCCCGAAATGAGTCAATGAATGAACATTGAAGATTAACGTTTACACCCACCATTGGCGATATTCACAACTTTCCGGCACCTCTCATAAAAACTCGTGGGTATCGCCATTATAAATAAAAACGAGGTTAGAATAAAACCAAGTTCCGATCTGGCTTGTTTTGCTTTTATCAAAGCTTGATGCGTGACTTTTAAATATGGCAAATTACCGAAAACGACGATTGTTAGAGCCAGGAACGAGTGGGATAAGTATGAAAACGTGGAGGAAACAGCATGCTCAGTGAAAGGATGCAAAAAACAATCGTAGAGGCCTGTATTTGTGGCGACTTCGGAGGTGCGTCGATCATCGACAGAAAGTGAAACAGGACCTGAAGACTCTTGTAGTTTTCCATAGCTTCGCCGTCGCAACCTTCACAAAACACGAAGTAGTTGACTATGTTAGGCGAGCGTTGTGGCCAAGTGGGCTAAGGCGGGACTAACTTGCCTTGTCCACAAGCCAGAAACCAATGGCGCCTGAAAGGTGTGGGTTCGAGCCAGCATCTGGGCGTTATGTTTCTCCGAATATTTTTCAAAAATTCACAAATAATGTTAGGTAGGTAGGGTTTAGGCGCGCCACTGGCGATAGAAAGGGATAATAAACTGCAGCAAAAAAAAAGTGAGGGTACGATACTGGTGGCCAGTGACACATGTTGTCTTCCCACTGTAAAACTTCCCATTGTACCTACAACTTATGTTAATCTGATGAATAAAAATTGATGCAACAACAACAACAACACTGTAAACTTGACTCTGTCACAACTGGGACTTCAAATCCATCAGGCATTCTCTTTCTTTTTATGCTCCCACCAACGCTTTCTCATGTGATTCGACATATTCTTGAATATTTGGAAATAACTCACTAAAACACTCGGATAAACAATATGCGGAGAAAGAAACCGGAAGTATGTTTCACATGAGGGGATTCCCGTTGGTGCATGTTGATTGATTGATTGATTTATTGTTGCTTTAGGTCCAGCGGACTCTTCCGAGCCAAATCAGGACCGGACAACCCCCGATCCGCATAAAAGATCTGCTGAAACAACCCCAGTGGGAAAATTGAACGCCCTCCAACGGCCAGTCACTTTACAATAAAGACATCCCACGCGGGGGACGGCTGAGGGTTGACCTCAACTACGCGAACACCCCGGTTACAAAAACAAAATAGAATACAAACATCATTATAAATCATCAAAAAAACACATACATATAAAATGCCTATAGTGCTAAATAGTACAATCATAGGAAGCCCTAGTGACCACCCGGCAGAAAGCGTCCAACACTCCCAAGCTGATCCAACAGACCTCATACACAACAAGGAGTCTTGTCCAGGAAGAGTTTTCAAGAAAAAAGGTAGGTCATTGATCTAGCGAAGAAGAAGATAGTATAGCAGAGTGAAGGACAGAGCAGGAATAGGAAAGAGTAAATGAGGAAGACAGCGACAGTGGGAATTTAAAGCACTAAATTTCCATAAAGTGGGGATACTATTTATTCTGAAAACCCCCGGCACTCCAACGGGGGTACTGTTGCCGCAGTGAATCTGTCTTGCCTATAAAGGAAAGACAGGTTTTCAACTGTGGCTTTCACTGTTCCCTTTATAGGTTTGAACAATCTACTGCAGTGGCAAGATTGCTCATGACCCCAAGGGGTTCCCGTTGGTGCATAGGATAGCAGAAAAGTGTGAATGGTAGACAGGAATAACCATCCCAGGTAGGGACCTCAGTCAACACTGAACTATCCCAGAGCAATCGTACTCATGGCCAGTGACATAGGACCACTTTTACTTTGCCCACCACGGGATTGCAATCTGGGTCATCGATGGTGCCATGGGAACGCTGTACCACTGAGATACCGCGGTGGATGGTAAAATGAGTTTGGGCTGGATAGCATAAAAAGGAAAAAGGACCAGACGTTAAAAAGCGAATACTGTGGAAAACTGCCATGCGGTGAAAAGTTCACGCCGTCAGTGGTGGCAATTTAAGAAGCTTTGATAATGAGGTTGTCACGGCGATATGAAACAGACTGATTCCAGACTGTCAGAGAGAGTACCCTTCAACCTAGAACTTTCTTTTAAACATACGCTCCCTGGCGATCAATTTGTTGTTTCCATTGTTGTTGTTGTTGTTGTTGTTGTTGTTGTTGTTGTTGTTGTTGTTGTTCTTCTTCTTCTTCTTCTTCTTCTTCTTCTTCTTCTTCTTTTTTCTTCTCCTCCTTCTTCAGTTTGGAATGGATATTTAATTATGTGAGCATTTAGTCGTCGGTATTATCATCATCATTATCATCATCATCATTATCATCATCCTTATCCTTATCCTCATCATCATCATCGTCCTCATCATCATCATTATCATCATTGTTCCCCTTCTTTCCCTTCTTCTTCTTCTCCTCCTCCTCCTCCTTATTCTTCAGTATGGAATGAATATTTAATTATGTGAGTGAGCATTTAATCGTCAGTATAATCATTATCATCATCATCATCGTCATCATCATCATCATAATCATAATCATCATTATCCTCCTTATCCTCATCCTCATCGTCATCGTCATCATCATCATCATCATCATCATCATCATCATCATCATCATCATCATCATTTTCCCCTTCTTTACCTTCTCCTTCTTCTTCTTCTTCTTCTTCTTCTTCTTCTTCTTCTTCTTGTCTTTGCTAAGATTCAAGATTGAAGATTTAATCCCACTGCTCCTCTCTTTTGGGGTGTGTGGATAATACCAAAACATAAGCAGGACAATCATTATTCAGTGGTTTTTTTTTTTAAAGCAATAATTCAATACGCGTCGCGATAACGTTTTTTGACATAACTAAAACTTAGAAAGTGGCCACACGGATCAACACTTTGTTTCCTAAGATTTCACCTTAATTTTTTGATGGTAGGTACTACAAAATCCGGAAGAAAACAAACCCAACAGGGTCGCATAGCAGCACCTTCCTATATACAAATCGCGGATTGAGATGAAAGTATAAATCGGGGTTTAGCGGTTTTTTTTTTAAAGCTCAAGCGTTGTTCAAAGCGCTGGCCAATGGAGGATGAATTTAACAAGTGCATGCACTGTGTATCAGCAAAAAACGGAAGATGAAAACATTACATTACAGTACATTACATGAATATTGCTTTAGGTCCAGCGGACTCTTCCGAGCCAAATCAGGACCGGACAACCCCTGATCCGCATAAAATATCTGCTGAAACAACCATAGTGGTTAAACTGAAAGCTATCCACCAGCCAGTCACTTTACAATAAAAACATCCCACGCAGGGGACGCTGAGGCTATGTTCTAATTTATCGAACCCCCGTTTACAAAAACCAAATAGAATACAAACATCATTATAAATTATCAACAAAACACATACATATAAAATGCCTACATTGCTAAATAATAACATCATAGGAAGCCCTAGTGACCACGTGGCAGAAAGCGTCCAATATTCCCAAGCTGATCCAACAGACCTCACACACAAATCAGGAGTCTTGTCCCGGAAGAGTTTTCAAGAAAAAAGGTAGGTGACTGTGGTCTAGCGAAGAAGAAGATAGTATAGCAGATTGATAGAACAGAGCAGGAATGAGAAAGAGCAGATGAGAAAGACAGCGACATTGGGAATTTAAAGCACAAAATTACCAGAAAGTGGGGATACTATTTATACTGAAACCCCCGGCACCCCAACGGGGGAAAGATGAAAACAAGCGTACAGCTATAAAACAAAAACACATACATACAAAAATGTTCAGCCAATTTCTTCCAAAAAAATATAATTTTATCCAATTTTAATGTGTGCTTGGTGGTCCACTACGTCACTGACGCGCCACAAAAACAAAATGCAGAAGCGTTGCTTTGTTTAGGCACTCCCTACTTTTTGCGATGGCTCCGTCGCACGGACTTTAAAGATCCTGACGCTCAGACGCGTGAGGGCCGGCCACACCAATGTTATCAGCACGCACTATGCCCATTCTCGCCCGTTCCATGTCGCCCAGGATTGTGCTTCGTTGTCTGCACGTCAGACGATGCGCCCAAAGGCTGCATGTGAGCGCATCGGGCGGCTTGAAATAGAACCTGTATCGGACAGCGCCTTGAGCAGGTCTTGAGCTGTAATAACGCTATACATGAATGCTGAAATAAATGTAAATAAAACTTCAACAACCAAAAAAAACGAATCAACAACTCCTCGAGTTATTGAAGAGCTGCATTTTTGTTGTTTTTGCGGTAACATAGTATCAAAAATGAACAACAAAAATGGACATTTCTTCGAAGCGCGGTTATATATTTAAACAGAAGAATGTTCGTATTGCGCTACCAAGTGCTTTCCTGCTGTTTCGCGTAGACCCGGAATTGGGCCATGCAGTGTGAGCTTTTAAATAAAGATCACTTTACCTGTCTGTTATCACACTGTAAGATGATTGAACTCAGAAACTGCTTAAACTGTGAATGAGAGAGTGAGAGAGAGAGAGAGAGAGAGAGAGAGAGAGAGAGAGAGAGAGAGAGAGAGAGAGAGAGAGAGAGAGAGAGACTTGCAGACAACTTAAAGTACAACGACATGTAAAATGGATGTAATCTTGGCAGTGATGTTCCATGATTAAATACGTAAATGGGGATTGGAAAGTGCGTGCGGGTGGATGTGTGGGCGCGCGTAATTGTGTGCTAGTGTGTGCATGTGTGTGAATGCATATGTGTGCGTGCTTGTGTGTGTGTGTGTTTGTGTGTATGTAAATACAAATCTCTGTATGTGTGTGCCCTTAATTTTGTGATTTTGTGCTCTTCTCTCTCTCTCTCTCTCTCTCTCTCTCTCTCTCTCTCTCTCTCTCTCTCTCTCTCTTTAAGGGGTTTGGCCCTTTGTTAAATACGTATTCGTATTCTGTCTCCGTCTCTCTCTGTCTCTCTCTTTCTATTCTGTCTCCGTCTCTGCCTGGCTTTCTCAATCTATCTCTCAAATCTCCTCTTTGCCATGCATTTCCAGAAATATCTGGAAATATTTTAAAAGTTAGGGTGGGGTTGGGGGTGAATGGCCAGAACCATCAAAAAGAGGTTGGTCTGTCGCTCTGTCGTTCGGCCAGTCTGTCGGTCCCTTGGAAGTCATACCTCAAAATCCACATGACGGATTTTGACCAAACTTCACAGAAACATTACCCATCACAGTGGCTTGTCTTAAGTTCCATAATATTTGCTCTACTGTACCGCAATGGTAAAATCAACTGATGTCATTTTGTTGCTAACACGTTTAGCTCTCTATCTCCACAAACGGTTACGGCGAATTTGTTGAGTTTTTAGTACTACAGGTGCTTTAATCATGGGCCATCGTTCAGTAGCAACCCGACTGTATTCCAGTCGGTCGGTCCGTCGCTGCAAATTAGCTGAAAATAACAGAACCGAAATGTATTATTTTTAGTTTGCGAATATTCGTAACTACTGCTAACGATGTTAGATTAACGGTATTGGTACTTTCTCAGAGTCAAGGTCGATGTGCTTCTCCATTCTCTGGACACGTTTAGGCTGTATCAAAAAAAATGGGTTGAATCGATCAGTCTACATTCCAAGGTAAGGCTGCTGCGCTCCCTTGTCATCTCCATTTTCCTATACGCTTGCGGCGAAACATGGACCCTCACAGCGGATCTACAACGAAGAATACCCAGCATGAAGATGAGGTGCTACAGAAGACTTCTGGGCATTTCCTATACCCAGCACATCACCAACAACAAAGTCCGGTAGACAATCACACAAGCTATTGGCCAACATGATGCCATGCTCACAGTGGTGAGGAAACGGAAACTCCGATGGCATGAGCACGTCACCAGAGCATCAGGCCTTGCAACAACCATCCTGCAGGGCACGGTGCAAAGAGGCAGAAGAAGAGGGAGACAAAAAAGAGGTGGGAGGACAACATTCGAGAATGGACTGGCTTGACACTGAACGAAGCCATGATGGTTGCTCATAACAGAGAAAGATGGAGTACGCAGGTTACACGATCATCTTTGGTGCCCCAGCCACCTTTGAGTTATAGGATAGGATAGGATAGGATAGGATAGGATAGGATAGGATAGGATAGAAATCGATTTTGATAGTGGCCTTATCAATCTATGCTTTCATTTTGATTTCTTATGACAAAGCCGAATCACAACACCGTCAAGAAATTTAACAATTTTTAACATGCTTATTTTATTGGCTTTGTGAATGAGCAACTGAAAATACATTTTGAATGGGTTGCCATCTTGTTTCATTTACAACGTCTAGCGGCAGTACACTTGTAAGCGTAGACGTGTGTCGTGTCAGACAGATATTTAAGATGCACTAAGCACGGTGAACACGTCTGGCTCTCTCTCAAACACTTCTAGGTCAACGTCAAATTGCTATACTTATACCAGGAATTATTTTGATCATGGCATGCTAGGTGTGTGTGTGTGTGTGTATATATATATATATATATATATATATATATATATATATATATATATATATATATATATATATATATATATATATATATATATATATATATATATATATATATATATATATATATATATATATATATATATATAATAGATATAGATATTTATGTATTTATTTATTTATGCGTGTGTGTGTGTTCCTGTGAAAGTGTTTGCTAGTCTGTGAGTCTGTCTGTCTACGTCTGTCTAGCTTTGTCTACTTGTGATTTTTTTGATATTGTTTGGTTTTTCAATACAATGGATTTTTGTTCTGTTAGTTGTCTCGCGTACTAACCGTTTGAATGGGTTCTATGAACAATATGTATCACTGTTTGGCTGGGTGTGTTATTCGCTTGTTTTTGTTTTATTTTGTTTTGTCCGTGTAGGTTTCCATTATATTTTGTGTCTTGTGAACAATTCTTTAAAGACTTTTAAGTTTATATTCTTCTTCTTCTTCTTCTTCTTCTTCTTCTTCTTCTTCTTCTTCTTCTTCTTCTTCTTCTTCTTCTTCTTCTTCTTATTATTATTATTATTATTATTATTATTATTATTATTATTATTATTATTATTATTATTATTATTATTATTATTATTATATTTTTTTCAACATTATTGTATTTATATTCTACTTCTTCTTCTTCTTCGTCTTCTTATTATTATTCATATTCTTCTTCTTATTCTTTTTTTTTCTTCTTATTCTTCTATTTCTGTTGTTGTTTTATTATTATTATTATTATTATTATTATTATTATTATTATTATTATTATTATTATTATTATTATTATTATTATTATCTATGCACCTAATCTAGACTTAGCTCTATGCGCTTGCATGAATACAGAACAACAAACGAGCAAACTTCATAAACTATTAACAGTAACCTTATATATAAAAACGAATGACTCTATAACACATGCACACACACACAAATGCACACGCACATATGCACATTCATACACACTCAGTCTCTCACTCAGAACTTATTGCTATACTACTGTAATGGCATTGAATAAAATCATTTGTTTACACACTGACGTTTTGAATATATTATTTTGTGTTGACTCTAAATCAGTTTGACCCCCTCACCACCCTCTCTTCGTTGGGGGTGCCGGGGGTTTCAGTATAAATAGTATCCCCACTTTCTGGAAATTTAGTGCTTTAAATTCCCACTGTCGCTGTCTTTCTCCTTTGTTTTTCTCATTCCCACTCCGTTCCATCAATCTACTATACTATCTTCTTCTTCGCTAAACCAGTCACCTACCTTTTTTCTTGAAAACTCTTCCGGGACAAAACTCCTCATTTGTGTGTGAGGTCTGTTGGACCAGCTTGGAAATATTGGATGCTTTCTGCCAGGTGGTCACTGGTGCTTCCTGGGATGTTGTTCTTTTTTTGGCAATGTAGGCATTTTATATGTATGTGTTTTGTTGATATTTTATATTTGTAAACGGGGATTCGATAAATAAGAGTATAGCCTCAGCGTCCCCTGCGTGGGATGTCTTTATTGTAAAGTGACCGGCTGGTGGAGTGCCTTCAGTGTTGCCACTAAGGTTGTTTCGGCAGATCTTTTATGTGGATCAGGAGCGAGTCCTCTTTCAGCGAAGTTTGTGTCTTGATTTTGTGGTACTGATTCGGCTATACTGGCCCTGATTTGGCTCGGAAGAGTCCGCTGGACCTAAAGCAATAATCATGTAATGTAAATCAGTTTGACAAAACTTTGGATTCAAATTCTAATAAAGAAGGATGTTATATTATAGATGAAATTAAATATCTTATTCATAGTTTAATCAAAAATGGAACAAATGTTCAATTTTGCTGGATACCATCTCCTAGCGGATTAAATCATAATGACTGGGCTGATAGGATTGCAAAAAGAAGGGGCACAAAATGGAAGTACTGTTATTCAGCTCGGTATACTATTCTCAAAAAATGAAGTATATAGTTTAATTGAGAAAAATTTATAAACTAAATTTCCTTTCATTAAATTATATAATGGAATGTTACATTCTGCGCGGACTGTTATCACTTTAGCATATGGTCTTGCTTTGAACTCGTTGAGGACAAAATACTGTAAAGAAGTTGCTTGCATTTGCAAACAAGCAATTTCTATTATTCATTTCGTGTATGACCGCAGTGCAATCGGGCAATATATTCCACAACATTTTCGAAATATTCAGGATACAAATATTAATTATAGGATATCAATTGCAAAATCGTTAATAAACAATCCTGTTGGATGTTTTTTGTTTAAAAAAACACCAATAAGTACAGATATTAATAGGTCTAGTGGATTTTTTTCTGTGAAGCATAAATTCAGAACATTTAATATTATATATGTATAAAACCAGAACATTGAATATTGTATATACGAGATATAATGGTCCTGATTCGCCTATTTGCAGTCCGCTGGACCCTATAAACCATGACTAACTAACAAACTATGAGATATAAGCCTTAGTGCTGGGTTCAAACTAGCCTCTCGTAACAATTGTGACCATTCCTTATTTGTTTAATATTTTAAGAGAAGAAAGCCTGTTTTATTTGTGTGATCGAGAGCAAATAGGCAACGAAAACCATTTTGTGTGACTGTACTAATCCACTCATAAAGGACAACCGATTTTCCCTATCACCCCAATATTTTAGGAATCGTCCAATTGTTCACAAATTAAATCTGTGAATGAATTTAAAATCCAAAAGCAGGCTAATGTATTTAGGAGTTTTATTGGAATAATATTTTCACTTTTTGAATGAAAGCTCATATTGCCTTTTTTCTTCTATTCGAATCTCATGGTGGTCAACTGAGAGTGTGTGTTGTTTGGTTATTCGCTGGAGTGTACTTCCCCCGTTTCTGATCGAGTATCCTTGTTTTCCATCATTACATTGTGTTTCTCTCGCAATATGTCTACCTATGCTGTGGTTGTTCGTTTTTATTTGGCTTTTCTACTTTTTTGCATTTTTTTAAAGATAAAAAATGGTCGCCTACCATGAATCAATCTCACACAAGCAGACAGACAAACACACACACACACACACACACACGGACATTTTAGCGTGTAACATAGAGAGGAATTGGAAGGGGTGGGGAAGGGGTAAAGAAGAAAAGATGGGGTTTCTTTTGGGATGGGGGAAGAATGTAGAGTTTGGTGGGGGGACAAATGCATTACCTGGGGGACATCCCAATTGGTCTCCCTGAAAGACACTTTGGTGTCCCGAACTGTCCCCCGGGGGACACCACTAGGTGGGGTGCAGATTCGGTATGTTACACCGGCACAGTCCCTTCCACCACGTGCACCTCACGCAATGGCCACTGACCACTGAGGCTGGGGCTGTCTTTCATGTGCAGTTGGTGTCAGGTCACTGACCTCATCCCAGAACCCGATGGCAACCCCATCCTACTCCCCTCCCCCCCCCCCAAAAAAAAAGAATAAAAAAACATTTTTTTTTAATTATAAAAATCATCATCAACAACATTATCATTACATAAAATGTTGATTTAGTCACCCCATCAAGTTATGCAGATTAGCCACTTGATTCATTATTTTATGTCACGGTTCTTATATAGCGCTTTTCCAGCTCAAGAGCTGCTCAAGGCGCTGGCCGATACAGGATCTAACTCAAGCCGGTGAGTGTGAGCGGTGTGCGTGCGTGTGTGTGTACTGTACATATTGGCCTGTGGGAACAAATGCAAATAAATTGTCAAAATCTCTTGTCTCTGCCTCTGTCTCTCTTTCTTACCACTTCTCCTTTCCTTCTTTCTTTCCTTCCTTTCTTCCTCTGTGCTCCTTGTTTGAAAAAAAAATTTTTTTTGGCATGTGATATTAACGAGGCTTGAAAAGAACACTTCACACAAATCCACTCTACAAAAGGGTTGACGGATATTGCATTAGTGCTCCCAGGGCACCATCTGAAGTGCCGTAGAAAAGGGTTGGCAGGTATGCGTGGGCATAACCCCCACGCTAAATAAAGGTTGAAGGGGAACAGAATGGCTCAGTGGTGAAAGCTCTCGCCTGGTGCACGGGATAACGCAAGTTCACATCTTGATGGTGGCTGCCTGGAGTGGTCTTAAGTTTGCTCGCAGGAGTCGACTTCCTGTAATAACTTTTTATACGATGGGTTTTCTTTCCTGGTGTCGCCGCAGAGGTACTTTAAATAAGCCGGTCATTCTGTCAAAAGGCCACTTGTGATGTGCTTGCATTTAGGTTGATCAGGGAGTGAACTACTGTAGGAACCTGTGATTCTAAACCTATTTATGCCTATGTTCCGGGAATGTCTGCAAATACAGCATTTGGATACCTATTATTATATATAAGCTTACATCTGTAATCTACTATTCATTTTCTTGAACACACACACATACACACGCACTCTCTCTCTATCTCACACACACATACACAAATACAAACACAAACAAACACAGAGAGTGCTAAAAGGAGAGACAGACAGAAAGACAACCAGACACATACACAGAAACACAGTTTCAAAAGCGTTCAGTGTCTTGGCGGTGGTTGTTATTCGGCTTTGTCTTACCCTTGGGGCTTGAAACAATAACAATTAGTATAACAAAATAACTTTATAACAATAACATCATAATGTAACAATATTGTTAAGATCTGCGCGTGCACACACACACGTACACACACACTCACACAACTTAGGAAAAGAAGAAGAAGAAGAAGAAAAAGAAGAAGAAGAAGAAGAAGAAGAAGAAGAAGAAGAAGAAGAAGAAGAAGAAGAAGAAGAAGAAGAAGAAGAAGAAGAAGAAGAAGAAGAAGAAGTTGTTGCATGTTGTCATCCCGTGCAGAGAGGTAATTCATCATTTTATATCCGATCAACGTGAACCCGAACATCCTCTACTCCCTGATTTATCTGGAAACTCGGCGAAAGAAAGACTGAGAAAACAACAACGGAAGTTATAATCTGCAGCTGTGTCAAATCCGACCTTGCTTTACCCAAACGTAGAGATAATCAACATAATTCTTTCACCTGTGTCTCTGTCTGTCTCTGTCAGTCTGGTTCTCTCTTTATCTCCCTGTCTTCGACTCTCAGTGTCTTTCTCTCTTTGTGTCTCTGTCTCTGTCTGTCTCTCTCTCTCTCGCTGTCTCTCTCTCTCTCGCTGTCTCTCTCTCTCTCTCTCTCTCTCTCTCTCTCTCTCTCTCTCTCTCTATTTAAAGCTGGAAGACTTATGGGGTTCGAAAATAAGGGTGATAATCCTCAATGCAATATTTCTTCTTCTCCATGAATCATGTCCCCTTGCTTATGAATGTCGGGAGATTATAGAACGGAGGCCGCATCGTCATGTGAACAGGATACTCTGGAAGATCATTACATTTTCTTCATTTATTACAGGGAATTGATCAGAGATGATAAGAGGCGGGGATAGGGGTGGGGGAAGACAGAGAGAAAGGGAGAAGAGAGAAAGGAGAGAGAAAGCGAGAGAGAAAGAGGGAGGGAGAGAGAAAACGAGAGAGAAAGAGGGAGGGATAGAGAAGAGAGAGAGAAAGAGGGAGGGAGAGAGAAGAGAGAGAGAAAGATGGAGGGAGAGAGAAAGCGAGAGAGAAAGAGGGAGGGAGAGAGAAGAGAGAGAGAAAGAGGGAGGGAGAAAGAGGGAGGGAGAGATAAGAGAGAGAGAAAGAGGGAGGGAGAGAGAAAGCGAGAGAGAAAGAAGGAGGGAGAGAGAAGAGAGAGAGAGAAAGAGGGAGGGAGAGAGAAAGCGAGAGAAAAAGAGGGAGGGAGAGAGAAAGCGAGAGAAAAAGAGGGAGGGAGAGAGAAAGCGAGAGAGAAAGAGGGAGGGAGAGAGAAAGCGAGAGAAAAAGAGGGAGGGAGAGAGAAAGCGAGAGAGAAAGAGGGAGGGAGAGAGAAAGCGAGAGAGAAAGAGGGAGGGAGAGAGAAAGCGAGAGAAAAAGAGGGAGGGAGAGAGAAAGCGAGAGAGAAAGAGGGAGGGAGAGAGAAAGCGAGAGAAAAAGAGGGAGGGAGAGAGAAGAGAGAGAGGGAGGGAGTGAGAGAGGAGAGAGAGAGAGAGGAAGGGGTGGAGAGTATAAACCAAGGTCTAGTCTGTGCACATACGCTTTCAATCGCATGGACTTTAAAGGTCCTAACGCTCATGTCCTAGACGGATGAGTGTCGGCTACCCAAATACACCCAGCACAGACTAGTCCCCTTCTCTCCACCCCCAGTCGACCAGGACTAGGCTCAGCGGTCTGGTCGTCAGGCTTGGTGCCCAAAGGTTGCTAGTGGGCGCCTCTGGCGGATGGGGATAGATACTGTATCGCCTTGAGCAGATCTAAAGATTGAAAAGCGCTATATAAGACCGATTAAAGAAAATAAATATATAAACCTTTGCGTTACTCCTCAAAATGCATTAACCTATTTAAAATACTGAGTGTGCCAGAGAGAGAGAGAGAGAGAGAGAGAGAGAGAGAGAGAGAGAGAGAGAGAGAGAGAGAGAGACAGAAACAGACGGACAGACAGATCGACCACAGAGAGACAGACAGACAGAGAGAGACAGAAACAGACCTACAAAAAGACAGACATATTGGCGAGATAGAGAGAGAGAGAAGGAGGGAGGGAGAGAGAGACAGAGACAGAGAGAAAGACAGATAAAGTAAGACAGGCAGGGCACAGAGAGAGACAGACAGAGAGACAGACAGAGAAAAAACAACAGACAGACAGAAAGACAGGCAGAAAGGCCAGAGAGAGAGAGAGGGGGGAAGCAGACACACAGATAGGCAGGTCAGAGAGAGAAAGAGAAACAAACAGACAGGCCAGAGAACGATAGATTGCCAGAGAGATAGAAAAAAACCAGACAGGCAGGTCAGAGACAAAGAGAGAGAAAAAAAACAAACAGGCCACAGAGCGAGAGAGACAGAGAGTGCGAGAGAGACAGAGAGAGGGAGAGGGAGGGAGAGAGACAGAGAGAGGGAGAGAGACAGAGAGAGGGAGAGAGACAGAGAGAGATAATACAGACAGACAGACAAACAGACAGGCCAGAGTGAGAGCGACAGAGAGAAACAGACGGACAAACAGGTCAGAGAGAGAGAGAGAGAGAAAGAGAAACAGACAGACAGGCCAGTGCGAGAGAAACAGAGAGAGAAAAACAGACGGACAAACAGGTCACAGAGAGAGAGACAGAGAGAGAGACAGACAGAGAAAGACAGAGAGAGAAACAGAGAGAGAGAGAAAAACAGACAGGCTAGAGAAAGAGAGAGCAAAAGAAAGACCGACAGAGAAACAGACAGGCCAGAAAGAGACAGAGACAGAATGAAAAAACGATGAAGTTTAACGCACACACCCACATTTGGCGCTCTAAGGCAGAGGTGAACAACCACCTCAGGAAAGACGGTTAAGAAAGTAAATCAACACTGAACCACTGCAGCTATCATCATACCGCTAAAGAGGGAGGTTAGTTAGTTAGTTATATAGATTAACGTCCCCGGACACATAACCGTATAGGGGACGATAAGAGGGAGGGCGAAACATGGCCGCTTTTATCTTGCCCACCAAAAATGTCAAACCTGGGTCATCAGTGTGCCAGGCCAGCGCTCTACCACTGAGCTACGAGAGAAAGACGGAGAGATTCAGAAAGAGAGAGAATGAGAGAGAGAGAGAGAGGGGGGGGCGGGGGAGGGAGACTGACTGACTGACTGATTGGCCTGTCAAAAATTAATATAGTTCTGATGTTGACAGGTTATGTGTAATAAAAACAATTTCAGTAGTTTGTCATTGATGTGTTTAGATTGAATTGTATTGTTAGCTATGATTCATAGTTTGTTATCCCCAATCAAGTTTTTTTTCTCTTCTTTTCCCCACTCCATACCTCCCCCTGCCACCTCCCCCCACCCCCACATGCTATCCCGCTGTATAAATAAATAGTGTTTTTTTAAATCTAAAATGTTATATAATTAATTATTTTGCATGTTTGTGTATATTATTTTAACCATGTCCATGTGCCCTTAATGGGTTTTTTCTGGAATAAATTTGCCTTGCCTTGCCTTGGTTTATTGCTTTAGGCCACACCCCTTTCGCAATTACACATAACGTATTTACCTACAACGTGAATAATGGACAAACGCCTAGACGTGTCGCGAAGAGTTTGAAAACACACACACAATAGTACATTGATACAAGATAAAAAGAGTCATAAAAACAATTTTAAAAACCAATAAAAATAATAATAATAATAATAATAATAATAATAATAATAATAATAATAATAATAATAATAATAATAATAATAATAAATTGAACAACATATAATATATACACATTTGAATCACATTACGGACTTCGATTATTTTCATTTGTATTTATTTTCTCTTGCATAAACCAGGAACCAAGGCGATGCTTTTATACGCGTCATATCAAGCCACATTTCGCTGGACAAAAATAATTGCTCGAAGTCCTTATTAGGAAGTATAAACTTATTTCTAAGAGACCTGTACAGCGGAGAGAGAGGAAGAGAGAAAGAGAGAGAGAGAGAGAGAGAGAGAGAGAGAGAGAGAGAGAGAGAGAGAGAGGGAGGGAGGGAGAGAGGGAATGCCAAAGAAGCCCTTCTTTTATCCTTCAAGATGCTTTCACTTATTAAAAAATAATGAGACCTGGAAGGGCGAGAGACACAAAAACACAGGCACAGAGTTAGAAAGAGAGTGGGAGAGTTGAAGAAAAAGGGAGAATACCAAAGAAGACAGAAGCCTTTTCTTTACATCTCAAGATGCATTACCTTATTTACAATGAGAACCAGGGGGTGAGAGACAGACAGACAGAAAGAGAGAAATAGAGAAAGAGAGAGACAGACAGACACAGACAGACAGAGAAAGGGACAGAGAGAGTGAGAGAGAGAAACCTGAAACTGTTGTTTGTATTAGGGATAACAATTTTAGACTCACGATACAGTATGATATTCGAATCCGTTCCTTTTATAAATGAACATAATAAAGAACCTTTAACAATAACTTGAAAATCATATGATTAACATACACACATGCACTCACAAACATGCACTCACACACACCAGAGAGAGAGAGAGAGAGAGAGAGAGAGAGAGAGAGAGAGAGAGAGAGAGAGAGAGAGAGAGAGAGAGAGAGAGAGAGAACAGACAGACAAACAGAGAGACGTCATTTCCCAAGACACTGTAGACAATAATAAACAACACAGGAGTTCGACCTCATTGACTACTGTGTACGTGCTACTTAGCACACAGAAACGGGATGCTACATCATAAATATATTCATTTAAGTTAACGATGACGGCGCGCGCGGCGGCAACAACAGCAGCAACATCAACAACAACAAAGCCACCGTTAGAGCCTAGTATAAATATATGTCTATAAACGAGAACAAGGGATTGTTTGACAGGCAATGACTTTTATACATAATTATACTTACTTACAGTGAGATTTTTATTGACACACCTGCCCGCCTTTAATGAATATGTCCCGATGTTCCTGGAGATTAACAATTTCAGTGACACAACTTTACCCAGCAAACACTAGCTACCTTTTGCCCTAAACCCGGTCGCTCAGGATAGTGCTCAGTCGTCTGTGAGTCAGACAATGCGCTCCAAGGCTGCAGGTGGGCGCCCGGGGCGGTTTGAGTGACATCCTGTGTCGGCCAGCGCCTTGAGCAGCTCTTGAGCTGGAAAACGCGCTGTATAAGGACGATAAAATAATGACCTAAATTAATAAATAATAAACAACAAAAGCCACTACAACGAAAGCAAAAACGATAACAACAACAAGAGATCCTGGAATCTTAATATTGTTTGGCTAGCAGCAATTGTCTGCGCGGCGCTTCTTGGGGTTAAAGAGCCTAACTTTCACACATTCCATCACACGGACTTTAAAGTTCCTCACGCTCATGACTTAGTCGGGTGAGTGGCAGCTACACATCAATACACCCAGCCAGCACTAGGTTCCTCATCCCCCATTCCCGGTCTTCCAGGATTGTGCTCAATCGTTTGGGGTCTCAGATGGACCTAATGCACCAAGTGAGGTAGACCAGATTAGGGCTTTGAGCAGCCCTGGAGCTGGAAAAGCGCTGCATTAAGAACGATAAACATTCAACTTCCTATCCTATCCTATCCTATCCTATCCTATCCTATCCTATCCTATCCTATCCTATCCTATCCTATCCTATCCTATTCTATCCTATTCTATCCTATTCTATCCTATCCTATCCTATCCTATTCTATCCTATCCTATCAAATGACTCGAAAGTCGTTGGAACAACACAGATGATCGTACAACCAGCGTGCGCCTCCTTTCAGTCCATTCTCGATGTTGTCCTCCTTTTTCTGTCTGTCTGCACAAACAACTGCGGCCATGACAACGTTGAAGCCCATTTGGAAAGACAGGACAATCTGCCTATACTCCAAAGTAAGGCTGCTGCGCTCCCGGGTTATCTCCATCTTTTTATACGCTTGCAAAATATGGCCCCTCACAGCAGATTTTAAACGAAGAATTCAAAGAATGGAGATGAGATGCTTCAGAAGGCTTTTGAGTATTTCCTATACCCAGAATATCACCAACAACGAAGTCCGACAGACCATCTCACAAGCCACTGGCCAACACGATGACATGCTCACAGTGGTGAAGAAACGGAAGCTCCGATGGTATGGCCACGTCACCAGAGCAACAGGCCTTGCAAAGACCTTCCTGCAAGGCACGGTGCAAGGAGGCAGAAGAAAAGAGACAGTAAAAGAGGTTTGAGGATAACATTCAAGAATGGACTGGTTGACACTGCGAGAAGCCATGAGGCTTGCTGGGGACAGGGAAAGATGGTGTCCTATCCTATCCTATCCTATCCCGTAATTCAGAGGTCGTAGGGGCACCACAGATGATCGTTTAACCAGCGTACTCCATCTTTTCCTGTCCTCAGCAACCCTGATTGTTTCGCTCAGTGTCAAACCAGGCCATTCTCGAATGTTGTCCTCCCACCTCTTTTTCGGTCTCCCTCTTCTTCTACCTCCTTGCCTTGAAGGATGGTCTTTGCAAGACCTGATGATGTGGTGACGTGGCTGTCACGTGGGGTTTAGTTGTTACTGGGCTCTGCACAATGGAATGCTGTAACCCTCACGCTTTATTCGATGGGAACTGCTAGTTAGTCACCCTGTGAATTACTTTAATAAATTTATTTTTTTAGCTCGGTCTGTGTTAAGGCTGGGGTACAGAGATAGATAGAAAAATGGTAAAAGATCACTGTCACACTAGCTTTTACACGGCTATGAATCATATGTAGTCCAGCCACTTGATAACAGTTAAAATCACACATTTAATTCTTCTACTCTATACAAGATTTTCCATGTACTAATCTACCTTAAAAAGTCATAGTCAGTGCAAATAATTCGATCGCTGATAGTCTATGCAGCTGTTATGTCTTCATAGGGCACTGGCTCCTAGAGTTCATGAAGATTGGACTACTGTGGTCCGTTTTACTATAGTTTCTGAAGAGTGGACTACTGTGGTCCTTTTGCTATCAGTTTGGGTGCACTTTTGCGTATGCACTTAACAGTCACGTAGTGGGTTTGAAGTCCTTCGTTGAGGTAGCTTCTGGTACAAGCTTTGTCGTCGTGTAGTTTGGTACCTTGCCACGCTGTGGGGTCTTGCAGGGTGTTTTCCAGGGTTGCTCTCTCAGTCTTGTGCTGTAGAGGCTAAACAGCCAACTCGGTTTTCCTGTGGAGTTGGGCGCACGGGATATCTCGCCTGCTCGTCTGTAATATAAGAGACGAAATTCTGCACAACCCTGAATAATAGGTCTGTGCAGAGCGTCTCACTGAAAGCCAAAGTAGCCCTCAGTGATAGCTCCACATCTCTATACATAAGCGACGAACATTCTGCTACGTCCGTGGTCCACTGGAATCTCAACTCTAATTTCCTATACATACATAAATATAAATCGTGGCTAATTATACACATAAAGAATTAATAATATTATAAACATTCACTGTTACAGCCACTGGTCTGCAAACATACATATAGGTTCAACAACAGTGGTTCCGTACATAATTCAAGATGGCGTCGGCCGGTCGTGCTTAACACGTGTTCAGCTTCTCCAAGTGGTAAGGCAAATTCGGATTAACAATTCAAATCTATGCATAGCAAATTCCACAAACATAATTTCAACAATAATATAAATATATCACGATGAAACAGAAGTATGTTCATTTACCTGTTTGACAAAGTCAGGCTCGTGGCTACTTGATTGAATTCTAAGATTCTCAAGTCCTGCTTCCTAGTCTATTCAGTGGAGGTATTGCTCTACTCAGGTGTAGCTGTGTACACTCTGGCGTCTTACTCTCAACTGACCTAATACCTGGTTTGGACTGAATCAGCCAGAACTGGATCTAGCCGCTCAGCCTGAGTCCTGATTGGATACGCCTTTCGATTCCACGCACACAGTGCTGACGTTACTACACTGCCTGCGTCAAGCTCGCGGTGTGTGTACCTCCGTATACTGTAATCGTCTGCTGTGTAATACACTAACTTTCTAAGGTTAACTTACTATACAAGCAAACACGTAAATAAGGCAGGGTAAAACTAGTCCGTTCGTCACAGTGGCCATACCATCGGAGTTTCCGTTTTTTAACCAATGTGAGCAGGTCATTGTGTTGTCCAATAGCTTGTGTGACGGTCTGTCGGACTTTGTCGTTGGTGATGTGCTGGGTATAGAAAATGCCCAGAAATCTTCTGTAGCACCTCATCTCCATGCTTTGTATTCTTCGTTGGTGTACGCTGGTTAAACGATCATCTGTGGTGCCCCCACGACTTTCGAGTTACGGGATAGGCTAGGATAGGATAGAATGGGATATGATAGGATTTTCTATTTTATTTTTGTAACAGGGGGTTGAATAAATTAGAGTACAGCCTCAGTGTCCCTTCCATAGGATGCCTTTATTGTAAAGTTAACAGCTAGTGGAGTGCCTTCAGTGTTACCATTAAGTTTGTTTCAGCAGATCTTTTAAACGGATCAGTAGTGAGCCCTCTTTCAAACAAGTTATGGTCCTGATTCGACTCTTTGCAGTCCACTTGACCCTCTAAACAACTGCAAACTAACTAACAGCGTCAAGTGCTAAAAATATTTACCGTAAATAGAGCTCGCCTCAGCTTTTACAACCACACCGAATGTAGCTGGTACTCCTGCAGTGGGGATTTCCTGCACGAAATTTTAGTTTACATACCATGGATCAGGACCCTACATGTAAAGATTCTTGTTCGATTTGGAGAACGCGAGCGTATACTATATCATATTTCTGAATGCGACAACAATTCAAATTCCCAGGTAAACCCATTGTCCCGAAATTATAGTAAACGACGACGATGATGATGATGATGATGATGATGATGATGATGATGATGATGATGATGATGATGATGATGATGATGATATAGTCTTGTATAGAACACAGCAAAAACAGTTCTTGCTCATTGCGCACACACACAAAAAATAAAAAAATAAATAAAGGCAATAAAGGAAACAGCCATCAAAGGCTCAAAGAATATATACAATACGCACTATATGCAGAATAACTTCAAGGCTTTCTTGAAGGCTTCTGCTGACAGTTACTGCTTAAACGCCAGACTGTCTTTGTTACGTTTGCGACTCGCACGATGGTGCGTTTGAAACGCGCGTGATAGATCTGATCGTTTTATTTTGCAAAGCATTCAATAACAGAGTGTATTTACCTTTGATTTGATTTTGCATTGTTGTTAGAAGAAGCTTTGTGTAACGTTGATAATTTTCGTTGTTCGATATTATTGGAGAATTCTCTAGAGTTGCTTGTTTACTATCATCAAAGAATCTAGATAGATCCACTATAAGCTGAGAGCTTCTTTTATGATGAAGAAAGACGGTGATGACGAAGTTTATTCCGATTGGTTGTAATGTGTCACGCTCGAACATTCTGACGTTATCTGGAGTCTAGAAAAAAAACAACTATATACTTGATGCACTGTGTAGAGAAGGAAGTGGAAAGTGATTGAGCGATTGTATGCAGTTGTTGATGTACGCTGAATAAAGTTGGGAAACTTCATACGACGACTCCGTGCCTTGTTGCTGAGTGAACAGGTTGCATGGATAAACGAATCTGAGTTACACTTATCAGGATTCAAGCATTGGGGCTGAATTAACTACTGATAGAAAAACACCAAACGAGTGTAACAGTCTTCCACAACTTTGGTGCGGAATTCACAAAGGCGTTCAAGCCCAGAGTTTTTATTACAGGCCAGTTTGAGTGGCAGAGATCTACCAAGCCTAGATTGTTTGTAGGAGCATGCCATCAAACAAACAGCCTCTGACGCTCATTTGGGTCAACGTCGCTTTCGGGTCGTTTGCTTCTCTAAGCTTAGTAACTGCCCGATAAAAGCGAAAAGTCTATCGTTTTTCAATAGGCTTGCAGACTCAAGCGACACCGACACAAACCTCATCAAATGAATGAACATTGAGGTTTAAGGTCTACACCTACAATTGGCGATATGGCAGGCGGGGATAAGCCTCCCAGGGAACAAGGGGTAGGGACCCCAATCAATACTGAATCACCGGAGCAATCACACTGCCCAAATGGACAGTAAAACATGGACACTTTTTATTTCGTCCACCACTTGATTCGAATCTGCGTCAAAACATTGAATGCTAGTTCCTTTAAACGGCTGCAACGACGTAACGTAAAGAGAGGGGGCTGGCACAGAGTTGCGTGGCCTGAGACATTATTCGTGAACATGATAAATTCCACCTGATTGTCCGAGACAGTAATTTTAAGAAGAACAAAAATGAGGCAGCGTATATCATCTTTAACAAGTAGTTGCGTTAATCTCCATGACATCAACAAACTCCATCTTTCCTTTTTTAACAGAATTAAGCAAGGACACAAACATGATAGTTGCTAGACAACAAAGTTATAGGCTGTGTACAAGTTTTCCGTATCCGATCCTCATGCTAATGATGATGCTGCTGCTGCTGCTGCTGCTGATGATGATGATGATGATGATGATGATGATGCTGATGGTGATGATGATGGAGGTAATACACATTGCTGCGATCGGTAGAAAGTATCGCCAAAACTCCCGCTAGCAGCAGGTGAAAGTATTCCCTCCATCCCTTCAAAGTATACTTTGGGCTCGCTGCTAGCCGCGGATGCGAACCGCAGTACTGTTTAAAAGTGACGGAAAGAGCGGAATATTGCTACAAGGGTTCGGGTAAGGGTTAGTTGTAGATCTATCCCTAGCCCTTGCCCTAACCCTTTTCCCTACAAAACTGCTCTCTCTTGTTCCGTCCCAAAAACCCATTTGCCTTCTTGGATTCTTAAATTGTATGAAACCAAGTGAGGACACTATCCGGCGTCAATAAACGGTTCGAAAAGATTCTCAAACGGTTCGTAAAAGATAGTTGACCTAGAAACAAATACAGCGTGACCTAATTCGTTGCCTACAGGAGACGAAACACTTTTCCGTTTCTAGTCTTTCACCGACGCTGTAACTGAGCAGGCTGCTAACTTCGCCAAAGTATCCCTTCAAGGGACAAGGGACATACTTTGGCCTGCTGCGCAGCGTGTGCCTGGAGTATACTTTCTTTCGATCGTAGCTATGTGCAATGGGTGGATGATGATGATCATGATGATGATCATGATGATGATGATCATGGTGTCCATTTATAACGCTTTATATCTATTGGCGAATGCTCAGTGCGCGGACCGATAGAGAATCCAACTCAAGCAGCCCCTGGGCGCATAGTCTGACGCCCAGACGACTGAGCACAATCCTGCGCGACAGGGGTGGGGGGAAAGGGACCTAGTGCGTGCTGGATGCATTTGTGTAGCCGGCACTTACCCGTCTAGGACATGAGCGTCAGGATCTTTAAAGTCCATGCGATGGAATGCGTGCTCAATCTAAACCTCAGTTTATACTCTCATCCGACAATTAATAACACTCTTACCTGCTTGGAAAACTAATTACACTCTTACATGCTTGTAGGCTAATCATATACCCTTACTGGTGTTAGCGTCAGACAACGAAATGGGAAAAGGATACAGACTGCATCGTCAATCTATAATTTCACTGTCTTACATAGGTACGTATTCATATAGCGACATAGAACGTGAAAGGGCAGCACCATTCAACAACGATCGCTGCCCAAAGATAGGTGTCCGTTCTGTACATGCGAGTTAACATCAGGGCTAGAAATTAACTTTTTTCTTTGGGGGCCACCGGGCCCCTTGATTGAAAAATTTGAAGGCCTGCAAGCAACTTTCGGGGCCCAACTTGAAAAATAATGCAAACAAAAAACAAAAGAATTATTGACAAAAATTGGAAAATACGCCATCGCCGAATGTTTTAGCAACTGTATGGCGACGATATGTAGCCATACTTTCGTACTTGCAAAGATGGACCTTTTGCGCTTATGTTGTGCCATAGCCTTTTGTTTATTATATTAAAAAGATATTGAAGTGTATATTAAACTTTTGAGTGCAAAATTAAAGGGTTTTCGCGTCTTTTCTGTGTTTTTTTTTCTGTCCAAATTTAGGGCACCGGTGTGGGTTGCTTTCTTTGGCCCAAATACGAAACTGCCGAGTAGAGCTAGCTGTAGCAGACGAATTATTTTGCGGGCCAAGCGGGCCCTTCGTTTTTCAACTTTCCGAGCCCGAAATCAACTTTGCGGGTTTTTGGCCCCGGGCCCCCGCTAATTTCGAGCCCTGTAACATGCATGCGTTGGCTAAGTGGGGGCAACTGATGGCAAAGCAATTCAATGTTAAACAAAACTCCTAGAGACACAGAGAAAGTCTGCTAAGCATGCAGGCACAAAGTCAAAATTTCGGAAGTGCCGACCTAATTTGACCCTGATATCCATGAAGCAAGTGCAGTGCTCCTCCCCCTCCTGCCTATCCCCCTACTCCCGAGAAAATAAACCGAGGCTAAATTTGGCCACGCATGCATTCCATTGCACGACTTTTGAAGATCCTGACGCTCATGCTCTAGATAGGATAGTGCCAGACACACCAACACCACCAGGATGCACTAGGTTTTATTCTGTCTAGCCTTAGTGTGGCCCTGTTGATTTTGCCAGATGCATGCGACTATAGTACAAATATTCACATATACATGTACGAAAGACGACCGGATCTGGATACGCTAATGTCTACTGTAATGCATCTTCTCTCTCTCTCTCTCTCTCTCTCTCTCTCTCTCTCTCTCTCTCTATCCCACCCTCTCTCTCTCTCTCAACTCGCATCAGCAAAAATCGTGGGCCATCGCAGAGACAGAGAGAGAGAGAGAGAGAGAGAGAGAGAGAGAGAGAGAGAGAGAGAGAGAGTTACGTACAATCCTTAATTAATATGCCTATGCAGTAAATATAGCTGAATGCCTTAAACAAAGCCCTAGACAAATATTATAGTCTCCAGACAAACATTATGTTTTTTCTAAATGAGTATTATTATAATGAGTTATCATTAGTTCAGTATCTGCTTTCATAATTTAGGTAATTAGGCTGCCAAGGGCATGACTTTTCTCTTACAGAACGACGCGATCCTTGTTCCTTCTAGTTAGAAAATGATTTTATCCATCGATGGCATTGTTGATTTGTTATTGTTTGATGATATTAATGTTATGACAATAATTTGTTGTAGTTAATAGCTATTGTTACAGGATGTTAATGTATGACAATAATTTGTTGTTAATAGTTATTGTTACATGATGTTAATGTTATGACAATAATTTGTTGTAGTTAATAGTTATTGTTACATGATGTTAATGTTATGACAAAAATTTGTTGTAGTTAATAGTTATTGTTACATGTTGTTAATATTATGACAGTAATTTGTTGTAGTTCAAAGTTATTGTTACGTGATTTTAATGTTATGACAATAATTTGTTACAGTTAATATTTATTGTTACATGATGTTAATGTTATGACAATAATTTGTTGTAGTTAATAGTTATTGTTACATGTTGTTAATATTATGACAGTAATTTGTTGTAGTTCAAAGTTATTGTTACATGATTTTAATGTTATGACAATAATTTCTTAGTTAATATTTATTGTTACATGATGTTAATGTTATGACAATAATTTGTTGTAGTTAATAGTTATTGTTACATGATGTTAATGTTATGACAATAATTTGTTGTAGTTATTATTTATTGTTTCATGATGTTAAAGTTTTGACAATAATTTGTTGTAGTTAATAGTAATTGTTACATGATGTTAATGTTATGACAATAATTTGTTTTAATTAATAGTTATTGTTACAAGCCCCGAGGTCAAATTGTAAAATGCCACTCAGCACTAACTCTTTTACCGTTGCAAAATAAAATTGTTATCTCATCTTATATAATCTTATCCATCTTATTTTATCTTATCTTATCCATACCTGTCAAGGGGTTTTCGGGTTGTGGTGTAGCAATTTAACAGAAAAACCATAGCAAATGGAGGTTTGGTGTAGCACTAATGTGAATCACGCGATTCGCAACAAAACTGGAAACTTATGCATCCAATATAAACACACACATCCAATGTGATTGTAAAATCTTGTTAATGCACAACACTTTAGCTATTACCATTATCATTATAAACATTTTCATGTACGTTTTTTCAAAATAAAAGTGAAAATGCCAAAACAATATAAAACATACAGACAGAAAATAAGCTAGGCAATCATAAAAAATAACAAAAAAACAAGGGAGACAATCACTGACACAGAAAAAGCAGATGAACTTTTTTTCCCCAAACAAATTCGCTTATTCACAAAACATGGTTTACAATGCCAAGAAAAGAACTATTAGCATTGCACAAAAGCTTATACCAATTAATTTAATAAAAATATAACTAAATGGCAGCTGATATAATATGAAAGTAATCAAAGAGAAACGATCGTAGACTGAAGTTCTGAACGAACACGTGTTGCGGAAGTGCGGTGCTTTTACTAAGTGTCTTTAAACCGGACTCGACCGGAAGAGACTACTTTCGCGCGAAAACCCCCTTGGTTAAAAAATATTATCGTCACTTTTGAAAAATTGCGTAGCAGCTTTGTGATACGCCGTAGCAATGGGAAAATGTTTAAAATGCGTAGCGCTACGCAAAAATCCGTAGCACTTGACAGGTATGCTTATCTTACCTTATCTTATTTTATCTCTCTTTGTCTGTCTCTGTGTGTATGCGCGCGTGTGTGTGTGTGTGTGGGGTGTGTGTGTGTATGTGTGTGTGTTACACTCCGTTCGATGATGGTGTTTTCTATCAGTATCTGATTCAGCCCCGATGCTTGAATTCCTGATAGTTGTGTAACTCAGATTCGTTTATTCACACAGCCCGTCCAAACAGCGTACAAGTCACAAAGTCGACGTATGAAGTTTTCCACTTTTATTCAGCACACATCAACAACTGCATACAATTCTCAACTCAACTCAACAACTTTCACAGCAACTCTCCAAATCACTATCAACAACTTTACTCTCTCTACAGCGACTCGGCTCACGATTAAATAACCTCTCTCTTTTCTGGAACGATTTGGTACGTGGTAGAAATGACGCACTGCCACCAATCGAACTAAAGATCGTCATCACTGACTTACGTCATTCACATTTTCTCTACTTCCGGGAACATTCACGACCTTCGATATCCATCCGGAAATTTCTATCAAGAGTAAACACGCATATCCAGAAGATTCTCAAATAATATCGACTAACGCAAATTATCAACGTTATACAAAGCCTCTCCTAACAACAATGCAAACTCAAATCAAAGGTAAATAAACTCCATTATCGAATACTTTGCAAATCGAAATGATTAGATCTATCGTACACGCTTCAGCCATATTATCATTCGCGTTTCAACGTAACATAACCCCCCACTCAAGAAGAAATTTACCTAATTTCTTTCAACAACGTTGAAACGTAATGCACAAACAAAGTTCAGAATTAAAACTTATTTCAGACTGTCTGAACACTATCAACGTTCTCAGTTCATTCACACAGAGTCAATGATTTTCATCTTCAAATCCGTCTGGATATTGTCAATGTTCACAGTTCATTCACACAGAGTCAATGTTTCTCATCTGCAAGTCTTTCTGGGTACTGTCAATGTTCACAGTTTATCTACCCAGTCAACGTTTTTCATTTTCAAGTCTGTCATTACCAATATTCTTAGTTCGTCCACACAGTCAGTGTTCTTTCGTTCGCAAGGAATCGACGCTGTAACGCATGGGTTTTCTTAAATTATACTTATATATGTGGAATTATTAAACACTTAAAGAAATGTAATAACTATTGTGTTTGCGAAGTGAGTGTGTGTCTGACTTACTCTGTATGGTGCATGCTCTCTCTGTTTACTTTGCTCTCAGACACTCCTCAATCACTCACAAAACAAAACAAAACCACTCCTTTATATATGATTTCCACGCTCTCCCTATTCTATTAAATATTAACTAACTTTAAGCACATGAATTATTATCCAGGAGTCAGAATGTATCACTTCCAATCACTTGACTTACAAAATTATTCACACCAACCGCACCTCACCACAACTCATTCCAAGTCACAATTACACAAATAAATTAATTATAAACATTGTTTAACCTCCTCACCTCCAACTATCACCACTATTACACACTTCGGTTGTCTGTCTTACAACCCCCACATCAGTTTAACACATATAATCTCCCCTTCTCCAACATCACCTCCAACGTCAATATAATTCCAATGTTCGTTTCGCACTGTCACTCAATTATACTTTAGAAATCTCCCCTTCCATGACACAATGCACAATACTCATATCACTCCAGTCCGCATAGTCAATCACATAAGTCCACTCTGTCAATCGTCTTTCACTTGATCAATATTGGCAACACATGTCACCATCACACTTCTTCAATCCAGAGTACCGACTATCTGTGATACCAGCCTTCAAGACTGTAATCCAAGTTATACACACATGTGTCGATGTGTATATCACACTTTCTCTAAATATATATAGGTACTCACACCACGATGATTTGGCTGAAAATTAACAAGTTGTAGTCGCTGTCTTCCAGTCGACCTCATGCATCAGCATCCATTATCAGCATACAAGATGTCACCATACCATACGTCGGTATACAGTGCATCAGCAACAGCCATCACTCCATCATCGTCATTAGCATCAACATCAACATCTGGGTTGTCTTCCTTGACAGCCCCAGCTCAGCGGCTGAACATACAATAACAACATTGTCTGAGACTACTTATTTAAACTAAATATCATTCCTCTCCTCCTCTTTCTTCTGTTACCTTGTGAATAGTACTTTCTCCTTCTGCTCACCATTTTCCAATATTTCTCCACTTCCGTCACAATATACTATCCATACACCTTCGTTCAAAATTCACAATAAACAATAATAATATTTCTCTCTATCAACAACCACCCTCGCACATACCTTTTCTCATTGACAAATCTTCAACCAGTACAAACCAGCAAACAGCTCACTAGTTCGTTCACATCCTTATTTCGTTCAAAATATTACAATTCTTCCTTCAAAACATTACAATGGCACATCAAAAAATTGTTTTACAAATACCTGCTTCATGCAGCAATACGAGAGAACCACATGCAGTTCGGACGATCAAACCATGCTTCTAATCCGCCATGATAGAAAACCTTGTTGAACAAGTCCACTACAATGTGTCTGCTACGTAATACAATTACACCACTGCTCTCCTCAAAACACAGAATAGGAGTGCCTAAACTAACAACATTCCCGCTCAAACACCACGTCATTTCACTGCTAGTCATTGATTGGATCAATCATACTATTTCATCCAATCATAATAAAGTTTATTTCATACTCCTTCCATACCACTAGGCCTATGCCTCTCTCTACCCAACTGCCGTTCTCTACATTACCCCCTCCTTCAAAAAAAAAGATACCGACCGAGGTTTCTTTTTACCTCACTATTACAAAATAGAACTCAGGGTAGGTATTGATCAACATCAGAACGTGACAACAAATCAGCAAGAACGTTCTGAGATCCTGTTGAGAAGCAAAAGGTAACTCGTATGCCTTACGACGCACCGGAATATCTGATGTCAAATGAATATCAAGCAAGACATCACCAGAAAAGGAACCAGGTTTTGCAGTGAGAATATTCGGAAACTCACTCAAAACCGAAAAGATGCTTTCATGATCAGATTTGGACAACAGTGGGTCAAAAGAGACAAAAGTGATATTTTCATCTGTCATTGATGATGCCAAAGGTAAGGTTGGTACAGGAACTACATCATCATCATCTTGTACAATGCCTACCGAACCTAAAACGGTATGTTCAATCTTAGATAACAAAGTAGTATCAGCATGTTTCTGAGTATAATCCCTATCCTGAAACTGACCTCTGTCACTCTGAGCCGTTTCAAAAAAATGGTGTGGAATCAACTCACTCCAACTAACAGCTGAACCTTGACAAACAACAGTAGGTAATTCCTGATCATCATCCTGCACTACAGCGATGTTAGCACGCCGAAAGTATCGTTTCAACATGTTCGCATGAAAGATTTTGTGTTTACCCTTGACCAAGATTTTGTAATCTGGATGCATGCACTGTTGTACAGTGTAGGGGCCTAACCATTGCATCAAAAGTTTGTTGGACTCTGATGGCAGAAGTACCAACACCTCGTCATGGACGGAAAATGTTCTTTGTTTAGCTGAGCGATCAAAGTACACTTTGTTCTTAGCAGATGACTGTGCTGAATTCTGTTTAGCTAATTCACATGTTTCTGCGAGTATGTTCTTGAGTTCAAAAACGTATGCATACAAATGTCGAGCATCATCATCAGTTTGCGCTTGATCATGTACCCAAGAATCTGCAAGTAATGCTATCGGCCCTCTGGGTTGTCGACCGAACACAAGTTCAAAAGGACTAAAACCTGTACTCTCAGAGGGTAACTCACGGCATGCAAACAATAGTGCTGGGAGGTATCGATGCCAAGCCCTTGGATGTGTTTGAGTGACCTTTCCGAGCATTGCCTTCAAAGTTCTATGGAAACGCTCTACAATGCCATTTGCCTGAGGATGAAAAGGAGATGTTCTAATAGCCTTAGTACCGCACAGAACATGGAATTGACGTATCAAGTCTGAGTTGAATTGAGTACCTTGATCGGACAAAACTTCTTTGGGAAAGCCCAATCTAGCAAAAATGGACAGCAAAGCTTCAGCCACATCAACAGAAGTAATGGTTTTCATAGGAACAGCCTCTGGAAAGCGCGTGGCTAAATCAACCATTGTCAGAATGTATCTATGACCCTCATCAGATGGAGGCGACAGTGGGCCAACAATGTCTATGTGCACTCTTTCAAAGGGAATTCCAGACTGAGGTACCACGGACAATGGGACTGGAGGTGCCGATCCCTTGGAAACGGATTTCTGACATAAGTCACAAGTCTTAACGTATCTGGCAACATCAGCCGATACTCCTGGCCAAAAGAATTTTGATAAGACACGTGACAAGGTTCGACGTGTACCGCAATGACCTGCAAGCAACTGATCATGAGCTGTAACTAGAACAGCAGAGCGAAGCTTGAGTGGGACAACAATTTGTTGCAGAATTTGTGTTGAATTTTCATATGAGCGAAACAGAACACCAGAATCCAGATAGAACGAATACGTATTGGCACCAACAGATTTCTTTTCTCCTGATGAAGCTAAGCCAAAACAAGGATGTATAGTAGAATCTGTTTTCTGAAAATCAATCAGTTCCTGGCGAGTTAGCCCAAAATCTGACAACACGCGAATCAGTGGCTTGTGCGGTATGTCTTGTTTCGCTGTTTGCGCGCGAGTACTGACTGCAGCGCCAATGTGTTGTCCACTATGATCAACAATCTCAGGGTGAGGAAAATTTATTTCTGAAATGTTTCCTACAATCAGATCCGCAACAGGGTCTGGGAGTACAGCACACAGCAAAGAACCTGAAAAATATGGAGTAGAAACCTGAACCTGCGCTAACCTATAGAAGGTAATCTCTCCACCAAAAGTTTTGCAACGAACCTGACCTTCTACATAATCTTGTGGACTAACTAGTCTTTGACGAACGCCACAAACAGTAGCACCTGTATCCCGAAGAACAGAACATTTTTCACCCTTCACCGATCCTAATTCTAACTTCAAGTGACCACTGGCCAAATCCAACACAGAGCAGACAATTTCTGCAACTCCAACAGAAGCACTTTGAGTTTTCTGTGAGTCGCTCTTTAAAAAAGGACAATCTTTTCTAGCATGACCCCCTAACCCACAGGTGAAACAAGGATTGACTGGATTATTTCTGAGGGGACATCTGAAAGATCCATGACCAGTGCCTTTGCATAAATCGCATGTCATACTGTTTGTCGAAGTAGAACCACGACCGACCGCGCCACGACTTCCAGCAGTTCTATCAAAACTGTGTGACTGGTCATTGGCAGTTGACTGCCTGTTGAAATTCCACCTCCCCCGAAAATTTCCTCTTCGTTTGTCAACACGTCCACCCCTATAACCTGAATGAGTAGCAGCATTAGCTTCAAAAGTATCATAAGTATCATCTGATTCTGACTGGGCAACAGAAGCAAAAGCAGTGGAAGGTGTCTTTCGAGCTAAGTTTTTTCCCGGTCTAGCAAGGCGATAACATTCTGCTGTTTTAATCATCTCATCAAGGGAGACCAAACCTCGTTCCCTAATGAATGTAGCCAGATCGGCAGAAACTGAATTCAAAAACTGTTCTCCAAGAATGAGATCGATTATTCCTTTTCTTTGTTCTTTCGACTCCCGAAAGTGTCAACCATCTTTCAAAAAGCCTATTGAGTTCAATCCCAAAAGTTTGAAATGGTTCATTTCCATCTGGTTTAATAGTTCTAAACTTTTCTTGAAGCCATCAGCTGTGCATTGAAACTTTTTCAATAAGTTTTCTTTCAATGTATTATAATTACAAAATCCCAAGGCAGACAGGCTATGATACAAATTCAAAGCACCACCATCTAGCAAAGCTGACAAATATGTCACCCATTGTCCTCATCCCAGTTAAGAGACCTAGCATGAGTCTCAAACCGAAACAAATACGAGTCTATGTCATCAGACTTTTCTTTGAACATTGGTAGTTTTGGATAGATTGGCTTAGGACCTATGTATTGTCTTCTTCCACCATGTCCCTGTTCAATATCAGCTGGTTGTTGATCTTGTGTTGGTATTTGCATCTGTTTAGTTTTCTCTCTTTCTAGTTCAACTTGAGCATCTAATTCTTCCTTCTTTTGTTGAGCAGCTCTCTTTCCTGTTTTCTTTCAAGTCTTTCGAAACATTCTTTAACATATTTTTCTTTGTCAGAAACTCCTAAAGTAGATGCTTGTTTGAGAAAAGTTTGAAATAATTCATCATAATTATCCATGTTTGTTTTGTTTACTGAAGACTAGGATCAAAATTTTTCAAAAAAAAAAAAAAATTCCAAAAAAAACAAAAAAAAAAATTCTATGAAAACCTAATACCTAACAATATATACAATATACAACAAACCACTAGTATTAATGCACTAAGTCCCCAAAACCCGAGAAACAATGATAAAAATAAAATTTATTTTAACAAACAGCCCAAACGTTCAATCTAGAACACTCTATTTACATTATATTCAATATAACTAAACAAAATACACAAATCAACAACTAATACAACAATACTTAATAATTTCAAAACAAGTATCAAGTGTTTTTATCCCTCAGTATTCAACTTAAATTACTAACAAACTCATTTTACAACACTAAAGATGACAAAAGGTTTTAAAAAAAATAATTATTATAACAACTTTACAACTAATAGCTATTTCCAATAATCATCAATACCAAATATTAATAAATATTTTCAACACACAAAATCCACAAATCCAAGACAAATTCAATAATAAGTGGCAAATCAGCCAAAAAAAAAAAAATTAAGTCAAAATCATTATTATTTTTCTTTCAATATTCCAACCTCAAAATAAAAACAACTTTAACTTACTATACTAATAATACCAATTAATTATAATAATTCTATAAAATTTTCAAATTTCCTCACAATAAATACTAAATTCCCAAAACACTGCAACAAAGGGAGAGAAGAACTTTTTGGTAAACTAAGTCAACAAACAGAAACCTCACAGCAAAAACATAGACAAACTTCAAAACATTCACAAATAATTTTCAACAAAGATGCACAAATGGAACTAAAACAAACAAGAAAAAAAAATTTTTTTTAACCATTATGCACAAATAAAACAACTAATTTCTATAAAATAATAAAATCAACTTAATTTAAACAAGGGTAAGGTGATTACAACACAATATAATCAGGTCTAAATATAAACAAAAGTAACCAACTACAACAAAACAACAATTCTACTAAAAAAATTAATTCTAATGAAGGCTTTTGCTAACTATTCTATTTTAAAATAAGAGCGTGGAAAACTAACTCACTCCATATCCACACACACACCCACACAAAAGAATAGCCCTACCGAGTATAACAAGAGTAACTGATAATATAAGAACTGAATTAATCAAAATTTAGATAAGCGAGCAAAGAGAAGATTCAGAACCCCAAAGGAAGAAAAATGAGTCTAGGCCCTTGAGCAACTCAGAATTTCTGTACAAGAGAGCCCCACCGTGAACCTGGAGACGGTGTAATTCTTTAACAACTATCCTAAGATAAATAACAACACAAAAAATATAAATTTATTTACAATGCAAGGGAGACAATCAAATTCAGACCACTTATAAATACCCAATACAAAAGACACAGGCAAGGGAAGCAATCACCATTCAACACAATAGATACAACCTTACATTAATTTAAACTAACACAGAGTTTTTCAGGGTCACCAGATGTAACGCATGGGTTTTCTTAAATTATACTTATATATGTGGAATTATTAAACACTTAAAGAAATGTAATAACTATTGTGTTTGCGAAGTGAGTGTGTGTCTGACTTACTCTGTATGGTGCATGCTCTCTCTGTTTACTTTGCTCTCAGACACTCCTCAATCACTCACAAAACAAAACAAAACCACTCCTTTATATATGATTTCCACGCTCTCCCTATTCTATTAAATATTAACTAACTTTAAGCACATGAATTATTATCCAGGAGTCAGAATGTATCACTTCCAATCACTTGACTTACAAAATTATTCACACCAACCGCACCTCACCACAACTCATTCCAAGTCACAATTACACAAATAAATTAATTATAAACATTGTTTAACCTCCTCACCTCCAACTATCACCACTATTACACACTTCGGTTGTCTGTCTTACAACCCCCACATCAGTTTAACACATATAATCTCCCCTTCTCCAACATCACCTCCAACGTCAATATAATTCCAATGTTCGTTTCGCACTGTCACTCAATTATACTTTAGAAATCTCCCCTTCCATGACACAATGCACAATACTCATATCACTCCAGTCCGCATAGTCAATCACATAAGTCCACTCTGTCAATCGTCTTTCACTTGATCAATATTGGCAACACATGTCACCATCACACTTCTTCAATCCAGAGTACCGACTATCTGTGATACCAGCCTTCAAGACTGTAATCCAAGTTATACACACATGTGTCGATGTGTATATCACACTTTCTCTAAATATATATAGGTACTCACACCACGATGATTTGGCTGAAAATTAACAAGTTGTAGTCGCTGTCTTCCAGTCGACCTCATGCATCAGCATCCATTATCAGCATACAAGATGTCACCATACCATACGTCGGTATACAGTGCATCAGCAACAGCCATCACTCCATCATCGTCATTAGCATCAACATCAACATCTGGGTTGTCTTCCTTGACAGCCCAGCTCAGCGGCTGAACATACAATAACAACATTGTCTGAGACTACTTATTTAAACTAAATATCATTCCTCTCCTCCTCTTTCTTCTGTTACCTTGTGAATAGTACTTTCTCCTTCTGCTCACCATTTTCCAATATTTCTCCACTTCCGTCACAATATACTATCCATACACCTTCGTTCAAAATTCACAATAAACAATAATAATATTTCTCTCTATCAACAACCACCCTCGCACATACCTTTTCTCATTGACAAATCTTCAACCAGTACAAACCAGCAAACAGCTCACTAGTTCGTTCACATCCTTATTTCGTTCAAAATATTACAATTCTTCCTTCAAAACATTACAATGGCACATCAAAAAATTGTTTTACAAATACCTGCTTCATGCAGCAATACGAGAGAACCACATGCAGTTCGGACGATCAAACCATGCTTCTAATCCGCCATGATAGAAAACCTTGTTGAACAAGTCCACTACAATGTGTCTGCTACGTAATACAATTACACCACTGCTCTCCTCAAAACACAGAATAGGAGTGCCTAAACTAACAACATTCCCGCTCAAACACCACGTCATTTCACTGCTAGTCATTGATTGGATCAATCATACTATTTCATCCAATCATAATAAAGTTTATTTCATACTCCTTCCATACCACTAGGCCTATGCCTCTCTCTACCCAACTGCCGTTCTCTACAGACGCCCTCGTCAGTTGCGGTCGTCATCGGCCCAGGGTCAAAGACGGTGATCTCGTGGGCTTTCCTGGAGTCAGTGCATCCTCCGTTGTCTTCCTCTTCTATCGGGTGTCCGACGCAGTCGACGTTGTCAGCTCCCAGAATGCATTCGCTGGGTCTCACGGTCAGGTTGGCTTCTGCGAGACGGTGGAACAGCTCCCTCAAGGTCTGCAGATGCTCCTTCCAGGTCTGGGTGTGGACTTCATGTTCGACCAAAGTCGTAGAGCCTGGGACATCGCTGAAGCTATGGGGAAATTCGCCCATAAGGTCCTTGAGCTCCAACTTTTGACCTTCCGTCAAGCCTGGTCCTAGCTTAACGTCATTGATGCCTTCTATGCTGTGGAGGTCTCCCAGTTCCAACAGTTCCTCGCTGTCAAAGCTGTTGTCGATCTCAGCTGCTGTTGCCACATGCACAGTCTCTGATGGCCTTTCCACGTACAGCTTAAGGAGGTTGGCGTGGTATATTTTGGAATGCTGACCGACCTTCACCTTGTAGTCGTTGATCCCCACCACGGTCTCCACTTCGTACGGGCCTTTCCACTGCATCAGCAACTTATTATGATCGGTAGGTAGCAGCACCAGCACTTTGTTGCCAGGTTTGAACTTCCTGTTCACAGCCCTACGATCGTAGTAGTGCTTTCCACAGTCTTGGGACTTCTTCAGGTTTTCTCTGGCTATCTCGAGAGTCTGCTCCAGCTTCTCCCGTAGCTCAAACACGTACTGGTAGCTGTTCTTCACCTCTGGGGTGTCTACTTCTTTCGTCCACAGTTCTTTTAGGATGTGCATCGGCCCTCGGATGGTTCTTCCGTACAGCAGCTCGAACGGAGAAAAGCCGGTGGACTCCTGCGGTACTTCTCTGTAGGCGAAAAGTAAGGCGTTGATGTAGCGATGCCATTGTCTGGGCTGCTCGCTGCACAGTTTCTTCAGGGTGGACTTCAGCGTAGCATTGAACTTCTCGACAAGCCCGTTGCACATCGGATGGTAGGGTGTCGTAGTCAAATGCCGGATGCTCAGCAGTCTGTTGACCTCCTTCATGCAGTCAGAGACGAACTGCGTCCCGAGGTCTGTCAGAATTTCTTCAGGCACTCCAAGTCTACTGAACATGTCCACCAGTGCCTCTGCTACAGTTTCAGTGTCAATCTTCTTCAGTGGCACTGCTTCTGGGTACCGAGTCGCATAGTCCACTAAAGTCAGTACCCACCGATGACCTTCTTCACTCGGAGGTCTTATTTCGCCGATTAAGTCTAAGGCCACCCTCTTGAAAGGTCGGTCGATCAAAGGCATCCTCTGCATAGGTACTTTCGGGACCCTTCCTCGAGGTATGGTCTTCTGGCAAATGTCACATGATCGGCAGAAACGGCTGACGTCCGCATGAAGCCCTGGCCAGTAGAACACCGCCTGGATTCTGTCTGACGTCTTTCTGATGCCTAGGTGACCTCCCATGATAGAGTCGTGAGCTACTTCCATCACTTGGCGCCTTAGAGGTAACGGTACCAAGACTTGACGTAGTGGTTTCCCTCCGTTGACCCTCGGGTGCTGGAAGATTCGGTACAGGATCTTGGCCTTCACCTCAAAATAGACCGTGCCACTGCGTTTGGTCACGTGATCTTGGCGGTTCCTGTACTTGTTTAAAGTGCTATCAGCTTCCTGGAGCTGGATCAGCTTATCTCTGTCCACGATGGCAGCTTTAGAGTTGTCGGCGACCTTCAGTGGCGTAGACGTCTTGTCTCTCTTGGCCTGGGCCCTGGTTGTAACGGCACCGACGACCTCTGGTCGGCAGGGCTGAGCCGGAGTAACCACATTGTCCCGTAGCAGCTCTGTAAGGTCTCCATCGGGAAATGGCAATGGATCCTCCTCCACAACTTCGACGTGTTGAATTGAGGCAGGACTCCACTCTGGATCGGGGTCGTCGGGTCGTCTCGCGCCGTCGATATTCCCGATCATCAAATCGTATAGCGGCTTCTTCAGGCAAACCGCTTCGACTTCGCCTATGTAGAAAGGGGTGTTGACATGAATCTTCGCAACTGGCGCTCTCACACATTTGCTGTCGGCCATAAGTGTCCATTTTGAATCGCCAGTGAACTGTTCTTTAGCGATTAGGTCTTCTCTGACGATGACCCCACTGCAGCCAGAGTCTCTTAAAACAGTCACTTCATGATTTCCGACGCGTCCCTTGGAAACAGGCATGTTCTGGACGGTCACAGCTGCGCTGGCGACGACGGGGATGGATTTTCCGTTGGCAAGGAGAAGTTGGCCATCGGTCATGCACTCTTGCACGTCCGCAGGAGTAGCTGTGCGCTTGGTCTCACTCGGAAGAATGACGCTCCCGCCGCACACTTGATGGTCAGATCTACTGGTTTGCCGTTGATTGGAGAAACGTCCTCTGTCGGTTGCCCGCCGCTGCATTGTCCGTACTGCTCCGCTGTCCGCTACTTTTGTTTTGAGGACAGTTAGCCGCTCTGTGGTCTGTAGCGTTGCAGGTGAAACAGCCTCTTGAATGCCCTTCCCTGGGAGGAGGCGTGGAGTCTGTCTGTCTCTGGCTCGTCTGGCTTCCCTGGATCTGGTTCCCATGGTTTCCAGTCTTCTGAAAATGTTTCGTCGCGCTGGGTGGCCCCAGGGTTTTCCCATGAGCGATGAGATATCTTTCAGCAGCCTCAGTCACATCTTTAAGCGTCTGCAGCTTTTGTTCTTCTAAGTGGGTCGCTAGGTCCTTGTGACAGGCATTGAGAAATTGTTCCTTCACGATCAGGTCATGGAGACTGTCGTAAGACTTCGTTTCGCCTGATAACTCCACCCACTTGTGTAGATATGACGACAGGCGCTCCACAAACTGCTTTGGCGTCTCGCCTGACTTAGGCCGGCATTCACGGAAGCGTTTACGGTAGCCCTTCTCTGTAAAGTTGTAGCACTGCAATAGGGCCTCTTTCAAGACGTCGTAGTCTTTAGCGTCATCGTCCGACAATCTGGTGTAGACGTCGAGTGCTTCTCCCGTCAGAAGTGCACTTAGTCGAATCGCCCAGTCTTGAGGTTGCCAGTTAGAGCTTTTGGCAAACCTTTCAAATCTCGCCAAATAACTGTCGATCTGGTCCTTCCCGTCGACGAAAGCTGGCAATTTTGGAGCCATGTGGTCGCTGACGACTTGTGGCGCATGCTGATTGTTTTGGATACGCGCCAACTCCAGCTGGTACTGACGCTCAGCCTCTAATTGTCTCTCGTCCATCTCTCTTTCTTCTCGGCGACGCTGCGCTTCGAACTCTCTTTCTTCTCGACGTCGTTGCTCTTCTAATTCTCTTTCTTCACGCTGACGTTGTTCTTCTCTTTCTTGTAATCTCTCCTGGGATTTGACGTACTCCGTCAGCTGCTTGCCTTTTAGATTCAATTCAATCCCTCTCTGCCAGAAGTCAGCCATCTTGATGTTTCTGGAAAGTTCTTTTCTAGAAAGTTCTTTTCTGGAGGGTTCTTGACTGGAGAATTCTTTTTCTGGAAAGTTCTTGACTGTGCTGTACCTTTCTAGACTGTTCTAGAACAGCACGCTTTCTGCAGTAGCGCTGATGCTTGTCACTAGTCGCCTTCGCTGACGCAGGCCCCGCTGACCTCGTCGTATGCGACGCTGCACCACGCTGGTGTTGATGTATACGCTCCTGTGCTGAAGTAGACGCGACTTCCGCTCGACGCTCGCTGTAACACTGGCGATGTAGCTCCGAGACTGTCCCTCGACGTAGTCCTGCGGCAGCCACGTAGTCCCGCTCTGTTGTTCGCTCACGAAGCAACTCTTCGGCGACTACACGCCCTTGCAGTCAACCCGAACCTATCGGTGATGTAGTCCCAGTATGTTGGCCCCTCTCGACGCAACTCGTTGGCGGCTACCCTCGATGACTGCCTCTCGTAACGTTGACTCGCTTGTTGTAACAGTTGAACCCTTGGCTATGGCGTGAATCGCGGCTTGACCCCCAAAATGTTACACTCCGTTCGATGATGGTGTTTTCTATCAGTATCTGATTCAGCCCCGATGCTTGAATTCCTGATAGTTGTGTAACTCAGATTCGTTTATTCACACAGCCCGTCCAAACAGCGTACAAGTCACAAAGTCGACGTATGAAGTTTTCCACTTTTATTCAGCACACATCAACAACTGCATACAATTCTCAACTCAACTCAACAACTTTCACAGCAACTCTCCAAATCACTATCAACAACTTTACTCTCTCTACAGCGACTCGGCTCACGATTAAATAACCTCTCTCTTTTCTGGAACGATTTGGTACGTGGTAGAAATGACGCACTGCCACCAATCGAACTAAAGATCGTCATCACTGACTTACGTCATTCACATTTTCTCTACTTCCGGGAACATTCACGACCTTCGATATCCATCCGGAAATTTCTATCAAGAGTAAACACGCATATCCAGAAGATTCTCAAATAATATCGACTAACGCAAATTATCAACGTTATACAAAGCCTCTCCTAACAACAATGCAAACTCAAATCAAAGGTAAATAAACTCCATTATCGAATACTTTGCAAATCGAAATGATTAGATCTATCGTACACGCTTCAGCCATATTATCATTCGCGTTTCAACGTAACAGTGTGTATGTGTGCGTAAGTTCGTATATGTGTATTAGTGTGTATGTGTGTGTGTGTGTGTGTGTGTGTGTGTGTGTGTGTGTGTGTGTGTGTGTGTGTGTGTGTGTGTGTGTGTGACCTCATTAGCAGATATACATCCGCGCTTTCTTCTTCTTCAACCCATTTTTTTGTATTTAAATACTTATTTTAAATTAATATTGACCTTTCATTGGTTTATTTTTTCTTTCCTTCAATCAGTTTACTTACATTCTTTATTCTGCTTATTGACTTGAGGATTCCTAAAAGTTAAAAATAAAAAGTCACAATGGCCTGTCCAAAAATGTAATAACACCCCATGACTCAGGGCTTGATATAAAATAGGAAATAAAATGTTCAACAGAAACCGTCTAACTATTTCCCCAACTGATGGAGAAGCCTGTTAACATTCTGTGTTAAAGAACCCCCAATTCGAAGTCTTTGTTTACGTTTGGCGAAAACGGGTTTATCCTCAAATTCGAAATGTTATAATAAAGTGGCACTAACCACTAAAGTGGCTGTGGAACTAACCACTAAAATCTAAAAGTTCACTTTTCTATTGTGACAGCGAGTGATCATAGACGTGTATTATTTGGAATTCTATCGTGTGAGCATTTGTATCGTGTGAGCTTTTTATAAGGCTGCTGCGCTCCCTTGTCATTTCCATCTTTCTATATGCTTGCGAAACATGGACCCTCACAGCAGATCTCCAACGAAGAATACAAAGCATGGAGATGAGGTGCTACAGAAGAATTCTTGGCATTTCCTATACCCAGCACATCACCAACAACGAAGTCCGACAGACCATCACACAAGCCATTGGACAGCACGATGACCTGCTCACAATGGTGAAAAAACGTAAACTCCGATGGTATGGCCACGTCACCAGATCATCAGGTCTTGCAAAGACCATCCTGCAAGGCACAATGCAAGGAGGTAGAAGAAGAGGGGGACCGAAAATGAGGTGGGAGGACAACATTCGAGGATGGACTGGTTTGACACTGAGCGAAACAATCAGGGTTGCTGAGGACAGGGAAAGATGGAGTACGCTGGTTAAACGATCACCTGTGGTGTCCCTACGACCTCCGAGTTATGGGATAGGATAGGAATAGGATAGGTGCTTTTGACCCTATTTTTGAATGACCCACGCACCTTCATGGGTGCGTCTTCGGTGTTTGTGGTAGGGTAGGGTCTAATATGTCAACCTACAACAAAAACCACTATCAAACTAATTTTTTGTAATGGTTTCTGCCTCTTACAGCCTTTGGTAGATGCTATTTTTAGCTCAAGAGTTGTGGTAAGCTTTTGCTATTAATAGGCACAAACACTAAAAAATTTACTGATTTAAACAACAAAAAAAAAACGTTTTCTCGAAAACGTTATATTTGTTCTAAGTTACTTCTTCAGTGGGGCAACACTGGCTGTGAGCGTTTAGATATCTGTCAAGGGGGTCGTGTCAAATTGGGACCCTTTAACGAAGACATCCAACAGGCATTTCTGTAGATAGAAAAGTACAAAATCTACGTGGTATGTGACATTCAAACGCTCTCAAACAATACATGGATGAAAGCTTAGAGGAGCACAGACGTCCGTATCTGAATAATGAGAGACGAGGAAGCCTAACACTAGTAACAGCGTCGCTCTCTGTAGTCTAGATTAATGATCGAGTCCGCTGATCAATCTGATGATGATAACGAGAGTACGAATGGAAATGATATTTTGTGTTGTTGTCGTCTCTTCTTCTTCTTCTTCTTCTTCTTCTTCTTCTTCTTCTTCTTCTTCTTCTCCTCCTCCTCCTCCTCCTCCTCCTTCTTCTTCTTCTTCTTCTTTTTCTTCTACTACTTCTCCTCTTCCTCCTTCTTCTTCTTCTTCTTCTCCTCCTTCTTCTTCTTCTCCTCCTCCTTCTTCTTCTACTACTTTTTCTTCTACTTCTACTTCTTTCCTTCTTCTTCTCCTCCTTCTTCTTCTACTACTTCTTCTCATCCTTCTCCTCCTCCTCCTTCTTCTACTACTTTTTGTTCTATTACTTCTTCTTCTACTTCTTCTTCTCCCCCTCCTCCTCCTCCTTCTTCTCCTTCTTCTTCTACTACTTTTTCTTCTAATGCTTCTTTTTTTTTTACTTCTTCTTCTTCTTCTCCTCCTCCTCCTCCTTCTTCTTCTTCTTCTTCTTCTCCTTCTTCTTCTTCTCCTCCTCCTCCTCCTTCTTCTTCTTCTTCTTCTTCTTCTTCTTCTTCTTCTTCTTCTTCTTCTTCTTCTTCCTCCTCCTCTTTTTCTTCCTCCTCCTCCTCCTCTTTTTGATCGCTGGTTTCCTATGCCAAAAGTCGCGGGTTCGATAGTGCCGTTCTTGTTATCACTATGTATATATTGTGTATCCCTATCCCCCCATCTTCCCCCCTTTTCTGGCTATACGGCCCCCCCCCCCCCCCCTGGGCTAGGAGCCTAACTTGATATTTGCTGTTTTATCATTTGTTTGTTTAATAAAAGGACACAGTTCCAAAGAGTTCCAAACCCCGCAGGAGAGGAACATACGTGACTTAGGTACAAGACTTTTCAGGTCAGCGAGGGTTCTCTCCTGGTGCTCCGGTTTTGTCCCTCCCTTCATTAATGATATTGGACCCAGTCAATAAAATTTCAACTTTACCAATTAATTTCTCTTCCGCCTTCTGTAATAGCGATCTTTTCAGATCGCCGCGCTTTTATCTCAATTGAATAAAAGTGCGTGATAGCATCCTTTATTATTATTATTATTATTATTATTATTATTATTATTATTATTATTATTATTATTATTATTATTATTGTTATTATTATTATTATTATTATTATTATTATTATTATTATTATTATTATTATGGTGTCTTGAGCTAGAGAGACCTGGCGATGAACAATCCTCTCCAGGCCGTTGGCGACAACCGAAATCCACGATTATTATGTGACTCCCCTTGTCCCCGAGAACGTGGTCGTTGATCCTATTGAAACGTAAGGTTCTTAGCCTTAGCCGATGACGTCTCTGTAGAAGACTTTCGCCCAATGATACCGTGCTGACATTACTCCTGTTAGTCGCCTCTTACGACACGGCAGGAAACGTTGTGTCTATTCCATTCAGTGTCCGAACACACAGGGTAATTAATCACCAGAGCATCAGGTCTTGCAAAGACCATGCTGCAAGGCACGGTGAAAGGAGGCAGAAAAAGAGGGAGACAGAAAAAGAAGTGGGATGACAACATTAGAGAATGGACTGGCTTGACAATGAGTGAAGCCATGAGGATTGCTGAGAACATAGAAAAATGGAGGTTAAACGATCACCTGTGGTGCCCCGACGACTTTCGAGTTACTGGATACATACATAAACACACACACACACACACACACGCACACACACACACGCACACCCACACACACACACACGCACGCACACACACACACACTTCGACCAAACAACAGGAATTCTCGAAAATAGAGCTTTAGGGCGACAAATAACGGGCGCATTAAAAACAGTTTGAATAACCAGGATAAAAATTAATTTTGCTTCAAGAAAAGCTCCTCAAATGCAACTTTCGTCTCCTCTGGGTGGCGAAGTAGGTCAAACTTCCTTTTATCTAGTTCAACTGTCGTTTTGAAGTTGTTTCAGAAAAATTTGGAACTGGAACCGTTTGTTGACGCCGGCTAGCGTCTTCACTTTGGTTTCATACAATTTGAGGATCCAACAAGGTAAATGGAGTTTTGTGACGGAAAGAGCGCAACCTTGTAGAGAAACATCCTGTCATATATATCACTGAATGTAGGCTCTTTCCTTCACCCATCAGTAGGTTCTACCCTTCCCGATTAATTTCTGATCTCAATCCTCTTCATCCCGTAATCATCGGTGCTCTTTCGGTCATTTCCTTCTACATAGATTGTCAGAACTCGTCTCCCACTATATTCCAGTTAGCTGTCACGGCTGCATAGAAGATATGTTCCAGAAGCCGTCGCTGCTGCAAAGAAAACGTCTACAACAGGTGCACCATCATCATCATCATCATCATCATCATCGTCGTCATCATCAGACAACCGTCATCATCTTTATCGTCATTTTTATCATCAACCTCATCATTTTCAACATCAACATCATAATCATCATCGGACTACCGACATCATCATCAACATCATCATCATCATCTTCATCATCATCATCATCATCAATCAATCAATCTAGTCATACCAAGAGCACCACATCATTGAGTCGGAATCCTTTCATCGACCAGTGCTTTGAGAAACTCTTTGGGCATGAATCAGGAGAGAGAGAGAGAGCGAGAGAGAGAGAGAGAGAGAGAGAGAGAGAGTATGCTTCCTTTTTGGTATGCTTGTCGGCAAGTCATTTGATAGTGTTATTATCACATCAAGTCTTTATCCTTTTGGATGTGAGAGAGAGAAAAGGGAGAGAAGGAGAGAGTGAGAGTGAGAGAGATGAGGGGTGAGAGAGATGAGGGGTGAGAGAGAGAGAGAGAGGGAGGTTTCTAGCGGTGGATGATAATCTCAAGGAAATGCAATGGATATGAGACTGTACATTCATCATCATCATCATCATCATCATCATCATCATCATCATCATCATCATCATCATCGAAACAAGAGCCCCAGTTTTACTCAGCACATTTTGAGATTTTGCTTGTTTAGTCAGTTAGACTTAGAAGGTTACTTTTAATCTCTAGAAGACGACAGAAGTGATCATGCGTAACAGTTGTAGCGTGACGCCCGCATAGTTAGTGACATCATCGCAGCTGACGGTAGAGGGCTTCGAATTTTACAGCCTCTCAGATTTCTTCAGCCAATCAGATCACATCGTTAGGTAGAACCAGTTCTGACTGGGTAGGCCAAGGCTAGGTAGAAGGTCCGGCCGGTGTTAGTCCGGCGTTGTGTGACCACGTGGAGAATGCGAGCACGACCGGCCGACGCCATGTTGTATTATGGACAGAACCACTGTTGTTTAACCAATATGTATGCATGCAGACCAGTGACTGTACCAGAGAATGTTTATAATATTAAATAATTCTCTATGTGTATAGTTAGCCATGTTTTATATGTATATATGTATAGGAAATTAGAGTGGAGATTCCAGTGGACCACAGACTTAGCAGAAGGTTCGTCGCTTATATATATAGAGATGTGGAGCTAATCACTGAGGGCTACTTCGACCTTCAGTGAGACGCTCTGCACATATCTATTATCCAGGGTTGTGCAGAATTTCGTCTCATATGTTACAGACGAGCAGGCGTTATATCGTGAGCCCAACTCGGCGAACAACAAAACCAAGTAGTCGCTGAATGTTGGCTGCCGAGGCATCTCCAGCATTGCGCGAAGATAGCCCACCAGTCTAACCACAGGGAAAAAACTCCAAGACAACACAGCGTGTCAAGGAATCAACCGCAACACAGCTCTTCAGACACTGAGCTAAGTACACAGCCTTCAGTGCACCAAACTCTGTATAAACAGGACCACAGTAGTCCACTCTTCAAGATCTGACCATTAGGGCAGAAAGTATCCAGTGCCCGATGATGAGAAAGTAGCTGCCTAGACTATCAGTGAGCGGACCATTCACATTGACATTTGAACTTTTAAGTTAGTTTTGTACATCGAAGATCATGTATAGAGTAGAGGAAATAAATGTTTGAATTTTACTGTTATCGATATCAAGTGGCTGGACTACATATGATTCATAGTCGTGTGAAAGCTAATGTGACAGTGATCTTTTACCATTTTTCTATCTATCTCTGTACCCCAGCCTAAACACAGACCGAGCTAAACAAATAAATGTATTAAGGTAATTCACAGGGTGATCACTAGCAATCCCCATAAAATAAGACGATAGGGTTATAGCAGTCCATTGTGCAGAGCCCAGCAACAATAAAAAACCCATGTCACAATCATCATCATCATAATCGTCGTCGTCATAATCGTCGTCGTCATCGTTATCATCTCTGTCACAACCACCATCCCCACCATCTTTATTTTACTACCATCACCATTATCGCCTTCAGCAATCTGATCATCTGCGTAATGATTATCATCATCATCATCATCATCATCATCATCTTCTTCTTCTTCTTCTTCTTCTTCTTCATCAACCTCATCATCATCATCATCATCATGACCATCCTCATCATCACCATTATCATCATCATCATCATCATCACCATCATCTTCTTCTTCATCATCATCATCATCATCAACCTCATTATCATCATAATTATCATCATCATCATGACCATCCTCATCTTCATCTTCATCATCATCATCAACAACATCAACAACGTTATCATCATCATTAGCTTCAAAGGAAACGTATATAACATATTTTCACTTCTAATCTACAAAAAGCATTGAGAAAAAAAGTTATTTACAACAATATCATTCCACGTCGTTACTTTAATGACAGTTTTTACGCAAATGGAATTTGTAATCCGGATCAAAAAGCTAGGATCGGTAGCGAAAATGTGTTCCCTAACCTTTATATAACGATAGATAGATAGATAGATAGATAGATAGATAGATAGATAGATAGATAGATAGATAGATAGATAGATAGATAGATAGATAGATAGATAGATAGATAGATAGATAGATAGATAGATAGATAGATAGATAGATAGATAGATAGATAGATAGATAGATAGATAGATAGATAGATAGATAGATAGATAGATAGATAGATAGATAGATAGATAGATAGATAGATAGATAGATAGATAGATAGATAGATAGATAGATAGATAGATAGATAGATAGATAGATAGATAGATAGATAGATAGATAGATAGATAGATAGATAGATAGATAGATAGATAGATAGATAGATAGATAGATTGTGTGTGTGTGTGTGTGTGTGTGTGGGTGTGTGTGCGTGTGTGTGTGTGTGCCTGTTAGGGTTCAATCCTCTCTTCAGTCACCACTTTCAGCAGGTCTTTGTGCTGGAGTGTGTGTATTCCATGTAAGGACATCAACGGTACAAACATTGACACCCACGTCAGACTGCCAATAACATTAACCAACACATTAGGTAATCGTAATTCTCACATGTAATTCCCGTTCCAGCAATGTTATTCCGCAACATAATCGAAACTTCTCACCATGGAGTCTTTACAGGGACTGTAATATTCGTTACCTTTAAAAGTCGGACAGCAGTCTGTCCTCTCAGCTCTATGTTCCCAATGCTCTGTGTTCCTACGGTCATATTCATAATCTGGTGGCTTAATGTTCTCAAAGCTCTACGTTCGAACAGGTAGACCAAAAGCGTAGAGGCATGAAAAATAGCATTGAGACCACATCATTCTGCCTTACGAGATTTCGAATTAGGTTTTCTAAATACCAATCTCTTATATTCCCGCAGTTTTCCACATAGCTATATGTTTGTACATATCTATATGTTCCAAGATCTCCATGTTCATACCATTCATAGTTTCCTACAGCTCTGTGCTACATACTGAATTGAATTGTATTGTGGCATTCACTTCTTAATAAAAGTGCTATGATGTGCCATAATTATGCGTTTATTCATCTTCCTTGAAAACATTCCAGTATACTCAATTTATTCGTCACCCTAGTCAAAGAAAGCAGTCCTATTTTACGTAGTCAAGTTGGATAGGAAAGTCCATTGTAGTGTGGAAATAACTTCCTATCCTATCCTATCCTATCCTATCCTGTCCCGTAACCCGGAGGTCGTAGGGGCACCACAGATGATCGTTTAACCAGCATACTCCATCTTTCTCTGGCCTCAGCAGCCCTGATGGCTTCGCTCAGTGTCAAACCAGTCTTTTCTCGAATGTTGTTATCCCACCCCTTTTTCGGTCTCCCTCTTCTTCTACTACCTCCTTGCACTGTGCCCTGAAGAATGGTCTTTGCAAGGCCTGATGATCTTGTGACGTGGCCATACCATCGGAGTTTCCGTTTCTTCACCACTGTGAGCAGGTCATCGTGTTGTCCAATGGCTTGTTTGATGGTCTGTCGGACTTCGTCGTTGGTGATGTGTTGGGTATAGGAAATGCCCAGAAGTCTTCTGTAGCACGTCATCTCCATTCTTTGTATTCTTCGTTGTAGATCTACTGTGAGGGTCCATGCTGTCTTTCCAAATGGGCTTCAACCTTGTCAGGGCAGCAGTTGGAGAGGACTTCCTGTCGGGACCCATTGTCTAATGCAATGGCTCCTAAATATTTGAAGCTATGCACTATGTTGAGGGATTGGCCTTGGACTTTGATGTCCGTGTTGATGCCATTGGTGTTGTTCGTCATCATTTTGGTCTTTTCTGCACTTATTTCCATTCCATAAGCTCTGGAGGTGGTGTCAAGCCTCTGTACCAGCTGTTCAAGTTCTTGTTCCTCTCCAGCCAATCCATCAATGTCATCTGCAAAACGAAGATTGGAGATTGCTCTACCCCCTATGCTGACTGTGCCTTCGTGATCTGCAAGAGCATCTGACATGATGCGCTCTAGGAAGATGTTGAAGAGTGTTGGAGAGAGTAGGCATCCTTGACGCACACCGATTGTTGTTCTGAACCAGTTCCCGATGACGCTGTTATGTAGGACTGCACTGGTAGCCTTGTCATACAGGCTTTGGATGACTTCAATAATTTTAGGGCTGATGTTGTACACTTTTATTGCTGCCCATAGAGCTGCATGCCAGACTCGGTCTAACGCCTTTTTGAAGTCTACGAACACATAATATAGATGTTGTTGGTGCTGTAGGTATTTCTCACAGAATATTCTGAGGTTGAAAATCTGTTCAGTGTACTTCGCCCTGCCCTGAATCCTGCTTGTTCTTCAGCTATGATTTGTTCAGCTTGGGGTTTCAACCTGTTGAGTATTATTTTCAGGAGGACCTTGCTGGGATGGCTGATGAGGCTGATGGTGCGGTAACTTTCACACTCCTGAAGTTTACCTTTTTTGGGAAGAGTGATGACAAGCGACTGGGTCCATGGTGTAGGCCACTCCCCACTCTGCCAGATCTTGTTACAGATAATGGTGAAGGCATCAATCATCGCTTCTCCTCCTGCTTGTAGCAGTTCCGCGGGTATGTTGTCCACTCCCGCTGACTTCCATTTCTTCAGCGATTGCACTGCTGCCTCAACTTCTTCCCGGAGAATTGGGAGGATTTCTTCTTCTTCTGTTCTCACTATCGATGGAACGTTCTAGGTATCAGCGAACTGCGCTGGAAAGGCCTAGGTGAAACAACGACCGACAAAGGCCACAAGCTCCATGTCAGCGTTAGAGATGACAGGCACGAACACGGCGTTGGATTCTTGGTCCACAAGAACATTCTAGCCACTGTCATGGGTTGCCGCCCAGTCTCCAGTAGACTCATTACCATCCGTCTGAGAGCAGCCCCTTTCATCATCACCATCATCCAGGCCTATGCCCCAACATCACACTATGACGACGGCAAAGTGGAGGATTTTTATGAAAATCTACAGGTGGTCCTTGACCAATTGCCGAAGAGGGACATAGTCATAGTCACAGTGTGTTACACTCGGTTTGATGTTGGTGTTTTTCTATCAGTATCTGATTCAGCCCCGATGCTTGAATTCCTGATAGGCGTGTGTAACTCAGATTCATTTATCCACGCAGCCTGCTCAATCAGCATACAAGTCACTGAGTCTTCGTATTAAGTTTTCCACTTTTATTCAGCACAAATCAACAACTGCATACAATCGCCTTTTCACGCTCAACTTTTTACTTTCCAACTCACTATCAACAACTCCTAACAACAATGCAAACTCAAATCAAAGGTAAATAAACTCCATTATTGAATACTTTGCAAAACGAAACGATTAGATCTATCGTGCGCGTTTCAGACATACTACCATTGGCGTTTCAACGTAACACAGTGGAAGGCGACTGGAATGAAAAGGGTGGCCAAGATGCGCACCACAACTGGGGAGACACATGTATGTGGCCCCCACTGCATTAACCAGACAAATGACAGAGGTCTGAGACTGTTGGAATTTGCCAGATACAACAATCTGGTACTGGCAAACACGCTTGGTCTCCACAAAAAATCCAGACGATGGACATGGCACAGTCCCGACGGGGAGCATCACAACCAGATCGACTACATCATGGTCAAGAAACGCTTTAGATCAAGCATCACCATTGGCAGGACACGCACTTTTCCAGGAGCAGACATATGAAGTGACCACGATCTCGTGATGATGGCTTTCCGGCTCCACTTGAAGAGAGTAAATACAGCAAAGTGCACTAGACTGAAGTTCGACCTGGACAAACTGCAAGACCCGGAGGTGGCAGAACTATTTCAGGCCACAATCGGAGGGAAATTTGCACCACTGCTCATTTTGGGAGCTGGTGAAGTAGATGTCAACACCATGACCACCACCTTCAACTCAGCTGGTACAGATGCCGCCACTGAGATCCTTGGCAAGCACCGACCAAAGAAGAAGCCGTGGATCACAACTGAACTTTTGGATCTGTGTGATACATGAGTTAGCCCACCTCCACCTTCACCCCACACTCACCCCTCTCTCTCTCCCCACTTCATCCTACTTAAATGTGGCGTGTGCTCAATCCAATGCAAGATATTTCTGATGTCATCCACATCATTCAATTTTCCCACTGGGGTTGTTTCAGCAGATCCTTTATGCGGATCGGGGGTTGTCCGGTCCTGATTTGGCTCGGAAGAGTCCGCTGGACCTAAAGCAACAATCAATCAATCATCCACATCATCCATCTCTTTGAGGAATAACGTACTGCTGACTTGACTCGACTTGAGTTGAATAGCCCTCTGGTATTTCACCGGGCTCTCTCTCTCTCTCTCTCTCTCTCTCTCTCTCTCTCTCTCTCTCTCTCTCTCTCTCTCTCTCTCTCTCTCTCTCTCTCTCTCTCTCTCTCTCTCTCTTATCTTGTCTCAGCGGAACTGAAACTGTTAGGAGCTCTATCTATATGTGTTTTTTTGTTGGTTTTTTTGCTTATTCTTTTGCCTCCAGTGAAGAACCCACAGCGCAGTGCTACAAAATACCCCCTAATATTTCAGTATTTGTCGAGTGTGACAGACGAACATTACAGAAGGAAGAAGAACGGCAGATTTTGTTGTTGTGGAAGTTAGTAGACGCAATGGCATCGGCCTCGCTTTCCCTTTCTCGTCTTGAAAGGAAGAGAACACTTGACTGCCTCACCTAGTTAGGCTACCTCTTACAGCCAACAAAGGTGTAGCTGGGACACACCTAGAATACCTCTCAGCTCACTAATGGAGAGGCGAACTACTGAAGCCTCTGCAAGTCTCAGCTAGGCAGTTCCTCTCTGTCTGTGGAGACAAGAAAGAGGGAGGTATCATTGAGTTTCAGCTACACGGTATCAGCTTAAAGGGCTTCTAACTCGTCAGAAACACCTTTTGTGGTTCAAAGATATAGCCAAACTACAGTCTAAACGCCTACCTGTTTTCTTTAGAATCGCATTCGGGCCAGCGTATACCCCCAAGCAAAGTTCATGTTTCCGGAGATTCCCGATGTGATTGGAAGGGAAACGGAAATATACGGATTTTCCATTCTTACGTCATAAACCATGACAATCACTTCTGGTCTTGATAGACATTGTTAAAGTGCCTATTGTAATAGCTGTCAGTGCATGCATGCTAATACTAAGTCTTGTGACTGGATGAAATTCCACACCCACAGACAGTAACACATTCCACCCGCTGGGTACTCCTTCTCTACGTCACAAACGGGAAATCCCGTTTTTCCTTTCTTTTAACTTCTGATTTAGCGTTTCATCACAGCGCTTACATTGGGTATCGATAACTGCGTTATAGAGATGATTGCCAGTCGTCATAACCGGGCGGGGGGAGTGGGGGGTGGTGAGGGGTATGGGGGGAGGGAAACCTTTTACTGACATGTACAACAAACGTTACTACAGTTTCATTTATAATAATAATAATAATGTTCGTCATTTGTAAGGCGCCTTAGCCTAAGGATCAAGGCGCGCAAGGGCTTGGGGGAATGGGAAGACAAGACAGACAAAACTAGACAAAAGATACATAATATACATATGTACAAATACAGTTGAACAACTATGAAAAACACAAGCACACACACACACACACACACACACACACATGCTTACACTCTCTTGTATATGATTAATTGAAATATTCCATAAAGAGGTATGTTTTCAACTGTGATTTAAAAGAGGAAATGAAGGAAGAATGTCTAATGTTGTATGGAAGGGAATTCCAGAGGTGAGGACCAAAGACAGGTAGAGAGCGGTAACCATGTGATTGTCTGTTGCTTCACAAAATATAGGTGAGATCCACTTTAACCACAATAAACTGCACTATTCTCATCGATTCCTGGGTAATTCAACAGTCGTGTATCAGTCATGTTAGCCGACCCGTACTCCCCAGGATTACCTCGCACGCTGACAACGACACTCCTCTCACTTTAGAATAATCCAGACCGACATTGGGCGAGTGAAGCGGCTTTGGTTACCAACTAATATTGACCTTATTGCTGTTTGCACTTGGGCATATAAGGTGCTGTAGAATCCCAGCCTCGATTGTTTGTTTTTTTAACCACGCTTTTTTCTTTAATCGACTGCGACGAACGAATTACGTTACGACACAGGTTGTATTATCCAATGTTTCGTAAGACGGAGACCGAATAAGTGCTCTGACGCTAAAAGGATTCTCGTCAGCTAAGTTTGTCGACAAGGGAACGAATGACTTCAGACCAACATTACCTTTCATTACCGTAAAATGGTAAAGTGCTTTTTTGATAAATGTTTCAAATTACCCAAACCCAAATTAATTTACACTTTCGGCTAAAAGTAGAAACAGACATCTACGCTGTGCACGCTTGTAAATCTATCACACGGACTTTAAAGAAGAACATCCCACTCTTGGACTAATCTTTTTATTTTATCTGAGAACCCTTCTAAAATAACAAGAAATTCTGACCTTTTTTTTTTCAATAACCTATGTTCTACTAACACCACCAAATTTAATGTTAGCAATAGAGTAACTAAAGAATGGAACAAGTTGTCTAATGTAACCAAACCTGCAGATGATCTAATTACTCTCAATAAACTTTTAGACAGAGGTAATGAATGTAGCACTATGATGTTCACTTGGATGAATAGTAGGCACACGTTTTGCGCAATACGACAACGACCAACTATTGTTTTAAAACGAGGAGAAAAATGTGCGTGTTGCAACTGTAATCCAGAGAAGAAGAGCGTGGATTTTGGTCATATCATCAATTATTAAACTGTGTACAGAACGAGTGAAAAAGTGGAAAATCTTTGGTATCAATTGATAACTTTGTGCTTCCGTGACATTTCTTTGAAGAAATTTTTCGAAAACGTTCTCATTGTAAAAACCTATATACAATTAAAAAGTGTTAACATTTTATTGGCCCACCCTGTATATGAATGTATAATTGTTAGCATGAATATAACAGCAAATGAATTAAGGGCAGATTGTAAGATTAAGGCTGATAGCCTAAAATCTCCATCTTCGTTGTGAAAAAAATCTTTCTCTCTCTGTACTGTCTCTCTCTGTCTCTCTCACTCTCTCTCTCCCTCCATATTTGAATGTTACATTCAGCTCTTATGGGTTTGAGTTAGATTCCTGCTGTAATCACCGAATAGCTTTTGCCTTGATTGGCGATGAGAACGCCTCCTCAGTCGCCACATTAAGCTGGTTCAGCCAATCGACGTAATGAGAACGACTTTGAATAGTTAATGAAGGGAGATTAGCGGGCGAGATCAGGATGAAGTGACCCGCGTCACGAACCATTGCCCTCTGTAATGTTCCCCTTGTTCTTTCAAAACAACAAAAACATCTTTTTACTTTCTTTAAAATCTCTTATTTTGTCTTCTACAAAAGATCCAACAACTTAACAAGCTCAATGTTTCAAGGCTGTAATGGGCCAAAATATTAAAATTATTTCCCTTGAATATGCAAATGTTCAGCCGATAGGTGCGCCAATAGTCGCGTACTTCCATGTTCAGGTCGTGGATCAAAATCTAGTTTTTTTTTTATGTCGGTATATATCTTCAGCTTTCATAGGCGACCCCAAATGTTTTTTTGCTTGGTGAAATGTTTGGAGTGATTATGTACATGTTGTCAGTACTACAAACGATTTATTTTGTGAAAAGTCTGTCAGGCCGAGCAAGACACATCTTACATGCTTACAGTGTGCAGAAGGCCCCAAACATAATATTTTTTTTAATAGTCTAGTTATATAATATATATTAATAATAACAAATTTTTATAGAGTTCGGTACTCCAGCAGATGGCGTGACGTTGTTGTTGTTTGTAGATTATAGTCACACGACACTTTCGCATATAGGTGACTACTGGACCGATTTATACTGACACCAGCGGGCCAGTTGTTGGTAAAGGGGAAAATAATATGATCACACGTTGACCAATCCGGGATTCGAACCAGCGACCTTTCGGTTACTAGCAAGACGCTCTTACCAACTGAGCTACCCGGCCCCACATGGCGTGACGCAACACGGTATACATTTATTACAAGGGGCTCTATCACGTAGGCCTATTTACTACCCGAAGTACGCTACCCTAGGCGCACTCTATCGGATTGTCTTCCCCGAAGGTGGAGTTTTTTGGCTCATTGAAGAAGCTCAAGGTCTCAAGACTCATTCCAAAAGCTCAATGTTTCAAGGCTTATTCCAGAAGCTCAAGGTTTCAAGGCTTATTCCAGAAGCTCAATGTTTCAAGGCTTATTCCAGAAGCTCAAGGTTTCAAGGCTTATTCCAGAAGCTCAAGGTTCTAACGTTTCTTCAGGCTCTTAGACCAAGAATGCAATTTAGCAAAGAACGGCAATACAAAAGAGTGACTAATTAGCTTGTATACCCGCTACCTTTGAATGTATTCGCTAAGTTTAGTATCCCATCACCAACGATACAATTATTGTTTTCGCCGTTGTCATTGTCGTCTCCGTGCAGCTGTCCACATGGGCATCACACGCTGAAAGTGGATCCCCGATAGCAAATTGGCAGATAGCTTACAGTGTTGTATCATAGATAGAAAAGGATGGGCACAAACGGCGTCTTTGGCGAAACGACTCCGCCGCTGAAAACGGTTCACTCCAAAACCGCGTATGAATGAACCTGTACTATCTTCATTTAGATGGGAAGAAAACCCAGTACCGTCCTATAACGGGGAAGGGATGGATATAGGCCTATTTTATTATATGCGGAACTCCCACCTCTCAGAGGCCTGGTTCCTTCAGAAATAGAGTCCAAGGTCTCACGGATCTGATTTTGTGTACCGTTAAACAGGGGAAATCACTCCAGGTCACGAACAGATATGGGGGAAATTCAAAATGTAGCGGTTAAAAGTTTGAGTAAGGAAAGCTTACGTTGTCGTTGTTTAATGTAATAAAAAGATGAAACTTCGCTTGCCCTTTTGAACGACGACAAACCATCGCCTAGAGGTTGAGAGCAATTTTTTTAAAAGCTCTAAAAGCATCTTTAAAACGTAAAAGAAACGCACTTTTGTGGTTTTAAAAATTTACATTGATTGCATCTAATATCATTACTAAAGGTAGGGAGAAAACTACTAAACTACCTGTGGAGAGAGAAAGAGAGAGAGAGAGAGAGAGAGAGAGAGAGAGAGAGAGAGAGAGAGAGGGAGAGAGAGAGAGAGAGAGAGAGAGAGAGAGAGAGGGGGGGGGAGAGGGAGAGAGAGGTAACTTGACCAAACTCGAACTTAAGTTGAAATAATTGGTCCCCCTGAAAGGACCGAAACCACGCGCTCCGGTATTGAAAACTGGCGACCTTGCTGGCTACTCTGGTAGTAACATCTTGTGGTCACAGAATTCGATCTAACAGAATACGCATTCGGCTTAATTAGTCACTGGCCCTCCACATTATCATCATTTATTTAGAAAATTGGTGTGGTGATTAACGATTGAAATTGCGTTACCAAAAACGGTCTGTGGTTTGCTCTTTTAAATTATTCCCGACCCGATCAATTAGACGTAATATTCATCAGCGGGAGGAATACGGAGCGGCAGCGGTATAAAATCGTAACGGTAGAGGAATAAAAACGGATCGGCAGCGGAATGAAAACGGAATTGCGTCTCAAAACGATTGCTTTCTTATTTTTAAAAATAAATTTTTAGGTCAGGTTGCCTGTATCCTTCTGCGGTAAACGACAGCAAAAACGCAACGGCAATGCAAGGTAGCGACAGTTTACGAACTGATATGGACACATATAGCGGAAACAGCGGCGGAGCGAGCTTAGCATCGTTAGCGTACGAAAAACAAAATCCTTCGATCAGATTAGTCTTGAGAATAGGTTAATTTAGTTGGAATTCAGAACTTGTATTTTATGTATGCTAATCGGAGAGCTCTCATTGCAGTAATGAAGACCAATAAACTCTTCTATGATCATCTTAACTTTTGTAAAAGTTTGAGGAAAAAATATGATCTCAGACTCGCTGAAAGACAGGAATGTGGAGAGAAACCTGCTTGTTTTCATTAAAATTTCCACTTTAATTTTATTTATTTATTTGATATTACAATCCCTGGCATTAATAAGTTACAGCCTTATTTTAAAATTAAAAAAGACCAATAAAATTATAATTTTATTACCTAATCACTGACATTCCCTTGTCTTTCTTTCTGAACTTTTAATGAAGATCACAACATTAGATTACAACTTTATAATTCAGTAATTATATGTAATTGCTGACATTGATTTAATACCCAAGTATTGTCGTGGCTTCAAGGAGTGTCTACTGGGCTAATTATGGGAATATATTAGGAAACTTTAGGGAGGAAAAGCTCAAATTATTTTTCATAGTGCAGTTTCCGGCTAAAGGTTTATGCTCCGTGCACTGTGAGCAAGAAAGTGTGATAGTGCAAAACCGAGAGAGGTTAGTTCCCATACAGCTTTCAATAAAGACAAGACCATAACACAGTGCGGAGTTGTTCAGCTGGTGTTGCATTGATGCGTTAGTCCGCTCTAGTTATGACGACACGAACCGGAAGTAGCTTTTTTACCGAAATACAAGCAAATACCATTACAAAAAGAATGTGTGAAAGGAAAGCAACTGATGTTTAAATGTCACCCGACATCTAAAACTTTTGATAAGGTTTGTCATAGCAGTTAGCTCCTAAGTCCGACGACGAACGTTTTGATTGCAATCATAATGCCAGTAAATGTTTCGAGTCATGATTTGAATGCGAAGATTGACGCTTTGAGTCGTCAGTAGTCACACTAAAACGTTTGATGTTGGTAAACATGCGCACCAGTCACTGTGCATAAACAAAAGTACAAGAGTTGTTACCATTGCTGCGCCGAAAGTCAAAATGTGTGAAAAGCAGCGACGAAGAATGTTTGCATTACACGGTAGCATATCATTTGTCAAGTTCAGAGAAAAAGACGATGTCCTATAAGCATTCGACTGTACCATCTCGATTACTTCACAGGTATCTTTCACACTCAACGTTCATATCAGGTCTTAGATTTATTTCCATTTTGTCAAGATCATGTGAACAAAGAAGCGCGTTTCATTGGTTCCAATGCTGAATGACTCGCAATCAGTTGGTAGAAATTAGGGCATGTTCTAAACGTGGAAAATCATCGCAAACCACGCTGCAAACTGATTTGACTGATATGTTTCGGTGATAGTCTCACGAAATCAGTAACTCAAGTCATGATTTTCCCTATGATTGCAATCAAAACGTTCGTCGTTAGACCTAAGCTTTACAGAAGTGTAAAGTTGAAGATTGTCTGCACCGGTACTATCCTCCTATCATATCCTATCCCGTAACTCGAAGGTCCTTTGCACCTCAGATGATCGTTTAATCAGCGTACCCCATCTTTCCATGTCCTCAGCAACCCTCAGTGCTTTGCTCAGTGTCAAGCAAGTACATTCTCGAAAGTGATCCTCCCACCTCTTCTTCTGTCTCCCTCTTCTTCTGCCTCCTTGCACCGTGCCTTGCAGGATGGTCTTTGCAAGGCCTGATGCTCTGGAGAATTGGCCATACCCTCGGAGTTTCCGTTTCTTCACCACTGTGAGCATGTCATCGTGTTGTCCAATGGCTTGTGTGATGGTCTGTGGGGCTTCATTGTTGGTGATGTCCTGGGTATAGGAAATACAGGTTAAAAATATGTTCAGTTATACTTCGCCTTGCCCTGAATCCTGCTTGTTCTTCAAAAAAGGAAAAGAAAAAGATATGAAAGGGAGAAAGAAAGAAAGAAAGAAAGAAAGAAAGAAAGAAAGAAAGAAAGAAAGAAAGAAAGAAAGAAAAGAAAAGAAAAGAAATAAACAAGCAAACAAACAAAGAATGAAAGAAATAAAGAAAAGTCCTACCCTATCCCGTATCTCGAAAGCCGTTAGGGCACCACGGATAATCGTTTAACTGTGAAAGAAAGGTAGGAAGTAAGAAAAAAAATCTAGACGGCGAGAAGAAAATAATGTAAAGGGACTATACAGATGTTTGAATTCCTGCATGGAAGAGAGAAGAAGAAACAGAACAAGAAGGAGAGTGAGGATGAGAACCGAAAACACGTCAAGTAGTCTAATCGACAGACTTTTTAAAATAAATATTCGTTAGAAAGATAAGCGAAAATTTAAAGACGAAGAAGAAGATTCAATATGTATTTATTGTCCCAATAAATTACACCGGAAAATTGGTGTGCGTGCGACAATTACGTGTGCAAGGACAATAAAACAAAACAAAAAAACTAAAGTCATGTAACATAAACATTTCGCATATATTATATTATCACTGAACAATGAATGTTTTCCTGAGCAGAAGAACAACAACAACAACAACAACAACAACAACAACAACAACAACAACAACAACAACATTGTGGGGAAAAAAACCCACCTAAGTGGGTTTGAACCTGATTCCTGCACTTGGTGACTGGTATAAAAAAGATAGTTCAATCTGTCAATGACGAAAAGGTGACAAAAAAGTAATTCAATCAGCATCTACCATTCTACGTATTTATTTTGGCAATGATCTTCTTCTTCTTCTTCTTCTTCTTCTTCTTCTTCTTCTTCTTCTTCTTGTATCTGTACCTTTACACTGTTTGTTTATGTTCTGCAGTAATTCAATTAACATCTACCATTCTATGTATGTATTTTGGAATTCTTCTTCTTCTTCTTCTTCTTCTTCTTCTTCTTCTTCTTCTTCTTGTATCTGTACATTTACACTGTTTGTTTATGTTCTGCAGTAATTCAGTTAACATCTACCATTCTATGTACGTATTTTGCAAATGATCTTCTTCTTCTTCTTCTTCTTATTTCTCAACCTTCTTCTTGTATCAGTACATTTCCACTGTTTGTTTATATTCTGCGGTAATTAAATTAACATCTACCATTCTATGTATGTGTTATGGAAATGATCTTCTTCTTTTTCTTCTTCTTCTTCTTTCTTTTCTTCTTCTTTCTTATCCTTCTTTTTGTATCAGTACATTTCCACTGTTTGTTTATATTCTGCGGTAATTAAATTAACATCTACCATTCTATGTACGTGTTATGGAAATGATCTTCTTCTTCTTCTTCTTCTTCTTCTTCTTCTTCTTCTTCTTCTTCTTCTTCTTCCTCTTCTTCTTCTTCTTCTTCTGCTTTCTCAACCTTCTTCTTGTATCAGTACATTTCCACTGTTTGTTTATATTCTGCGGTAATTAAATTAACATCTACTATTCTATGTATGTGTTATGGAAATGATCTTCTTCCTCTTCTTCTTCTTCTTCTTCTTCTTCTTCTTCTTCTTCTTCTTCTTCTTCCTCTTCTTTCTCCACCTTCTACCCCTTGGGGTCATGAGCAATCTTGTCACTGTAGATTGTTCTAACCTATAAAGGGAACAGTGAAAGCCCCAGTTGAAAACCTGTCTTGCCTTTGTAGGCATGACTAATTCACTGCGGCAACAGTCCCCCCCCCCCCCCCCCCCCCCCCCCCGTTGGAGTGCCGGGGGTTTCAGTATAAATAGTATCCCCACTTTCTGGAAATTTAGTGCTTTAAATTCCCACTGTCGCTGTCTTCATCATTTGCTCTTTCCCATTCCTGATCTGTCCTATCACTCTGCTATACTTTCTTCTTCTTCGCTAGATCAATGACCTACCTTTTTTCTTGAAAACTCTTCCTGGACAAGACTCCTTGTTTGTGTATGAGGTCTGTTGGATCAGCTTGGGAGTGTTGGACGCTTTCTGCCGGGTGGTCACTAGGGCTTCCTATGATTGTATTATTTCGCACTATAGGCATTTTATATGTATGTGTTTTGTTGATGATTTATAATGATGGTTGTATTCTATTTTGTTTTTGTAACCGGGGTGTTCGCGTAGTTGAGGTCAACCCTCAGCCGTCCCCCGCGTGGGATGTCTTTATTGTAAAGTGACTGGCCGGTGGAGGGCATTCAATTTTCCCACTAGGGTTGTTTCGGCAGATCTTTTATGCGGATCGGGGGTTGTCCGGTCCTGATTTGGCTCGGAAGAGTCCGCTGGACCTAAAGCAACAATAAATCAATCAATCAATCAATTCTCCACCTTCTTCTTGTATCAGTATACATTTCCACTGTTTGTTTATGTTCTGCAGTAATTCAATCAACATCTACCATTCTATGTACGTAATTTGGAAATGATCTTCTCCTCCTCCTCCTCCTCCTCCTTATTCTTCTTCTTCTTCCTCAATCTTCTTCTTGTATATGTACATTTCCGCTGTTTGTTTATGTTCTGCAGTAATTCAATTAACATCTACCATTCTACGCATTTATTTTGGCAATGAGCATCATCATCACCATCATCATCTTCTTCTTCTTCTTCCTCCTCAATCTTCTTCTTCTATCTGTACATTTCCATTCTTATATGTTCTGCAGTAATTCAATTAGAATCTACCATTCTATTTATTTATTATGGAAATGATTTTCTTTCTTTCTTCTTCTTCTTCTTCTTCTTCTTCTTCTTCTTCTTCTTCTTCTTCTTCTTCTTCTTCTTCTTCTTCTTCTTCTTCTTCTTCTTCTTCTTCCTATTCTGCTTCTTCTTCTTCCTCCTCAATCCTCTTTTTGTATCTCTACATTTCCACTCTTTGTTTTTTGTTCTATAGGAAGTCAATTAGCATCTATCTATCTAGTTATTTATTAGGTAATGATTTAATTTAAGATCTATTCGCATCTGTAATCCTATGCAACAAAGTAAATTATAAACATGTTAAATGAAATTTAATATAGATAAAACGAAATGCATTAAGGTCAACAAAATGCCTGATGTGAACAAATAACATAGTTATCTAACAGAACACATGGAAATTAATAATACCTAGGTTTGATGAGGAAGAGTGCAAGATGGCAAAATGTCAAGCTTCTTATTAAACAGTATCAGTTATCTTAAAAACTGATGTTGTTGTTGTTGTTGTTGCTGTTGTTGTTGTTGTTCTTCTTCTTCTTCTTCTTCTTCTTCTTCTTCTTAATCATCTTTTCTTTCTCTCCCTTCTCCCCATTTTCTTCTCTTTCTCCTACTCTTTCTCCACTTTCTCCGTCTTCGCCAGTCTGACCTCTTTCACCGTAGTTTCTCCCCCTTTGGAGCGAGTGTCTTCTTCTTCTTCTTCTTCTTCTTCTCCTCCTTCTACGCCTCCTCCTTCGTCTTCCCCGTCTAAAGGAGCGGATGCCATGTTGCAGCCAAAGATTGCTACTGTTATGTGAGCGGTCGGTAATTTCCCCTTCCATGTACAGGAAACAACCTTGAAAACTATTGAACGCTGAAAGATCAATATCACGTTCACTGGCTCACAATGGCCTTAATAGGACTGTGCACGTTTGGGATTGTAACATGGGATTCCCCTAACCCTTCCTCCATCCCATCCTTATTCTCTGTAAACTACGATCCCCCCTTTTCTTACTGATTTCTTTGTTTGTTTGTTTAATTAGTTTATGGTCCCCTCTCTTCCCGATAAGGATTTTCAGAGAGGAGACCTTAGATTTCTTTTTTCTGTGCGTGTCTTTATATATACGAGTCACAGGCGCTTGTATTAGGACACGCGAGCGTCGATCACGCCCCTCTATCCTATGTAGCGCCTGTGATAGGGATCTTTCAAGGTATGTAAAGCAGGGTTTCTCTATTAGCCCCCCACCCCTACTCCCAAAATACCCCTCCCCCACCCGCTTCCACCATCTTCCCCATCCTCTCTGTTCTTACGCTCCACAACCTCCTCCCCCCTCCCCCATCCCTCCCTTCCTTTCCCTTTGTGAACCACTGCGTCACCCATGGCTGATATGACTGGTCTTGCGTTGCATTCAAAGCCACTCCTTCGAATGAAAATATAAACTAAGGTACTACAAATTTCAAAAATTACAACTAATGTTGGGTGGATTGGGTTTGGGCGCGCCACAGGCTGCGACTGCGCCTTCCACAGGGGAGGCGGCCCAGAATTTCTCGATGAAAAGGGACAATAAAGCATTAAAATCTAAAAAAAAATCTAAAAAATCTAGTCTGTGTACGCCTGCATTCCTATCCCCCCGACTTTATAGATCCTGACGCTCATCTCCTAGACGGGTGGATGTTCCAGCCACACACAAAAACGCATTCAGCAAGCACGTAAGTTCTGTCATTCATGATCGCCCATTTGACTGTAAAGACCCCGACGCTCAGATCCAGGTGGTGACCTTTCCACAGCTGTAGCGGACTTGGGATATGTCGTGCGCTTGTTCCAAATCTTTTTTCTGTGTGTGTGTGGTTTCGTTTGCTCTTTGCGTTCTAAGCCTAGTCACCCATTCAAGTACTAACCCTTCCCGACATTGCTTAATTAAAACATTGCTAGCCTGTGCCCAAACTATTATACCACTTTTCCACGCAGGAATCGTAAATACTAAAACGATAATGAGAAACACGTACGTGGATAGACAAACTTAAAAGAATGCCATGGAATTTGGACCAAAAGACAAAGCAAAACAGTTGAAAGCAAGTGTTCGAGTTAAGCTCTTCGTCAGGCAGACAAAACACATACAAACAAAAATACAACAGCCACACACAAGATCTGGATTTGTTGGGAAGTATTGTTTTGCGTTATGTTTCTCATTCATTGTAAATGTGGAGTGCTGGCAGTTCTATGCTTTGTTCTAAAACCAAAACGGCACTGGGCAAACAGAGTTTCAAATTCCACTGCCATTTTCTCCTAGCTCGGTGAGTTCCCTTCTTCGCCTGTACGGGGGACAGACATTCTATCGTCTCTTTTTACCGGGGAAACGATTTGTTATCCCGCAATTTTTCCCTGATCCGACTTTGTTTTTGCAACGTTGCACAAATTGGTTGAGCAGAGGCAATCGAACTCACTCTCTCTCTCTCTCTCTCTCTCTCTCTCTCTCTCTGTCTTTCTGTCTCTCTCTCTCTCGCTCTGTCCGTCCGTCAGACAGACAGACGAACATTTGTCATAAAATTTAAACGCTAAAGGCATGGAGAGGAGAGACCACTCTAGCATTGGACAAATCGGGCAAGCAGTCAGACAGAAAACTAGACAGACGTACAGACAGACCATTTTTCATAAAATCTAAACTACCAGAGAGTGGTCAAAGTTCCAAGAATGGGGAAAAAAGAATTAAGGGTAGCACTAGAACACATTTAAAAAACAACAACAACAACAACGAATTAGGCTCTATTTAGCAAATTTAATAAATTGTATATTTGTATGCAAGCTCCAGGCCCCGCTGTTTTGCAGTTAGAAAGTAGTGTTGAGTTCCGTGTTTAAAATTGGAATTCTGAACCTATGCGCGGGCGGCGGGGATACAGCTAGAAAAAAATTTTTGGGAACGCTGACCAAAAAAAACCAACAACAAAAAAACCAAAAACGTGCAATCATAAAATTAGCATGAGCGTGTTCATTTATTGACATCAAAGGCTTGCGTGGTTTTGCGCGAGTTGTTGGACGTGCAGAGAATAAAAAAGAAGAAGAAGAAGAAGCAGAAAGAAAAGCAACACAAAAATCAAATCGTGAGCGGAAGAAATGCAATGGGATTTAGGGCAGCGGAGACATAGATAGCTACATTCACTACATATCCACCAAATGTAATTCTAGCATTCTGTCAAAGACTGCCGATTAACAAAGACGGCAAAAATAACAACAACAGGTTTGCTTGTCACGGTTTATTTTATGAACAGAAAATAATTTGATTTCCAAAATTTATAATAATAATAATAATAATAATAATAATAATAATAATAATAATAATAATAATAATATCATCCTCGTCATCATCATCATTAATAATAATAATAAAATAATAATAATAATACAGGATGCTATATACGCGCCTTTCCCCAAATCAATCAGGCTCAAAGCGCGGCGATCTATACCAACATACACGCTCACCTGTCTCATACACCCTCACACACATCAAATACACATACATCACTCAAACAGGTGGTGTAAAGGCAATAAGACCTCTATTAGAAGACGGAAAGAAAATCGAATTTTTCTTTTTTGAAATTTTTATATTGACTGCGTCCTGTACCATTATTGAAGGGAGGGAGTAAACCGGAGTTCCCGGAGGAAACCCTCGGTGACCTCAATAGTCTCGTACCTAAGTCACATACGTTCGCCCCTTGCGGGAATCGAACCCGCGACCTTCGGCATAGGAAAATAATAATAATAATGATAATAATAATAATAATAATAATAATAATAATAATAATAATAATAATAATAATAATAATAATAATAAGGGATGGTACAGGCGCCCTATTCGTAAGGCAACGCGGCGATCTGTAACCAACATACACGTTGAAGTGTTACAGAAACTCCTACACACAACAACAAGCGCACATTCATCACTCACACATGTGGTGTAAAAGGAAAGTCGCAATTAGAAGACGGAAAGTAACTCGAGTTTTAATTTTTGAAATTTTAGATAGACTCCGAGGGAGAAAACCGAAGTACCCGGAGAAAACCCTCGGTGAGCTGAACAGTCTCGTACTTAAGTCACATATTCGGCGTAGGAAACTGGCGAAATAACCAACTTCGCTGACAGGGAACCCTCAGCCTATCTTATTTCTTGTATTCATGTGTCTCTAAACATACGTACAAACGTACGCACAAAAGACAGAGGGGGAGAGAGACAGAGAGTGAAAGAGACACTGAAAGAGGGAGACAGACAGAGAGATAGAGAAACAGAGACAGAGAGAGAATACAATACAAGTACGAATCTTTTATTCCAGAAGTTCGGGGCATCGCCCCTTTGGAAGGGGTGTGTACAAGACCTAATTAAACAAGACAGAGAGAGAGAGAGAGAGAGAGAGAGAGAGGTGGGGGGGAAGAGAGAGTGAAAGAGAAGGATGGGGAGAGAGAGAGAGTAATAATTCTTGTTGGTTTTAATGGGAGACAAGGTCGGTGGGCAAGATGAACGGGAGTGAGGGGGGTGGTAATAGGGGAGAGGGAGAGGGAGTAGATGGCGGAATAGGGTCAGGGGTTGGGGTGGGGATTGTGTGGGCCAGAGTGTGGGGGATGGGGTGGATGGAGTGGGGGTACAATGGAGAAAGAATTTGAGAAAGCTGGCGTTGGGAGAGGATGGAGAACAAGTGGGAGGGGAAAGGAAATGACACGTCGGAGCTGAGTATAAAAATCGGACCGGGAAAAGGGAAAGATAATTCCGGAAAGTTTGGGTGAGTGCGTGCAATTTTGACACGCACATCATGTTCGCTATCTTCATCAAATTTTACATTTTGACATGCACATCATGTTCGCTATCTTCATCAAATTTTACATTTTGAAATGCACATCATGTTCGCTATCTTCATCAAATTTTACATTTTGACATGCACATCATGTTCGCTATCTTCATCAAATTTTACTTTTTTACGTGCACATCATGTTCGCTATTTTCATCAAATTTCAAATTTTGACATGCACATCATGTTCGCTATCTTCATCAAATTTTAAATTTTGCAACATTTCAAACAGAAGGAAGGAAATTGCATGCATGAATATAATTTGTTTTAAAATTCTGGTTGTCAGCGGTGCACGATGACATGATAAAAAAAAAGAAGCAAGAAATTTCAATTTTATAGGACTCTGTATGAAAGTCCTTGTTTTCGGACTTCCAAATCCCACTCCGTCACCACTCCCCCACCCCTCTCTGTTTCTTTCTCTCTCTCTTTCTCTCTCTCTCTGTCTCTCTCTCTGTCTCTCTCTCTGTCTTTCTCTCTTCCAAATTCATAAAGGTAGTCCGTGCCTGATCTTGTCGAGCTGTTGATACTTATTTTCTCTTTACTGATGGCAAAGACGGTAGAACAATAAGACAGGCAACTTGAGGTTTATGAGCGATCCCGGATATAGAGTACTGTCCCTTAGGGCGTAGACGAATAACAATCAACTTTCTCTCTCTCTCTGTATATCTATATGGCCTCGTGGCGCAGTGGATTAGTCGCCGGTTTCCTATGGCGAAGGTCGCGGGTTCGAATCCCGCAAGGAGCGACTTAGGTACGAGACTATTGCGATCACCGAGGGTTTTCTCCGGGCACTCCGATTTCCTCTCTCCCTTCAATAATGGAACTGGACGCAGTTAATATAAAATTTCAAAAATTTAAATTCGATTTTCTTTCCGTCTTCCAATAGCGATCTTCCTGCCTTTACACCAACTGTTTGAGTGGTGGATGTGTGTGTGTGTGTGTGTGTGTGTGTGTGTGTGTGTGGATAAGACAGGCAAGCGGGTATATATATATATAATACTGGATTATATATATATATATATATATATATATATATATATATATATATATATATATATATCATTATTAGAAATAGAGATTATAGTATCATAGAAGAAAGATAAAAGAAACATAATACTGCAAAGAACAGAAGAAACACTGAAGAAATAACAGTGCTAAGTTTGATTTTTTTTTTCAAATATTAACTTTCTTTTATTTAACTTTCATCTTTACACTACAGATGCTTTGCCCAAAACCTTAATAAAGGTTGGAATATGCCGGGTGACATTTAAACTGGTGTTCTTCTTTCACACTTTATAAAACTTAAAAACGTGAGTGATTTTGCAAACGATCGCTAAGAATACACCAAACAAAATGTAACGCTCTCATAGTAGGGTGAATTGCTCGTACTGTACATATATTGGATGCAGTCAAATTAATTTTTAAAAAAATACAAAACTATTTTACTTTCAGTTTCCTAATAGCGATCTCCCTGCCTTTACACCACGTGTATGCCTTGTATACTGTTGTCCTTGTTGTGTGTCTGTAATATATTTGTTGCACGTGAGCGTGTATGTTGGTATAGGTCGCCGCGCTTTGAGTTCGAAATCATTCGAAGTAAAGCGCGTATTAGCATCCGGTATTATTATTATTATTATGTAGTGAATTGTTACTAGTTGGATACACATCTGGTAAAGTAAAACTGAGCGATTTCATCAGTAGACTCTCAGTGCACAGATCTGATTAAAACATGTGTGGTTAACATGCATCTGAGGAACACAAAACGGAGTGCTACAACGGGAAAAGGAAAGCAGCCGGAACTAGAATCGTGGAAACGCATCTGCATAGTGCCAACGTGCCCATGAATACGTAGAGTAATTGAATTAGGTGTTAGCAATAGAGGTCTCCTGAATGAGCACAATTTGGTACAATGACTTACAGATGATGTTGTTGTTGCTTTCAAATCCTGTAGACCATTATCTATATTAAGGAAACGGAAATAATCCATCCTTGAGACTGTCACAATAGGCTTACCTATTTGTATCGCTGTGTATTATGTGTGTATGCAGCGTGTATATGACTTGCTGGTCAAAAGGGTGAGCTGTGCCAATCAAACATCCGGCCCTCTTCCTGTTTAGTCTAACGCGAACACAGATTTATACAATGTAAATAAAGAGTTTTATTCAATCAAACAACAAGAAAATTAAGCAACAAACTTAATAATCAGAAAACGAGTTTTAATAAACTTATTGTTGAATAACAATAATTAAGACCACTCCTACCAATGTAGACGGTGCGAAAGTGTAGAGAGTGACAAACTACAAATACCTGGGGACGATTCTCGACAACAAACTGTCCTTTGACCAAAACACAGCTGCGATAGAAAAGAAATGCCGACCTCGACTGTACTGCCTTCAGAAACTCCGTTCTTTGAACATCAGCCGACCCATTCTTTCTTCTTTTTATCGCTGTTTTATTGAATCAGTTTTGACTTTTGGTTTTATTTGCTGGTTTGGAGGGCTAAGTGTAAAGAACAAGAGGATGCTTGACAGATTGGTGAGAGTGTGTGCGAGAGTGACGGGTGAAAGACAAAACAGTTTGAGAGAACTGCATGAATACCGTGTGGTGAGGAAGGCGGAAGTGGTTATGAAAGACACTTCACATGTTTTAGCAAAGCATTATGAAATGTTGCCCTCTGGTCGCAGACTGCGTGTGCCTAAATGTTCTCTTGTAAGAACAAAAAACAGTTTTATTCCAAAATCTATTGAGTTTTTAAATAAGCGCTAAGTAATATTTTTGTATGATTTTGATGTTTGTGATGATGTTTGAGATGTCATTTCATATTGGAAATTTATTATAGATGTAGTCTACTGTGTACTTGTTTTATCTATGTATGTATTGTTTTAATGTTTCATACCGATCAGCAATTGTATGTCATAATTTCTCTGTTGAGATAATAAAGTATTCTTGAACTTGAACTTGAACTTGAACCTTTTCCCTACAATCCCACGCAACACCACACAAATCCACGATAACACACAACAATAAAATAAAATAAAATGTTGTCTATATGCACTTCTAATGGTGGTTTTCAACACGTTTTGTCACAGACCTAAAACACTCCGTGCTAACAAAATAATGCACCTCCAAATTTGTGACAAACAAAATATTTATGCACTAAAGAATATCTGTTAAAAAAATGTTCAACGATTTTTAGAAAGAAGCACACAAAAATATAAAAGTAGTTGACTTGGATTTCACAAGCCGTTGGACAACACGATGACCTGCTCACAGTGGTGAAGAAACGGAAACAACGATGATATGGCCACATCACCAGATCATCAGGTCTTGCAAAGACCATCCTGCAAAGCACAGTACAAGGAGGTAGAAGAAGAGGAAGACCGAAAAAGAGGTGGGAGGACAACATTTGAGAATGGACTGGTTTGACACTGAGCGAAACAATCAGGGTTGCTGAGGACAGGGAAAGATGGAGCACGCTGGTTAAACGATCATCTGTGGTGCCCCTACAACCTCCGAGTTACGGGATAGGATAGGATAGGATAGGATAGGATAGGACTTGGATTTGTCACGTCATAATGATTAACTTATTAAAACATTTTTAAAATACACACACAGAGTGCTGTGCATTCCAAACTATGCCAAACTTTGGACAGAAAGTCCAAACTGACTTCATGCACAAAATCGACGACACAATAATTATATATATATAAACCGGTAGCTCTTCTTACAACTACTTATCTAGTCAACAATCAGACATTTTCCCAGATGTTTTTCAGTACGTGGCAGGTAACTTTCAGTATTTAAATAAATAAATAAATAAATAAATAAATAGCATGATTGTGCATGAACATAGGTTGTCCCGATTTTTTGCAAGTGTTTGGCACTGCGGACTGATTGTCATTTTCCTTCGTCATATTTGATAGGGACCCACTATAACACACACCCCACATCACCCCACCCTAGACATATCCTTTTAAAAGTCACAGTGAGTGTTGCCCCACTGAGAAAAAACTGTACAAGTAATAAAGTACAGTTGTTGTTTGTTCTAAATGAATACATTCCGTAGTTTTTGTGCAATAGCCGTTAGCTAGCCAGCCAATATTCTGGAGCTAAAAATAGCAGCGACCAAAGCCGGTAAGAGACAGAACCCGTAAAAACAATTGCTCGTAAGGTTTTTGGTTTTAGGTTGATAAAAATAGACCATACCCTACCCCATACACCCAAGATGCACACACGAAGCTGTGTGGTTCAATCAGAAATGGGGTCAAAGTCAAAACGGCTGTTCCGTTAAAAACAGTGGAAATCACTCCTGGTCAGAACCGAAAATGAAAATTCAAACTTTAGCGGTTGGCTTAAGCAATGAAATCCCACTTTATCTTCGTTTAAAGTCAAAACAATGCGAATATAGTATAAACTCGTTTTGTTCAAAGGTAAACAAAGTGTTTGTAGACTTCAAAAAAGCGTTTGACCGAGTCTGGCACGCAGCTCTGTGGGCAACCATGAGTGTGTATACAACATCAGCCCTACCATTACTGAAGTCATAATAAACTTGTATGAAATGGTTACCAGTGCAGTCCTCCACAACAGCGCCATTGGGAACTGGTTCAGAACAACAATCGGCGTGAGTCAAGGATGCCTACTCTCTCCAACACTCTTCAACAACTTCTTGGAGCACATCATGTCAGATGCCCTTGCAGATCACGACGGCAGAGTCAGCATAGGGAATAGAGCAATCTCCAACTCCGTTTTGCGGATGACCTTGAATGGATTCGCTATAGAGGAACAAGAGCTTGAACAGCTGGTACAGAGGCTTGACACCACCTTTAGAGCCTTTGGTATGTAAATAGTTGCAGAGAAGACCAAAATGATGATCAACGCACCAATGGCATCAACAGGGACAGCAAAGTACAGGGCTAATTCATCAACACGGTTCATAGCTTCAAATATTTAGGAGCCATTGTGTCCGACAATGGGTCCCGACAGGAAGTCCTCTCCAAGAGATCGCACAAACAACTGCTGTCCTGACTAGTTTGAAACCCGTTTGGAAAGACATGACCATCAGTCTATACTCCAAAGTAAGGCTGCTGCGCTTCCTTGTCATCTCCATCTTCATATACTATTGCGAGACATGGACCCTCACAGCACATCTACAACGAAGGATATAAAGCATTGAGATGAGGTGCTGCAGAAGACTTCAGGACATTTCCTATACCCAGCACATCACCAACGACGAAGTCCGACAGACCATCACTCAAGCCATTGGACAACATGATGACATGTTCACAGTGGTGAAGAAAGGGAAACTCCGATGGCATGGCCACGTCACCAGAGCATTAGGTCTTGCAAAGACCATCTGCAAGGCATGGTGCAAGGAGGCAAAATAAGAGGGACATAAAAAAGGTTGGTTTGTTAGTTTGTTATTCATTGCTTCAAGGTCGAGCGGACTGCAAAGAGGCCAATGAGGATCACAAAATCAAGGCCACAATTTGGTTGAAAGAGGACTCACCCCTGATCCGTATAAAAGATCTGCTGAAACAACCCCAACCCTATTGGTAACACTGAAGGCACTCCACCAGCCGGTCACTTTACAATAAAGACATCCCACGCAGGGGACGCTGAGGCTATACTCTAATTTGTCGAAACCCCGTTTACAAAAACAAACTAGAAGTTAAACATCATTATCAAAATAATATCAACAAATCACATACAAATAAAACGCTTACATTGCTAAATAATATTATAGGAAGCCCTAGTGACCATTTGGCAGAAAGCGTCCAATATTCCCGGACTGACCCAACTGACTTCGTACACAAATGAGGAGTTCTGGAAGAATTTTCAAGAAAAAAGGTAGGTGACTGGTCTAGCAAAGAAGATAGTGTAGTAGATGGGAGGACAACATTCGAGAATGTACTTGCTTGACCTTGAACGAAGCCAAGATGGTTGCTGATGACAGAGAAAGATGGAGTGCGCTGGTTAAACGATCACCTGTGGTTCCCAAACGATTTTCGAGTTACGGGATAGGATAGGATACGATAGCATATGAAGGAAAACAGGTTTCGAATTGGGGCCTTTTCAGCAAAGGTGTAGGCTGAGAAGAACTTAGACTAGGAAGGACGATCTCGTCTTCTGCACAGTGAGAACGGATTAGTCAGGCTACTCTTGATAGGGTCAAGCACCATTCGCTTGCTGTAAGGAAGGGACTAAAGGGTCTAATGGCTGAAGCACACGATTGAATGATCGTGCATAGTACAGGCCTGCCAATGGTTCTAATGGATGAATTCCTATGCCGAAGGTCACGGGTTTGAATCCCGCAGGGAACGAACTTATATGACTTAGGTACGTGAAAGTTCAGATTACCGAGGATTTTTTCCGCGTACTTCCGGCTTCCTCCCGCCTTCCAAAAATGGTGTTGGATGCTAGTCCATCAATCTTTTTTCCACAAATTAATTTTATTTCCATTCAGACTCCTAATAGCGATTTTCATGCATGTACGCGTATTCCACACGCTTGGCTTATCAATGTGTTTGTTGTTGGTTATAGATCGCCCCGCTTTCAGCCTAATCAATGATTTGAGGAAGAGCCCGTATTATAATAATAATAATAATAATTATTATTATTATTATTATTATTATTATTATTATAATTTTATTATTATTATTATTATTATCATAATCATCATCTTCATCTTCATCATCATCATCATCATCATCATCATCATCATTGATTATGATGATGGTTATTAATATTATTAACATTAATATTAATACCACTACTATTACTACAACTAGATATCACCTTGTGAAAATGTGATGAAGATAAGGTAAGGCACCGTGCAAAGGAGCCAGAAGAAGAGGGATACCGAAAAAAGAGGTGGAAAGGACAACATTGGAGAGTAAACTGGCTTGACCCTGAGTGAAGGCCATGGTGGCTGCTGAGGACAGAGAAAGATAGAGTACGTGGGTTAAACGATCATCTGTGGTGCCCCCACGACTTTCGAGGTACCGGATAGGATAGCATAGGATGACGATAAATACGAAGCCTTCTCTATTAGCAGCCAGTGAAACGCGTTCAATATGAAGTGGCCTTTCACCGTTGACCTTCGCGACAACGATGGCACTTAGAATTAAGTCATAAGTTGTCTGCAAATAGGTGGGCGTTCTATTTCCTTGCAACACTCTTCTACAGGGGGGAGGAGGGGAAGGGGAATGCCTCCAATATCGTGGTTTATCGATGATCATGTATTTTATTTATTTATTTATTTATTGTCATTCTCATACATGTAAAGCGCTTTTCCAGATCAAGAGCTGCTCAAGGCGCTGGCCGATACAGGATCTAACTCAAGCCGCCCGAGGCGCCCACTTGCAGTCTTTGGGTGCCTTGTCTGATACCCAGACAACTGAGCACAGTCCTGGGCGAACGGGTAAAAGCGAGAAGGGTTCTTAATGCTTTGCTGGTTGTACTTGTGTAGCCGGCATTCACCCGGTCAAGGAAGTAAGCCTCAGGATTTTGCGTTGGGATACGTGCATGCACAGCCTAGACCTTGGTTTATACTCTCATCCTATGTGGAGAGTCTTTTTCAATGCCCCCCAAAACGTTGAGATGTGTGCCTGCGCCTTTATCGGGTTGGTAATTCTAATGAAAAGGTGTTGACTTCAGGTCCTCTCCGCTAAATCGCCAGTGCGCGCAGCTTAATTAAGGTCTTCGCGTTATGTTTACGTACAGGGTGAACCGAGCAAGGCGTTGATCTAACTTACGGAGTGTGCCTGTCCGTCTAGACGTTGGGGGTGGAGGAGGGAGGTGTGTGGGTAGAAGTGAAGGTGTAGGGATGTGGGAGGAGGGAAAGATTTGGGGGAATGAGGGGGGGGGGGGGGGGGGGGGGGGGGGGGTGAGAGGGAAAAGCTACGCTAACGTAGCTAAGAGGTTAAGGTTTGACGCCCTGTGAGCCGATCATTCAACTCGACAAGAGTGTCAGTTGGTTTTTTTTAAATTTAAATTTTTAAATCTCAGTAGATTTTTAAAATGACTCTTTAGACGGTGTTCCCATTTTCCCTGAAGGTCGAAATTATCAGTTATTATGGCAATGGCAATGGCATTGGCAATTAAGTTACAAATGTGTTTCGTTGATTGCGTGAAAAACTAAAAGCAAAATAGGAAACGTATAGTTGTATGTTCAGAAGGTGGCAGCTTCTTCTTCTTCTTCTCCTCCTTCTCTCTCTTATATGTATGTAATCATACTTAAATAGCGCATTTTAAGCTCAAGAGCTGTTCAAGGTTTCTGGCGATACAGGTTCCAACTCAAGGTGCCCCCCCCCCCCTCTTATTTTCTAATCCTCTGTCACGCTACGCAGTTTGCAGTCGTGCGCCTATGTATATGGTTTAATCATCAGCCTGTACATAGAGGTTACAAAGTTACGGTAGTAAGGGGAGAGTATTAGATAAAATTAATTAAGTTTATAATTAATATAGAAGTAGCGAGTGAATCACGCCCGTGCAGAACGCACTATTGTTAGGAAACAGTAGTTGGCTATTTTGTTATGAGAAGATTGATTGCTGCCATGCGATTTGCTATGTGTGGAATGCGTGCTCTAATCGCGAATGGTTCTGGAAATAAATTATAATTGAAATGAGTATATTCAAGAACATTCTAGGTTAACAGTATAAAACCTCTTGCACTGCATATTTTGATTAGGGAAGAGAAATTTTTCACATCGCTTGTGTAGTAAGATCGGCGTACAAGTAAAGTCGGTGGATCTGTGTTTTTTTCAAGGTGACAGATAGTGGCAGTGTCTGTGAGACGTTACTGAACAGACTGTCAACGAAAAAGAGCCTAAGTCGGAAGAGGAAGATTATCTAAGGAACACTTTGGGAAGTGTTTGTTGAACTTACATTTTCTTAAACCGATCTAATACCTGCTGTGTATTTACGGTGAAATCCGAGCTACGTACGTGTAACGTCGGGTGCCCTGTGACGCCGCTTAGGACTTCTATGTGCCTGTGTACCACCTTGAATAACCATCTGTGCCTGTGTGTCTGTCACGTTCGTTCGTTTGTCCTTTGTCTCCACAGGCCGGAGGATTCCCACTGGTATCGTAAGTCGCCTGTTTCAATTTCTCAGTTGGCCATATCGTTCGGGGGGGCTGGGTTATGAGTGTGAGCGTGAATGGATAGTTGATTATGTTCTCTTTGATTCTATTTTATGTTTCATATTATCTGCTACATAAATACCAAAAGAGAGAGTGGAAGGATTTTCTAAAATGAATTATAAATTAAATGATTGTATAAGTTAATATAAGAGAATTCGCTGTTATGTAGCGAAGGAATGACAGGAAGGAGGTGAATGGAAAGTGCATGTGTGCAATGACAGAAGTTATGACAGGGAGAATGATTAAGAATGATGAAAGGGAGACAATCATACCGTCAGAGGAATGATTGTGCAATATGTTGTAATATAATTATTTATGGTTATGTATTTTGTATGTATTGCTGCAGATGTACCAAAACCAAGCCAAAACCAGATTCAGTGATTGCTGTACTGTAGCCAGCTGGGGTGATGTGATGTGCCACATTCTGTGACGACGCTTTTCCTTGGGTTGACCTCGTTTCTAAAGGTTGAGTTGTCGGAAGGAAAACCTTATTTTGTTTACATAACACACACACACACACACACACACCCCGCAATTCACAACAAATAATTATAACTATCGATAAACAGTTGTGAAAAAGAAATATTTATTTACATGTGATAACTTGTAAATTACAGCAGATTAAAATATATTTAATTAGTATTAAGTAATAACTTTTGACTGTGAAATATTACATACATAGTAGAATAGTTTTGTGATGTATTTTTAGTAAGTCAGCTATTTTCCACTGAAGGGACTTTAGTGACAAAGAAGCTATGTCACCAGTCTGCTTCATCATTATGGGGTATTTACAAGGCCCATGTGAAAAAACCAAGGTGGCCAAGGTGGCCCTCTATGTCTGTTTTTATCTTTATTAGCGACTTTGGTCCAACCCTCGTCACCATCAGAGACCGAGGCCACCTGCTCAATGTCAGTAGGCTCAAGAGTAGGAGTAGAACTCAGCACATTCGCAATTCCAGCCTCAGAACTGGAAACGGGTGAGAGAACTTCCACCTCTTGCATAGCCTCCTCGGGTCCCTCTGAGGAGGAGGAGGAATCAGATAGAGTCCCGAAGGTCCTCTTTCGACCAAGAAGTGACTTCTGTGGTAAATCATCGGTAGCCAGGCCACCCACGTCCAAAGAATTGGAACAACCACCTGAAGGTTCACTTCCTTCTTGCATGTTAACTGCAGTATCGATTTTAGTCTATTCCTCTCAGCAGCACAGCGGCGCTTAGAGGTCAGACAGGTATTTGATTTAATAGAATCAGAGCCTTCCATAGCAAAAAAACTAAAATGGCAGACCAGTCCAAAAAAAATGGAAGAGATGCTCAGCCACAAACACAACGCCAAAGGAACATTTAAAAATCCAATTCAGGCTTCCGTGGGACCCGTAGAGCGGGTGAGGCCAGTGGGGGAAGGCTATTTGATAGCCTGTTCCTCCCAGAAACAACAAAAAAAACTACTTGCGTTATCGCAGATAGGTCAATTGGCTATCGCATGCTCTATATCCGTACCCACGGTGGAGGGGGTGATTCTCGGTGTTCCTGTTTCGGTCTCTGATGAGGAAGTGCAGGCTAAATATGAGGGCGCTGTCAGCTCTGATGGTACAGTCAACACTTGTATTGCGCGTGGCTTTAAACGATTGTTTAGATCTGACGGGCAACCATCTACCTCAGTTAAGGTTGTGTTCGAGATGGCCGTACTGCCTCGCACCCTGATGTTCTGCAGGCGGGAATTTGCTGTAGTTCCTTTCGTGGCACCTGTGGTGCGTTGTCACAGGTGTCAGAAATTCGATCATACCCGGAAGCATTGCAGATCCGGGCAAGCTTGCTCGTCATGTGGCGCTCCTGGTCACACCGGTGCTCACTGTACGGCTGCTCGGCGCCGTTGTCTCAACTGCAAAGGAGAGCATTCGGCTGCTAACGCCAATTGCCCCGCCCTCCGGGAGCGTCTATTCGCCAATCAAGTTAGAGCGGCTACTTACATGCCACGTAGCCAGGCCCTCTGTCTGGCTAAACAACAACTTGACTCCGATCTTGGTCGCAATGCGGAGGTTTTGTTGTGTGCCTCCGAAACTTCCTCGGTGGCCCACGTGCTTAATCCCTTGGCCTCGCGCTGTGCTGGCCTCCCCCCCCCCCCCTCGCCTGGCGTCGAGGGGGGCTGCCGAGCCGTTTTCTTGGGCTGACCGTGCCCGGGCCGCTGGGCCAGAGCGTCCGGCTCCTCGGTTGACTGCCCCTTCGGTTCCTGGCCGCGATCCTTGGAAAGCTATAGAGAGGCTGGAGGGTCTAGTTGAAAGTTTAACCCGTTCAGTTACTGATTTGGTGGAAGTGGTGCGCGGCTTGTCTGCATGCATCCCTCCCCCTTCGATTCCTGATACTATACCCGTTAAGGCGTCGGATTTAGTGACGCCCAGCCGGCCTGATACTAGGTCCGTTGGGTCTGACAGTCCGGTGAGCGAGCTTTCTAATTCCGAGAGCCGCTCTACCCAGGTTTCGCCGCTCAAGGCAAGTGAAACTGTTGCCAGTCCTAGAAATCATGATAGCGCTGATTATATTAGCGAACTTATCAACTATGAGGTCTTTTTGCGAGCCTTAATTCCTCAGTCTGAAGTTGACAAATTCTCACAAGCAATAAAGTTTGTCATTGACAAAATTAAACTTGTGGATTCTGTTAATGCCCCGGTTTCCCGGGTGCGAAATGTGTCTGACTGGCGACCAAAACGTCATCCTAAGCGTTAGTTTGGCTAATGTAAAAATAGTATTAGGTTTTTAATGTTTAACTTACTGTTTTTAATCATGAATAATAAAATAAAATGTCCTTAGACATCTATTTCTTGAAATTTTTAATTTTAGAATTATATTGTTGCGGCCTTTTTACACTTTTGTACATTTTGTTTCTTTTATATGGAAGAGTGCTCCGCTGCTCTTTTACACGCCTATGTAATTTTAACTATGACGCCTGTTCTGAACGGGCCTATCCTGCCTTGTAGCCTGTCTCAGACCTGGTCTGTTGACAATTTGACGGCAAATTTGCCCAAATCAATTGTTGGGCCCTGTCCTCACTGCGCTGCTACCTTGCATTTCCTCCTCCTCCTCACGGCCTTGCCACGTCAGCCACCCTTCTGTCAGACCATCGACTGGCTACTGTCTCCCTTGTTATATCCAGATATCTCCATCTGATATTACCAGAATACTTTGACTATATTTTATTTCATCGTTGACTATTTCTACATGAAGACATCTTATTTCACCAGGAAATCATCTCTCCTTGTCCTCTATACACTTCGTGTCTGGGGACGTTAATTTACATAATGAACATAATGAACATAATGAATGTGATGTATAGTTGTTCTGGGGGAATTAATTCGCCAGACCATTATTAGTTATCAATTTGAACAATTTTCTTACAAATTCTATTTGTATAAAATATAATTTTTTTTAATTGTTTTATATAATAGAAAGGAGTTGTTAACAGCTGTTTGAAGTTTGAGTGAAACAAGGTTTGAAGATATATAAAGATTTAAAGCAATTGCTTACATTTATTTACCTTGTTATTAGTAAGCTGGTCCAGACATAATTATTATAAATCTTTTGTACATTTTGTAGTTAGTCACCTATTTTCATTTTGATTTAATTATCATTATTATTTTTAGTGAATAATTGTTTTATGTACAGTTTTGGGTTGTATTAGTGGGATCGAAGGTTGGAAGGTTGGGAAGGGGGAAAAGGGAGTTAATTTTGAGCGTGAATGTGTGAGTGAAATAAAAGAAATTGCCTTATCACTTCTGGTTTTGTCTTTTAGATTTTATTTAGGTGTTGGGTTGTTTTCTTGTGTGGAAGTGCACGCATGTCGAACCACTGTTGAGGCAGTTGGGACATGACATCCTCCTTTGTTTTTACCCACATAATCTTTGTGTGTGTGGTAAAATGGGAGGCGACTGGTGCAGGCTTGGAAGAGAGGTTGTCTAGCTTCCATTTATTGGAAAGACTAGCTTTGGGTGGCCCCTGCTGAGCAGAATCCTTTGGAGTGGCCATTGGGTTATGCAGGACACGGCGACACGACATTTGTTCTCCACGGCTGACCATTCGTCTTCTGATTTTGGTGGTGAGCAGGACTACATTGTCGGCAAGCATTTTATGCAAGTCAGTGGCAGTGACTTTGCAGAGAGTGTCGTGGCACTAGTAGCCGGCAAACCGGTTTACTATCAACACGCTTCACTGCCTTACAGGGCAAACATTTTTTACGTCTCTCTTACGAGGGATAAATTATAAGAATAACAGTTCGGGTTGGGCCGTTTTCTCAAGGTGGTGGCCGAAAGGCGAGAATCAAATACTCCGCTCGGCTACTTTTGTATATATATATATATCTATATATCTATATCTATATCTATATCTATATCTATATCTATATATATATATGTCTCTTCTCTTGCTCTCTGTCTGTCTTTCTTTCTCTCTGTCTGTCTCTCTTTCTCTCTGTCTGTCTCTCTTTCTCTCTGTCTGTCTCTCTTTCTCTATCTCCCCATCTCAGTCTCGAGCTTTAACGGACATAGCTGCTGATGTGGGTTGTTTAAATTGACCTTGACAACAAAAACAAACAAAACAAAACACTAGACATTTTGTGTTTAAATCGCCAGTTCTCTCTCTCCTCTCTCTCTCTCTTTCTCTCCTCTCTCTCTCTCTCTTTCTCTCTCTCTCTCTCTCTCTCTCTCTCTCTCTCTCTCTCTCTCTCTCTGTAAGTGCGTCTTGGGAGACGTGGATTCGAATCCTGGCTTCAGGAAACTATTGTGTGATAGCTGAATATTAGCGACCAGTGCCTTACGAAGCTCTCTGAGCTTGTAAGTGCGCTACATAAAAGCAATCTCTCTCTTTCTCTCTCTCTCCGTGCTTTGAAATTATTCTCAACGGATTCATTTTAAAGTAGGAAACAAGCTGGCAAGCCATTCCTAGACATTCCCACACATTGCCGAAAAATACGCTTTTTTTTTTTAAAGTGTTGATCTTGTTGGAAGTGTTGTGATGGCTGTAGCCTTACGAAGCAAAACATGAAAACGTGGAATGACCGGCCACTATCTGGACTTTGTGCAAGCAAATAAAGCATCTAATGCGGTTCAGCCAGTTCTGACATGCAGCGAAAGACAGCAGAAGACGAGAAAGGAATGGAATAAACTACCACATAGTGTAACACATCAATATTTTTTTTTAAGTAGAAAATAATAACTATTTCATTTATTCTTCTCAAACATTCATTCATAAGATTAATAAGTAAAATTGCAAAATATTACCTTCCCAAAGCAACCCTTCTAATCTATCCCCCTATGATTCTACAATATTAAACATGAAAAAGATTAGACTTACATCAAAATTCCTCTTTTTACGCTCAATTATCGCGTCCAGAATATCTGGAGCTCATAAAACGTATTACAAAGGAACCCAAAACAAAATCAACCGGACAGGTAAGCTTACTGAGATACAAAAGGGGAAGAAGAAATACTT
>CM072523.1:43178510-43206010 GCA_036898135.1 Oncomelania hupensis | reverse complement strand
TCCACACCCACTGAAAGGTTTTCGATGTCAAATCGTTGATACGTGCAATTCAGCCATAATGAACGATTGCAACGTTCTCATGTGAACAGCGAAATAAGTAGATTTATGAGACGAAGGCCAGACATTCGATTGGCCTATACTGGCGCAACGGAGACCGCAGACAGACACTGATTTATAGGACCCTGACCCTCTTGAACAGGTGCATGCTTAAGACAAGTCATTCAGAACACAATTACCGGCAATAAAATACAAGGAATCCTATCACGGGATTTGGCTTTCCAATCAGGTTAGCCTCTACACTGTGTAACATCACTGACTATACCCAGACGGAAAACTCCCGTCAGTTTGCGTTGCCTTTTACAAGAGTTGCGTCCCTTAAAAACGGTTGATTAGGGGTCATAGTGGCGGCTGTGAAAGTGAAGCGCAGGGCAGGAGAAAATCACAGTGACTGTGTGGCACCGCAACAATGAGTACACTTTCAGTTGCAAAGGGAATTCTTTATTTCGTTATCCGCTCGACGAATCAAGTTATGTGTATCTATCTATCTATCTATCTATCTATCTATCTATCTATCTATCTATCTATCTATCTATCTATCTATCTATCTATCTATCTATCTATCTATCTATCTATCTATCTATCTATCTATCTATCTATCTATCTATCTATCTATCTATCTATCTATCTATCTATCTATCTATCTATCTATCTATCTATCTATCTATCTATCTATCTATCTATCTATCTATCTATCTATCTATCTATCTATCTATCTATCTATCTATCTATCTATCTATCTATCTATCTATCTATCTATCTATCTATCTATCTATATCTATCTATCTATCTATCTATCTATCTATCTATCTATCTATCTATCTATCTATCTATCTATCTATCTATCTATCTATCTATCTATCTATCTATCTATCTATCTATCTATATATCCGAAAAGTGAGCAGTGTGGGGCGACACAAGTGCTATCGGAGAGTAACAGATCTATTGTTATCTAGTAGCGTCTGCTACAACGATTGCAAAGGAGGTAAGCCATACAAATGGCTTGTAAGCGATATCTAGGAGATTTCCGTTTGGGTATAGTCTGTGGTAACATATAGGATGTTCAAACACGATTTTTGGTTTTTAAAAGTACCTTACATGTTTATCGAACACTATTCGGAGAAGCTTTATAAAATTTCGATTAAGTTGTAATAAATTGCCAGTGCAGCAGTTGAGATGCTGGAATGTCTTGAGGTAGGAGAGAGTCTGCACATTGTGTACCTTGAATGAAATTGGTGATGAATTCCACTATCTTTTCTCTTTGTCACAATAGGCTATTTAGACCCTGCACCAAGGCTTCAAACCTCAAATAGTTCAGCCTGCTGTAGCCTGTGTAAATTAAAGTCGCTGCCTAGAAGACGACAGAAGTCAGGACTGTGCTAAGCATGTGTAAGCTAACTCTCGTTAGGGTAGGCAGTGACCTCATCCTGCTGACGTATAGTCACCACCTCCGCTAGGAGGTGCTCAGGTCTCACGAGATTTTCGCGGGCGTTTGGCTGACCACAACGTTAGGTAGTCATTTTTTGTCTAAATCTCAACCGAGAAGGACGCACGCTCGGAAAAATCTCTCTCAGAAAGACTAAGCAGGTGACGGGTGAAATTCATTCATCACTGTATAGCCACAGGCTGACATTGTCAAAAAGACGAGCAGGCTTGTTGGTCCGATGCAGGCAATAGACCACTAAGAGTCAACCCTGACATTCGGCCTGCATGGGAACATCGAGCACTGAGCTCCGGTGGCCCAATAATCAACAACCAAGGAGGAGACACCATCACCACACCTCAACGAATCAGCTAAGTGCAAGAAGAAACGCACTAACACTGATCTAGAAGGACTGTGCGGTGGTCCAATCTCCTGAAAACGCATATTAGACCAACCAGAACAAATAGCCCAATGATGAGACAGTAGCAAATATCAAGAATAGTAGCAGCATAGAACCATCAAGGAGCGAACTAGTCGAAGTGAATTTGGACATTTAAGTTAATAGAGTGTTTTGAGAATTATGTATAGAGTAGAGCAAATAAATGTGTGATATTTACTGTTAACAAGTGGCTGGACTACCTATGTTTCATAGCCGTGCGAGAGCTAGTGTGTCAGTGAATCTTTTACCATTTTTCTCCCCATCTCTATAAACCTATCCGCACACAGACCGGGCTAAACATATACATGTATTAAGATTAGTCATAGGGTGATTAAACTAGTCGATCCCCGCAGACAAAGACGAGTGGGAAATAGCATCCCATTGTACAGAGCCCAGTAACAATAGACCCACCGTCACACTCTTGTCACATTCCATTATTAAAAGACAACCTTAAAGTATTGCTACCACAATAGTATAACCACCACACAAATATATATAACCTTAATGATATAATGAACACACATTTGTCAAAGAAGATAAGAAAAATGTATGTTGATTTATTTATATTATTTTGTTCATTGTTCAAATAGTATGATTGGATTGAATAACTTCTTTTGGTATCTTTAATTTCTTCTCTCACTTTAAGGTAACTATAAAATGTGTGTTTGTGCCTGTCAGATTTGTTATTCATATTGTGTACATATTGTTTTGAATGCATGGTATAATGTGATCACAGCGTTTTGATCTTGCTTTATCGATGACGTTATGTTTGTCCGATTTGGTTGAAAGCCCCTCAGAGGCCCTAAATTCAACTTGAAACTTGAAACTTGACCGAACCGATCAAGTTGTTGACTGTGGTCTTCAGTCACAAAGACGTGTTTTCTTCTTTTATTTATTATCCATCCCTTGCCACGGCCCCTCTCCACCTTGTCCCCTCCCCTCTTTCCACCTGTCGTAGCAGTAAATCAAACAGATTTTTTTAAATTTACAGCTATAAAAACTCTCATCAAACGCCCCCCCCCCCATCTTCCCCTCACACACAAATCATTCCCAACCTACCTTATCAACATCTTGAGGTCGTCTCCTGACAGAAAGATTTTTCTCTCTCTACAATTGAACCTCTCCTTCGATCTGCCTGAACTAGGCGGGCTAGTAACAAGGAGGTTGTTTTTTGTTTTTAACAACTTCGAACCCCGAGGCCTAACCTACACTTCATCTACCATAACAAGGTCTTATCGCTGTCTTTAGTCACAAAGAGTTTTCTTTTTCTACTATACTATTGGTCACAAAGAGTTTTATTACAACTATGAAACCATCTCTATTACCCCCACCCATCCTCTCTCTCTCTCTCTCTCTCTCTTCCCAAACCCAACTCTCTCTCTTCCTTCCAAACCCCACCTCTCTCTCTCTCTCTCTCTCTCTCTCTCTCTCTCTCTCTCTTTCACTCGCTCTCTCTTTCTAACAACACCTCTTTCTGTGTCTCTCTGTGTCTCTCTCTTCCTAACCCACCTCCCACTCTCTCTGTCCCTGTTTCTGTCTCTCTGTCTCTCTCTGTCTTTCTCTCTTACTGCTAGCAACAATTCCCCGCTACCACTTGACATTCTATCGCTTGTTGTCCTCCCTTTAACAATGACTAAAAATTACAATACGTGAAACACTTCTGCCACAAATCAACGAAAAAGTTAGTACCCCAGTGGTACAAATAACACCCTAGTGTGGTAGAGAATTCCACATATTGGTAAATACACTATGCTCTATGCCTGCTTGTACTTGTGTATTTTTGCACGGTCTTGTCCTTTGGTCAAAAGTCATGTCCACCGCAATCAACGCGCACCTTTTTTGTTGGTTAAAGGCAGTCTTCTAAATCGACAAACACTGGAAATAATTTGTGCGGCACTTAATAAGCGTTACAAATAAATTTATAAGCAATAGGAGTGGAGTAAAAAAGGTTTGACGTTCTCTCTCTCTCTCTCTCTCTCTCTCTCTCTCTCTCTCTCTCTCTCTCTCTCTCTCTCTCTCTCTCTCTGTTACACTCGTTTCGATGTTGGTGTTTTTCTATCAGTGATGATTCAGCCCCAATGCTGAAATACTGATGAGTGTAGCTCAGATTCGTTTATCCACGCAACCCGTCCAAACAGCATACAAGACACGGAGTCGACGTATGAAGTTTTCCACTTTTATTCAGCATACATCAACAACTGCATACAATCGCTCAATCGCCTTTCCACTCTCAAGTTTACTTTCCAAATCACTAACCACAACTTCACTATCTCTCACAACACACAAAGCATCGAATATATAATTTTTTCTATCCTTCGAGATGACGACAGGTTGTTCTAGAAATGACGCATTACAACTAACCAATCAGAATTAAAGATCGTCATCACTGACTTACGTCATACATTATTATTTCTCCTTCTGGAACGTCCTCTTGCTTCGACATGTATCGGGAAATTTCTATCGAGAGTAAACACGCAGATCCAGAAGATTCTCCAGGACTAACGCAAATTATCAACGTTATACAAAGCCTCTCCTAACAACAATGCAAACTCAAATCAAAGGTAAATAAACTCCATCATTGAATACTTTGCAAAACGAAACGATTAGATCTATCGTGCGCGCTTCCGACGTACTACCATTCGCGTTTCAACGTAACATACTTCTCTCTCTCTCTCTCTCTCTCTCTCTCTCTCTCTCTCTCTCTCTCTCTCTCTCTCTCTCTACGTGAGTGAGTAAAACAGAGGGAGAGAGAGAGAGAGAGAGAGAGAGAGTGTGTGTGTGTGTAGGTGTGCGTGCGTGCGTGTGTGCATGTCTTAAAAATGCAAAGTAAGGTAGCAACCTTTAAGAAAGTCCGTCCAAATCGTAAGCGGTTAAAGGTGAAAGTTCAAAATATCTCGCCACGTGCATACACACCCACCCATGTACACACACACACACAACACTATCCCCACCCCATCCCACCCACACATCATACAGACAAATCTACGTATCAACGCATACACACCTTTATATGAACAGAGAGGTACTCCACCTCCCTCCACACACACATACACACACACCACACACATATATAAACACACATATAAACACACACACCTAGAGAGAGAGAGAGAGAGAGAAAGAGAGAGAGAGACCTATACTCATAAGCACTCCCCTCCCACCCCACCCGCCCTCCACTACCTCCCTGTCACCCCACAAAGACTCCACGAGAAGCGAGGGTGTCAGGTCCATGCTAAAACTAGTGTCTTTTTGCCAAACCTTCAACATTTTCTTCACTTACTCAACTTGCCCCTCCTAGCCGTCTTAAAGGTGCTACGTTCTCCACAAGTGCACAAAATGGTTGCTAAATGTCACGAAGATGGAGGGAAAGAAAGGGAAAGAAGAAAAAGTAGGGATGAGCGAGGTAGGGTGGGTGGATGGGAGAAGATGGGGGGGGGGGAGGGGGGGGGCGGGAGATAAGGGAGAGAGAATAGAAAGAATAAATATGTTCGTCACTTTTTGTTGCTCTTGTTCTTCTTTGCATCATAGGCGCGCTATGATGGTCCCCGCAGACGCACCTAGTACGAAATTGTTGGAAAATGTCATGCAGGTGTACAGGTGGGTATGGAATGTTAATGGGGAATAAAAAGAGAGAGAGAGAGAGAGAGAGAGACAGACAGACAGACAGGCAGGCAGGCAGGCAGGCAGGTAAGCAGACAGAGATGAAGAAGGAGACGATGAGGAATACTCTCTCAACTCGGTCTCGTTATTTGGCTGCGTGTTGTTGGTTTTGTTGTTGTTGTTATTGTTGTTGTTCATGTTTTTATCTTTTTTTTTTTTTTGCTTCTGGTTTTGATTTTGCAAATATGCGGCTAGAACTAAATTCGCTTTCTCAGGCAAAGCAAAGTAGCTGCAGTGTCCCCACGACATGGAGAATAGGACCCACCAACCTGTTGAAAAATGTTACAATGTGCGCCACCGTCATTGACCCTCTTGCATCCCATTTACACAAGCATTATTATATTACGTTAGGCTACATCAGGCATCGACACATGCGTGAGGCACTTTTTTTTTACCTGCACTAACATGTCTTGATAAGAAACGGTGGTTTGTCTCGGGTGGGGGAGAAAATGAAAGTTTAGAACTCCTGCTGCATAAGTCAATGTACACAGTGCCTGCGCAAACATGAGACCCTGGCAGTTAAACCACGTGACAATGGCACTATGCCACAGGCGCTGGCCAAAACAAAAAACCGTGTGCAGTGGGGTTAATACTTAGCTCAGTTGAAAGAGCTTTGGGATTAAAAAAAAAAGTCTCCAGGAAACTAGTTCATAGCATTTAAACACAACATTTCCACGTTAGCGGTGAATGTATTTATTAATACAGTTCATCAGTATTTTTGGTCATAAATTTGAGTAGATGAAGGTCTAACGAAAACTTAGTATAGATGTAGGAGGTCGAATTGGTTGCTTCTATATGTTCTTCGTCCCTGGTAGCGATGCACCTAGGCTGCAATGATTTCCGATGTGAAAGCTGCTAGAATTGTACACCACTGGATCAAATCCAATGAAGATTAAATAGATTCAGAATAAGAGAGAAAAGCAAATTTGCGGCAACACCTTCAAGACAGAAGATGGACAGGTATATGTTAGAGTTGTGTGTATGCGTGGTGTGTGTTTGTGTGTGTGTGTTTGTGTGAGGGAAAGAGAGAGAGAAATAGAAAGAAAAGGATAGAAAGATGCCACTATACGTGAATGTGAAATTGTGAACACGACGGAAAATAAATTATGCACCCCACTGTCTCTCTTGCAAGAGGAGGGAAAGAGAAAGAGAGAGAAAGAGCGAGAAGAGGGGTGGGGTGGGGTGGGGAGGAGGGAAGTTTGATGGAGGGGACTGGTAGGGATTTTTGGAAAGGGGAACAACGTGTCCCATTGCGGGGGGACAAAATGGCTTTGGTTGCTCTGTGCAAATGAAATTTATTTCATGCATTTTTCAAACGCCTCTCCCGGCCACTGAACAAGCAATATAGTTACCACAGCTTCAATTGTCCCCCTCAGAGTCACTTACTCCTCGGCTGTGTCTATTGTTAAAGTGCCTACACTTTAATTCCAAACTTTTACACTAAATAGTTTGATCTTAGAAGAGAGTATTGCCTGATTTACCTAAGCTGCTAATATTGCACAGAGGAAATAAAAGTTCGTCTGCTAAAATACACTATTGTCAAATCACCTCCCTTGAACTCGTTTTTTTGTAGAAGCAGTAGGCTTATCATTGTTACAACTTTTGACTATCGACTCGTTTGCCGTAAGCTGCTGATATTGCAAGAAGAGCACAAAGCAACCTTCTTGCTAATAATTCATTGTCAAATCTGCTCCCCTCAATACACGTGTCAACATGATTACTTCGCGCCGGTCGTGTCCTTATTGTTACAAGTCGTTGATAAAAGCTTACATGCAACAAGCTGTTGTGCTCCGGCGACTATTCTTGCATTTTCATAGGTTTTATTCCGCTAATGATACTTTCTCTTTCGTTTTATGTTTGAAAATATATCTCCCCGTCTTTTTTAATTTGCTGTGGAGAGGGCTGGTGGGATGTTGTTTTTTGGGGGGAGAGGGGGGAGGGTGGAAAGAGGGCGGGGGAGAGGATGGGACACACAATGGCTTTGGTTGCCATGTGCAAATCAAATTCACTGCATTTTGCATTTGTTATAGTTCCTTTTTTTCTGACAACATTCTCTCACTTCCATAGTTGTACTTCACACTTTCTCTCACTCTTTCTTTCTTTCTTCTCAATTCTTCTGTGGCAGCTTATTTTGCTGCAGTAATGTTTTTAGTTCCATCAATTCTATTACTTGTTTAATGCTTCCTTTGACTTTGTGTTCTTTCTTTCTTCTGGATATTTTCAGTTTTTAATTTTCTTTTATCGATACTTTATTTCTTCTTTTATTCTTCTTGTTAGTTCTTTTTTTTTCTCCTTTCTTTTGTTTTTGTTCGTTGCCGACTGGCTTTGCCTTGTTCACACACGTCTCACGGAGACATTCAACACTTGAACAGCCCAGCCATTGTTGTTCCGGCCTGGGAGGACTTAACTAGAAATCCCTTAAGAAATGAGTTTTGCACTGATAAGACTGAAAGAGGAGGGGGTCGGAGAGAGGGGAAGGAAGGGGAGGTAGGGGGTGGGTGCATGCAGAGTTTCTAGACTGCGCATGCGCTGCTTCATCGACACACCGTGTTATGAATGTCACAGGCCTAAGAGAGGGTAGGGTATAGCCTAGGGGAAGGGGGGGGGGGGGGCGTCTGCTGTATTTCAGCGTATGCACACAGCCGCTCTTGATACCTGCGCTTCTGTCAGACGTAGCTAGGCCTCAGGAGGTTTCAGATATTCAGCGTAGACTCTGGGGACAAGTTCAGGACACGAATTGTGAAGGTTCCCTATATTGTAAAGTCTACACAGCTCTTGGCTAGGGAATACCATGTGAACGGGCCTTTAAAACATTGCTAGCAACCCCAAAGCAAAAAAAACGTTTTAACACCTGAAGAAGGCATCATGATTCCAAAGGAGAGAGAGAGAGAGAGAGAGAGAGAGAGAGAGAGAGAGAGAGAGAGAGAGAGAGAGAGAGAGAGAGAGAAAGAAAGAAAGAGAGAGAGTGAGTTACAAGGGGATAATAATTTTAAGCTTACAGCTTATTCTTACAATTAGTCCTTGTTTATTCACCCATGCACATGCAACGGTGCTACATTTATACAATCATTTAATCCTGCCACAGTTCACACACACACACACACACCCTCACCCACACACACACACACACACACACACACACACACACACATAACATAAAACACTTTTAAAACGACAACATGTTATCCACTCAATTTGAATTGCCAAATTTTCGGTTTTAATAACCTTCTTCAGGGCATTACAATGTCAGTGTGAAAATGTACAAGCGTTTTACCTATTACTATAATTCATGACTATAATTCATAAAACACACATATATATACTAAGTGAACATGAATACAACTCTATTATAACTCTATTATAAAAACCACACACACACACACAACACACACACATGTAATATCTATACTACCACAACCAACACACACATACTACAACACACACACATATAATATCCCACACAACACATACACACATAATATACCACACACACACTACACATACCCATACATACCACACACACAACACACACATATAGACAACACACTCAACACACACCACATAATATCATACACACAACACTCACACACACACACATATATATATATATAGAGAGAATATGTATAAATATATAAACAAATTCCAATATAACAATTTTCAAATAGGAACTTTAACATATTTCACCGTCAGAGAAAGGGAGAAAGATAGAGAGAGTTAATTATTCATTGCAAGGGGCCGGGTAGCTCAGTTGGTAAGAGCGTCTTGCTAGTAACCGAAAGGTCGCTGGTTCGAATCCCGGATTGGTCAACGTGTGATCATATTATTTTCCCCTTTACCAACAACTGGCCCGCTGGTGTCAGTATAAATCGGTCCAGCAGTCACCTATATGCGAAAGTGTCGTGTGACTATAATCTACAAACAAACTATTCATTGCTTACAGGGGCCAGCGGACTGCAAAGAGCCGAATCAGGACCACGAAATCAAGACCACAACTCCGCCGAAAGAGGATTCGCCCCCGATCCGCACAAAAGATCCGCCGAAACAACCCTAGTGGCAACACCAAAGGCACTCCACCAGCCGGTCACTTTACAATAAAGACATCCCACGCAGGGGACGCTGAGGCTATACTCTAATTTATCGAACCCCCGTTTACAAAAACAAAATAGAATATAAACATCATTATGAAATATCAACAAAACACATACATATAAAAAGCTTACATTGCCAAATATTAACATCATAGGAAGCCCCGGCAGTCTCCACCTGGCAGAAAGCATCCAATATTCCCAAGCTGATCCAACAGACCTCACCACACACAAATGAGGAGTTTTGTCCCGGAAGAGTTTTCAAAAAAAAGGTAGGTGACTGGTCTAGCGAGGAAGAAGATAGTATAGAAGATTGAAAGAACAGAGTAGGAATGAGAGAGAACAAAGGAGAAAGACAGCGTGTTACACTCGGTTTTTAATGTTGGTGTTTTCTATCAGTATCTGATTCAGCCCCGATGCTTGAATTCCTGATAGTTGTGTAACTCAGATTCGTTTATTCACGCAACCCGTCCAAACAGCGTACAAGTCACAAAGTCGACGTATGAAGTTTTCCACTTTTATTCAGCACACACCAACAACTGCATACAATTCTCAACTCAACTCAACAACTTTCACAGCAACTCTCCAGCTTCACTATCAACAACAACACTATCTCTCAACAGCAACTCGGCACACGATTAAATAACCTTTCTCTTTTCTCGAACAATTTGGTATATGGTAGAAATGACGCACTGCCACCAATCGAACTAAAGATCGTCATCACTGACTTACGTCATTCACATTTTCTCTACTTCCGGGAACATTCACGACCTTCGATATCCATCCGGAAATTTCTATCAAGAGTAAACACGCAGATCCAGAATATTCTACATCAATATCGACCAACAAAAATTATCAACGTTATACAAAACCTCTCCAAACAACAATGCAAACTCAAATCAAAGGTAAATAAACTCCATTATTGAATACTTTGCAAAACGAAACGATTAGATCTATCGTGCGCGCTTTCGACATACTTTCGTTCGTTTCAACGTAACATAACCCCCCACTCAAGAAGAAATTTACTTAATTTCTTTCAACAACGTTGAAACGTAATGCACAAACAAAGTACAGAATTAAGACTTATCTCAGCCTGTCTGAACACTATCAACGTTCTCAGCTCATTCACACAGAGTCAATGGTTTTCATCTTCAGGTCTATCTGGATATTGTCAATGTTCACAGTTCATCCACACAGTCAATGTTCTTTACTCACACACTCTGCTGAGGAAGTCCGCACCAACATTGTCCGATCCTTTGATAGATTCTACTCGCATGTTAAAGTTCTGCAAGTACATAGCCCATCTCATGATCCGACTGTTCACAAACTTGGCAGAGTTCAAGTAAGTTAGCGGCTTGTGATCAGTCTGTAGCACGAACTTCACTCCTTGAAGGTACAGTTCGAACTTCCGGATTCCCCATATGATGGCAAGGCACTCTTTCTCCATGGTCGAGTAATTTTTCTCAGCCCTGGACAGCTTCTTGCTGGCGTAACTGACCGGAAATAGTTTCCCTTCGTGTTCTTGCATCAGTATGGCGCCGATGCCTTCGTCCGCTGCGTCTGTTCTTAAGACGAATTCTTTGGAAGTGTCAGGCAGTCGTAGCACCGGATCCTTCGAAAGGAGGTCGCGCACAGTCTGGTATGCCCTCTCCTGAGACGGTCCCCACTGCACTTGGTTTGGACAGCCTTTCCGCACCAGGTCCGACAAGGGTGCTGTGATGGCGGAGTAGTTTGGTACAAACTCCCTGTAGTATCCAGCCAACCCCAGGAAAGATCGCACCTGCTTCTTGGTTTGGGGACGTGGAGCGTTCAGAATCTTGGTGACGTTTTCTAGTAGAAGCCCCTTTTGTCCTTCTTTCAGCGAATGGCCGATAAAGTCTACGTTGTCAGTCCCCAGAATGCACTTACTGGGTCTCACGGTCAAGTTGGCTTCTGTGAGACGGTGAAACAGCTCCCTCAAGGTCTGCAGATGCTCTTCCCAGGTGCGAGTGTGGACTAGCAGGTCGTCCCAGTAACACACGACATTGTCCATCCCTTTGAGCATCCTCCTCATTCCTCTCTTCAGGGTAGCTCCGCTGTTGACCATGCCAAAGGGCATCCTTAGGCACTCGTACGTCCCATCAGGAGTTATGAAAGCAGTCTTTGGTATGTCCTGTTGACGCACGGGGACTTGCCAATAACCCTTGCTGAGGTCAATCTTTGAGAAGATTTTACTCCCCGATAGTTGGCGGAAGAGGTCTGCTGCGGTAGGCATCGGCTCAGGGTCGAAGACGGTGATCTTATTAACCTTCCTGTAGTCGATGCATACTCGGTTGCTCCCGTCCTTCTTCTTCACGACCACGACAGGGGATGCGTAAGGGGAACTGGACTCCCTAATGATGCCCATCTTCAGCATCTCATCGATGTCTTTCTTCAAGGATTCACGGGCCTTGAAAGGGATCGGGAAGGGCTTGGATCGAACAGGGATATTCGAAGTGAGGTGGACTTCGTGTTCGACCAAAGTTGTAGAGCCAGGGACATCGCTGAAGTTGTGGGGAAACTCGCCCATAAGGTCCTTGAGCTCCAACTTTTGACCTTCCGTCAAGCTCGGTCCTAGCTTAACAACATCGATGCCTTCTTTGCTGCGGAAGTCTCCCAGTTCCAACAGTTCTTCGCTGTCAAAGCTGTCGTCGGTCACAGCTGCTGTGGCTGCGTGCACAGTCTCCGATGGCCTTTCCACGTACAGCTTAAGGAGGTTGGCGTGGTATATCTTGGAATGCTGGCCGACCTTCACCTTGTAGTCGTTGATTCCCACCACGGTCTCCACTTCGTACGGGCCTTTCCACTGCATCAGCAACTTATTGTGATCGGTAGGTAGCAGCACCAGCACTTTGTTGCCAGGTTTGAACTTCCTGTTCACAGCCCTACGGTCATAGTAGTGCTTTCCACAGTCCTGGGATTTCTTCAGGTTTTCTCTGGCTATCTCGAGAGTCTGCTCCAGCTTCTCCCGTAGCTCAAACACGTACTGGTAGCTGTTCTTCACCTCTGGGGTGTCTACTTCTTTCGTCCACAGTTCTTTTAGGATGTGCATCGGCCCTCGGATGGTTCTTCCGTACAGCAGCTCGAACGGAGAAAAGCCGGTGGACTCCTGCGGTACTTCTCTGTAGGCGAAAAGTAAGGCGTTAATGTAGCGATGCCATTGTCTGGGCTGCTCGCTGCACAGTTTCTTCAGGGTAGACTTCAGCGTAGCATTGAACTTCTCGACAAGCCCATTGCACATCGGATGGTAGGGTGTCGTAGTCAAATGCCGGATGCTCAGCAGTCTGTTGACCTCCTTCATGCAGTCAGAGACGAACTGCGTCCCGAGGTCTGTCAGAATTTCTTCAGGCACTCCAAGCCTACTGAACATGTCCACCAGTGCCTCTGCTACAGTTTCAGTGTCAATCTTCTTCAGTGGCACTGCTTCTGGGTACCGAGTCGCATAGTCCACTAAAGTCAGTACCCACCGATGACCTTCTTCACTCGGAGGTCTTATTTCGCCGATTAAGTCTAAGGCCACCCTCTTGAAAGGTCGGTCGATCAGAGGCATCCTCTGCATAGGCACTTTCGGGACCCTTCCTCGAGGTATGGTCTTCTGGCAAATATCACATGATCGGCAGAAACGGCTGACGTCCGCATGAAGCCCTGGCCAGTAGAACACCGCCTGGATTCTGTCTGACGTCTTTCTGATGCCTATGTGACCTCCCATGATAGAGTCATGAGCTACTTCCATCACTTGGCGCCTTAGAGGTAACGGTACCAAGACTTGACGTAGTGGTTTCCCTCCGTTGACCCTCGGGTGCTGGAAGATTCGGTACAGGATCTTGGCCTTCACCTCAAAATAGACCGTGCCACTGCGTTTAGTCACGTGATCTTGGCGGTTCCTGTACTTGTTTAAAGTGCTATCAGCTTCCTGGAGCTGGATCAGCTTATCTCTGTCCACGATGGCAGCTTTGGAGTTGTCGGCGACCTTCAGTGGCGTAGACGTCTTGTCTCTCTTGGCCTGGGCCCTGGTAGTAACAGCACCGACGATCTCTGGTCGGCAGGGCTGAGCCGGAGTAACCACATTATCCCGTAGCAGCTCTGTAAGGTCTCCATCGGGAAACGGCAATGGATCCTCCTCCACAACTTCGACGTGTTGAGTTGAGGCAGGACTCCACTCTGGATCGGGGTCGTCGGGTCGTCTCGCGCCATCGATGTTCCCGATCATTAAATCATACAGCGGCTTCTTCAGGCAAACCGCTTCGACTTCGCCTATGTAGAAAGGGGTGTTGACATGAATCTTCGCAAATGGCGCTCTCACACATTTGCTGTCGGCCATAAGTGTCCATTTTGAATCGCCAGTGAACTGTTCTTTAGCGATTAGGTCTTCTCTGACGATGACCCCACTGCAGCCAGAGTCTCTTAAAACAGTCACTTCATGATTTCCGACGCGTCCCTTGGAAACAGGCATGTTCTGTACGGTCACAGCTGCGCTGGCGACGACGGGGATGGATTTCCCGTTGGCAAGGAGGAGTTGGCCATCAGTCATGCACTCTTGCACGTCCGCAGGGGTAGCTGTGCGCTCGGTCTCACTCGGAAGAATGACGCTCCCGCCGCACACCTGATGGTCAGATCTACTGGTTTGCCGTTGATTGGAGAAACGTCTCTGTCGGTTGCCCACCGCTGCATTGTCCGTACTGCCCCGCTGTCCGCTACTTTTGTTTTGAGGACAGTTAGCTGCTCTGTGGTCTGTAGCGTTGCAGGTGAAACAGCCTCTCGAATGCCCTTCCCTGGGAGGAGGCGTGGAGTCTGTCTGTCTCTGGCTCGTCTGGCTTCCCTGGATCTGGTTTACATGGTTTCCAGTCTTCTGAAAATGTTTCGTCGCGCTGGGTGGCCCCAGGGTTTTCCCATGAGCGATGAGATATCTTTCAGCAGCCTCAGTCACATCTTTAAGCGTCTGCAGCTTTTGTTCTTCTAAGTGGGTCGCTAGGTCCTTGTGACAGGCATTGAGAAATTGTTCTTTCACAATCAGGTCATGGAGACTGTCGTAAGACTTCATTTCGCCTGATAACTCCACCCACTTGTGTAGATATGACGACAGGCGCTCCACAAACTGCTTTGGCGTCTCGTCTGACTTAGGCCGGCATTCACGGAAGCGTTTACGGTAGCCCTTCTCTGTAAAGTTGTAGCACTGCAACAGGGCCTCTTTCAAGACGTCGTAGTTTTTGGCGTCATCGTTCGACAGTCTGGTGTAAACTTCGAGAGCTTGCCCCGTCAGAAGTGCACTTAGTCGAATCGCCCAGTCTCGAGGTTGCCAATTGGAGCTTTCGGCGAACCTTTCGAATCTCGCCAGATAGCTGTCGATCTGGTCCTTCCCGTCGACGAAAGCTGGCAATTTTGGAGCCGTATGGTCGTTGGTGACTTGTGGCGCATGCTGATTGTTTTGGATACGCGCCAACTCTAGCTGGTACTGACGCTCAGCCTCTCTTTCCTCTCTTTCTTCTCGGCGTCGCTGTTCTTCTACTTCTCTTTCTTCTCGACGACGTTGCTCTTATTTTTCTTCCCGTTGACGCTGTTCTTCCTTATCTTCTCGGCGTCGCTGCTCCTCTAATTCTAGACGCTTCTGTTCTAATTCTATTTCTTTTTCTAGACGCTTCTCTTCCAATTCTCTTTCTTCGCGCCTTCGCTGTTCTTCTCTTTCTTCACGCAATATTCTCTCCTGGCATTTGACGTACTCCGTCAGCTGTTTGCCTTTTAGATTTAGTTCAACCCCTTTCTGCCAGAAGTCAGCCATCTTGATGCTTCTGGAAAGTTCTTTTCTGGAAAGTTCTTTTTCTAGAAAGTTCTTGACTGTAGAGTTCTTTTTCTGGAAAGTTCTTGACTGTGCTGTACCTTTCTAGACTGTTCTAGAACAGCACGCTTTCTGCAGTAGCGCTGATGCTTGTCACTAGTCGCCTTCGCTGACGCAGGCCCCGCTGTCCTCGTCGTATGCGACGCTGCACCACGCTGGTGTTGATGTACACGCTCCTGTGCTGAAGTAGACGCGACGTCCGTTTGCCGCTCGATCTCTGTAACACTGGCGATGTAGCTCCGAGACTGTCCCTCGACGTAGTCCTGCGGCAGCCACGTAGTCCTGATCTGTTGTTCGCTCACGAAGCAACTCTTCAGCGACTACACGCCCTTGCAGTCAACCCGAACCTATCGGTGATGTAGTCCCAGTATGTTGGCCCCTCTCGACGCAACTCGTTGGCGGCTACCCTCGATGACTGCCTCTCGTAACGTTGACTCGCTTGTTGTAGCAGTTGAACCCTTGGCTATGGCGTGAATCGCGGCTTGACCCCCAAAATGTTACACTCGGTTTGATGTTGGTGTTTTCTATCAGTATCTGATTCAGCCCCGATGCTTGAATTCCTGATAGTTGTGTAACTCAGATTCGTTTATTCACGCAACCCGTCCAAACAGCGTACAAGTCACAAAGTCGACGTATGAAGTTTTCCACTTTTATTCAGCACACACCAACAACTGCATACAATTCTCAACTCAACTCAACAACTTTCACAGCAACTCTCCAGCTTCACTATCAACAACAACACTATCTCTCAACAGCAACTCGGCACACGATTAAATAACCTCTCTCTTTTCTCGAACAATTTGGTATATGGTAGAAATGACGCACTGCCACCAATCGAACTAAAGATCGTCATCACTGACTTACGTCATTCACATTTTCTCTACTTCCGGGAACATTCACGACCTTCGATATCCATCCGGAAATTTCTATCAAGAGTAAACACGCAGATCCAGAATATTCTACATCAATATCGACCAACAAAAATTATCAACGTTATACAAAACCTCTCCAAACAACAATGCAAACTCAAATCAAAGGTAAATAAACTCCATTATTGAATACTTTGCAAAACGAAACGATTAGATCTATCGTGCGCGCTTTCGACATACTTTCGTTCGTTTCAACGTAACACAGCGACAGTGGGAATTTAAAGCACTACATTTCCAGAAAGTGGGAATACTATTTAAACTGGGGGGAAGAAAGGAAAAAAAGAGAGAGACAGAGAAAGAAAGAGAGAGAGAGACTTCAAACGTTTAGACTTTACACGTTTATTACAATTATAACAAGTTACAAGGATAATAATTTAAAGCTTACAGCTTATTCTTAAAATTGGTCCTTGTTTCAGGTACCCATGCAAACATTATACAATTATAATAATATATAATAATCATTTAAACCTGCAACATTTTGCATATATAAAATTCAACTATAACAATTTAAAAATTTGTACTTTAACATATATAAACGTCAGAGAGAGAGTGAGAGTGAGACATAGAGAAAGAGAGAGAGATAGAGGGAGAGAAAGAGGGAGGGAGAGAGAGGGAATCAGAGAGATACGTAGACAGAATTATTTGGTGTGTGTTTGTGTGTGTGTTTGTGCATCAACGTCTTTGAGTGCATGTGTTCTCAAAATGTTTGTGTGTGTGTGTAGGCGCGCCCGTGCGTGTGAAGCCGAGTGTGTGTGTGTTGTGTGTGTGTATGTGAGGGTGTGCGTGTGTGTGTGTGCGGGCGTTTGTGTGTGTTTGCAAACAGCTTCTCCACAATTTTAGAATCTGTAAAACTAGCAGATGATTTGTTTTTCATGCACTAATAATAGACCGTTTTGTACATTACAGCTGGAAGAGGCGGGAATAGGCTGGGAGTCGGGGAGGGAGTGGGAGTTGGGATCAGGTGAGGTTGCTTACCCGTGCCCGGGTGAATCTACACTACGGCTGTCGTGCTTTACCCGAAGAAATCCGTAATTTTAACCATGTGAGCTGCAACTGTTTTAAAAAAATCACCATTTTGCTCTCATTTAAATTAATTGTGTGTGTCCTCTTGTGTGACAGCCTGACTGTTTCCGCTTACAACGCCATAGGACCACTCAGCATACAGTTCTCATGTTTCGTATTATAAAAATAATGTCTGCATTTTTATATTCAACTGCTGCTTCGCTTAAACGTTGTTGCTGCTTTGCCATTTATTTTATGCTGCGTTTAACACTGTTACTGCTCTTTTCCATTGGACCGCTGCCTCGCTAGTAACGTTGTTTTTGATTTCCCATTCAACTTCTGCTTCATTTAAAATTGTTACTGCTCTTTTCCATTCCACTTTTGCTTCGGTAGCAACGCTGTTTCTGCTCTTTTCCATTCCACGTCTGCTTCGGTTAACGCGTTGTTAAGATTTTCCAGCAAACCTGTTTTGAATGAAGTTTTGCTAGTTGCCGAAATCTCTGTAATAAAAATCAGTACATTGCCTTTGACGCTGCTCAGTGTTTGGTTTGTCTGTTTAAGCGTTTGTATGTTTTCTTGCGGTTTTTTTTTCGTTGTCGGCAAATGCTAATTTTCCAGAAAGCAGAATAGATATTAAATCAAATCATGACGTGAAAATAGCATTATGATAAGATAAATTAATACAACTTTATTATCTCTTTCAAGAAATGGTACTGTGATGTACAAACAGTAAACACAAAGACACGTTACAATAAACGTATTAATTGAAATTGAGAATAAAACTCCTTTGTTGTTACAGATTCAACTATTGTGTGCCGTACATTCAAATACGACAGCTGTATTATCTTTATGCAGTTTGCTCTCCTAACAGTGTTATGTCACTTTGCATCCACACGGACAGACATATATTCAACCAGACAGACATACAGTCACACATAAGTACACACATACACATACACAAACACAGGTGCAAAGAGAACTAAGAGAAAACAGATAGACCCTATAAAGACAAATAATCCGAAAAACAAGACACACGCACGCAAGCGCACCGAGCATGCTCACTTGGCCTGGATGGAATCGCGCTTTACAAGTGTTCATCATCAACATCATCAAGTACACGAACATCCGCACAGAGAGAGAGAGAGAGAGAGAGAGAGAGAGAGAGAGAGAGAGAGAGAGAGAGAGAGAGAGAGAGAGAGAGAGAAGCACGCACACACCCACATGTAAACCCACAGGCCAACACACAAACATTCACGCCAAACTTGCAAAACTAGACACAGAATAATAAAACAATAATTAATGTATATAATAATTATTATGTTATATAATACATTTTTGGGTCCTGTGTTTCAGCAAAGGGATTAGTCAAGGCATCTCTTGTTGCATTTTGTGCTGCATCATTTATGTAGAATCCTCTATTGCTTCGTCCACACACTAACTTTGGGTTTAAGTCTATCTTGCGATGTTACGGCTTAGTCTAAGCCCGTTTTATACTCCAACTTAAGGCTTTGTAATGGTCGTGATGCATTTTCTAGCAGCTTCTGCATTCTGCCCGTCCTGTAAGCTATGCATCTGCCGTTAATATTCGTTTTACATTGTCACGCAAGGTTATTAAATGTATGTAATAATTTTTCGTTTTGCAAGCAATGTTTGCGAACTGTTTCAGAATAATAACAGGTTTTATAGTGTAAAGCTCAACCCAATTTTTTTATGGCTCCCAATAAAAGAAGAAGAAGAAGAAGAAGAAGAAGAAGAAGAAGAAGAAGAAGAAGAAGAAGAAGAAGAAGAAGAAGAAGAAGAAGAAGAACAACAACAACAACAACAACAACTGTGCTTTTTCTGCAAGCATTTTAATGGTGAGTGCTATATTAAGCTTCCGCCACCACCACTACCATCACCACCACAAGCAACAGCAGCGGCAAAAGAAGAAGAAGAAGAGACAACAACAGTAATAATAATAATAACAACAACAACAACAAATAAAATTCTCTTTAATTGTCCATTGTTGACTGCTTTTTTACAGGCGCATGCTGCATTCAGGATGCACGAACTGCCGCTTGTGTCAATGCTGCGGTCAATAATAATGTAGACGGACCAGTTTTGATGATGATAAAACATCTGTTACATTTAAATTTGTTACCCAATGGTGACATTTTGTGCGCCTTTTTCAGAAAGCCTGGCTGCCACTGTGAAGCGCCATCCAGATGTGTATCTGAATTTGTGTTAATGATTTGTTTTAATGTATATATGTATATAATGTAGTTGTAGTAGTAGTAGTAGTAGTAGTAGTAGTAGCAGTAGTAGTAGTAGTAGTAGTAGTAGTAGTAGTAGTAGCAGTAGTAGTAGTAGTAGTAGTAGTAGTAGTAGTAGTAGTAGTAGTAGTAATAGTAGTAGTAGTAATAGTAGTAGTAGTAGTAGTAGTAGTAGTAGTAGTAGTAGTAGTAGTAGTAATAGTAGTAGTAGTAGTAGTAGTAGTAGTAGTAGTAGTAGTAGTAGTTGTTATTGTTTAGTTTCGTAAAAGTAGAAGTAGTCATTTTATTTTGCTTTATTGCTTCTCAACATGCCCCTTGAACTTGTGACCGTATTCTTGAGCTCGCCACCGAGGCAACACTTATTTGGACTAAAAAGTGATATACTATAGGTAAAGCCGTTGCGAACACGACGTGAATGAAAAAAACAAACAAACACACTTTAAAATCGTTTTTGACAAATGAGCTGCTCTCACCAATGTATACTGTATTTCCATAGCACGCTTACGAACTCAGAGAGCTTCTCAAGGCAATGATCACAAACATCCTGCAAGCACAGAATAGTTTCAGGAATCTAGATATGAACCCACGTCGCTCAAGTCGCACATTTTGGCCACAAACCACTGATCCAAATCTGCTGTTTCGTAACCACAATAATTATAGCCACCGGGCTGATTTTCTTCATCCGTTTATTTGGCATTAGGAATGAAAAATAAATTAAATGTATTGTGTAATTTGAAAACAACTTGGTGGGCGTGTGTGCAATACTTTCTCAAAATACTTTTTTTTGTCGCGAACACCGAGTTAAAAGATACAAGATACCAGAACACTTTATTATCTCACTCTGATAATTTTAGGACACGCTTTGCAGGCAGCTAAACAAATAACACCATCAATCACTAAGAAGTATAACACGTACACAGTAATTCTTTCTTCTACAGGATCATGTGTGCAGTGTTCGGTAACAGTAAACCGTTTCTTTTCTGTTCTGTGTGTTTAATACTGTTGTAATGTAACCGTCTCGTACAAATGTGTAAAAGCAACATAGGCCAGTACGGGCTCCAATAAATGAAATGCATACATGTGTAATTTAAGAGCGCGTGACGCTGCTACGAGGTGCGCTACATTTTATCTGGCATTTGGTTTCTTGGTTTATCTTGTCATTAATCTTTATCGTAAAAAGCGGATAGACCACTATAGACGACTGGAAAATATTTGTAAATTAAATGCACGGGTAAATTTTACGACAAAGGTCCTCCGTGTATTCTCTCCTTTCCCAACAAGCTTTATATTTTCCCAGCTTTATGTTCCCAGAACGCTATGTTTTCCACTCTATGTCCCCACAGCGCTAGGCTGTCCCACTCTATGTCCCCACAGCGCTAGGCTGTCCCACTCTATGTCCCCACAGCGCTAGGCTGTCCCACTCTATGTCCCCACAGCGCTAGGCTGTCCTACTTTATGTCCCCACAGCGCTAGGCTGTCCCACTCTATGTCCCCACAGCGCTAGGCTGTCCCACTTTATGTCCCCACAGCGCTAGGCTGTCCCGCTTTATGTCCCCACAGCGCTAGGCTGTCCCACTTTATGTCCCCACAGCGCTAGGCTGTCCCACTCTATGTTCCCACAGCGCTAGGCTGTCCCACTTTATGTCCCCACAGCGCTAGGCTGTCCCACTTTATGTTCCCACAGCGCTAGGCTGCCCCACTTTATGTCCCCACAGCGCTAGGCTGTCCCACTTTATGTCCCCACAGCGCTAGGCTGCCCTACGTTATGTCCCCACAGCGCTAGGCTGTCCCACTTTATGTCCCCACAGCGCTAGGCTGTCCCACTCTATGTCCCCACTTTTTTTGTCCCACTTTATGTCCCCACAGCGCTAGGCTGTCCCACTTTATGTCCCCACAGCGCTAGGCTGTCCCACTTTATGTCCCCACAGCGCTAGGCTGTCCCACTTTATGTCCCCACAGCGCTAGGCTGTCCCACTCTATGTCCCCACAGCGCTAGGCTGTCCCACTCTATGTCCCCACAGCGCTAGGCTGTCCCACTCTGTCCCCACAGCGCTAGGCTGTCTCACTTTATGTCCCCACAGCGCTAGGCTGTCCCACTTTATGTCCCCACAGCGCTAGGCTGTCCCAGTTTATGTCCCCACAGCGCTAGGCTGTCCCACTTTATGTCCCCACAGCGCTAGGCTGTCCCACTTTATGTCCCCACACTGCACAGCGCTAGGCTGTCCCACTCTGTCCCCACAGCGCTAGGCTGTCCCACTCTGTCCCCACAGCGCTAGGCTGTCCCACTCTATGTCCCCACAGCGCTAGGCTGTCCCACTCTATGTCCCCACAGCGCTAGGCTGTCCCACTTTATGTCCCCACAGCGCTAGACTGTCCCACTTTATGTCCCCACAGCGCTAGGCTGTCCCACTCTCCCACAGCGCTAGGCTGTCCCACTCTCCCACAGCGCTAGGTTCGCAAAACTATGTTTCAACTAACCCTCTTTCTGTTTTCCACAAGTTTAGTTTTTGTACGCGGTCCTATGCTCGCGCAGATCTGTTTCAATTGACCTATGTCCCCCCCCCCTCTCTCTCTCTCCTCCAGTGTTTCCCCCAATTTTATAATACCCCGGCTCTAAGTTCTCAGAGGCCTATGTTCCTGAGCTCTGTCTCCCATCAGCTCAACGTTCCTCAAGCTCAATTTTTCCAAATCACATATTATGTTCCCCATGGCTTTCTCCGAGCCATTGTTTCCTGGCTCCATGCTCCCTGGTCCTCCCAGATTGATGTTCAAATTTCCTCAGAGGATAGGAAATAAATATGTTTAGAAGTACAGCGACAGAACCGAGGGAACTTAATCTGCGGAAGAGCAGGGGTGGGAGAAGCTTGGGAGAATAATATATTGTATTCCTATCCTATCCTATCCCGTAACTCAAAGGTCGTTGGGGCACCACAGATGATCGTTTAACCAGCGTACTCCATCATTCTCTGTCATCAGCAACCTTCATGGCTTCGCTCAGTGTCAAGTCAGTCCATTCTCGAATGTTGTCCTCCCACATCTTTTTCTGTCTCCCTCTTTTCATGCCTCCTTGCACCGTGCCTCGCAGGATGGTCTTTGCAAGGCCTGATGCTTTGGTGATGTGGAGTTTCCATTTCTTCGCCCCTGTGAGCATGTCATCGTGTTGTCCAATGGCTTGTGTGATGGTCTGTCGGATTTCGTTGTTAATGATGTGACATACACCCGTGAGAAAATGTGACGGTATATACAACACTTTAGCTGGAACTCATTACGTATAAGGGGTTAATAGTTGCATCACAAAGCGTCCTAATTTATGACCGAAATATAAGAAATGGGTTATAATTGTTTCATTTGCCTTATAATGATAAGCTTAGTTCTTTCGCTTTTACTGCATACAATTGCTAGATCCGTCCTGCTTCGCTGAGGTAGGCATACTGTTCAGACAAACTCATGCAGTGTCAAAGGTCACGAGAGTTGACAAAGGCTTTTCTAATGCATCCAAACTAATTTTTGGTAATTCTTGCACATTATAAATGGATAATCTAACCATAACCCTAATCCTAACGGAACATTTACAATTTATTATAATTCATAGACTATGTTCATTATTTTCCCGTAGGGAAGATTCCCTTATGAATACTGTGCACTTGACAATGCACAATAATAGTGACCTTGGCCGTGTCACGAGTCGGTCAGTTTAGTATGCAGGGCCGGATCCAGGGGGGGGGGGGGGGTTACCTGGGTTCCGGAACCCCCCCTCCAAACTAAAAAAAAAAATTTGTTTTATGCAAAGAGGTTTAATTTTTTTTAAATTGTTTTTAAAACATTGCAGTTTTTATTCACTTTTGGTCCAAGGTAGAAATAGTTATTTATAGACAATTCAACGGAAATCCATTTCAAGGGATCCGTTGAAACGTCCGAAGCGTTTTCCCGTTGAAACGACCAAGTAACCCAACCCCTAAGCCTAAATTAGTAAATGCAGCCATATTTTCCTGTTCTGTCCGCAAGCCTCTTCCAGCACCTTCACCTTGATACTGCCCTAATCCCCCAAAAACGACTTTTTAGAAATATTAATTAAGATGCTAAGTTGATAATTATGAACTATAATTCGTTGCCTGGTTTGGTGAAGTCAGCAAAATGGCAAATGCTTTGACAACTGATGTTATTGTTCCTCGTCAAGCATCCCGACAGACTCTCCGTGACAACCAACCTGCGGCCACTCCAGAAGAATATTTCAAGATTAGAATTGCCATTCCTTTCTTGGAACACCTGTCAACCGAATTGGACTCGAGGTTCAAAAATGCTGACCTAGCAAGTTGATGGTCTCTGTCTGGTGCCAAGCACTTTAATAGACAACCAGGATGGTTTCATGCAGGTTCCAGAAGGGGTGAAGACACTGGCAATGTTGTGGGAGTCTGACCTACCAGACAACGCTACCCTTGATGCAGAATACCAACGGTGGGTTTGCAAATGGCGAAGTGCTGCTGAGAATGCGACAGCTATCATCCCATCCACGGCATCAGAAGCACTGAAACATTGTGACAGGGATTTTTATCCCAACCTGTTCATCATGCTAAAGAACCTTTGCACCCTGCCTGTCACTATTGCCGAGTGTGAGCGTTCAAACAGTCAGTTGCGCAACCTGAAAAACTACCTGCGCTCTACAATGGGGCAACAGAGGCTCAATGGACTTGCTTTACTGAAAGTGCACAGGGATGTTGATATTGACTTCAAAGAGGCAGTGAACTGTTTTGCCAGAAGATACAATTCACAACTGATACTAATGCCGGAGAACCTAGTGTAGCAAGACTGAGTGAAAGTGAAAGCAGGGCGGTGATGTTCATAAACTACAAGGTAAAGCTTTATACCGTTAGCGATCGACAAAAAGTAGTGAATAATAATAGTATACAAAACATCTCTGCTGATAAATAAATGTTTGTGTGTGTGTGTTGTTGTTGTTTTTTTTTTTAAGGGAGGTGCAGAGGATAATTTTTGTACCTCAGAGTTTGTCAGTTCAACTGTTAAAAATGCTCAAAGTCCCAGACCATCACAAATGGCTTTTTAAAGGTTCAGATAGCACCAGATTGCACCATTTTGCATCCTTGAAAAAACAAATTTCCGGGGGAGCATGCCCCCGGACCACCCTAGAAGGCTCGGCGCTTCGCGCCTTCGCTGAACCTGTAACCCCCCCTTTGACTTTCCCCAGGTCCGGCCCTGGTATGTCTGCCGCCGAGGCCGAACGTAATCAGGAAATAACTTTAAACTGTAAGCTCTCTTGTTTGCGTAGGTGCCTGTACGCCACTAAAAGCCATAACAATAATAATAATAATAATGATACTGCTACTACTACTAATCATCATCATCATTAGCATCATTATCATCATCGTAATAATAATATAGGATGCTATCAGGCGCTTTTTCTTCAGTGCGCGATCTGAAAAGATTTCTGTTACAGAAGGCCTACTACTACTACTACTACTACTACTACTACTACTACTACTACTTATTTATTTTATTTCTTTATTTATTTTATTTTATCGTTCTTATATAACGCTTTTCCAGCTCAAGAGCTGCTCAAGGCGCTGGCCGATACAGGATCTAACTCAAGTTGCCCGAGACGCCCACCCGCAGCCTTTGGGCGCATGGTCTGACGCCCGGACAACTGAGCACAATCCTGGGCAGCCAGGGATGGGGGAGAAGGACCTAGGTGCATGCTGGGCGTGTTCTTGTCACCGGCACTCACCCGTCTAGGACATGAGCGTCAGGATCTTTAAAGTCCGTTATGATGGAATGTATGCGACACAGACTAGACCTCGGTTTATACTCTCATCCGAAGGAGTAGGAAAACAGGAGTAAAGTGTCTTTCCCAGGGACACAACACAATGGCCCGGCCAGGGCTCGAACCCGGGACCTTCAGAACCGCAAGCCGAAGCACTACCATTAGACCACAGTGCCTCCCTACTACTACTACTATCACTAATAAAAATAAAAATAATAATAATAATAATAATAATAATAATAATAATAATAATAATAATAATAATAATAATAATATGATGCTATCACGCGCTTATTTTTCATTTGAAATCAAAACGCAACGATCTGAAGAGATAGCTACTACGGAAAGCGGAAGAAGATAAACCAAATGTTATTTGTGAAAGATAGACTAACTGCATCCAATACCATTATTGACGGAAGGGAGGACCAACGCAGTACTCGACAAAACAAAAACAATTTAAAAAAACGAAACAGTGCAGTGAAAAGTCTGGTACCTAAGTCATTTACCTTCGTCCCATGCGGGGTTTCAACCCGCCATCTTGGGCAAAGGAAACTAGCAGCCTATCTATCCACTGTGCTAGCAGCCTATCTATCCACTGTGCTAGCAGCCTATCTATCCACTGTGCTAGCAGCCTATCTATCCGCAGTGCTGGCAGCCTATCTATCCACTGTGCTAGCAGCCTATCTATACACTGTGCTAGCAGCCTATCTATCCACTGTGCTAGCAGCCTATCTATCCACTGTGATGGCAGCCTATCTATCCACTGTGCTAGCAGCCTATCTATCCACTGTGCTGGCAGCCTATCTATCCACTGTGCTAGCAGCCTATCTATCCACTGTGCTAGCAGCCTATCTATCCACTGTGTTGGCAGCCTATCTATCCACTGTGCTAGCAGCCTATCTATCCACTGTGTTGGCAGCCTATCTATCCACTGTGCTAGCAGCCTATTTATCCACTGTGCTAGCAGCCTATCTATCCACTGTGCTAGCAGCCTATCTATCCACTGTGCTAGCAGCCTATCTATCCACTGTGCTAGCAGCCTATCTATCCACTGTGCTAGCAGCCTATCTATCCACTGTACTACCAGCCTATCTATCCACTGTGCTAGCAGCCTATCTATCCACTGTGCTACCAGCCTATCTATCTACTGTGCTAGCAGCCTATCTATCCACTGTACTACCAGGCCACCCCCATATCTGGAAGCCCACCTCACAATGGACTCGCAAGCACCAAAGTAGTTCATGTTGGATTCCTTTTCTATCCTTTCTCACGTCCCCAATGTTGTGATTTATTGTGCTGTTAAATGCACTGCAGCACCATCATCTGGCAACCTTAACCACGCTCTTTGAAATTTCTAGCACCGAAAGCTTTAAGAAAGAAAGACAAAGGTATGTGATTTAAAACAAAATTCAAAAGCAACATTAAGTGAGGTTTTTTTTTAAATACCAGTGAGTGTACAATTTGCGCCTTGTACTGTTTATTTAGATCGAAAAGCGCGCTTTAGAAATGTTACGAATGATTGATGAGTCTATAGGGCATGGCTGATTTCTCTTTCAATGAAGCATTGTTGAAAGATTTCATAATGAAGGTTTGATGATGTCCTTGCTTGCATTATTTAGTTCAATACAATTCTGTTTAAAATTACGATTCTAACTTCATCCACACAATTTAAGGATAAATACGAGCGCGCATGGACACACATCTTTCCCATTATGTGGTCGGTCGGTACGTTGGTCATCCTTCCCCCCCCCCCCTCTCTCTCTCTCTCTCTCTCTCTCTCTCTCTCTCTCTCTCTCTCTCTCTGTGACTATCTTTGCAGATTCTACTCTTTCGGACGAGGCCTAGTCATTGCATCGCATGGATTTGTGAAGATCCTGGCGGTCATGTCCTAGACGGTTGAGAGCGCCAGTTACAGAAACACACCCAGCACGCATGCGCATGGGCCCACTTCCCCTCGGTCGTCTAGAAATGCTTAGTTGTCTGCGGCGTTAAACGATTGCCTATAAGAAAGCAGTAAGTTGACCTC
>CM072523.1:43121010-43173510 GCA_036898135.1 Oncomelania hupensis | reverse complement strand
TTTTCATTCTTCTTATGTTTTTGTTTTGCACAGCCGAAAACCCCTTTTTTCAACGCGAACTCTGGGACGAATTAAGTTCCTCTATTACTAATAGGAGGAGAGCGGCAGTCAGTGAATCAGTCAGTTCTACTGGTTGGTTGGTTATTTTATTAACGTCTCTTTCATCGCGCGTACATACACACATGAACACACACGTACACACACACACATTACATTTAAAAGGATAAAATAATAATTGTTATCTTATCAGTTATTTATTATCAGTTTCACTTTGCACACGAACAACTCCCGAACCATTGATTCGATTATGGTGCTATTTGGTACGTGCATATATATCTTTCGTTGCCACTTATCTGTAAAATTAGGGGTTCGAATTCCAAACCGTTTGGCTGCCACGTGTTCCAATCCGAAATATATGTTATGTCTAACAGACATCGCATAGATACAGAGTTCTTTCAGCTGTCATAATTAAGCCGAAGGTTTCAAAAGCTTGTGATTATGTTTGATGTCAAAAGGAAAGACGAGACACGCAGGTGAAATGATAATTGGTTATTCGCCCCTAAAACAACCGACAGTGGGGAAAGCGTATGTTACGCCTATTAAGAAAACAAATATAATAGGGAGGATGCAATTAGTTTAGTAGGTAAAACGTGAATGTCCATTAAAACAGAAGAAAGTTGTGAATATATTTAAAATGCTCGTAAGCGTCAATTGTTTTTTTTAGTCTATTTGTCCGTCTCTTTCTCTCCCCCTTTCTCTGCCTCATTACTTTCTGTCTCACCTCCCTCCCCTTCTCTCTGTTTTTATCTCTCCTGTATCGCTCCTTCCTTCCACCCCTCTCTCTCTCCCTAAGGAATTTCAAACGTATATTTCATTTTCTTTCATTCTCCACCCCATCCTCCTTTCTTACTCTCTCTTTCACTATCACTCTCCCCCCTCCACCCCATTCGTTGAAGGTGTAGGTGATGTTATACTGCGATTTAAAAAATCAAAATGGGGCTGCTAGACTTAATCCTACCATCCTGTAATATAGTCTTTTTCATCATCATCATCATCATCATTATTTTGACTCTTTGTCTCCAATGTTGTTTTTAAAAACAACACATTGCTTGATTTTTTTGGTCGTTGTTTTTTGTAGGTTGACATTGTGTTATCAAGTCCTGTCACAGTCTTTCATTATTAAAACAGCTGTTTGCTATGGCAAAACGCACTTCGTCATAACAATAGTAAAATGACGGTTGACACGAACTTTTTCGATTAACGCTAGCTCAATTGTTTGGGGCGTTAGACGGTGAGCGAGCACCAAGCAAGAAACATGGCGCTTTAAGATGAGATTCTTTTCTCGTCACAGTGAGCATTTCTTTGAGTCGGAGAAGCGCTTATATAATAAGAACACTTCCAATCAATTAAATTACAACTAAGTTGTGTCTTCAAACCCGGTCTGGACTACAACAGTTCTTCTACCATCGGTTCGTGGATTTTGATCCCACAAACCCTTACGTCAATATTATCAATGTCCGCGCGCGGCGCGACCCCGCGTCATATTGAGGTCCAGCGCAAGAAGCCGTTTTTTGTGACTTGCTCTCCTTGCAATGATTATAATACTTAGATGTTTGGTTGGAGTGTTTTCAATAAAAAGATATTTTGTTTCTATTGATTTCAATTGAAAGACGTTTTTTGTTGTACTGATTTCAATAGTAAGACCTTGTTGTCAAGTGTTTCTTATTGTTGTAAACCTTTCGTTATTTAAACTGTTCTTTGTTTGGTAATAACGATTGGGCTTGTTTATTTATGAATTGTTTTATTAAGCGCTACCTTAAAAAAATACTTTGCGTAGTTTGCAAGACCATCGTATTTTTCCAAGACTTGTTCCCCCCCCCCCCCTTACCCACTCTCATCCCCATCATCCCCTTCCTCTCTGCCCCTCTCTTATTCCTGCTTTGTGCACTACAGCTAGTCAAGTCAAGTCAAGTCAACAAGTCTTTATTACCCACAGTGAAGAAGTGATACAGCACATTGCATCTCAGCCAATAAGGAAAGAAGAATAGAAAAAGCTGTTAAAACAAATAAAATAATACCTAAAATCCTTATCACACACAATCTCTTCCAGTTCTTTGTTACTACTAACGCACATATACCCACAGAACACATGTACATTTAAGTTCATTGGATTGACAGAACAATTCATGTCATGCAGATACAATTGAGATAACTTTTAATTCATTATGGGAGTTTGAGGGTATGAACAGAAACTCCGATGGTATGGCCACGTCACCAGATCATCAGGTCTTGCAAAGACCATCCTGCAAGGCACAGTGCAAGGAGGTAGAAGAATAGGGAGACCGAAAAAGAGGTGGGAGGACAACATTCGAGAATAAACTGGTGTGACACTGAGCGAAACCATCAGGGTTGCTGAGGACAGAGAAAGATGGAGTATGCTGGTTAACGATCATCTGTGGTGCCCTTACGACCTCCGCGTTACGGGATAGGATAAGATAGGATAGGAGGGTATGAACATAATATATAATAGTATTAAATTACTCAGAAGATAAGCTACGACTGCTACGAGCAATCACACCATAGGCGCAGCAGTTTTCATCAAGAGAAGCCTTTGTGGTCATAACACAATACTAGTACATGTAATTCTGTACTATAATATTACTATCAATAATAAAAACAAATAGCTACTAATACTCGTTGAATCAGGACCTGCATAGGAAGAATATGCACACAGCGTAACTGAGAGCCACAGAAGCTTACGTGCTCTCCTAATTAGTAAGAAACAGACATAAACTTATACAGGATGGGCTTATATAAGCTCACTTGTTGCCTATCCTGTAAATCATTGTTTGTAATGGTGTGTTTTTCCTTGAATAAAACATTTTGTTTAAACCAAATATAAACCTAGGCGACTCTCAGCTATGCGCTGGAGAGGGGGAGAGAGAAAGAGAAAGAGAGCGAGGGAGGGAGAGAGAGAGGGAGAGAGAGAGAGGGAGAGAGAGAGAGAGAGGCGCAGTAGTGGGTGAGTGTTGGAAGTGGATAGAGAGACAGAGTAGTTGCTGAAGAGAGAGCGACGAGGCAAGCAGAAAGGTGACAACAACTGCACTACCGATACTTTATACAAAAATCTTGTTTTTCCAACGCAAGCTTCATTAACTCACCGTGTCTCTAGCAAAGGGATTAACCCACTGTCGACCGACGCCGTGATTATTAACTAGCGTTAAGGCAGGAGGTTAACCCTTGAATAACGGCTGACACAAGTATAAGTAATAATGAACATGGTTATCTGTGCGTTAACGCCCAACATCTTCCTATATGCTTGCGAAGCATGGACCCTCACAGCAGATCTCCAACGAAGAATACAAAGCATGGAGATGAGGTGCTACAGAAGACTTCTGTGCATTTCCTATACCCAACACATCACCAACGTTGAAGTCCGACAGACCATCACACAAGCCATTGGACAACACGATGACCTGCTCACAGTGGTGAAGAAACGGAAACTCCGATGGTATGGCCACGTCACCAGATCATCAGGCCTTGCAAAGACCATTCTGCAAGACACAGTGCAAGGAGGTAGAAGAAGGGGGAGACCGAAAAAGAGGTGGGAGGACAACATTCGAGAATGGACTGGTTTGACACTGAGCGAAGCCATGAGGGCTGCTGAGGACAGAGAAAGATGGAGTATGCTGGTTAAGCGATCATCTGTGGTGCCCCTACGACCTTCGGGTTATGGGACAGGATAGGATAGGATAGAACGCCCAACATAATGACGAAGGTGAGGCTTTGGGAATAGAAAAAAGGCAAAGTTCTGCACTGTACATAAAATATGAATTGTTGTTATAAAATAGCGTTATACAAGATCAAAGATGTTACGCTTTGTCTAGATGTCTGTGCTGGTGTTATCTAAGTGCGTGTGTGTGTGTTTTATGTTAAAACGCTTTACTCAAACGTATAAAACATTTATCCACCCGCGTTTACAAACTAAAAGCAAACATTGCTTTTCGAGTGATGAAACTTGCTAATTTGAGATTGTTCTTCTAGAAAGTATTATAATGATGTAAATACTACTTAGCATGATTGATGAACAGTTGTATGCAAGCGGATCGTCACAAAAGAACCGTCCCCAAAACTGGACCTAATTCAAACAGCCCAAGGCGCCAACTTGCCGCTGAACGTTCGCACTGCCTCACACCTCAGACAACTGAGCGCTTCATAACGATCGGTTATGGGGAGTAGGGCCTAATGCTTGTTGGGTGTTTATGTATCTAACACACATGAGAGTCAGGATCTTTTGAAAGGGCTGTGCGATAGAATGCATGTATGCCAACACTCATTTAATTTAGTTTTTTATTGTTTAAAAATCGTTTTTATAATTATAGCGCTTTTCCAGCTCAAAAGCTGCTCAAGGCGCTGCACGATTACTTGTCCGATTGTCCCAAGGATTTAGATCTGCACTCACTGCATGTACCATCGCAGGCCACATCACGCCACCCTCTGTACACTTCACCTCGCCTCTGATTCTCTTGGCAAAAGTAAGGTTTAACAGTTCAATTATTTTTCATTCCTTTTGTTTCCGCCTACTGTTAATGCAAATGGCAAGCTGCTAAAGGAGAAACTTCAAAAGGTTTCCTGCGCACTCACACAAACCGTTTGTCCAACCCGGGTGGCCAGTAAATCTTGGCGGGTGGCAGCCACCCTTAGAGAGGAAAACTACACTTAACCGTCTAGACTTGAGAGAGAGAGAGAGAGAGATAGAGAGAGAGAGAGAGTGGGAGAAAGAAAGAGAGAGAGAGCATAGACACATACGCATACACACACAAACACACACATCCACACACACACACACCCACCTACTTGCAATACATCACAAATGGGTTCATTTAAGAATGTAGGAATCAGAAAGTCATTTTTGATGGAAAAGGGTTAGGGCAAGGGTTAGTTGCAGCGCTGCAACTAGCCCTTACCCTAACCCTTCTCTAGAAAGTTGACCTATTTCGTCTCCTATAGGCGACGAAATAGGTCGAATTTTGCTTCAAACTTTTCCAAAAATCCACTGTATTTTCTCCGTCCCGGATAGTGCACTCCTATGTACTTAAAACACTCTTATGCACTACAACTGCACTCCCATGCACTAAAAGAGCACTCCCGCGCACTTAGAAAAAAGTGGGTTCCTGGAGAAAAGTGGGTTCCAAGCAAATAAACCCATTTGTTACTAGAAAAGACAAGGTCTGCTACCCATTTGTGCGCTTTTGTGGGTACCCACACACACACCCACACACACACACACACACACACCGTGTTCAAAAGTACCTATAACGCAACGCGAGACTTTAGAGCTAATGTAATGACGAGACTTTAGAGCTAATGTAATGAATTGTTTTGTCAAAAGTTAGGTTCTTTCCGATGTGGGTTGCCAAACAGCCAAATGGTGGCTATGTTTGTACACGAAGATATGTTTTCCTGAGGATTTCATGCAGGCGTCTTCTTATTGTGTCACTTGATTTTCACTGACGAGCTGAACACAGCGAAATGGCCGTCTGTATAATTATGGGACAAATCCACAAATGAAAGCCATTGGCGGCAGAGAAGAGGAAATAGATCTTTCCTATCATTCCACAGAGATACATACCCCTGGCAGCAAAGGGAGATAGCTCTATTTCCTATCATTCCACAGAGATACATCCCCCTGGCAGCAAAGAGAGATAGCTCTATTTCCTATCATTCCACAGACATATACATCCCCCTGGCAGCAGAGAAGGGGAGATAGCTCAATTTCCTATCATTCCTCAGAGATATACATCCCCCTGGCAGCAGAGATGGGGAGATAGCTCTATTTCCTATCATTCCACAGAGATACATACCCCTGACAGCAAAGGGAGATAGCTATATTTCCTATCATTCCACAGAGATATACATCCCCCTGGCAGCAGAGAAGGGGAGATAGCTCTATTTCCTATCATTCCACAGACATATACATCCCCCTGGCAGCAGAGATGGGGAGATAGCTCTATTTCCTATCATTCCACAGAGATACATACCCCTGACAGCAAAGGGAGATAGCTCTATTTCCTATCATTCCACAGAGATACATACCCCTGGCAGCAAAGGAAGATAGCTCTATTTCCTATCATTCCACAGAGATACCCCTGGCAGCAAAGGGAGATAGCTCTATTTCCTATCATTCCACAGAGATACATACCCCTGACAGCAAAGGGAGATAGCTCTATTTCCTATCATTCCACAGAGATACATACCCCTGGCAGCAAAGGAAGATAGCTCTATTTCCTATCATTCCACAGAGATACATACCCCTGACAGCAAAGGGAGATAGCTCTATTTCCTATCATTCCACAGAGATACATACCCCTGGCAGCAAAGGAAGATAGCTCTATTTCCTATCATTCCACAGAGATACATACCCCTGGCAGCAAAGGAAGATAGCTCTATTTCCTATCATTCCACAGAGATACCCCTGGCAGCAAAGGGAGATAGCTCTATTTCCTATCATTCCACGGAGATACATACCCCTGGCAGCAAAGGGAGATAGCTCTATTTCCTATCATTCCACAGAGATACATACCCCTGGCAGCAAAGGGAGATAGCTCTATTTCCTATCATTCCACAGAGATACATACCCCTGACAGCAAAGGGAGATAGCTCTATTTCCTATCATTCCACAGAGATACCCCTGGCAGCAAAGGGAGATAGCTCTATTTCCTATCATTTCACAGAGATACATACCCCTGACAGCAAAGGGAGATAGCTCTATTTTCTATCATTCCACAGAGATACCCCTGGCAGCAAAGGGAGATAGCTCTATTTCCTATCATTCCACAGAGATACATACCCCTGGCAGCAAAGGGAGATAGCTCTATTTCCTATCATTCCACAGAGATACCCCTGGCAGCAGAGGAGGGGAGATAGCTCTATTTCCTATCATTCCACAGAGATACATACCCCTGGCAGCAAAGGGAGATAGCTCTATTTTCTATCATTCCACAGAGATACATACCCCTGGCAGCAAAGGGAGATAGCTCTATTTCCTATCATTCCACAGAGATACATACCCCTGGCAGCAAAGGAAGATAGCTCTATTTCCTATCATTCCACAGATACCCCTGGCAGCAAAGGGAGATAGCTCTATTTCCTATCATTCCACAGATACCCCTGGCAGCAAAGGGAGATAGCTCTATTTCCTATCATTTCACAGATATACATACCCCTGGCAGCAGAGAAGGGAAGATAGCTCTATTTCCTATCATTCCACAGAGATACATACCCCTGGCAGCAAAGGGAGATAGCTCTATTTCCTATCATTCCACAGAGATACATACCCCTGGCAGCAAAGGGAGATAGCTCTATTTCCTATCATTCCACAGATACCCCTCAGTGTTCCCTCCACACACCAAAAATGAGAGTCATTGGGACTCCCAGGTATAAAATTTTAAGAGTCCTTGTGCAAATTTTGAGAGTCCCCAAATCGGTGGATGAACGGGTTTTGGGCCCAGTCAACCAAGTCAGAAGTGACATGATCGTGTATGATAGTTCTATCAAAGAATGGACTAACGAAGATTTCTTCTGTTCAGTGAATGTATTGCTTGGAGGAAGTTTACAATGCGCGCACATGCGAATTTTAAGGATGACAACTCCCGACACAATCTTTAATCGTCTGCAATGGCAGTCTCAGTTGGGTTCTGATTCTGATTATGCCGTGAATTAGTTCGCCACTCGTTGGTCGTGTTTTTGACTTCAGTAATTCGAGAAAAATGTGTGCGTCCTCAGGACGCACACATGCAAATTTTCCTGCGTCATTTTTCATATTTTGTGCGTAATTGACGCACTACTGTGCGTAATCGGGAACACTGCCCCTGGCAGCAAAGGGAGATAGCTCTATTTCCTATCATTCCACAGATACCCCTGGCAGCAGAGGAGGGGAGATACATTTTTCCTATTATTCCCTCTTTCCCCGAAGGACAGCAAATAATAAGGATTATTTTATTTATTGAATCACTTTAATATAGCGCTTTTCCAGCTCAAGAGCTGCTCAAGGCGCCGGTCGATACAGTATCTAACTCAAGCTGTCCGAGGCGCCCATTATATTCAAGATGTTGTCAACAAACTCCAATCCCATCTTTTAGGCGAGACATCTCTTACTTGTACTATGCACAACCATCTTGCAATGCAATGCATGCACAAACTTGTAAGCCTGCATTACGCTGTCATTCTTTTTCCTCTTTATTATTGATTATCGGCATTACACGCGGATGAGTGTAAACTATCAGCAAATAATTATAGATGAGCGTTCTATTTCCCTTCAAACCCATTCCACGGTGTTGAAGGCACCGATCAACGATGATCGTCGTTGGTTCTCTCATCTCCTACTGATTTAAAGACTGTCAATGCACTACAGCTAGACTTAGGACGAACCAAAAGTCACGCCTTACATCTAAACTATTACCGTTACAAACAGATCCAGTAGGCTCTTATTGTTCATTTAAAACCAGTATCGTGTATATAATGAATACAAAGAAAGCTTTGACATTCAAATCATATAGAAACCTAATCCGCGTAAAAGGTACTGCATACTGAATGCCAAATATTTCAAGAAAAATGTCGAAACTTTTTAATCATTCTAGGTATCTGAAACCTTTTCTCAATTCTCTATAGACTCGTATTTTAAAATTAATCTGCTGACAGTGTGAATGCTACGGAACGACATCTTGTTATTGTGACTACGATTTAGTTTTTTTGAAAGTTTTGATCGATAAGGATAATATAAGCGTGGCAAATGTAAAAGAAACTGTAGAAAGGAATACCTCGTGCCTATCACAATAGCAATTCATCCCGTTTATTCTGCACTGAACCCCACTCCAAAGACCCCAACACCCCATGTAGATGTACATATGGTATGTCTACTATGCTGCTACCATACATTGTATGATTTATTATGCGTGTTCGTACTGCTGTGACATCTGAAGTAAGCGCCCATCCCAGTTATTAGCGTATATAAATGTGTGTATGTGTGCGTGTGTGCGTGTGTGTGTGTGGTTGTCTGTTTATATGTCTACCTGAAGTGCATTCATCTTCCCCCTCACTCTTCTTCACACTTTCCCCAAAAAATCATATAAAAAGAACCCACACACAGAAAAATATACCACGTTACCTGACACAGGGCGCGCGTCTATCAAACAGCACAAGACTCCCTTTAGAGATTTTTAATGAAAGCAAAATGACTTCATTCTCGCTAAGATTTTAAAATGAATGCAAAAATGATTCACTCTCGCCGAGTTTAAAAAGCTGAGCGCGTGTCTTGAATAAATTTATGTTTATTTTTATACTTTTAGTACGCGGTGTGACCTTTGACGTTCTATTGGACGCATTTATTATGAAGGTATGCCTTAACCTTGCCTCCAACGCACAAGGGGAGGGTGGGTTTGATTTAACTTGAGTTTAAGATAGCAATGGCAATAATTACATATTCCTGAGACTAGAGGGTGGGGGTGTGTCGGGAGAAACGAGGGTCGGGTGTGTGGTGGGTGGTTGATGGTGTGAGGGTTGGGGATGGGGATGCCACTCCCTCTATATCCTGCCTGTCTGCCTTATGTCCGACGTTCTTATGTATGTGTGTGTGTGTGTGTGTGTGAGAGAGAGAGAGAGAGAGAGAGAGAGAGAGAGAGAGAGAGAGAGAGAGAGAGAGAGAGAGAGAGAGAAAGAAAGAGAGATTCAGAGTCAATACTTTATTACGAGAAGAAACAGATTTTAGCATTAAGTTGATAATCTTAAGTCAGTCCTTCTTTCAGTCACTTGCATATTTAGTTTAATCATATACTTGCATTCATGCATTGACAAAAGTTTATTTAAATTTAAAGGAAAAACACAATAACAACATGAAATAACTAACTTTGTAATAAGGAAACTAACAATAGTTAATATGAAATGAGACACAAAGAGAGAGAGAGAGAGAGAGAGAGAGAGAGAGAGAGAGAGAGAGAGAGGGGGGGGGAGGTGGGGTGGGAGGTTGGGACACATAGACAGAAAGAGAGCGAGACAGGAACAGCGACACACAGACAATGAGTGAGTACACAACTTAGACCACAAAACTAAATGCCACCGTATTTGTTGACCAAATAACCCAGACACTATTCATTTAACCTTCCTTCCTCTCATACCCCACACCCAAATAAGGCTCATGCCAAATAAATCCTTAATACTGATCGTGATTAGACGTGTGGCAAGCAAAACCCCTACAGTTACAAGCATACAGAACCACGACCGATCTATTAGTTATAATTAAATACAATCAAAACTTCAAAGCCAGCTAAATCAAACACCAACCAATATAATCCATCCATCCCTTTCTGAGGACATGCGCGGAGAAACAGACAGACACGCACACACAAACACACGCACAAACACACACGTTTTATTTATTAAATTGTGGACTAACAAGAAAAATTCTAACAAACTAACATTGTATGACATGTTTACTAGATCATACACAATGCAGACGTATCTTTTCGTAAAAAGTAATCTCAAGCACAGACAGGCATTATCAAGACTTCGTTATGCGCACATGAATTAGATCGAAATGGAAAGGTAAACAGGTAAAGGTAGTCCCATAGCCTTGTGGCCGGTAGGGGGAGCGCGATGTTGGAAATCACACTTATCTTGGGCCAGCGTAATGAGGGTGATGCCCATCTATCTCCCTCGTTGCTTTACCTTCCCCACCCTTAAGAGAGTAGGTACTCAGTCACAGTTGAGTCAACTGGGGGCGTTGTTATTTGTCGCTTCACATTTTTGTGGTCACCCATCCAAGTGCTAACCGCACTGGACGGTGCTTAACTTGCGACACAGCAGCGAGTGCTCCAACCACTGCGCTATCCGACACCCCGTGGAAAGAGGTAGATATAATAACCTACCACAACATCCACGATTATGTAAGAAATGCAACATTCTTGAAAACTGAATTTCATTTTCTAAATGAATGTAAGAAGTATAATGATAAAAGACAATAATGTTTTTGTTTTTAAATATACAATATTATACATCCAAGTTATATTTTATGTCATTATGTATGATACAGAAGACATTGAGAAACTGTGCAGCTTTGTATACGAATGTTTCCAAATAAGAAACTATGTTTGATATTATTTACTTAGTAAGCTTATGTGCTAGATAGTGTTCAACAAACTACTGTGAATATTAATCTATGATTGTTGCATATAACCTACAGGTTGAAATGACAATAAATTTTGGTTCTGTTCTGTTCTGTTCACACACACACACACACACACACACACAAACACATGCACAAACACACACACATATTCAAGTATATTGCCCTATACTAAAATATAGCAGCCGAATAAATTATGTTTGTCATGATTAGAGTTGTACAGAGCAAGCCTATGAATGCTCTATTAGTGTGAATGTACATAGCATTTACAGTAACAGTGGTACTGTAAAATAATACACAAATTACAATAGAATGGTAACTTTTGAGTATACATAGCATACATGCACGCCAGGACACCATAACGCCCTTCATGAATGCAGGTGACCAATGGCAAAGCAGTGTGTGTGTTTGCTTTATTATAGTGGAATAGCCCAAATGACAAAAGATAACAGTCCTCTAATAATGCTCTGTGTAACACTTAATACACAGTGCCCCTTCTTTTGATGCGTGCATGCTTACTGAGAAATCTGATACCCACTGTGACAGATCTCAACTGTGACCTTACCCCTTAACCCTTACCCGAATCTCCTACTCTTACACCTTACCCTTAAACCTACCCATGAGCAGCAGGGTTTGCACCTACCTTTAAACCTGTACGAACTATTCTCTGCAGTCTATACTCTAACTTCTCTACAGTCTATACTCTTACTTCTCTGCAGTCTATACTCTAACTTCTCTACAGTCTATACTCTTACTTCTCTACAGTCTATACTCTTACTTCTCTACAGTCTATACTCTAACTTCTCTACAGTCTATACTCTAACTTCTCTACTGTCTATACTCTTACTCGTCTCTACAGTCTATACTCTTACTTCTTTACAGTCTATACTCTAACTTCTCTACTGTCTATACTCTTACTTCTTTACAGTCTATACTCTTACTTTTCTACAGTCTATACTCTTACTTCTCTGCAGTCTATACTCTTGCTTCTCTGCAGTCTATACTCTTACTTCTCTACAGTCTATACTCTTACTTCTCTACAGTCTATATTCTTACTTCTCTACAGTCTATACTCTAACTTCTCTACAGTCTATACTCTAACTTCTCTACAGTCTATATTCTTATTTCTCTACAGTCTATACTCTTAACTTCTCTACAGTCTATACTCTTACTTCTCTACAGTCAATACTCTTACTTCTCTACAGTCTATATTCTTACTTCTCTACAGTCTATACTCTAACTTCTCTACAGTCAATACTCTACTTCTCTACAGTCTATATTCTTATTTCTCTACAGTCTATACTCTTACTTCTCTATAGTCTATACTCTTACTTCTCTACAGTCTATAAACCTACTCTTACTTCTCTACAGTCTATACTCTTACTTCTCTACAGTCTATACTCTTACTTCTCTACAGTCTATACTCTAACTTCTCTACAGTCTATACTCTTAATTCTCTACAGTCTATACTCTTACTTCTCTACAGTCTATACTCTTACTTCTCTACAGTCTATACTCTTACTTCTCTACAGTCTTCTATACTCTTACTTCTCTACAGTCTATACTCTACAGTCTATACTCTTAATTCTCTACAGTCTATACTCTAACTTCTCTGCAGTCTATACTCTTACTTCTCTACAGTCTATACTCTAACTTCTCTACAGTCTATGCTCTTACTTCTCTACAGTCTATACTCTAACTTCTCTACAGTCTATACTCTAACTTCTCTACAGTCTATACTCTTACTTCTCTACAGTCCATACTCTAACTTCTCTACAGTCTATGCTCTTACTTCTCTACAGTCCATACTCTAACTTCTCTACAGTCTATACTCTAACTTCTCTACAGTCCATACTCTTACTTCTCTACAGTCTATACTCTAACTTCTCTACAGTCCATACTCTTACTTCTCTACAGTCTATACTCTTACTTCTCTACAGTCTATGCTCTTACTTCTCTACAGTCTATACTCTAACTTCTCTACAGTCTGTACTTTTACTTCTCTACAGTCTATACTCTTACTTCTCTACAGTCTATACTCTTACTCTTACTTCTCTACAGTCTATACTCTTACTTCTCTACAGTCTATACTCTAACTTCTCTACAGTCTATACTCTTACTTCTCTACAGTCTATATTCTACTCTACAGTCTATACTCTAACTTCTCTACAGTCTATACTCTTACTCTTACTTCTCTACAGTCTATACTCTTACTTCTCTACAGTCTATACTCTAACTTCTCTACAGTCCATACTCTTACTTCTCTACAGTCTATACTCTAACTTCTCTACAGTCTATACTCTTACTTCTCTACAGTCTATACTCTAACTTCTCTACAGTCTATACTCTTACTTCTCTACAGTCTATACTCTTACTTCTCTACAGTCTATACTCTTACTTCTCTACAGTCTATACTCTTACTTCTCTACAGTCTATACTCTTACTCTTTATATTTACATTTAATATTTTGTCTTTTTTGCTTTCCTCTACTACTTCTTCTTCTGCTCCTCCACATCTTCTTCTTCTTCTCGTTTGCAATAGTACTACTACTACTACTACTACTACTACTACTACTAATAATAATAATACGAATACGAATACGAATACGAATCTTTATTGTCCATAGTTAAAATACAATAACATGGAAATTTGTCTTTAGTAGCACAAAGACTAAGACGGAAAGATTAAAAACTAAAAGAAATATTAACAGTTTTTGTTATATAAAACATTAATTAAGACAATCATACGCATAACAAATAGCTTACTTCATTGCACAACTCACCTCATAATCCATTACATCATCACAGTACACAGAAGAAAAACTGTAGGTAACTGGGGGTATTACAGTTTGCTTAAATTTAAGATGCGGATTGCACTTGGTACATAAGAGTGGCCATACAAGTTTCTTTTCCAGGCCGGGGTTCTAAACCTCCGACCTGAGGGCAACAGTTCAAATGATCTACACATGGGATGACTGTTATCAGACATGATCTTTCTAGCTTTACTTTTTACAGAATCTTTATATATTTCTGTTATTGGCTTTTGTGTCTTTCCTATCACTCTGCTAGCTAGGTTTACAATGCGGTTGAGTCTGTTCCTGTCTCTAACGCCAAGATTTCCGAACCAGGTAACAATGTTGAAGCACAGAATACTTTCTACTAGAGTTCTGTAAACTATTTCTAAGATATGTACATTGACCCAAAAATTTTTTAACTTTCTTACTAGATACATCCTTTGATTGGCCTTTTTGCAAATAAAACCAACATGATCACTGAACTTCAAGTTCTTGTCTAAAACCGTCCCTAAATACTTAAAAGTTTCAACCTGTTCTACATTTTCAGATGCAATTTTCAGGGGGCGAAGCAGGGCAGGATCTCTTGCACGGTGTTCTTCAAAGCAAATTTATTTAGTTTTAGTTACGTTTAGCTTTAAATAACTGTCACTGAACCAGGTAAGAAGAGTACAAGTAAAATCGAAGTATTGCGAGAGAGATTGTTCATCTTTCAGCCTGCCTATTAGAGCCATATCATCCGCAAACTTTATCAAAGTAAAAATGCTGGTGTCGCACGTCAGTTCGTTGGTATAGAGAGAAAACAAAACCGGCAAGAGGACACAGCCCTGCGGCGCCCCAGTGTTTACAATAATTTCGTCGGAAAAGATACCGTTAATACTGACCCTCTGTGGCCTATCGCGGAGAAAGGAACGAATCCAGAGAACGAATTAATAATAATAATAATAATAATAATAATAATAATAATAATAATAATAATAATAATAATAATAATAATAATAATAATAATAATAATAATAATAATAACAACAACAACAACATGCATTCAGCACTTTTTATGCTCGCTTGAGATACAAAGTCCCCTCTCCCTCCTCCCCGCCACACGGGACAACTCCACATAAAAACTACACACACACGCAAATGAAAACTACACACACACACATGAAAACGACACAACACACAAATGAAAACTACACACACACATAAAAACTACACACACAAACATGAAAACCACACACACACACACAAATGAAAACTACACACACACTCAAATAAAAATCACACGCACACACACATGAAAACTGCAGACAAACAAAAATGAAAACTACACACACTCAAATAAAAATTACACACACAAATGAAAACTACACACACCCACAATGAAAACTACACACACACAAATGAAAACTACACACACACACACACACACACACACACACAAATGAATGTGATCTGAGCATTTGTACTGTGATTATGCAAGTCATGTTTTTCATAGCGTGCCTTCCGGACTTCCCTCCTTTCCCGGCTTGCCTTTTAAAAATTTCTAGTAACAATACATTTTCTTTTTACATAATGCTTCCTTAGAAAAGCCCGCCATTGCAAAATGATCTTGCGTGTGATCGGACATAAAAACAGTTTGGACTGAAGTTCATCATCACAAAGGAAAGAAAAGAGTAAAACGAAGGAGGAGGGAAATAATAAAATGACATACAGTTTGAAAAAACAGAAAGAAAGAAAGAAAGAAAGAAAGAAAGAAAGAAAGAAAGAAAGAAAGAAATGAGAGAGAGAGAGAGAGAGAGAGAGAGAGAGAGAGAGAGAGAGAGAGAGAGAGAGAGAGAGAAGAAGAAAAAGAATAAAAAAAGAAAAGAAGAAGAAGGAGAAGAAGAAGAAGGAGAAGAAGAAGAAGAAGAAGAAGAAGAAGAAGAAGAAGAAGAAGAAGAAGAAGAAGAAGAAGAAGAAGAAAAAGAAGAAGGGCGTGGACAAACAGGAATAAACTAACAATAACAGAAAGATGGGTCGACATAAAAATATCTAAAAGAGGGATTAAAAAAAAAAAAAAAAAAAAAAAAAAAAGGAAGGAAGAAAAAAGAAAAGAAAGATGGACAGATCGAAAGGCCTAAAGAAATACAAATGGAAAGAAAGACAGCCAGACTGACAGACAACCAGATATACATAATTTGATCTAGCTAACTCGCTATGAACACAAACTGGAGAGTTTTGTTCCAAAAGGTTTCAAACCTAATTATAAGGCATACTGATAAACTGAGCAAACAAGGTCAAGGAAATCAGTTCCTATAACAGCATACAGTCACACAAGTTAAAGATCTATGCCTCAACATTATTCTGTTATACTATTAAACTTGGGTACAACAGCTGAAGAACTGTCTTATCAAAGGAGCTCTGGCGAGTCTGTGTCCTTGTAATGATTCAAACCTTATGAAGTCAGTCAACATTTGTCGTGTTCAGTTGTTAAATGCGTACAATCGCTTTTCGTGTTTTAAAACTGTACATGGTAAGTACTGTACTGTATGACCCCACACAGAAACTTGCCAAGGCTATAGCCACCCTATGCTAATATTAATTAATAAAGGTATACATGCGACTTTCGTTGCAATGCAGCATTGTGTAACACTACGGATGTAGATTTTTCACTGGACAAGAAGCAGGTGTGTACATTCTTTTAATATGCATGTTAACACTTTTTAAAGAAAGAGGATAGGGGGTAGGGGGAAAGAGGAAAAGAAGAGGGGAGAAGAGGACGAATGAAGCAGAAGGAGAGAAAGAAAGAAGAGGAAGAATTGAAGGAGAAGAAGAGAGAAAGAGAGAAAGAGGAAAATAAAGGAGGTACAAAGACGAATAAGCATGGACACGGACGGGAAAAGGATTAGAAGGCATCATAGAAAAAGGTGGGTGGGTGGAGGCGGGGTGGTGGTGGGGGGGGGAGTAACGAGGAGGTAGAAGAAGAACAAGAAGGAATAAGAAGAAGAAGAAAGAAGAAGACGTGGAAGGAGAATTAGAACGAAATAAGAAGAAGAAGCAGAAGAAGAAGAAGATTATAAGAACATAGCTGGAATAAATATTCATCTTACCTGAATCCATGACAAATTTATCAAATGTGTAGCTTCATTCGCTGCTTCTGGTTTTCCTTCTACACAGTCACATGTCCCCAATGTATACCACGACAAAACGTTAACACAGACGCAGGATAGTCATTCTTGAATGCCCTGCAGTGTATAATAATATATGCATCAACTCAAACTTTAGCGACGACCGAAAACTGTTTTTGCGGTAAATCACAAGTCCATCACAAAACTCAACACTTAATTTTTCAAAACTAGTTTCTTGAAACGCCAACATACACACATGCTAAAGTTTTTTTTTCGTGTACATAACAAACACAACATTGGCTTATCGCAAGTTAGGTTCCGCCATCGTTATTATTTACTCTGAAGACTTTTAAACTAGCTTTTTGGTGACCTACTCTCATACGGCGAAGTTGGCTTTTCAAAGTAAGAGAAACCCTTAACTTAAATTTTTTTAAAGAGCTCTTTTTCTCTGTTCTCGTTTTGCAAAAAAAGCTGTAGACCTAATTCATCGGCCGTAGCTCAGTTGACCTGTTTTATACAGCAACTCTGAAAGTCGGTGTACTGTACAATGTTTTGTTGACTTTATACTACACCAACCTACGTTTGGCGGTTATTTGAATCTAACCAGCACACTAACGTGAAAGATTATGTCGGTTGAGTTAGGACGAACCATGATGACCTGGCACAACACCACGAGAAGTAGTAAACTAAGCACTGCGACAGGTACCGCGCCGTCCGAGTAGGGTAGAGTCGAGAGAGAGAGAGAGAGAGAGAGAGAGAGAGAGAGATTAGCGAGGGTGATTGTGATGGTAATGGCAGGTCCTTAAAGCTTTTCTAGAAGAGGCTACAGTTTGTATAGGTAGCGTGCCTTGCCAAGCCCGTGCGACGCCGTGTCCCTTGTAATGCGAGGGGGCCGAGTCAACCACCATACCACAAGCCACTACTAGGCCTAAATTGTAATAATACAAACTTCTACGCTCTTCTTGCGCTAACACCAAATCCTTCACAATTCACAAATCGCTCCTCCAGCGCACAACAGGCCAACTGTTGCTTTCATGGTACTTTATTTTTGTTTGGGGTTTCTGTTCACTCTCCTAAACTGTCACTGGGAGAACAAGTTTTGAACATCGTCAAGTTTAGAACAGTTTTGTCCAACGTGCGACAAACCTTACCACAGGCGACCGCGGTGGTGGTGATAGTAAAGTGACCTGCGGTACGGCGTCGTCGCTAGGTTGTCACTGTAGGTTTGGGCTTGTGCAGTGATTATTACGTCGTTTGGCTTTATTTCTTTTTAGCACAGTCTAGTGCTTAGTGTCTTACTGGGCTCAGATTAGCGTGTGAGGTGTGTCTCCGCTGTTTGTGGTTTGGCCACACTGGAGTAGATCTAGTACTTTCTAGTAGACTCCTTCTTCTTTCAGGTAGTGCCTTGTGTTTTGTTTTTTTGGCGGTTATTTAGCAAAGTGTTTTACTTTCATTTCAGTGGTAGGAGAAGATCCTCAAAGTTTTCTAGTGTTGTTATTGCAATCATGAGTCGTGGAGGTTGTTTACTGTGGATTAGTGTTGGGGTGGTGATGGGTGTGTGTACGCTTTCTGCCCGTGCTCAACGTGTGGATTACCGCGACGTGACGCCTTGGGATAAGCAGCACCAAAAAGGGGTACACCTACAGGATACCATCAGCTCCAAATCCCAGGATCCAAACTCCAGATCCCAAGGTTTCCGGGAATCCACGGGCGCGCAACGTTTATCCTGGAGTTCCAGCAGCGGAGAGTTGCCTGAGGGTCAACTTTTGAGCGATGATGTAACTTGGAGCGCTGTCCAACGTCATATCGTGCCTATGTCGTCATCTGCAAGGCAGCAGGGGATTACCGTCGACGTCATACAGCATCAACAGGTTAGTCACGTGACTCTTGGTTTGGGAAATCGCAGGATATAGATAGGATAATGTTTGAAAACCAAAAATCTACTCGTACTGCATACAAATATACAAGCTGATGACAAAACGAAGTTAAGTCCTGCGACCCTAGGTTTTGAGAAAATCCAAACGTTGTGTCTGGTTGAATGATGTCCAACTTTGTGTTTCGATAACTTAGGCCTAATATATGGACCCCGACCTTCCAAATTCACGCCGAAGATGCGTTTCCCAGTATTCTCTACGATGACGTAAAAATGTAATGTTGGACCAAATAATATGAACTTACTGGGTTTGGGCATAAAACGCAGTGTTTTTCCAAACAGGAACTTTGGGATATGACGGTGTGTATGCAGTAGATTATGTGTTCGGTAGACGATGTGTTTGGATTTCATCTGTCCACACTTACAAGCATAAGATGACAGATTCTTGACAAAGTTATGTGACATGAGGTTTCCTTGTACAGTGCAAGGATCCTATTCAACCATGCTCGGGGCAGCCATGTAGTTATGTTATACATAGACCTAACCTAACGCTTTGTCTTTCCCTGTCTGCCTCTGTATGCATGTTTGTCTTTCTATATGTCTGTCTCTCTGTATTTCACAAGCGAGACACCAGTCTCCGTAACATGCTTGTATCCTCCGTCCCCTTTGCACCTGGCAACACTGGCTGCGGATCTCTTTTTACGGTAATGGCATAAAACGTCCATGATTGAACGTGATCGATCTTTCAAGCCTTAGCTTTAAAAGGAAAAGCCCCAGTTCGAAGGCTTTGTTTACTTTTGGCGAAAACGGGTTTTGGCTACAATTCGCATTGTTATTACATTAAACAATGATAAAGTGGACTTCCGTTGCTCAAACCATCCGCTGCAGTTTGATTTCTTTTTCTTTTCAGTTCTGAAGGAATGATTTCCCCTGTTTAACGGTACCTCAATAGGCTCTACGATCTATTAGATGATATTTGTTAGCTAATGTTACAAACCATCCGCTAAAGTTTGACTTTTTTCCATTTCGGTTCTGAAGGGACTGATTTCCCCTGTTTTTAATGGTACATTGATACCATAACCTTTGACCTTTTTTTGAGTGACCCACGCGGCTCAAAGAATGCGTCGTTGGTGTCTGGGTTGGGGTAGGGTCTATTTTATCAACTTAAAACGAAAACGAGCAATTTTTTTAATGGGTTCTGTATCTTACCGGTTTTGGAAGCTGCTTTTTTTTTTTTGCTCTAGAATGTTGGCTAGTCCTTACTATTAGTAGGCACAAAACCTATGGAGTTTATTTGTTTAAATAACAACATACTTTCGAAAGAGTTCTTTTTTGTTGTCAGCTTATTTTGTGTCAGTGGTGCAGCACTCACTGTGAATGAGTAAAAGAACTGTCAAGAGGGCGTGTTCAAAGTTTGTCTTCAATTTAACGAGTACGATTCAAGGTGTACGTGGCAGCTTGAGTGTATGTTCTGTTTGCTTTGGCCTAACCCGCGGCTGCCTCAGATACTCTCGGTCCCTCTCAGTGACCTATGTCAATGGATAGGCCCAAACGTAAGTTTATCTCTGGCCCAGTTGCATCATAGACCCAATGGTACTGCTGCACTCTGTATAAGCTGGGTTGCACTCAGTGTCAATAGGTCTAAAGATTTCTTTAGTGCAGATGAGGAGATAATCTCGGTTGACACTCCTCACTCCAACGTTTTTCTTTGCATACGTTTAATTAACTTGTTTTTGTTTTTGTTTACAGGTAATTTGCTTTTTATTTTTTTTTATTAATTTGTTTTTGGCACTTTATTGTCCTTTTTTTTTAATCGCGTACGGCAGCCAGTTTTTGGCGCCTTGGGCAGTTCCAAATAGATTGCGCTTCTGCCATCGCATTGAGCAGCTCTTGGATTGGTAAAGCGCTGTATACAAATAATAACTAACTAACTTACTACTACTACTACTGTAGCAGTAGTAGTAGTAAATTAGTTAGTAGTAGTAGTAGTAGTAAGTTAGTTAGTTATTATTTGTATACAGCGCTTTACTACTACTACTACTACTACTACTACTACTACTACTACTACTACTACTACTACTACTACTACTACTACTACTACTACTACTACTACTACCATGCAGTGTTATTACTATTAAAATTTATAACATACTCTATTACATTATCGCACCATCGACAACTGGTTAAAACATCCGTTCACGGTTCAGTCCATAAATTATTAAGATGCAGTAAATCGACATTTCCAAAAATCAGAATTATTTTTTTTCCATTGTTTGCAAGTGATAGCCATCTGTTGAATGGAGTCGCTTTGAGCTTGATTGAGAAAAACGCTCGTGCACAGCATCCTGTATTCCGGTTTGAATGAAGGAAACTCGGGTGCATAGAGTATGTTTAGCACACTGGTGTATTTACTGTTGAGGCAGTGGATGTGACATAGAGAGTGTGGTTAGCACACTGGTGTATTTACTGTTGAGGCAGTGGATGTGACATAGAGAGTGTGGTTAGCACACTGGTGTATTTACTGTTGAGGCAGTGGATGTGACATAGAGAGTGTGGTTAGCACACTGGTGTATTTACTGTTGAGGCAGTGGATGTGACATAGAGAGTGTGGTTAGCACACTGGTGTATTTACTGTTGAGGCAGTGGATGTGACATAGAGAGTGTGGTTAGCACACTGGTGTATTTACTGTTGAGGCAGTGGATGTGACATAGAGAGTGTGGTTAGCACACTGGTGTATTTACTGTTGAGGCATTGGATGTGACATAGAGAGTATGGTTAGCAGACTGGTGTACCCACTGTTGAGGTAGTGGATGTGACATAGAGAGTGTGGTTAGCACACTGGTGTATTTACTGTTGAGGCAGTGGATGTGACATAGAGAATATGGTTAGCACACTGGTGTATTTACTGTTGAGGCAGTGGATGTGACATAGAGAGTGTGGTTAGCACACTGGTATACCCACTGTTGAGGCAGTGGATGTGACATAGAGAGGGTGGTTAGCACACTGCTGTATTTACTGTTGAGGTAGTGGATGTGACAGAGAGTGTGGGGGAGATGACTGGGGGTGTAGAGCGCAGACAGGAAGGCAAGACAGGATGTGTGCAAATGCGTTGGATATAATGCTTGTATGTTAGTTAGTTTTATACATAATTATATAATTTTTTTAAAGCCATCATTTACTTGAATATTATTATACAATTTTTATAATACAGCCATGGGCTTTCAGAGTATTATTATTTTAACAAAATAAGTTATATAACTGTCATTAGTAATGCTATTAAAGCACAGTCAGTGCTAAAATAGGTCAACGCCTTCAACAATACAAGCGTAATAGCTACTCTTATCCGCAGTTTAAGTCCAGTCAAGTCAACCCATCTTTATTGCCCACAGTGGACAATTCATACAACACATTGCGTCTCTGCCAATAAGGCCAGAAGAAAAGAATAAGTTTTAAAACAAATAGAAATAATGCATAAAATCGCTCTATAACCTGTACTAAAATTAAATTTTTACAACAATTGTAAATACAATCTTTCAACTTTACTCTTAACATCCACACACACACCCCCCCACACACACACACACCCACACACACACACACCCACACCAACACACACAACACACGCGCATACAAATCTCTTCTAGTTTTTTCTCACTACTAACGCACATACACGCGCATAAAAAGTGTATAGATAATTTTAGTTGTTTGACAGATCTATTAAAAGACTATTAAAATAACTTTCCCATTCAGTATAATAGTTTAAGGATATGAACATAAATATATTATTAAATTACACAGAGGAGAGGTTACATAAAAAGGACGGTTTATGTTTTGACTACGGCGGTCAGTTATACAAATAATTCTTATTGATATCACATAATACAAATTCTACCACTACGGGCAAGTCTTGAATTTAAGCACAGTGTGTACATACAAAGGAACATTTTCATACAATTAGTCTGTTTTCTTATCTGTCTGTCTGTCTCTCTGTCTGTCTGTCTCTGTCTTTCTCTTATATCTATCACTTTCTCTCCCTCTTTCTCTTATCTATCCAACGCCTCGTCCCCTCTCACTTCGCTCATCCCGCACATCCCCAGCTCCCCGTCCCCTCCGACAATGGCAACACATTAAACATTTTTATTATCTGTTTCGTAAAGACCAAGATAAACATTTGGAAGACTTTACAAGGTACGCTACGTTTTAAATCTTTCTTTTTTTCTATACAAGTCAAATAAAGAATTCCCATGTAAGGGCAATGAACAGGTTATGCTTTTTAAGTGCCAGCAGAATGATATTGATTGCAAGTTATAAAATATGTAATTTCATGCTAAATAGCTTAAAGTCCGTTGAGATCCGGATCAAATTTGCGCAAACCCGTTTAGAATGTATGTCTAATTCAAACTTGCTTATATAATTATACTTTATTTGTTGGGGTGAGCATCTAATATATATATGCGAATATTAAATCTAAACTTCGTGTCCCACCATCCAAGAGCTCGTCTGGTGTAGCAGTAAATGACTTATTTCCCTTGGAATAGAGGCACTGGACTGGCGCTCAACAGATTAACGCAGCGGTGCAATGACGAACGAAGGCGTTGTCAATGTAACACACGCTGGACTATATCGCATGCCTGTGGTTGCCATGAGACTGTACTACGAGCCTTTTGCTATACTCGCGAGGTGACGTTGTCTTCTTGGTTTAAAGCTGCTTTCACGTTTATTGGAGAGTTTTTACCTTAATAACGTGGTTTAATATACTATTGTATAATCACGCTAGATAGTGTACACGTGTGTAAAAATGACCTCACATTCACTCTATATCTATGAGTACAGAACTTCATCTTTAATTTGCTTGCACGCTTATTGTAGGATTGAAGAGGAGAACAACTGGTGTTTACATGTCATCCAATAGAACCCAACCTTTAATAAGGGTTTGGGCAGAGCAAATGGACCCTATAAACATTGACTAACTAACTGACCAATTTACTAACTGTAATGTAAAGTTGAAGACATTTTAGGAGCAACAGCACACCAGCAACAAATAAACACTTCTATGACCGTACTATAATACAAACTTCTATGAACGTACTATAATAAACACTTCTATGATCGTACTATAATAAACACTTCTATGACCGTACTATAATAAACACTTCTATGATCGTACTATAATAAACACTTCTATGACCGTACTATAATAAACACTTCTATGACCGTACTATAATAAACACTTTTATGACCGTAGTATAATAAACACTTCTATGATCGTACTATCATAAAAACATCTATGATCGTACTATCATAAACACTTCTATGATCGTACCATCATAAACACTTCTATGATCGTACTATAATAAACACTTCTATGATCGTACTATCAAAAACACTTCTATGATCGTACTATCATATACACTTCTATGAACGTACTTTAATAAACACTTCTATGATCGTACTACAATAAACACTTATATGATCGTACTATCATAAACAATTCTATGATCGTACTATCATAAACACTTATATGATCGTACTGTCATAAACACATTTCTATGATCGTACTATACTAAGCCCTTCTACGATCGTACTGTACTAAACACTTCTATGATCATATAAACCATACACATTTCTATGATCGTACTATCATAAACCTTTATATGACTGTACTATACTAAACACTGCTATGATCGTACTATACTAAACACTTCTATGATCGTACTATACTAAACACTTCTATGATCGCACTATACTAAACACTTCTATGATCGTACTATCATAAACACTTCTATGATCGTACTATCATAAACACTTCTATGATCATACTATCAAAAATATCTCTATGATCGTACTATCATATACACTTCTATGATCGTACTATAATACACACTTATATGATCGTGTCGGATAGTGCAGTGGGTGTCGGATAGTGCAGTGGTTGGAGCACTCGCTACTGTGTCGAAAGTGAAGCACCGTCCGGTGCGGTTAGCACTTGGATGGGTGACCGCTAAGGTGTGAAGCGACAAACAACAACGCCCCCAGTTGACTCAACTGTGATTGAGTACCTACTCTCTTGAGGGTGGGGAAGGTAAAGCAGCGAGGGAGAGAGTTGGGCATCACCCTCATTACGCTGGCCCAAGATAAGTGTGATCTCCAACATCACGCTCCCCTACGGCCACAAGGCTATGGGACTACCTTTACCTTTTTTTATGATCGTACTATTATAAACACTTCTATGATCGTACTATCATAAACACTTCTACGACCGTACTATCCAGTGTAACATTGATTTAAAGGGACCCACTTTGACCATGCCCCCCACGACAAGTTCTTTCCACATTCACACTGAGTGCTGCCCCAACGAAAAAAACAAAACAAAAAATGTCTGTGGAAAGAATAGTTTTAAAAAAAATAAATTAATTTCGTAATTTTTGTGCCTTTAACTATCAACAGCCGATAGCCAGCCAACATTGTGGACTAATAATAGCAGCAGCCGGTGTCTAGCCAGCCCACATTCTGGAGCTAAAAATAGCAGCTACCAAAGCCGGTTACAGACAGAACCCGTAAAAACAATTGCTCGTGAGGGTTTTCGTTTTAGGTTGATAAAATAGACCCTATCCCCAACCTAGACATCAATAACGCATTCTTTGTGCCGCGTGGTTCATTCAGAAATAAGGTCAGACGGCTATGGTATCGATGTACCCTTAAAAGCATGGAAAATCACTCCCTGTCAGAACCATAATGGAAATCACCCCCTGTCAGAACCTACATAAAAAATTCAAACTGTAGCGGTTGTTTTGAGCAGACGGCTCACTTTATCATTGTTAAAGGTGATAACAATGGGAAGTACGGTGGTCTAATGGTAGTGCTTTGGCTTGCGGATCTGAAGGTCCCGGGTTCGAGCCCTGTCAGGGCGTGTTGTGTCCCTGGGAAAGACACTTTACTCCCGTTTCCTACTACTTCGGATGAGAGCATAAACCGAGGTCTAGTCTGTGTGTCGCATACATTCCATCATAACGGACTTTAAAGATCCTGACGCTCATGTCCTAGATGGGTGAGTGCCGGTAACAAGAACACACCCAGCATGCACTTGGTCCTTCTTCCCCATCCCTGGCTGGCCAGGATAGTGCTCAGTTGTCCGAGCGTCAGACCATGCGCCCAAAGGCTGCGGGTGGGCGTCTCGGGCGGTGTGAGTTAGATCCTGTATCGGCCAGCGCCTAGAGTCTGGTCAAGTACGGCGAGATAAGCGCGCTTTAAAAATCCTCAATAATAATAATAATAATAATAATAATAATAATAATAATAATAATAATAATAATAATAATAATAATTTTAGGGTAAACCCGTTTTTGCCAAAAGTAAACAAAACCTTCCAATTGGCGACTTTAAAAAGAAAAAACTACGACCTCGTACTAACTTTAAAATGGAGTAGAACTTCCTCCTTTAATGTTTTTTCAGCCTCACTATTCATGGGTACAGTATAGCAGATTGTATGAAGATAAAGAAGGGGTTCAGGTTTCGGCGGGTTTCCCCGAGAGTTTGGTGTTACTGTGGAGGAATTTTCACCTGTTGTGCGTATCCCGGAGACAGTGGAGTACGGAGGGAAAAACAACACCCCCAATAATAACCCTCCAATTTTTTATCAGTTAGGCGGAGGTACTTCAAATTGTCTTTTGCGGTTTGACAAATAAATGGCTGGGGAAGGCATTGTCGCAAGGGGAGAGCGTATTTGGTTGGAGCACGCACACACACACATACACACACGCACACACACACACACCCATACACACACACACACACACGCACGCTGCCGTAACAGAATGTTAAGCACCAGTAATATGCGACAGGGATAGCTCAGTCGTCAGAGATAGCGGCAGGGATAGCTCAGTCGTCAGAGCGCACGACTTGTGTACGTGCGTCTCGGGCGACGTGGGTTCGAATCCTGACTTCAGCAAACTATTTTGTGATTGCTGGATAGTAGTGGCCAGCGCTTTGAGAAGCTCTCTGAGCTTGTAAGTGCGCTATATAAGAGTAATCTCTTTTTTTCTCTTTTTTTAAAAAATGCAAATAGCGTTTACTAGTGTAGAATTATTGCAGCCATGTATTAGTAATTTTATGACAAATACAAGCGATTACTTCTCAATTAAATTAATTCAGTAAAGATTTCAACAAAACTCAAAATATCTAAAGCTCAGTGATATCTGTGGACTTTTTTCAAATGCTTTTCTGCCTTTAGATACAAGGAGCCTAGCTACTTATTGGCCTCTTCAAATGAACTGAAGAACGAAACATCGCGCCACAATTACTCCCATTCCTCCCCACGGTCATTAGATACCTGATTCTCCTTAATATGGCGTCCTCACACTTATCAGCGATCAGAGATTGAACGCTTTTTCAATGGGCAGGAAATGAGATGACTGACAACGAACAACTGTGAATAATAACCATATTAATCATATTAATTTCAAAAATAACAATACTGGATGTTATACGCTTTTATTCATAAATCACACTCAACGCGCGGCGATCTGTAACCAATATAAGCTTACACCTTGCCTTTGATTTAAACAGAGGCAGTCATTTGACGGTTAGTTTTGGGCTTTTTGTGGCGAAGGTGCCTTTAACATTCTGGTTGTTGACGAGAAATAGAACGCTTATTTACTTGTAGGCAGCAGTAGAACTGGCGAAAGCAAAGCTTAAAGCAGTGAAGGAGAACTCTCCTCATAAAGCAGGACATGAGAAGAGGGAAGTTCTACGTAATGCCTTTTCACTAACAGGGGGAAAGGTTACTTGATTTTGTTTTGTACATTTTAAAATTAATGTCCTTTTACACACCGCGCAAAGCTTGTCACGAGTGCGGCGCCTTGAGGAGATCTTTGAGCTGGTAAGTGCGCTTTATAAGAACATTTTCATTTTTATGTTTTACAGTCACATACAATTTTAATTAAAAAAATATGTTTTTAAAATAAAAACAATTACAGTCTTGCGTCCGTTAATTTAAGGTTAGGGTTTGAACAATGGTTCACGGCGTTACACGCTGCCCACTATTGCAGGAAGTGAGCGCCATAGATAATTAATTGCGTAGCGTAAAAAAGGGGATGGGGCATTATTGTGTTCACTGTGTGTGTGTGCGTGTGTGTGTGTGTGTGTGTGTGTGTGTCCAAAGTAACGAGAGATGTTGTTTAACACACATTAGGGTGGGGATGAATACGACAGCTCAAGTTACTCCTCACCCTAATATAAGCTAAGCTAAACTGAGCACCAACAGACAGAATGATACAATCATCGCTTGCACAGCTAAAATACTAAATAGCGTGTCCTGTAAATGTATGTATGTATTTGTTTATGTTTGATTTATTTTGTTATATGATTTGTTTGGTCGAGTTACTTATTTAATTCTTTTTTTTTAGTTATATTTTATTATAATTATTTTGATTTTATTTTATTTGCTTATTTATTTATTTAATATATTTATTTACTCCTTTGGATGAGAGTATAAACCAAGGTCTAGTCATAGTACGGACTTTAAAGATCCCGACGCTCATGTCCTAGACGGGTGAGTGCCGGCTACACAACTACACCCAGTAAGCACTAGGTCCTTTCTCATCCCCGGTCGTCCAGGATTGTGCTCAGCCGTCATGGCGTCAGACTATGTGTCCAAAGGCCGAGCAATTGGTATTATTTATTATTTTGATTTATTTTGTTGCCTTGGTCAGCAAGGCAGAGTAGTTTTTATGCGTAAAAGTTAATTTAAAAAAAACTGCTTTGTAGTTGGACCTTGGACCTTTCCGAGCAGCGCAAAGAAAGCATTCAGCCGTCTCCTTCTCCCCCCGTATCCCTTACCTCCCAAGCCCCTAACCCTTTCCTAGCTTTGACGGGTACCTGGATCTATTTAGAAACTGGGAAAGTAAAGCAGCAAAGGAAAACAAAATAGCCTCCGTTCTCATAACACTTGCCCTGAGAAAAGCAAAGTAATTAAGCCTAACTGCGTTCTCGCCCGACCTCGCCCGACGTTAGAACTGTTACCGAAAGACGCAAATTTTACGAACACTATTTAGAGAAATTTCATTGCGGTGCCAACATTGTTACACACAATTTGCATTATAAATCTACAAAACACATATAATAATAAACACATTATAGAAACTTTACCCAGTTTACTGTTCTGCGTAAAAAAAAAAGTTTTCAGCCAAACCCTAGAGCTACACCATAAGTCTTGGGCCTTAACTAGAACATACATGCTGAGATTTGCCTAGTGAAATAAATGTGACAAGGGCTCCTCCCAAGCACACACTGTCGCGGCCGTTGACACAGTTTTCCAAGCTGGCAAAGAGGAAAGTTAAGCCCTCGCTACTTTTGACGCTGCCTTATACAGAAAGCAGACAGATATGATACTTTTTGTATGCGTGAGATTGCGCGAGTGAGTGTGTGTGGTTATGGGAGGGTGTTGGGGAGGGAGCGAGAGGTAGATGTGGAGCGCGCGCGCCTGTGTATGTGTGTGTGTATGTGTGGGTGTGTGTGTGTGTGTGTGTGGATGTGTGTAGCTCATCCTAGATTTTATAATAAAAGAAATAAAAGAAATGCAATGCTTCTTTTTATTATTAAAAATATGGTATGAATGAGAAGGAATGCCTGTGGGGCTGGCGTGGGGTGGAGATTAAGTGGTGTGGTGTGGCGTTGGTTTTACAGGGAAGTGAGTTTCTACGGGTAGACCCATGTAGATTCTCTACCACTTTCTTTAATGAACTTTAACAACATTAGTTATTTAGTTAGTCAGTTATTCATTACTTACAGAGTCCAACGGACTGCAAAGAGCCGAATCAGGACCACAACTTGGTTGAAAGAGGACTCACCCCTGATTAAAGATCTGCTGAAACAACCCTAGAAGGCACTTTACCAGCCGGTCGCTTTACAATAAAGGCATCCCACGCAGGGGACGCTGAGGCTATACTCTAATTTATCGAACCCCCGTTTACAAAAACAAAATAGAATATAAACATCATTATAAAATATCAACAAAATTCATACATATAAAATGCCTACATTGCTAAATAATAATGTCATAGGAAACCCTAGAGACCATTTGGCAGAAAGCATCCAATATTCCCAGGCTGACCCCATACAGAAATGAGGAGTTTTGGAAGAGTTTTCAAGAAAAAAAGGTAGGTGATTGGTCTAGCGAAAAAGATAGTATAGTAGATAGAACAGAGTAGGAATGAGAAAGAACAATGAAGAAAGACAGCGATAGTGGGAATTGAATTTAAAGCACTAAATTTTCAGAAAGGGGGATACTATTTATACAGAAACCCCCGGCACCCCTACGGGGGAAACGATATTAGTGATACTAGGACAAAGTACTAAAAATACCACTGTAATTAAGAATAATAAAATAGAACAATTTGTAGTCGAAAAAAAATAATAAGGATATTTATATGGCGCTTTTCCTAGTAAGGAACAGTTTTCCAGCGCACCCTCCTGCATTCACACACTCATTAAACATTAGTACAATACATATACTTACATGGCTGGCAGCAGGCTAAATCAAAGTGGACTGGGGGAGAGGCAATAACAAGCAAAGTGATTCCCCACACATGCACACACAAACACATACACGTGTATACACTCACTCGTGCACGCGCAAGCACGCACGAAAAGGATGAGGCGATATGGAAGAAACAGTTTGAAGACAGAACATATCAGGAGAAGTCTTTAGAGAAGAAATGAGCTTTGTGGTTTGCTTTGAAGGTGTTGATATTCGGTATGCTGCAGAGAGAAAGACAGTGGTAATGAATTCCAGCCAGTTGGTCCAAAGACAGAACAAGATCTAGAACCAACAGAGAACAGTTTGTGGCGAGGTATCCTGAGAAGGAGTGTGTCGGATGAAGAGCGCAAGTTGCGAGAGGGAGTGTAGCTTGGATATCATCGGAAAATTATGAAGGAGTAGAGCCATGGAGACAATTGTAACAGAAAAAAAAAGATTTTGTAAAGAATTCTTTGCGGTATGGGAAGCCAGTGGAGTGAGCGAAAAAGTGAACTATGTGGTCAGATTGTTTCATTTTGAGAATGAGGCGAGCGGCAGCGTTTTGAACATCTGAACACGTTGCAGATGGTGGATGGAAGAAGCAGGCAGCCAGAAAAAAGAGAGTTGCAATAGTCAAGTCGAGAGAGGATGAAAGACGTCACAAGTTTAGAAGTTACGTCGATTGCCAGGTATTCACGGATGTCTGATGTGGCGGAGTTGGTTGCGGCAGGCTTGACATGTTTTGTTGATAAAATCTGACATATTAATGGTTTTACCCAGGACAATACCCATGTGTTAAAGCAGTAGGTGAAAGAGGGATGGTGTTATGACCGAGAGTGTCGGCGAGGTTGGAGGACAGTTTATGCTTAGTGCCAATGAGCACGACTTCTGTTTTTGTCTGCATTGAGTTGTACTTTGTTTGCTGTCATCCAATTCTGGAGGTCTGAGAAGCAGTCGGATGAGGTTTTAAGAATGGAAGGGAGATTTTTAAGAATATTACTGTTGCTAAGCTGGGTGTCATCAGCATAGAAGTGATGGTCAACACCATGATCCTGAATGATCTGAGCTGAGACAGTGGTGATGTGTACAGAGTAAACAGAATGGGTCCTAGAACTGAGCCTTGCGGTATGATACAGGTAAGCTTTGATGGAGCAGAAAGGTTGTTGTAGACAGAGACAGTTTGAAAGCGCTCAGTGAGGTAGGAGCGAAACAGCATCTTTGATGCCGAAACTGTTTTCAAGCCGACGAAGGAGAATGGAATAGTCTATTGTATTGAAAGCGGCAGAAAGATCAAGAAGAGTCAGGAGAGAGAGAGTTTTCCAGAATCAGTGGCTGAAGGATGTTGTTGGTGATATGCAGGGTAGCAGTTTCAGTAGAGTGGTCAGGACGGTAGGCAGACTGGAAAGGGCAGAACAAGTTGTTGGAGGATAAATGGTGATTGAGCTGCTTCAGTACTTTTTTTTTCTAAAAGTTTGGACAGGAAAGAGATAAGATAAGATAAGATATTACTTTATTAATCCAAAAGCATGGAAATTACATTGTCTGTCAATTAAACATGTCCATTCATTCTTCTTTTACACACACATAAATATTTATACATTATTAATGATCTTCAAACACATGGACATATTTTCATAATGCAGATATTTCAATTAAGCAGTAAAACGGGTTAACGTAAGAACAGATAAATATGAGAATTTAAAACTTATTAGTGTGTGAACATATAAACTATTTATACAAAAACAGTAAAAAAAATTAAACTAACTAAGCTGCATGAGAGTTGTAGAGTATGTTTAGTAAGACCTACCGACTTGTTTGTTATGTGCTTGAATGGCAAGTGGTATGAATGAGTTCCTGTACCTATTTGATGTTCCCACTGGTGCCCTAAAACGTCCACTCCTGTCTATCCGTCAAGAGTCAAATTCCAAGAAAAGTGGATGGTTACTGTCAGCCAAAATTGCAGTCAGCTTTATTGTCACTTGTCTGCTATGTATCGTCGCTATGTCATCCTGTTCCCTCCCAACCACACCACTAGCCCTTTTTATCTATTTGTCCAATCTTCGTTTTTCTGTTTGTGATACGTTTCCTCCCCAACATGAGAGTCCAAAAGAAATTATGCTTCCTATTACAGCTGTATAAAACATTTGTAAAATTTCCTGTTTTACATTAAAGGATCTAAGTTTTCTTAAACAAAACATTCTACTTTGCAGTCGCTTGTAAATGTATTTTGTGTTATCTTTCCAAGTGAATCTATCATCGATAACCACACCTAAATACTTATATGCATGCACTCTCTCTACTTCTTCTCCTTTGATAAAGATAGGATTAAAATCAAACTTGTTTCCCTTCCTAAAATCAATTATCATTTCTTTTGTTTTGCTTACATTAAGATCTAGAAAATTTGAATCACACCAGTTGAAAAAGCTATCTAGTTTTCTGGATTAAGGTTGGCTTTTTTAAGAAGAGCGCGGATGATGGCTGTCTTGAAGCAGATTGGGACAGAGCCAGATTGAAGAGAGATGTTCATGATTGTGGTTATAGAAGGAAATAGGTCAGGCGTCGCCAGAGCATCAGGGGTGGTATTCATGACCGTTGGTTAAGGCCTTGCAAAGACCATCCTGCAAGGCACGATGCAAGGAGGCAGAAGAAGAGGGAGACAGAAAAAGTGGTGGGAGGACAACGTTCGAGAATGGACTGGCTTGACCCTGAGCGAAACCATGAGGGTTGCTAAGGACGGAGAAGGATGGAGTACGCTGGTTAAACGATCATCTGTGGTGCCCCAACGACATTCGAGTTACGTGATAGGATAGGATGGATAGGAAGTCAGGAAAATAATAATAATAAGTGTAAAAAGGTGAGCAAAAAGCACTTATCATCCTTTATTCCTGTGCCATGTGCGCTTTGAACTGATCTGCCATTAGGAAAAAGCGTTATATAAATATGATCATCATCATCATCATCATCATCATCATCATCATCATCATCATCATCATCATCATCATCATCATCATCATCATCATCATCATCATCATCATTATCATTATTGTTGTTGTTGTTGTTACTGTTATTATTATTATTATTATTATTATTATTATTATTATGAATGTTATTTATTTATTTGGGCTTATCTAAAGCTCGCTTGTTGCCTGTCACATTATTATTATTATTATTATTATTATTATTATTATTATTATTATTATTATTATTATTATTATTATTATTATTATTATTATTATTATTATTATTATGTTGGATGTTATTTATACATCAGGGCTTATATAAAGTTCACTTTTTTGCCTATCTGGTAAAACATTGTTAGTAGGTTTTTTCTTCCAATAAAACATTTGTTTAAACCAACTCGATACGATGCGATACGATCAACTGCAATACAATACAATACAATACAATACATATACAATACGATACGATCCACTGCAATACAATATGTCATATACAATACGATACGATCCACTGCAATACAATACAATACATATACAATACGATACGATCCACTGCAATACAATACAATACAATAACGATTAGTAATGATAAAACAGAAGAATCCCAGCGACGAAAACTTTTTTAGTGTTACGAGTTTACAAATGGAGCTTCAAAAAATAAAAAAATAAAAAAAACTCATCATATTTTGACCGCAGTGGCGCAGTACTTTTGACTTACAGTCTACCATACTACATTGTAACCAATCTACACACTGCGCTTGTGTCTATAAAGCGTGTGTGTGTTGGTGTGTGTGTGTGTGGGTGTGTATGTGTGTGTGTGTTTCAGCTTTAAAAGGCCGCAGTTCGAACTTTCATCTAGTATATCGCAGAGCGTACTTCTGCACCGTTAAACTATAAGTTGGCGATAACGGGATTACCCTAAAATTGGCATTGTTATTAACATTAAACAATGATAAAGCGGGCTTTCCTTGCCCAAACCCACCGCTAATGTTTGAATTTTCCATTTCTGTTCGGACAGGGAGTGATTTCCCCTGTTTAACGGTACAGAAGTACACTCTACGATGTACTAGATGAAAGTTTTTCAGCGCTAGAAAGGTCGCTAGAGGTTGCCATGAACAGGCACACGACGGTGGAAAGGTAGCTAGAGGTTGCCATAAACAGGCACACGACGGTGGAAAGATCGCTAGAAGTTGCCATTAACAGGCACACGACGGTGGAACGGTAGCTAGAGGTTGCCATGAACAGGCACACGACGGTGGAAAGGTAGGTAGAGGTGGCCATGAACAGGCACACGACGGTGGAAAGGTAGCTAGAGGTTGCCATGAACAGGCACACGACGGTGGAAAGGTAGCTAGAGGTTGCTATGAACAGGCACACAACAATGTTTTGATTAAAAAAATCAAACACTATACTTTGGAAAGAGTTCTTATTTTGTTGCAAGCTAATGTTTTTAGTGGGGCAACATTCATTGTGAATGTTAAACGGATCTGCCAATGGGGGCGTGGCCAAAGGGGGTCCATTTGAAATGGCATATTACCTTTTGCCTATTACTGTGTAAGTCTTTACCTGCACTTTACCTATCACTGCAGGTAGGCCCGTACCTCACATGGCGCCTGGGGTTGACAGGTGAATACGCTACAATTGAAATATCCTTCCACCTCTCTCTCTCGCCTTCCTCCCCTTCTCCTCTTCTCCATTCACCTTCACTTTGCTCCCCACCCACCCTTTTCCTTTTCTCCCAGCTGTTCATTGTTCCCATCCATGATGCCAATCCGCGTTGCCTTTTTGATACCAACATCACATATAAGTTTTATTCTCTGTATGTCCATTTTTAGTGATCTGTCGTTCTCTGTATTCTGTTCTCTGTCGGCGTGTCTGCTTTTCTGTCAGCCTGTTTCTCTTTTTTTTTCTGTCTGTCTGCCCTTCTCTCTCTCTGTATCCCCCTTTTTGTTGGTTTTTATCTCTTTGTCTTTTTGTCTGTCTGTCCCTCTCTGTGTCTGTTTGTCTTTCTCTGTCTCTGTCTCTCTAAGTTTTGCTCTCTCTCCATGTTTCTTTCCTTTCTACCATTTGCCGTTTTCAATATGGAACCTGCTCCCTAGGCCAATAATCAAACAACCTTAAACTGCTTTCTTCCCCCTCCTCCCGCCCCCATCTTTCTCTCCCTCCTCTCTTTCTCCCTTCCCCCTCTCTCTCACGCACTCTCTCTCTACCCGCTCACTCTTCTCCACCGCCTTACTCCTCTTCCATCCCCCACACCACCCCTGATCAACATCGGACATGGGCCAATGCTATGAAACTTGTATATGGTCTGATGTGCGTTGCAACGAATACAGAGGTCTTGATAAGCGGCCTGTAAATGAGAAAGTAAAGCCACTTCTCTGTTTGCCTTCCCGCTGACTAACAATTACATACACAACACAGAATGTAGAATTGAGTTGGTGTGAAAATGCTGACGCCCGTGTTAGCGAAATCCATGTATAGACAGTCTATTATTATTATTATTATTATTATTATTATTATTATTATTATTATTATTATTATTATTATTATTATTATTGAGGATTTGTATAGCGCACATATTTCGCCGTACTTGACGACTCAAGGCGCTGGCCGATACAGGATATAACTCAAGCTGCTACTGTGTTGTATCTCCTTCAACGGTTACCAAAAGTGTTTGTTAACGTTCTTATATAGCGCCTTTCCAGCTAAAGAGCTGCTCAAGGCGCTGGCCGATACAGGATCTAACCCAAGCCACCCGAGGAATCCACTTGCGACCTTTGGGCGCCTAGTCTGACGCCCAGACGACTGAGCACAATCATGGGCGACCAGGAAAGGGGGAGGGGTTGAGGACGAGGGAGGTGGGGAGGACCTAGTGCGTTCTGGGCACATTTGTGTAGCCGGCACTCACCCGTCTAGGACGTGAGCGTCAGGATTTTTAAAGTCCTTGCGGTGGAATGCTTGCGTGCACAGACTTCGGTTTGTAGTCTCATTCCAAGATCTGTTTCTTGTCGTTAAGCATTACAAGGAAAATATTGTGTATTATAGCACATCATTTTGTTTCACATTAAACAAACGATAAAACAGCAACATCAAAAACACACACCAAGGTTAGAACCCGACATGAAATGTACTCAACCAAGATTGCCTATACATTGGAAGTCATTACTGAGGTAAACAGACTATAACAACCTATTGCAAGTCAACATGTAATAAAAATACTATAGGTCTAATTACAAAGACTTTAATTTTGCTGAACAGAGTTTGAAATGCTGGACTAGGAAGAAACATCGAGAGGATCGGTATGGAGAAGAAGAAAAAGAAGAAGACGAAAAAGAAGAAGCAGAAGAAGAAGAAGAAGAAGAAGAAGAAGAAGAAGAAGAAGAAGAAGAAGAAGAAGAAGAAGAAGAACAACAACAACAACAACAACAACAACAACAACAACAACAACAACAACAACAACAACACGATAGCCTGTAGACTAATAATGCACGATCCTTAATTGGGTTTGCTCCCTACCACAGGCGCTTGTATCAGGACACACGAGCGCCTATGCCTGTGACGCGTCTCCCTTTGGTTATCTGTGACGCTTCTCCCTTTGGTTATAACCAAAGGGAGACGCGTCACAGGCATAGGCGCTCGCGTGTCCTGATACAAGCGCCTGTGCTCCCTACCTAACAATACAATCTGGAACAATGTTATAGTTTGTTATCCTCTTGTTTTGTGTACCTGTGTGTGTGCTTTTTGTTGGTGGTGGGGTCAACACTCACGTTGATTTTGAGAAAAGGATCGATCTTTGTCGCTGAAATGTGTGAAAGGTTAGTGACTGTAATGGCGTGACTGACTTGGGCAGCACAACGCATTTAGCACAGTACTGTTGTCAAGATAACTCAAGTACAGCGTTCAAGTCTGCATTACAGGCCTCGCCAAAGAAGCTTGTTACGCAGCCTTAACCCTTCCACCCGACAAGAGAGGGCTGTTATATGTGTTTGGCTATCCTTCAAGTACCCCGACGTGCAGGTCGGGTGACGGTGGCCACCCGTAATAAGCCACACGATGATGCTTTTGTCGGTTGCCCTCGAAGCTTGAATGATGAATACATTTCTTTTGCATACTGGGGCGGGTGGAGATTTTAGGGAGAGATAATATATGTTTAGCTCTGGGAAAACGTAAAATGACGACAAATATGTTCCACACTTTAGGATACATTTTTGTGGATCGTAATGATGGTTTTGTCGAACTGAGCGCAGAATTTGGAAGTATTATTATTTCCTTTTATGCTGGGTCTGGTCGAGATTACATTTAGATAAATATATAGATATATTACGTGGAACACACCAAAAAACACAATAATAAAGTTTGTAAAATAAGGTGTTAAAATAGTGTTATTCTGTGCAAAACCGTCGAGCACTTTGAAAGACTTCATAAGGAGGAGGGGGAATAATAATAATAATAATAATAATAATAATAATAATAATAATAATAATAATAATAATAATAATAATAATACATATTATTGTCCAATCAACATGGATAAATGCTTTTCAACGTTGCGAAACATTGAAACAATTAAAGTAAAATGTTCCTATAGAACAGTAAGAACGACTCGTCCACTGACATTCTACACTAACATTGGTCCACTCACATTCGATACGTATACCAACAATATAGGAAGAAGAAGAAGAAATAAGATATTATCGGTTTGTTTCAGATATTCCTGCAGACGGACCACCCTCAGACTGACAGAAAGACGAAAACTAAATCATCTTTTTAATGGAGAGCCTAGGGAAAAACCATGAATTAATGATGAGCCTGCGTGTGTACCTACCTACCTTGTACTGTAAATAGATGAGCTATTTTAAAACTATGTTTGGCCGGTCTTCATTAAGCGTGGCTAGGCATCGTTTTATGGCGTACGAACAGCGTCAAACGCGCGATGAAAAGTAGCGATGCTTTGCATCGATACTATTCTCATAAGGATCCATCCGTTTAGGAAAGTATCGCTACTTTTCTCAAAAGGATCGCACATTTTCTCAAATGGAACGCAAATTGCGAAAGTATCGATGCTTTCTGAAAAGTATCGATGCAAAGCATCGCTCCTTTTTAAAAAGTATCGATACTTTGCATCGATACTTTAGCTCGAGCAGTTTCATCGCGCAGTTCCGAAGTTTACCGAGGCGAAACACGCTGTTTCTTCAAAACTGAAATCGGTCAAGCTAATGAAATAATATACATGTATTATGTAACATTCCGCAGTTCCAGTTGTCCTTTGCAGAGCAAATTAATTAATAAATATAACAGGTCTCTCTTCAAGTTCTCTCATTCGATCGTCGATAATTTCAATCGCATCCATGCGCATCAAGTAACGCAAAACGAAAGGAAAGCAAGCAGATTGGCGCGATTGCCTGTTTTGTGTTCCGCTTTAGTTCCGATCAAACTTTTGGAAAATTTGCATACTGTATATTCGGAAGAACTCGGAAATGTGCGATGAAAAGGATCGATCCTTTCGTAACGGAGCGATGCAAAGTAGCGATACTTTTCAAAAAGTATCGATGCAAAGCATCGCTACTTTTCATCGTGCGTTTGACCCTGTTCGTACGCCATATCGTTTCAGCCAAGCCCAACTTGTCTTGATGTCGTCACAAAACGAAGTTATGCCGCCCGCTAATAATCCATGCAGGTCTCAGTGCCTTATGATGATGGTAGTGGTGGTGGAGGTGATGCTGATGATGACGATTATGATAATGTTGATGATGGTGGTGGTGGTTGTGGTGGTGGTGGTGATGGTAGTTGCGCCTTCTATTTTGCTATTGCTGCTGACGTTGACGACGACGATAATGCTGATGACATCGTGCAAAGCTTTGTCTTTGTGTCATTAAAGCGATGTCTGTGGACTTCGGAACATAAAATTGTTTAAAATGATGATGAGGAACAGAATATTAACGATGACGATGAAGAAAAGAATATCAATGATGATGATGATGTACAAAATATTAACGATGATGAGGAGGAACAGAATATTAACGACGATGAGGATAAACATAATAGTAACGATGATGGTGAGGAACAGAATATTACCGATGGTGATGGGGAACCGAATATTAACGATGATGAGGAGGAACATAATATTAACGGTGATGACGAGGAACATAATATTAACGATGATGACGAGGAACATAATATTAACGATAATGACGAGCAACAGAATATTAACGGTGATGATAAGGAACAGAATATTAACGGTGATGATGAGGAGCATAATATTAACGATAATGACGAGCAACAGAATATTAACGGTGATGATAAGGAACAGAATATTAACGGTGATGATGAGGAGCATAATATTAACGATAATGACGAGCAACAGAATATTAACGGTGATGATGAGGAACAGAATATTAACGATGATGATGAAGTACCTGGCATTAGGACCCAGAACTCAGTGTTTCGAAGTAGTTGAAAATCCTAATATCATATTCTTTAATGTCAACTTCTTACTATTGTGTACACTATGTGTACCCTGAAGTGGGCCGCGAGTTCACTATATAATATTGATCTGAGATGATCAACATTGACGTTTAACGTCCTGACCCGCCATTAGCGAAACGGCAGACGAGGCTAACCATCGGAAGTAAAGAAGGGAGATAGGGAACATTGAACCACCAAAGTAGTCATTCTGCTGAGATGGACAGTGAAACATGGCTACTTTTATTTTGACCACTATGAGATTGAAAGCTGGGTCATCGGTGTGCCAGGCCAACACTATACCACTGAGCCACCGCGGTGTGCCAGGCCAACACTATACCACTGAGCCACCGCGGTGTGCCAGGCCAACGCTATACCACTGAGCCACCGCGGTGTGCCAGGCCAGCGCTATACCACTGAGCCACCGCGGTGTGCCAGGCCAACGCTATACCACTAAGCCACCGCGGTGTGCCAGGCCAGCGCTATACCACTAAGCCACCGCGGTGTGCCAGGCCAACGCTATACCACTAAGCCACCGCGGTGTGCCAGGCCAACGCTATACCACTAAGCCACCGCGGTATGCCAGGCCAACGTTCTACCAATGAGCCACCGCGGTGTGCCAGGCCAACGCTCTACCAATGAGCCACCGCGGTGTGCCAGGCCAACGCTCTACCAATGAGCCACGGCGGTGTGCCAGGCCAACGCTCTACCAATGAGCCACGGCGGTGTGCCAGGCCAACGCTCTACCAATGAGCCACGGCGGTGTGCCAGGCCAACGGTCTACCAATGAGCCACGGCGGTGTGCCAGGCCAACGGTCTACCAATGAGCCACCGCGGTGTGCCAGGCCAACGCTCTACCAATGAGCCACCGCGGTGTGCCAGGCCAACGCTCTACCAATGAGCCACGGCGGTGTGCCAGGCCAACGGTCTACCAATGAGCCACGGCGATGGTGATCTGAGGCTTTATAGTAGGGCGACATAATTACGTATCAGTCTTTCATTTGCCTCGACGACCTGTCAGGCTGAGGGATTGGATGGATAGATAGACAGATAGATAGGGCTGGCCCATGGGTTCAAGACAGCTGTGGAGGGGACTAAACTATGTGTTGATTGACAGACAAATAGAGAGTTGTGCCACTTGACAGAAAGGGGAGATTGACCTGACAAGGGAAATAACCCATTACATACATTGTAGTACTAGTGGACGTATTTCTGACTACAACAAATGTACCATCATTGAAAGATTGGGGAGAAACAAGATAATATCAACAGTACGGCATTTTACAGACGTATTATATGGACAATGCCTATAGGTATTGGATGCAATCAATCTAAACTTTCAAAAATAAAAATTTATTTTTGTTCCGACTTCTGTAATAGTGATTTCTTCGAAAAGCGCGTGACAGCATCCTGTATTATCATTAATACGCCACCCAGCACCGCACCCAAAAGCACTTAGTCTACAAAGACTTACATTTCTCGTAGCTCAAAACCGTCAAATTACTATTTTTGTATTCCATAATTATATAACTATCTGCTTGTGACAAAGCAAATCATTCTACTCTTTCTTTTCTTTTCATACCGGACGAGACGAGACGTACCGGGGCAAAATAACCTGAGTGAAGACGTACCTGACCCGGGGGGAGTTTTACCTGGGGTGAAATGCAGCCGGGGCGAGTTATTACTCCCCGCCATTATTTTGTGTGACGCGTCTTTCGAAGAACCGTGAAATTTCATTTGTTAAATTCGTGCGTCGTGTACAACAGCCTCAATTACTCGTGGGACAGGTCGCCATGCTAATAACCCGGATAAAAGCCTGAAAATTCATATCATTTGCATATTATTGCTCTATGCAGTATACCTTTAAAATGTTTTTTTATCCTCTTCCTTCCCCCCCCCCCCCCTCCTCCCTATCCTTCTTCTGTTTTTCTATTGTCATATCCGTCTGTGTGTGTGTCTCTCTCCTTCTATTTCTCTGTCTGTCTGTCTCTGTCTCTGTCTGTGTGTCCCTCTCTCTGTCTCTCTTCTCCGTTTGTCTCATTTTGCTTCTTCTTTATCTCTTCGCCTCATTTGGTCTTCTTTCTGTTCCAGAGGATAACATGGTTGTTTTAGGTGTAAATGTACGTAATAATGATAAGCTTACATCGTATCATCTTCGCTATTCCTCCTTTTCTGATTCAGACCTCCGCCTCTACCCACCTTATCACCCCTTCGTCGGTCTACCCCTTCCATCACTCGTCTGTATTTCACCTGTAAATATGTTTGTCCAGTTGTATTTCATCTGTAAATATGTTTGTCCAGTTGTATTTCATCTGTAAATATGTTTGTCCAGTTGTATTTCATCTGTAAATACGTTTGTCCAGTTTGTATCGTATGTCCTTGCGAACTTTGCTAACAAGTGCTTTGTATGATTTAAGCCCGTACGTAGCCGGATATTAATGTTTAGTATGAACGCGTTGAGTACAGTGCTTTGAACAGATTTATCATTAGGAGAAAACGCTATATAAATACCGTTATTATTATTATTATTATTATTATTATTATTATTATTATTATTATTATTATTATTATTATTATTATTATTATTATTAATAATAATAATAATAATAATAATAATAATAATAATAATAATAATAATAATAATAATAATAAGGATAGTTATATAGCGCTTTTTCCCAAAGAACAATATCAGTTCAAAGCGCAGTACTCACGCTTTCATTCTAAACATCCCGCTTCATACAAAATAAAATCAGACACTTGCTAACGAATAAGAGACGAGGGAGGAAGGGAGGATGGGAGAGCTAAGAAGGGGTGATGGGGTGGGTGGTGACGGTATATAATGATGGGAGGCAAGATCAGAAACATTAATCAGAGTCTCCTCTCTGAAAATCCTTAAAGGGAAGAGAGGGGACTATAAACTGATTAAATAAAATAAAAAAATAAAATCAGAAACATTTAAGGAAGAGATGAGTTTTCAAGTTGGATTTGAAAGTAGCTATGTTTGGAGAGCTGCGAAGAGAGGGGGGAGGAAAGTTCCAAGTTGAAGGGCCAAGCACTGAGAAAGATCGACAGCCAGCAGAGGAGAGTTTGTAGTGGGATATGTGAAGCATGAGGGTGTCAGAGGAAGAACGAAGATTTCTAGAAGGCTTATAGAATTGAATGTTCTGGGTGATGTAGAAATGGGCTAAGCCATGGACGCACTTGTAACAGAAAATAGCGATTTTGTAGATAATTATATGAGACACTGGAAGCCAGTGGAGTGAATGTAGAAGGGGAGTGATATGATCAGATTGTTTCATTTTGAGAACCAGACGTGCAGCTGAGTTTTGAACACGTTGGAGCAGATAAATAGAAGAAGAAGGAAGTCCAGCCAGGAGAGAATTACAGTAGTCTAAGCGTGACAAAACAAGAGAGGAAATGAGTTTGACAGTAGCTTCAGTGGTCAGATGTTTGCGGACAAGGCCTATTCTACGGAGATGAAAGCTGCATGTTTGACAGGTTTTGCGTATGAATTTTTCTTCTTCTTCTTCTTCTTCTTCTTCTTCTTCTTCTTCTTCTTCTTCTTCTTCTTCTTCTTCTTCTTCTTCTTCTTCTTCTTCTTCTTCTTCTTCTTCTACAAACAGGTTTTACAAATCCTGTTTTCTTCTTCTTCTTCTTCTTCTTCTTCTTCTTCTTCTTCTTCTTCTTCTTCTTCTTCTTCTTCTTCTTCTTCTTCTTCTTTTCTTTTCTTTTCTTTTCTTTTCTTTTCTTTCTTTCTTTCTTCTTTCTTTCTTTCTTTCTTTCTTTCTTTCTTTCTTTCTTTCTTTCTTTCTTTCTTCTTCTTCTTCTTCTTCTTCTTCTTTCTTTCTTTCTTTCTTTCTTTCTTCTTCTTCTTCAATTCATTTCTGCCTTGTTGTTGTTTTTGTTGTTGTTCTTCTTCCTTTCTGCCTTGTTGTTGTTGCTCTTCTTCTTCTTCTTCTTCTTCTTCTTCTTCTTCTTCTTCTTCTTCTTCTTCTTCTTCTTCTTCTTCTTCTTCTTCTTCTTCTTCTTCTTCTTCTTCTTCTTCTTCTTCTCCCTCTTCTTCCTTCTCCGTCCTCTCTTCTCTTTTTCTTCCCCTTTTCCACTCACTCCCCCCTCCTCTCTCTCTCTCTCTCTCTCTCTCTCTCTCTCTCTCTCTCTCTCTCTCTCTCTCTCTCTCTCTCTCTCTCTCTCTCTCGTACTCTTTCGTCCTCTCCCTAGTTATAATAAATTACAGTCCATGCAGATTGTACGTAGTTGTAATATGAAGAGGTTAAATGTTTGTATAGCCATTAAAGCGGCCCTACTCAAGACTTGGCTAAACAGCGCACACAATGAACTTAATGGAAGGTTTGACAGAGGGTCTTAAGCTGCATTAAAGATCCCATTCATTGGTAAAAAAGCAAAATTACGGCTTGAATATTTATTTTTATCTTTTTATCTTTTATCGTCCATATAATACGTCTGTAAAAATGCTGTACTATTGATATTATATTGTTGTTCAGTTGTTAATGAGTTGCTTTTCTTTGCCGTAGGTTACGGGTTCGAGCCCCGGGTGTGCCGAACTTACGCGTCTTTGAAACGAGACTTATCAGGACACCGAGGGTTTTCTATGGGTACTCCGGTTTCCTCCCTCCCTTCAATAATAATTTAGAACGCAGTCAAGGTAAAATTTTAAAAATAAAAATTGATTGTGTAATAGCAATTTCTTCCAATCGTCGCGCTTTTGAGTGCGATTTAAGAAAAAGAGTGTGATAACATCCTGCGTTATTATTATTGAATTATTAGTCAAAACAGACAGAAATGTTTGGGTAACCATTACGCCATTTTGTTTTTCGAAGAAGAAAAGGGAGCATATTTATTTAGCGAAAATGGCAGTATTTTGTATTACGGTTTACCAGCAACAAAAACAATATACGGTGAGGTAAAAACCTATCACTATAGCTGTTTCCCTTGGCTGTACTGTGAGGCAAAATCCTATCACTATAGCTGTTTCCCTTGGCTGTCGTTTCCGATATAGGGATACGTGCTCGAAAGTAGGGCAAATGGGGGGAGGAAGAAGAGAAGAAAACGAGTAGGTGAATATATATGGCTGCCAACTGAACATTTCTGGTTCTTATTTTTATTTTTTCAAAAGCAAAATGTTTGGCTAACTATTACTTAAACTTATTGGAAGATCAGAAGAAGAAAATGTAATACTAACAGCAGCATGACCAATATGATGATTGGCTATGATGATTAGCTATGACGATGATGATGACGACGACGATGATGATGATGATGATGAAAAAAAAAAAAAAAAAGAAGAAGAAGAAGAAGAAGAAGAAGAAGAAGAAGAAGATGATGATGATAATGATGTGACATGGCTTACCAGCATTCCGTCAGTTAAGGGGGAGATGGGATGGTTAACAAATACACGATATGTTTGCGCTTATTCTTGACCCAAGGGAGTGGGGCTTGTCAAAAGGATTTAACTGTAAAACTACACTTCAACACACACACCCCACCCATTCCCTATCCTACCCCCAATCCCCCCCCCACTCTCTCTCTCTTTCTCCCTCGTGCTTTCTTTCACTAAGTCAGTCCGTGTGGCGTACCTCAGTTTGCCTGTAGCAGACTCAAATTCAAACCCAGTTTACAGAAAACTCAGTCTCGCCCCAAAACTGTAAACAATGAAAACAATAAACCTGTGGGCACCTGCAGTTATAAGTACCAACAAAGATGCAAAGACCTAACCACTGCGGTCATTGGTATTTTTTACCATAGTTTAAAAAAAAATTGGAAGAACTGTTTTTATATCAATTGCTATTCTTTTCAGTGTTATTCGTTTTGGTTTGCAATGCCTGGAAATAGGCTAACGTTTCCAATGTAACCTTTTGGACGAATAAAATCTCTTATGTCTTATGTCGTAAGCACACCTCCAGACACATCTGGAAATACTTTGAAATAGTCGGGGGGAATCAAAACGAATCAAATGCCGGTCTGTCTGTCGGTCCGTCCGTCCGTCCGTCGGTTAGTTCCAAGCCATATTTCAAGAACCACTGAACGGATGTTGACCAAACATTATTAGAACATTAGCTAGGTTAGTGGCCCGCCTCCCTTGGCCATCATATTTGCTTTACCGCAAAGGTCAAGGTCACTGTGGTCATTTTGTTGCTTAACACGTTTTGATCAATATTTCACAAACGGCTGAAGCTATTTAGCTGAGTGGTGGTATACAGGCATGCTTCATGGCTGAGTGTTGGTGGTGCACAGGCATGCTTCATGGCTGATTGTTGGTGCTATACAGGCATGCTTCATGGCCGAGTGTTGGTGGTATACAGGCATGCTTTATGGCCGAGTGTTGGTGGTATACAGGCATGCTTCATGGCTGAGTGTTGGTGGTATACAGACATGCTTCATGGCTGATTGTTGGTGCTATACAGGCATGCTTCATGGCCGAGTGTTGGTGGTATACAGGCATGCTTTATGGCCGAGTGTTGGTGGTGCACAGGCATGCTTCATGGCTGAGTGTTGGTGGTATACAGACATGCTTCATGGCTGAGTGTTGGTGGTATACAGGCATGCTTCATGGCTGAGTGTTGGTGGTGCACAGGCATGCTTCATGGCTGAGTGTTGGTGGTATACAGACATGCTTCATGGCTGAGTGTTGGTGGTATACAGGCATGCTTCATGGCTGAGTGTTGGTGGTGCACAGGCATGCTTCATGGCTGAGTGTTGGTGGTATACAGACATGCTTCATGGCTGAGTGTTGGTGGTATACAGACATGCTTCATGGCTGAGTGTTGGTGCTATACAGACATGCTTCATGGCCGAGTGTTGGTGGTATACAGGCATGCTTCATGGCCGAGTGTTGGTGGTATACAGGCATGCTTCATGGCCGAGTGTTGGTGGTATACAGACATGCTTCATGGCTGAGTGTTGGTGGTATACAGGCATGCTTCATGGCTGAGTGTTGGTGGTATACAGACATGCTTCATGGCTGAGTGTTGGTGGTATACAGGCATGCTTCATGGCTGATTGTTGGTGCTATACAGGCATGCTTCATGGCTGAGTGTTGGTGGTATACAGGCATGCTTCATGGCTGATTGTTGGTGGTATACAGGCATGCTTCTTGGCTGATTGTTGGTGCTATACAGGCATGCTTCTTGGCTGAGTGTTGGTGATGCACAGGCATGCTTCATGGCTGAGTGTTGGTGGTATACAGGCATGCTTCATGGCTGAGTGTTGGTGGTATACAGGCATGCTTCATGGCTGAGTGTTGGTGGTATACTGGCATGCTTCATGGCTGAGTGTTGGTGGTATACAGGCATGCTTCATGGCTGAGTGTTGGTGGTATACTGGCATGCTTCATGGCTGAGTGTTGGTGGTATACAGGCATGCTTCATGGCTGAGTGTTGGTGGTGCACAGGCATGCTTCATGGCCGAGTGTTGGTGGTATACAGGCATGCTTCATGGCTGATTGTTGGTGGTATACAGGCATGCTTCATGGCTGATTGTTGGTGGTATACAGGCATGCTTCATGGCTGAGTGTTGGTGATATACAGACATGCTTCATGGCTGAGTGTTGGTGGTATACAGGCATGCTTCATGGCTGATTGTTGGTGCTATACAGGCATGCTTCTTGGCTGAGTGTTGGTGATGCACAGGCATGATTCATGGCTGAGTGTTGGTGGTGCAAAGGCATGCTTCCTGGCTGAGTGTTGGTGATATACAGGCATGCTTCATGGCCGAGTACAGGCATGCTTCATGGTTGAGTGTTGGTGGTATACAGGCATGCTTCATGGCCGAGTGTTGGTGGTATACAGGCATGCTTTATGGCCGAGTGTTGGTGGTGCACAGGCATGCTTCATGGCCGAGTGTTGGTGGTATACAGGCATGCTTCATGGCTGAGTGTTGGTAGTATACAGGCATGCTTTATGGCCGAGTGTTGTTTGTGCACAGGCATGCTTCATGGCTGAGTGTTGGTGGTATACAGGCATGCTTCGTGGCTGAGTGTTGGTGCTATACAGGCATGCTTCATGGCTGAGTGTTGGTGTTGCACAGGCATGCTTCGTGGCCGAGTGTTGGTGGTATACAGACATGCTTCATGGCTGAGTGTTGGTGGTATACAGACATGCTTCATGGCTGAGTGTTGGTGATGCACAGGCATGCTTCTTGGCTGAGTGTTGGTGTTGCACAGGCATGCTTCATTGCTGAGTGTTGGTGGTGCACAGGCATGCTTCATGGCTGAGTGTTGGTGGTGCACAGGCATGCTTCATGGCCGAGTGTTGGTGGTATACAGGCATGCTTCATGGCTGAGTGTTGGTGCTATACAGGCGTGCTTCATGGCTGAGTGTTGGTGCTATACAGGCATGCTTCTTGGCTGAGTGTTAGTGCTATACAGGCATGCTTCATGGCTGAGTGTTGTGCTATACAGGCATGGTTCAAATCATGGGCCATCCTTCAGTAGCAGTGCGCTGGTGTGATTGTCGGTCAGTATGTCGGTCCCAATTTCACCTTGTTGTTCAAAACACACTTATGTCTTTATCTTAATAATAACTGAACTCAAATGCATTATGTTGACTTTGTGGATACTTGAACTGCTGCTAAGCATGCCAACTCATTGATATTGGTACTTTCTCAAAGAGGCATCCTTTGTACAGGCATTATAATTATGTATATAACTGGTTTCTATTAAATATGCGCATAAGGTTTATTGACTGACGGGCATATAATTGTTTATATGCATCTCTCTCTCACTCTCTCTCTCTTAAAATTGTTGTAGTTGAATGTTTATATTATAATATATATTGTATATTTATTTTTGATATATATATTTTTATTTCAGATATATAGTTGTATATTATATATATATATATATTATATTTATTTTATATATATATTTATATATTATATATATTCTCTCTCTCTCTCTCTCTCTCTCTCTATCTCTCTCTCTCTCTTTCTCTGTATATACAAAATGTGCAGGGCTATGCATAAATGATTGCATAACAAATGCACTTTGTGTTTACATGAGGTGCCTGTAACAAGGACTAACTGTCCTGTAAGGATAAGCTGTAAGCTTATTATTGTATTGTTGTTGTATCAATTTTTTTTCATCAGATTAACATAAGTTGTATAATTAATAATAATAATAATAATAATAATAATAATAATAATAATAATAATAATAATAATAATAATATAATAATAATAAACTTATAAGTCTAAGTCTGCTCAAAGCGCTCACACGCATGCACACACTCTCACACTCGTAGGTTATATATTTATGTAAAATATCAAGTTTAAACGAAGGGTAATACTTTTTATTACCTGTAACAAGAGGTACTTAAATTTTTAAAAAGCCTGTTTTAAAAAGTGCGCAGGGTGCGTCACAGTATATTAAGGATATGTGAAAACAAAATGACGTTCGTTGTATTGCTAACATTGCATTGTAACAACACACACAAATAATGAACGTACCATTTCTTTGTTAAATAAAAACAAAAACAAAAAAAAAATGCTTTTGAAAGACTCCAGCGTAAGAAAATATTTCATAGCCTACACCTCGACCGAAAGTATAATAAAACAAAATACATAACCCACACTTACGCACACAAACACACACCCTCATACCCAGACACATACACACACACACATACACACACAAACACAAATAAACACACACATACATACACATACAAACACACACAGACACAACCGTGTAGAAACGCCCTTGTGATGACTTTCATAAAACTCTTCATACGTTACTTTGACATTTTTACAAATTTGTCCATTTTTTGAAGCTAACCCTAACCCTAACTCTAACCCAAACCCTTAACCTAACTCTAAGCCTAACACAGCCCTCACTTTAACGGAACACTGTTTTGACGTCAAAATAACGGGGTCCGTCAAAAGAAAGTACGTAGAGGTTCAAGTGTATGTCAGAATAAAGGCGTTTCTACCTAGCCACACACACCCATACACACACACACACGCACACCCACACACACACACACCCACGTACACACACACACACACACACGCACACACACCCATACACACACCCATGTACACACACACACACGCACCCACCCATACACACCCATACACAAACACACACGTACACACACACCCACACACCCACGTACACGAGGTTATATTGTATTTAAGTGGAGCATAAAGGAGGCAGAAGCGAAGGAAGGAGGGAGGATGATGGTGAGAAAGCTGATTAGGACGAGGAAGAGGAGGAAGGAGAAGGAGGAGGAGGAAAGCTTTATAAAGAATAGCTTTAAACCTAAGATGGAAAATAAAGATTACCTTGAAAGCGCCCGTTAAAATTGTTCCTGTTAGTGCATTCAAAAATTCATGGTTATTCTACAAAGGAGAAGGTGGAAGATAGAAGAAGAAGAAGAAGAAGAAGAAGAAGAAGAAGAAGAAGAAGAAGAGGAAGAAGAAGAAGAAGAAGAAGAAGAAGAGCCATGGTTATGCTAATAAAAGAAATGGAGACGGTGGAGAAATGAAAAAAAGAAAGAAAGAAATAAAGAAAGAACAAAAATGAAAGAAAGAAAGAAAAGGCATTTGAAAATTAACGGTCATACTAAAACAGAAGACGTAGAAAAAACAAAAGGAAGGAAGAAAGAAATAAAAAAAAGAAGTAATTAATATTAATTTGGAAAGGGCATTTCATGATTTCAATGTTATGGTGATGAAGAAAGAGGATAATGGAGCAGGTATAGAGAACCCAGAAGGATGAAAACGTGAGGAAGAGGATGGAGGGAGAAGAAGAAGGAGTATAAGAATATGAAGGAGATAGAAGAAGAAGAAGAAGAAGAAGAAGAAGAAGAAGAAGAAGAAGAAGAAGAAGAGAGAGAAAGAAGAAAAAGGAGAAAGAATATGATTTGGCGGACGAGGAAAAGTAGAAGACAACAACAACAACAACAACAACAACAACAACAACAACAACAACCCTTCGTCAACCAGTATTCGGTAACTATGTATACATTAAAAGAAATTGTGTACAGGCAACATGGGAGAGAACTTGTGATGTAAGCGTTACATGCCTGCGTCAAGTGTGTAATATTCTATAGCTCCGGCCTATACCTACACTGTGTTTGCTTAAGAGCGTTTCAGGTAAATGTCACATGTCTTCGCCGTCACCTACGCCTAACCAGGTAAACCTGATTAAAACACTGGCACAGGTGAATACAGGACAGGAAGGGAAGAAACCGGAGGAAGCCTAAAGTGAGGAGGGATGGAGAGAATTAGAAGGAGGAAGAGAGTGCAAAGAGAGAGAAAGGGATGAAGGCGAGGGGGTGGGAGGCAGGTTGGAGAGGATTATGGTACAAGGTTGACGGAGGGTTCAAAACCAACTATAACAGTTTACATAGTTATGGACTTGGTTATATTAGTATTAATTTTATTCTTACTTTCCTTCCGATTTACATTGTTGTTGTTGTTTGTTTGTTTGTTTTTCATGACGTTTTGAGTTACTCTAAACCCTTCAAAACGTTCTCGCAGTACAAAAAAATCTTTTGTGATAAACTGTCGAATCTATGATAAACTTCTCAATTCTTTTGGAAACGGTCCATTCTTTCATAAGCTGTCCATTCTTTGATAAACTGTCAATATCTTGAAAACCCATTACTGTCTATTTGATAAACTGTCAATTTCTTGAAAACCCATTATTTAATAAACTACATGGTTAACTGTCCATTCTTTGATAAACAAACAATTTCTTCATAAATTGCAAATTCTTTGACAAATTGCCAATTCTTTGACAAAACTGTCAATTCTTTGATAAATCGTCCATTCATTGATAAACTGTCCATACTTTAATAAACTGTTCATTCGATATCTTTGATAAAATGTCCATTCTATATCCTATCCTGTCCTATCCCGTAACTCTGAGGTCGTTGGGGCACCACAGATGATCGTTTAACCAGCATACTCCATCTTTCTCTGTCCTCAGCAACCCTGATGGCCTCACTCAATGTCAGTCCAGTCCATTCTCGAATGTTGTCCTCCCACCTCTTTTTAGGTCTCCCTCTTCTTCTACCTCCTTGCATTGTGCCTTTCAGGATGGTCTTTGCAAGGCCTGATGATCTGGTGACGTGGCCATACCATCGGAGTTTCCGTTTCTTCACCATTGTGAGCAGGTTATCGTGTTGTCCAATGGCTTGTGTGATGGTCTGTCGGGCTTCGTCGTTGGTGATGTTCTGGGTATAGGAAATGCCCAGAAGTCTTCTGTAGCACCTCATCTCCATGCTTTGTATTCTTCTTTGTAGATCTGTTGTGAGGGTCCATGTTTCGCAAGCGTATAGGAAGATAGAGATGACAAGGGAGCGCAGCAACCTTACCCTGGAATGTAGACTGATGGTTTTGTCTTTCCAAATGGGCTTCAACCTTGCCAGGGCAGCAGTTGTTTGTGCGATCCTGGAGAGGACTTCCTGTCGGGACCCATTGTCCCATTCTATAATAAACTGTTTATTCTTTGATAAACTTTCCATTCTATAATCATTCTTTGATAAGGTGTCCATTCTTTGATAAACTGTTTATTCTTTGATAAAATGTCCATTCTCTGACAAACTGTTAATTCTATAATAAACTGTTAATTCTATAATAAACTGTTCA
>CM072523.1:43113510-43116010 GCA_036898135.1 Oncomelania hupensis | reverse complement strand
GGTATGGATGAAAGGAATCGACCATCACCATACCCCCTTATATATACCCGTATCCCCGTTATGCCTACCCATGCCCCTTTAAACCTACCCGTAGCCCCCTTTTACCTACACGTACCATCCCATCCCGATCCTTGGTAGTAATAATAATAATAATAATAATAATAATAATAATAATAATAATAATAATATTGAATATAGAATAATACAAATAGAAATCATAAAAAACACCAAGGTTTTAAAATAAAATTTGATATAAGATATTATAATTGTTATAATAATTATTATTATTATTAGTTTATAAGTAATAATAATAATAATAATAATAATATTGAATATAGAATAATACAAATAGAAATCATAAAAAACACCAAGGTTTTAAAAGAAAATTTGATATAATAATAATAATAATAATAATAATAATTTATTATTATTAGTTTATAAATAATAATAATAAATAATAATAATAATAATAATAATAATAATAATAATAATAATAATAATAATAATAATAATAATAATAATAATAATAATAATAATAATAATAATAATAAAGTAAAGGTAAATAAAAAAAAATATCCATATTGTAGTGTTAAAAAAATAATAATAAAAATAAAAAAAACGTTAAAAAAAATATGGCCCGTGTGAGTATCGATCTTGGGTCGCCCGAAACCATAGACGAAAGATTAACCCACTAAGCTACAAAGGCTTCGTAGAAAAACAATGAATTTTTTAGTCTATATGGGGAAACATGCTGAAACCTCAATTTGATTTTTAATGGAAGCGCGCGGAATGAGGCTATTGCAGTTTGTGGACATTTTGTTTATTTATTTATCTCAGAAACGGTTAAACGTTCGGTAAGGAAATGTCGGCTATAACGATTTGGCTGGTTTTGAGCACACAGCAGGCCGATCAGCAGCGTTCAGCACCTGCCCAGATTAGCGTCCATAGGAGACAAACTTTATAGTAAAGGCGAAGAAGGACTTCCGGCTAAGCAATTTATATATATAGATAACGCTTTAAGTGGATTTGGCCAGCTAAACATGTAGGTCTAATACATTTACGGGGTATAGTTTTCAATAAAATTGAGCCGTCTGTATAGGGATTACAAAAAATAATTAAAAATGTGAATCGAATGTAAATTGTACAATGCATTTTCCAAAGTAAACTTATTCGGTCATTTTCACTAAAAAACACCACCACCACAACCACCACCACCAACAACAACAACAACCACAATAACAGCAATAACATCCTTGATCTCCTTGCCATTTTCACTTAGCAGATTGAACCGAGTCGCGTTCCTTTGGAATCTGTGGTCAGATAGGGTAAGATATAGGCCTATTTAATATGTCACACTCTTATTGTTCCTCCACTTATGGAAGTGCTTACTCGAGGAGTCCTGGTGCGAACATGCTTTCATGCCGTGCTCATGGGTGTGAATGTGTGTGGGTGGTGTGCATGTGAAATAGGGTAATGACAGACTCATTTTTAAATGCTATGTCCCTTTGTATTTTTAAACTTTTAAAATTCTTTTTTGTTTAAATTGATTAATTCTTTTTCTTTTGAAGCAAACAAACTGCTATCTGTTTGTAAGTTGGCGTAGTGTATGTGTTGTATAAGGTTTAATGCTCTTTGTAAATAGCTTTTTTCTTTTTAAAATCTTTTGTACATATATCCCTCCCCCCAGCCACCCCCAGCGATATCAAGGTGTTTTAGTCCTCTTTGACTTCAATGTTTTATGGACTTTAATAAAGATATACTACTTACTCGTGCATCGCGCTCCTAACAATTAGGCAACGACACTGCATCTTAACGATAGCGGTGTTCCGGAAAGTGAAGACGAAACACACACGGACAAGTAAAGGTCGATAATACTGTGTACACATGATTTTAATAAGTAAATTGTACTTCGGTTCTCTCTTCTCTCAGTGTATCTGTCTAGTCTCTCTGTCTGTATCTCTGTCTATCTGTCTCTGTCTGCTCTTCTGTGTCTACCTGCCTGCCTCTCCCTTTCTGTCCGTCTCTCTCTCTCTCTTTCTCCCTCTCTGTATCTCTCTCTTTTCTCTCTATCTGTGTCTGTCTCTATCCGTCTGTCTCTGTCTCTTTCTCTCTATCTGTCTGTCTCTATCTCTTTCTCTCTATCTGTGTCTGTCTCTCTCCTTCTCTCTATCTGTCTGGCTCTCTCTATTTCTCTCTATCTCTGTCTGTCTCTCTTTCTGTCTCTGTCTGGCTCTCTCTTTCTCTGTCTGTCTCTCTTTCTGTGTCTGTCTCTCTCTCTTTCTCTCTATCTGTGTCTCTCTCTCTTTCTCTCTATCTGTCTGGCTCTCTCTCTTTCTCTCTATCTCTGTCTGTCTCTCTTTCTGTCTCTGTCTGGCTCTCTCTTTCTCTCTATCTCTGTCTGTCTCTCTTTCTGTCTCTGTCTGTCTCTCTATCTCTGTCTGTCTCTCTTTCTCTCTGTCTGTCTCTCTTTCTCTCTATCTGTGTCTGTCTCTCTTTTTCT
>CM072523.1:43093510-43108510 GCA_036898135.1 Oncomelania hupensis | reverse complement strand
TTGGCATTTCAATGGAAGGGTCCATTTGTTGTCTGTCGGTCTGTCTCTCTTTCTCTATCTCTCTCTCCTTCTTCTCCCGTGGAGGTGCCGGTGGTTTCAGTATAAATAGTATCCCCACTTTCAGGAAATTTAGTGCTTTAAATTCCCACTGTCGCTGTCTTTCTCCTTTGTTCTTTCTCATTCCTACTCTGTTCTATCAATCTACTATACTATCTTCTTCTTTGCTAGACCAGACACCTACCTTTTTTCTTGAAAACTCTTCCGGGACAAAACTCCTCATTTGTGTGTGAGGTCTGTTGGATCAGCTGTGCTCCTATCATACGTAAGGCTGTGCGCCTATCATACGTAAGTCTATGCTCCTATCATACGTAAGGCTATGCTCCTATCATACCTACGGCTATGCCTCTATCATATGTAAGGCTATGCCTATATCATACGTAAGGCTATGCCTCTATCATGCGTAAGGCTATGCTCCTATCATACGTAAGGTTATGCTCCTATTATACGTAAGGTTATGCTCCTATCATACGTAAGACTATGCTCCTATCATACGTAAGGTTATGCTCCTATCATACGTAAGGCTATGCTCCTATCATACGTAAGGTTATGCTCCTATCATACGTAAGGCTATGCTCCTATCATACGTAGGGCTATGCTCCTATCATACGTATGGTTATGCTCCTATCATACGTAAGGCTATGCTCCTATCATACGTAAGGTTATGCTCCTATCATACGTAAGGTTATGCTCCTATCATACGTAAGGTTATGCTCCTATCATACGTAAGGTTATGCTCCTAGCATACGTAAGGCTATGCTCCTATCATACGTAAGGCTGTGCGATATGTACCGCTTTGCTAAAGAGGGTCCGCTACAAGGCTTTAAACTTGCGTCATTCCCCTGTGACCTACATTTTAAAGTTGCTATTCTCCGAATTAAAGATCCTAACGCTCAAGTCCTAGACGTGGGAGTGCAAGTTATACCGACACATCCAGCTAAACACTTGGCCACTCCCTAGCCTTTCTCTCCCACCCACCCCCACTCCTCCCATCTCTAGATTAGCGCTCAGTTGTCTGGAGCAGCAAGTTGGCACCTCGGCGGGCCTTAGATCCTTAACCGGCCAGCGCCTTGAGCAGCTCTTGAGCTAGTAAAGCGCTATATAACCTCAATAAATAGATTAATAAATAAATAAGACCGTTTCATTCATCAGATCACTCTGTGTGTGTGTGTGTTTGTGTGTGTGTGTTTGTGTGTGTTTGTGTGTGCGTGTGGGCATGTATTCATCGACATATGGGGTGCTAAACTTGCCTTTTTATGCACAAAATGGGGCATTTAGCTCGCGCCCCACTTTTTTTAGCGCCCCACTTTTTCTAAGTACATGGGAGTGGTTTTGTTTGTTTGTTTGTTTGTTTGTTTTACATGTTTTAGTGCATAGAACTGTTTTAAGTACATGTGAGTGCTCTATCTGGGACGGGCTGTTTTCTGGACAAATTTGAAATAAAAGGGTTAGGGTAAGGGTTAAGGTTAGGAGACGAAATAGGTCAACTTTTTGACGAAAAGAGCCGTTTTTAAAAAATCTAATTCTTACATTTTTAGACATTTTGTGTAGAGCCACAACATCAAACTTGTGGATGCCAATTAAAAAAACCCACTTTAATAATCACACTCACTCCATAGATCCTTTTAGCATTCACAATGAGTGTTGCCCCACTGAGAAAAGCTTGCAGAAAAAAACAAACTCTTTGGAAAGAATAGTTAATTTTTAAATGAATAAATTCTGTATTTATTGCGCCTACTTAGCAAGGGCTATAGCCAACATTCTGGAACTATAAATAGCATCTACCGAAGCCGGTAACAAAAAGAACCCGAAAAAAAATTGCTCGTAAGGGTTTTCGTTTGTATGTTGATAAACTAGAGCCTACCTTACCCCCAGACACCAAAACACACAGTGCAAGCGGCGTGATTCACTCACAAATAGGGTCAAAGATCACATGGCTGTATTGTTAAAAAGAGGAGAAATCACTCCCTGTCATGGAAGTTCAAAGTTTAGCGATTGGTTTGAGCCAGGAAAGCCACGTTATCAAGTTCAATGTTATAACAATGCGAATTTTATGTTAAATCTGTTTTGGCCAAAAAGTAAACAAAGCCTTTGAATTGGGTCCTTTTAAACCACAACAGCAGAGCATTAGAAACAATACACCCGTTTCTGAAGTGCACTTTTTATTATTTATGAACCCAACACTATGGACTGTTCTGTAATTGAAATGAGTCTTATGCTCTGCTGGCTATGGAGTGTGATTGGTCATATGTTATATCACACGTCTCGCCATTGGCCCCTTTGTCTATTGGTCCGTTTGAATTTGACACTTCGACGTGTTGGCCCTTTTGTTTTGCCATACGTTATTTCACCAGCTGAAGGTCTTTGGTGGTGTTGAGTGTTACACTCTTTGTTGTTGGACGCTTTATTATTGCCGGAAAACGTAAAGGACCAATCACAGAGCTCGATGCTGAGATGTTGGCCCTGTTTGATATATAACGCGCCTTTTTATTGGACGTTTTTTTTGTTGTTGCTAGGAAACTCAAAGGATCAAACACGAAGCTCGACACTGAGATGATGGACGGTCTTCTATATTTGTTACGCGCCCCTTATTTTACTGATGTTTAGATAATGCAAGACGACACTAGCCAATCCCTAGCGGCGTGACAATGACAAATATAATGTTATGTTACGCGCCTTCCAGTTGGACCGTTAAAGTAAGTCCAGCGACGTCAATTAAAAAAAAAAAGTCTTCATGACTCCACTTTTCGCTAAAGCGCCATCGGTAGCCTACACAATCTCTCAAAACTGTGAAGCTTGGTCTGGTTTAAAATATAAGTATCAAACACGGGCGTAGCTAGCACTAGTTATATAACCACTAAAATCAAATGTACACCATGCGGTTCTTTGCAAATTGTGACTGTTACAACTCCTCCCAGAATCCAATTTCTGCTAAAGCCGTCATTGCTACACAGTCCCATAAAAATGTGGGTTATGTAAAAGTCAGACTCGAGCGGGATTAGCACCAGTAATCATTAAACATCAACAGATTATTATAGCACGTTCTTTGGACATAATTATGTCACTTAATATTAATCACACCTAATGCATCATCAAACTCCCTGTCCAACAACATACAAATGATCGTTAATAATTTCCAAAGCCCATACAACATGGTATAATAGTAACATGTCGCGCCGGTGGGACTGGTCCCAGTAGTAGAGATGAAAGTTAGGGGACTAGCCATATTGGATAGAAGATTCCTCTGGGGAAAAATCAGTGCCCGGGTCCGCTCTGGTATGAATGGATTGTCCGTGCATTATGGACGAGGCCCGTCTGACCTCTAATCGCTGCGCATTGTGTTCCGCCCTCCATCACTGATCCGGGGATTTTATAAATACACCGCCATTTTTGTTGTTCCGTCTGCTACAGCAGAGCCTTTGTGATCCGGTGTGGTCAGACTACACCGCCATTTTTGTTGGCTTGTGTCGACTACTGTAGGGCCTCTGTGCTCTTTGAAGTTTTTACACTGCCATTTTTGTTGTCTTGTCTACTTCAGATGGGCCTCTGTGAGCCGTGGTGTTCTAACTACACAGCTGACATTTTTGTTGTATTGTGGTCCCGTCCCTCTTTCTCTTTCGCTCTTTTTCTCTCCCTCTCAGCCCCATCTACTAATTACAATTATACACCATCTTTTTTTTTTAAACAAACCAAACAACACGCAACACAAACACAAACATTACTGAAATATTATAACCACACTTATTTAATCTTTGCTACAGTGGAGCCTCTGTTATATGGTGTTGTTTAAATACACGGCCATTTTGGTTTTACTATTTGCAGCATTAGCAATGGTCCACACGCATTGCCAATAGCTTAGACTTAGCACATAGATAAAGCCAGGCGAGGGCGAGGTAATGAGCGTGAGACATAGCATGCACATTTCGCTTTTGTTTAGGCTAAAAGAATGTATAGATTCGCTCCATGTACATAACATTGACCAATGGCTCCTGCCGTCTTGTCTTTGCAAGAACCTGGGATAGGATCATTTGGAAAAGCCTATCTATCTATCTATCTATCTATCTATCTATCTATCTATCTATCTATCTATCTATCTATCTATCTATCTATCTATCTATCTATCTATCTATCTATCTATCTATCTATCTATCTATCTGTCTGTCTGTCTGTCTGTCTGTCTATCTATCTATCTATCTATCTATCTATCTATCTATCTATCTATCTATCTATCTATCTATCTATCTATCTATCTATCTATCTATCTATCTATCTATCTATCTATCTATCTATCTATCTATCTATCTATCTATCTATCTATCTATCTATCTATCTATCTATCTATCTATCTATCTATCTATCTATCTATCTATCTATCTATCTGTCTATTAAAGCGCACCCAGCGCTTACTCTTTTACCCTTGCAAATAAAATTGTTATCTTCTCTCTCTCTCTCTCTCTCTCTCTCTCTCTCTCTCTCTCTCTCTCTCTCTCTCTATATATATATATATATATATATATATATATATATATATATATATATATATATATATATATATATGTGTGTGTGTGCGTGTGTGCCGGTGTGTGTGTGAAATTTCAATGGAGCTATTTTTTAAAAATAAAACAAAATCAAGTATCAACCTAGATAGCTAGCTCGACAAAACAAGATTTTGTAAAGATATAAATGGATTTGAAACAGTTTTAATATGTGTGGTATTTTGCATTAAAGCAGACTGCATATATTCGAGCTTAACTGTATCATATTTTCATTGTAGGGTCTGTTATTTTCCTATCGTTAATATCATTAATGGTGATTTGACACAGTAATATCAAAGACTTAATCCCTGCTGTTATCAATAATATTGGGATCAGCCAGTTTCATAATAGTTTATCTCGTTACTGGAGTGCATCCTGTTAGGTCTATTCCTATAGAGTCTACTGTTTGATATTGCTTAAAAGATAAATCCTGACAAAATCGCATTTATTATCTTCCCCATCATTTATCAATTAGTTTGAAATAGGCTCGGATGGTAGGCTATTCATGCACTCATAGATTTTAAAAGTACGAAAGCTTGGCACGGAAGTACAATTTGCAATGAAAACTTAAAGGGACTCCCTTTGACCACGTCCTCTCAACAGATCCGTTTAACATTCACAGTGAGTGTAGCCCCGCTGAAAAAAAGTTAGCTTGCAACAAAATCAACTCTTTCGAAAACAAAAATGTTAATAAATTCCCTAGTTTGGGTGCCTATTAATAGCAATATTACTAGTCATCTTTCTAACCCAAAAGATATCATCTAGTAGATCGTAGTGCGTGTTGGTGTACCGTAAAATAGGGGAACATCACTCCTTGTCAGAACAGAAATGGAAAATTCAAACTAAAACGGTTGGTTTGAGCAACCAAGTCCACAGCATCAGCGTTTTATGTCAATACAAGTCCACAGCATCAGTGTTTTATGTCAATACAAGTCCACAGCATCAGTGTTTTATGTCAATACAAGTCCACAGCATCAGTGTTTTATGTCAATACAAGTCCACAGCATCAGTGTTTTATGTTAATACAAGTCCACAGCATCGGTGTTTTATGTCAATACAAGTCCACAGCATCAGTGTTTTATGTCAATACAAGTCCACAGCATCAGTGTTTTATGTCATACAAGTCCACAGCATCAGTGTTTTATGTCATACAAGTCCACAGCATCAGTGTTTTATGTCAACACAAGTCCACAGCATCAGTGTTTTATGTCAACACAAGTCCACAGCATCAGTGTTTTATGTCATACAAGTCCACAGCATCAGTGTTTTATGTCATACAAGTCCACAGCATCAGTGTTTTATGTCATACAAGTCAACAGCATCAGTGTTTTATGTTAATACAAGTCCACAGCATCAGTGTTTTATGTCATACAAGTCCACAGCATCAGTGTTTTATGTCATACAAGTCCACAGCATCAGTGTTTTATGTCATACAAGTCCACAGCATCAGTGTTTTATGTCATACAAGTCCACAGCATCAGTGTTTTATGTCAACACAAGTCCACAGCATCAGTGTGTTATGTCAACACAAGTCCACAGCATCAGTGTTTTATGTCAACACAAGTCCACAGCATCAGTGTTTTATGTCAATACAAGTCCACAGCATCAGTGTTTTATGTCAACACAAGTCCACAGCATCGGTGTTTTATGTCAATACAATCCATAGCATCCGTGTTTTATGTTAATACAAGTCCACAGCATCAGTGTTTTATGTTAATACAAGTCCACAGCATCAGTGTTTTATGTCAATACAAGTCCACAGCATCAGTGTTTTATGTCATACAAGTCCACAGCATCAGTGTTTTATGTCAATACAATCCACAGCATCGGTGTTTTATGTTAATACAAGTCCACAGCATCAGTGTTTTATGTTAATACAAGTCCACAGCATCAGTGTTTTATGTTAATACAATCCACAGCATCGGGTATTTATGTCAATACAAGTCCACAGCATCAGTGTTTTATGTCAATACAAGTCCACAGCATCGGTGTTTTATGTTAATACAAGTCCACAGCATCGGTGTTTTATGTTAATACAAGTCCACAGCATCGGTGTTTTATGTCAATACAAGTCCACAGCATCAGTGTTTTATGTCAATACAAGTCCACAGCATCAGTGTTTTATGTCAATACAAGTCCACAGCATCAGTGTTTTATGTCAACACAAGTCCACAGCATCAGTGTTTATGTCAATACAAGTCCACAGCATCAGTGTTTTATGTTAATACAAGTCCACAGCATCGGTGTTTTATGTCAATACAAGTCCACAGCATCAGTGTTTTATGTCAACACAAGTCCACAGCATCAGTGTTTTATGTCAACACAAGTCCACAGCATCAGTGCTTTATGTCAACACAAGTCCACAGCATCAGTGTTTTATGTCAACACAAGTCCACAGCATCAGTGTTTATGTCAACACAAGTCCACAGCATCAGTGTTTTATGTCAACACAAGTCCAAAGCATCAGTGTTTTATGTCAGTACAAATCCACAGCATCAGTGTTTTATGTCATTACCAGTCCATAGCATCAGTAATACAAGTCCACAGCATCAGTGTTTTATGTCAAATACAAGTCCACAGCACCAGTTTTTTATGTCAATACAAGTCCACAGCATCAGTGGTTTATGTCAATACAAGTCCACAGCATCAGTGTTTTATGTCGATACAAGTCCACATCATCAGTGTTTTATGTCAACACAAGTCCACAGCATCAGTGTTTTATGTCAGCACAAGTCCACAGCATCAGTGTTTTATGTCAATGCAAGTCCACAGCATCAGTGTTTTATGTCAACACAAGTCCACAGCATCAGTGTTTTATGCCAACACAAGTCCACAGCATCAGTGTTTTATGCCAACACAAGTCCACAGCATCAATGTTTTATGTCAACACAAGTCCACAGCATCAGTGTTTTATGTCAGCACAAGTCCACAGCATCAGTGTTTTATGTCAATGCAAGTCCACAGCATCAGTGTTTTATGTCAACACAAGTCCACAGCATCAGTGTTTTATGTCAATGCAAGTCCACAGCATCAGAGTTTTATGCCAACACAAGTCCACAGCATCAGTGTTTTATGTCAATACAAGTCCACAGCATCAGTGTTTTAGGTCAATGCAAGTCCACAGCATCAGTGTTTTATGTCAATACAAGTCCACAGCATCAGTAATACAAGTCCACAGCATCAGTGCTTTATGTCAAATACAAGTCCACAGCACCATTGTTTTATGTCAAAACAAGTCCGCAGCATCAGTGGTTTATGTCAATACAAGTCCACCACATCAGTGTTGTATGTCAATACAAGTCCACAGCTTCGGTGTTTTATGTCAATACAAGTCCACGGCTTTAGTGTTTTATGTCAACACAAGCCCACAGCTTCAGTGTTTTATGTCAACACAAGTCTACAGCTTCAGTGTTTTATGTCAACACAAGTCCACAGCATCTGTGTTTTATGTCAACACAAGTCAATAACATAAATGTTTTATGTCAATACAAGTCCACAACATCAGTGTTTTATGTCAATACAAGCCCACAGCATCAGTGTTTTATTTCAATACAAGTCCACAGCATCAGTGTTTTATGCCAATACAAGTCCACGGCATTAGTGTTTTATGCCCATACAAGTCCACGCCATCAGTGTTTAATGTCAATACATGTCTACAGCTTTAGTGTTTATGTCAATGCAAGTCCACAGCATCAGTGTTTTATGTCAACACAAGTCCACATCATCAGTGTTTTATGTCAATACAAGTCCACAACATCGGTGTTTTATGTCAATGCAAGTCCACATCATCAGTGTTTTATGTCAATACAAGTCCACAGCATCAGTGTTTATTTCAACACAATTCCAATTTAAAGCTAAACTCATTTTTGTTCAAAGTAAGCACAATTATAGAATTGGGGCCCTTTAACATGATTGGAGTATATTTAGCAATACTAGTTCTTACCGTACCGAGTTAAGTCCCCTATACGCATTAGTGTCCGGGGACGGTAATCTAATCAAACAAACAAACAAACCGTACCGACCCAGGCGACGCGTGGCTATCCCGCCACTTCCGTTATCAAGCGCTCTCTACAGACAAAACGTTTGATTGGAATAGCCTTTTATAAGGACATAAACTTAGCGCACAGACCACGCTTATATTCTTCATTCCTGACCTTTATTACAATACAATACAATACAATACAATACAATACAATACAATACAATACAATACAATACAATACAAGGGTACTTGCTGCACTATGGAAGAATAGACACCACAATACTTCTCAGTGGTCAAGTCACCATACGCCTTAGACTGAGAATAGATGAGACATTACAAACTCATTCTAAACAGGAAAGTATTTTTGCTGTAGGCAATATAGCGTCATAGGACGGTAGAATCAGAATGAAAATAGCCTTATCGGAAATGAGACCTTACAGAACGCATGTCCTATAAAATTAGTAAACCATAACCAAGCCATATGAAAATATTCTCTAGATTTCGCACAAGTAGACAAGACATAAGGAAAGTAGACATAACAGAAAGTAGACCTTGCAATACCTCATACTGGTAAAGTTCTGACCACGCCTTATCAAAGCCCCCCCCCCACTCCCCCACCCCCCTCTGAAGAGATCAGTCCATGGTCGATGTGTAGGGTGAGCTTAAGGACAGGATTTAAAGGGGATTAAGCGATGGGGTGTAATCCTCTTTGATAACGATTTTAAGCCAGTTTCTTTTCCCTTCCAAACAAAAAATTAAGTTTAACTAGTGATTAGGAGGTTATGATGATGTTCTTTTTAGGGTGAGCAATAAGGGTGAGAATAGTAAAGCTTCATTATAGGTTCGTTATAGGTTCGTTCGTACGCGGTTTGAGATTAAACCGTTTTGACCTGTTTTAATTAGAAGATTCGTGGAAGGTTCGTGAAGGTTCAAAAACATTTTGTTAGAGATTCTCAGATCCCGAACCTAGGTTGCTGAGCCTTTTTGGAAAAAAAAGTTTCGGGCACCTAGGTTGGGGATGTGAGAACCTCAACGAAAAAAAGTTTGAACCTCAACATACCTTCCACGAACCTTGCAGTCAAGACAGGCCATTTGAGCGGCGTTTTCATTTGGCCTGTTGTCACTCTATTTGTTGCTGTGATACACAGGGCTGTACGCTATCTACCGCTGTGCTGTCGAGGATCCACTTTTAGCGTTCTATGCCTCCTGTGGTCGTTCATATAAGTGGGAATAACATACCCCAGTTATTGCAATGAAATTTGTGTTGGTTCAGTCAGTGGGTACTCAGCCCTTTAAAGAGTTAACGTTGAGTTGTGGGGTGGAAGATGTGTGTGAGTGTGTGTGTGTGTGTGGGGAGAGAGAGAGAGAGAGAGAGAGAGAGAGAGAGAGAGAGAGAGAGAGAGAGAGAGAGAGAGAGAGAGAGAGAGAGAGAGAGAGAGAGAGAGAGAGAGAGAGAGAATGACTAAAGCGCCGCGCTGAACTGTTTGTTTCCCTCCAGAAGCAGGGTGGAGGGAATGGAAGGGGTAGTAGGGTGTCGAACAGAAGGAAGGAGGGGTGGAGGTTATGAATCTACCTATCGCTTATCTTTGTTCATTGGCACTGCATTGCGGCTGCCACACTTTCTCTATAAAATCGACCCGACTTTCACCAACATGACTGTTAATCATGGGATGATTAGTTTACACTCAATGGCTTCACCGTCGGAAAATACTGCTATCGGAAACGAGCTAATGGCATCCAAAGTGAGCTAATTTCGCAAAATAAATTTAACGGCAAATTGATCTGTGTAGGATTTGAACACATTGACATAATTGCCGCTAATTTTGGCCGACTTATTACACTCGTGTGGATTTCGTTTCAGTGTTTGTGTGTGCGTATGCTTGTCTGGCTTTGTCATGTGATCTCCATTCTCTGTCTCAATCTGCGTTTTCCATCTAGGTGAGCGTCTGTCTGTTTGTCTTTCACATCTAATCTAGTAGAAGTAAGTGCAGCCGAGTGCTTTCGGAGATGTTGGGGAGGAAAACTTTATCCAATGGGTCCCTCAGGAACAGGGGAAACCGCGGCTTGCTTTTTTACCCCTAGTGTTGTGGGAACGGGTCAGACAAAGAGAGGGATTACGGCGAGCTTTCACGGTCTGCTGGTGCCAGAGCTGTCCTTTCGTTGTTTCCGCGGTGCTGGAACCACAGGCACGCGACGCAAGTCGTGCGAGTGCAATGGTAGAGTGCGTAGCACTTTATACAATTCATGTTATTAGTGCGTGCAAGCACCCGTTTATAAGAACAGATACACTCAGTATGAAAGTTATCATCTTATTTTCCATCAGGGGGAAAAATTGATGTAGACAGCCCCCCCTCCCTCCCCCCCCACCCCCCACCGAATCCCACACTGAGTGTCTAGGATTTATTAAGGCTAGGCTTAGGCTTAATAATAATGATATAGGCGTATGTCTCGGCGGTCTTTGATGCTCAGATTGCCCCTAAGTCCCTACCTCGACAAGAAGCCGTCTGATTACCGATAATTTTGGTTTATGATGCGCCTACATTGTGAAATGCTCTACCTCAGACCCCGAGAGAGTATCAACCGCCGACTGCTTTAAAAAAAAAAAGCTCAAAATTAATTATTTCACTGCTAGAATCCACCATAGAATGATTCTCGCCTTATTTTTATTTCACTACTATTACTACTTCTACTACTACTACTACTACTACTACTACTACTACTACTACTACTACTACTACTACTACTACTACTATTACTACTACTACTACTACTACTACGCGCTTCCTCCCTCCCTCCCTCAATCACCAATCACGCTCAAGGCGCGTGGATCTGTCACCACATACACGCTTACATTCTGCACACTCTCACGTACGCAACAAACAACCATCTGTCACTCCAACATGCAGTGTAAAAGCAGAGAGACCGCTTTTTGTTAACAATGTCAGATTGCAGAACGTATGGGCTGGCCTCACAGAGTCAGATTGCAGAACGTATGGGCTGGCCTCACATAGTCAGATTGCACAACTTATGGGCTGGCCTCACATAGTCAGATTGCACAACTTATGGGCTGGCCTCACAGAGTCAGATTGCACAACTTATGGGCTGGCCTCACAGAGTCAGATTGCACAACTTATGGGCTGGCCTCACATAGTCAGATTGCACAACTTATGGGCTGGCCTCACAGAGTCAGATTTCAGAACTTATGGGCTGGCCTCACATAGTCAGATTGCACAACTTATGGGCTGGCCTCACAGAGTCAGATTGCAGAACGTATGGGCTGGCCTCACAGAGTCAGATTGCAGAACGTATGGGCTGGCCTCACAGAGTCAGATTGCAGAACGTATGGGCTGGCCTCACAGAGTCAGATTGCAGAGCTTATGGGCTGGCCTCACATAGTCAGATTGCAGAGCTTATGGGCTGGCCTCACAGAGTCAGAATGCAGAACTTATGGGCTGGCCTCACATAGTCAGATTGCAGAGCTTATGGGCTGGCCTCACAGAGTCAGAATGCACAACTTATGGGCTGGCCTCACAGAGTCAGATTGCAGAACTTATGGGCTGGCCTCACATAGTCAGATTGCAGAACTTATGGGCTGGCCTCACAGAGTCAGATTGCAGAACTTATGGGCTGGCCTCACAGAGTCAGATTGCAGAACTTATGGGCTGGCCTCACAGAGTCAGATTGCACAACTTATGGGCTGGCCTCACATAGTCAGAATGCAGAACTTATGGGCTGGCCTCACAGAGTCAGATTGCACAACTTATGGGCTGGCCTCACAGAGAAATGGCCATGTTATGTTCAGCTACGTCTAACAAAATCCAAACTTTACAAACATTGGCAGCAGAAGAGGGGAAGGAGAAAAGACGATAGGGTTTTGCTATCACTCCCTTAACCTTTGCAGTGGTCTACTACATCTATAAACAATTGTTTCATTGACGCTGTTATTATTATTATTATTATTATTATTATTATTATTATTATTATTATTATTATTATTATTGTTGTTGTTGTTGTTGTTGTTGTTGTTGTTGTTGTTGTTGTTGTTATTATTATTATTATTATTATTATTATTATTATTATTATTATTGTTGTTGTTGTTGTTGTTGTTTTTGTTGTTGTTGTTGTTATTATTGTTATTATTATTATTATTATTATTATTATTATTATTATTATTATTATTATTATTATTATTATTGTCGGATAGCGCAGTGGTTGGAGCACTCGCTACCGACACGCAAGTTAAGCACCGTCCAGTGCAGTTAGCACTTGGATGGGTGACCGCAAAACGTGAAGCGACAAATAACAACGCCCCCAGTTGACTCAACTGTGACTGAGTACCTACTCTCTTAAGGGTGGGGAAGGTAAAGCAGCGAGGGAGAGAGATGGGCATCACCCTCATTACGCTGGCCCAAGATAAGTGTGATCTCCAACATCACGCTCCCGTACGGCCACAAGGCTATGGGACCACCTTTACCTTTTACCTATTATTATTATTGCAGTCCGCTTCCAATTGCAAGATTGCTTACTCCAGAGTGTTGTAGTTGTTGTTGGTGTTGTTGTTGGTGTTGTTGTTTTGTTGAGGGGTAGGAGGGTCATTGAGGAGTTTTACCCTAAATTTGTATTTACTTTCTAAATAACTTCGATGAAAAAAGTGTTAGGGCAGTTTCCACTACACTGACGACCGACCTTGACGCTAGCTGAGTTTCAGAGATCTACCAAGCGTAAGTGTATACCTCTGACACTCAGATTGCGTCGCTTTCGGGCCAACTGCTTTTATAAGTTTAGTAGCAGCCCAATAGCAACACAAGATCTATTAAACAAAGAAGTTAGATCCAGCATCGTTGGATGGTACGTTATTTTGTACCCATAATTTCAATACTCGGTATTCTGCTAACTACTTTCTGACGGGCCGATTCACACTTTTCTGCTATCCTATGCACCAACGGGAATCCTCTCTATGAAAAATACTTCCGGTTTTTTTTCTCCGCGTGTTTTAGTGAGTTATTTCCAAATATTCAAGAATAATAACATGTGTCACTGGCCACCTGTATCGTACCCTCACATATTTTTATTTTTTTTTGCTGCAGTTTATTATCCCTTTCTATTGCCAGTGGCGCGCCTAAACCCTACCTACCTAACAATATTTGTGAATTTTTGAAAAATATTCGGAAAAACATAACGCCCAGATGCTGGCTCGAACCCACACCTGTCAGGCGCCATTGGTTTCTGGCTTGTGGACAATGCAAGTTAGTCCCGCCTTAGCCCACTTGGCCACAACGCTAGCCTAACATTGTCAGTTACTTCGTGTTTTGTGAAGGTTGCGACGGCGAAGCTATGGAAAACTACTCGAGTTTTACGGTCCTGTTTCACTTTCTGTCGATGATCGACGCACCTCCGAAGTCGCCACAAATACAGGCCTCTACGATTGTTTTTTGCATTCTTTCACTGAGCATGTACTTCCTCCACCGTTTTTATACTTATCCCACTCGTTTTCTGGCTCTAACAATCGTCGTTTTCGGCAATTTGCCATATTTAAAAGTCACGCATCAAGCTTTGATAAAAGCAAAACAAGCCAAACCGGAACTTGGTTTCATATAACCTCGTTTTAATTTATAATGGCGATACCCACGAGTTTTTATGAGAGGTGCCGGAAAGTTGTGAATGCTTGCTGGTCCATATTACTGTTGTAAAGTATGGGCAATACGATTCAAAGTGACGTGAAGTGGATAAAGAGTGCGATTTGTCTGCTCCGGATTGTCCATGTTTTGTTCTAAAAGGTGGCGATCATTGCTTCTGGCACCAGGAAGATAAAATATGGGTTGTCTGTAGTAGTAGTAGTAGTAGTAGTAGTAGTAGTAGTAGTAGTAGTAGTAGTAGTAGTAGTATCACTTATCGTACTTCGTAAAACAGTGTTGCAGGGACGTCTTATGTAAAATTCTGTCACGCATAATAGAATTCAGCTTATACATTCCTTCTCCTAAAATATGGTCCTAGGCTTTTTCAGGTGACATTCTGTCACACATTGTTGCAGTCAATCGCGGTTGAGGAAGTGCAGTAATTTTATGCAAAGCATTATCTACATTGTTCCAAAACAAAGGTTGATAAAGCTAAATAGATTTTGTATGTATGGTGTCAAATACGTGTAAGGTGAAACAGTGTTGCAGGGACGTACGTACGCTTAAAATTTGGTTACGCAATTAACAAATTCAGAGAGGAATAATTATAGTATCCCACACTGCTTTTGTTGTTGTTAGCTGGGCAGTCGTTGACTCGCGTTGTGATGCAGGACCTTAACGTTTTCCTAACGTTTTGACTGTTTAAAATGCCATTGATTGATTGTTGCTTTAGGTCCAGCGAACTCTTCCGAGCCAAATCAGGACCGGACAACCCCCGATCCGCATAAAAGATCTGCTGAAACAACCCTAG
>CM072523.1:43061010-43088510 GCA_036898135.1 Oncomelania hupensis | reverse complement strand
TCACCCCTGACTCCCCTTCCCCACTCTCCACAGGCACATGAAGAAGCCAGAATGCCATCAGTGGTCCAAGAAACGATGTCCACTATTGACTGCAGGCAATGGTCAGCGGCAGCCGTCGATGGATGAAGAAACGTGATCATGAGACGAAGGTTTGCTATAGACTATAACCTTTCCTGTTACGAGCTCCACAGACTTTCTCGGAGGGTCCAGAGGTGTTTTTTTTTAAATCTTCTCGGGTTCTTAGAGATGGTTCCATAGTCTTTCCTAAAAGTGTTCCAGGAGGAGAGGGTGATCTTGGTGCCGGGTGCCCAGAGGGTTTCCGTGAGGTTCCCACAGGGTTTTAGAAGACCTCGAGAAGACGACCTTGCTCGGAAATGAAGCAGACTTGTCTGTAGGGCAAAAGTCGCCTTTGTTATCCCCGAGTACTAATAAGAGGAAACCCGACAGAGTAAAAGACAAGAAGAAGAGAGAGAGAAGATATGGGAATAGGGGGGGGGGGGAGAGAAAGAGAGAGATGGGAGAGGGAGAAGGGAGATAAGGTGGTGAAAGGGAGAGAAGACAAGAAAGATAGAAAACAAAACAAGTCTGACGTAACCAATCAAACAGTCGAAGAACCAAACAAAAGAAGAACACGGTTTTCTAATGTTAAGTTTCTTGACTGATATATGCCTGTTCATAAGAGAGAGAAAACAAAACTGTAAAAACAACAGCATCCGAAATCGATTCGACAGAGTTACAATGTAAGTCTTCCATGAATAGACATTAGTTTTGGCAAAGTTCACTTTAAGACAGTAAAGTAAGTATTTGTGTTTTTTTAAAATTACAATTCAAATAATAATAATAATAATAATAATAATAATAATAATAATAATAATAATAATAATAATAATAATAATAATAATAATAATAATAATGCATAGATTTATATAGCACACATATCTCACACAAAAAGAGTGAATCAAGGAGCATATACTAGCTCAAAGAGCTAATCAAGGCAGTGCACTAAAAACAAAACTAGCCATAGCACTCATCTATAGGATAAATCAGTCAATCAGTCAATAAGTCAGTCAGTCAGTCAGTCTTCACACTTCGCCTTTTCCTCAGTGCGGGAAAAGTCTGCTCGTGATGTTGCTTCCATTTTCCTTTTCATTCTTACTCCGTTGGTTCCTTCCGTTGTTGTTATTGTCTCAATGTTTATTGATCAGATTAATTACTTGTTGTTATTGTTATTGCGGATAATGATAAAGTTAATTTGTAAAGCGCCCAAACTCCATGTTCGTTATTGTTGTGGTTGTTGTTGTCCTCGTCGTTGTCTCAATATTTAATGTAAGTTGAGTGGACTGAGTGAAGCCATGAGGATTGCTGGGGACAGAGAAAGATGGAGTACGCTGGTTAAACGATTATCTGTGGTGCCCCAACGACCTTCGAGTTACGGGATAGGATAGGAGAGGTATTGTTAACTTATTGTTGTTTCTGATGTTGTTGTTATTGTTGTTGTTGTTGTTGTTGTTGATGATGATGATGATGATGATGATGACGGCTTGTGTATGTGCGTCTTGGGGGACGTGGCTTGGAATCCTGACTTCAGCAAACTATATTGTGTCATTGCTGGATAACAGTGGCCAGCGCCTTGAGAAGCTCTCTGAGCTTGTAAGTGCGCTATATAAGAGCAACCTCTTTCTTTCTTTGTTGTTGGGGTTGTGGTTGTTGTTAGTTTTGTTATTGTAACTGCTACTTGCTTCGTTTATCTCTTCATTTCTTATTTTGTTGTTGGTGTTATTGTTGCTGTTAAATGTTGTTGTTGTAACTGTTGCTTGCTTTGTTTATGTTCTTCTTCGTTTATCTCTTTATTTCTCATCTTGGTAGCAGAGGTAAGAACTCTGTTGGTAGTGATAGAATGAATGAATGAAAGTGTATCCAGCGCATCAACATTTCCATACAAAATGTATGATTACAGCGCCGATGATGCTGATGTTGTTATTGTTATTGTTGCTGCTGCTGATGTTGCGGTTGTAGTTGTTGTTGCTGCTGCTGCTGCTGCTGATGTTGTTGTACTTCTAGCTCCTCCTTTTCCTTCCATCTCCTTTTTCCCACCATTCTTCTCTCCATTTTAAATCAATTTTTCCTGGGCGTCTTTTATTCAGAACGTCTTACGTTACTAGCACTTAAGTTTCTGGGAATTAATATCCGCTAGCAACATTTAGAACTCAATAGGCAAAAAATATATATATATAGCGATAGAAAATGAATCCAGGTCATAAAAAAGGGATTGTCTTCATTACTAATAGGGATGATGCTAAAGATAGTTTAAACATTGAGAGTTAGATATTTAGAGTTTTGTTTTTTTGCAATTTCTGTGCCCACGCCACATGAAAAGTTCAACTTTTATGTAGGCAGGAATGTGAAAGTGGGACAATGAAAAATGTATTGTATTTTATTGTATTGTTTTTGTGTTTTTGTGAGTGTGACTATCAATGATTGTTGTACGCTGCGGAATAATTGTCCTTGCTGTTTGATGGAACAATACAGATTCTGTTTCTGTATTGTATTGTATTGTATTGTATTGTATTGTATTGTATTGTATTGTATTGTATTGTATTGTATTGTTGAAACTGAGTCAGAATAGGTGCATGGGTCTGTGACGAAGACGACAATGATGATGTTTATCAGATGAAATATTCTATCTGGGTGATACGGTGCATAATAGTTATAGGTTAAAGGCCGGAAATTACGCAGCCTCATTCCTTCCTTCCGTTGATCAATGAGGACGCGTGCTCTGCTGCACTGTTTTTGTATTCCCCCTATGGCGTTGAAATAGCTGATGATGATGGAAGCCTTATATACCGCCAGTAGTTTACGCGCTACTGTAGCATACTCAGTGCGATGACCACGGTCACGGAAGCTCCCCAGCCGATGATTGCTATTGGTATGGGTGAAGATTCCCCCTTCCCAAGCCTTCTTACCTCCCTTCCCCCGTTATAGGCATGTGGATTTTAAAACATATATGCGCTGAAATTCTTTAAAAAAAATGTATTTCGTTCATTCAATCTTTCAGTTATTGAAAAGAAGGGTTAGGGTTAGGGTTAAGGTCTCGCTTTTTTCGGCTCAAGCTTAATGAGAGTGCTGTCTGTTTTTGCTCCCATGTTTGCTGTTGAGCAGTTTTCAACGCCTAACCGTTGACGCGTGTGTGTCTGCCCATTAAGGGCAAAGTTATGGACAATATTCTTCGTGTTAACCAAAAGAAAAAGAAGGAGGAGGAGGAAGACAAGAAGAAGAAGAAGAAGAAGAAGAAGAAGAAGAAGAAGAAGAAGAAGAAGAAGAAGAAGAAGAAGAAGAAGAAGAAGTTGTTGTTGTTGCATCAATTTTTATTCATCAGATTAACATAAGTTGTACTGATAAAGAAGAAGAAGAAGAAGAAGAAGAAGAAGAAGAAGAAGAAGAAGAAGAAGAAGAAGAAGAAGAAGAAGAAGAAGAAGAAGAAGAAGAAGGAAAATAAGAAGAAGAAGGAAGAGGAGGAGATGAAAAAGCAGGAGGAGGAAAAGAAGAAGAATGAATGAACATTGAGGTTTCACGTCTACACCCACTTCTATGGCGATATGGCAGGCGGGGGAAAACCATTCCAGGGAACAAAGGGTAGGGACCTAAAACAGCATTGAACCATCCGGGCAATCATACTGCGAAAATGGACAGTGAAAAAATGGTCACTTTTTATTTCGCCCACCACCGGATTCGAACCTGGGTCATCGGTGTACCAGGCGAAGGCTCTCCCACTTGAGCTGCAGCGTTGGGACGGATGAGGAGGAGAAGAAGAAGAAGAAGAAGAAGAAGAAGAAGAAGAAGAAGAAGAAGAAGAAGAAGAAGAAGAAGAAGAAGAAGAAGAAGAAAGAAAAAAAGAAGAAGAAGAAGAAAAAGAGAAACAAACTGTACTAATCAGTAACTGATCAGTAAGATCGCGAGAAGACTTTTACGTAGATGTTATTGTTATGATGTGTTGTTATGACAAGACATGTAGGAGTGAGTTGCGCGTGCCTGTCTTTCCTTACAGTAATATGTAACATGGAAACTGGCAAGAAAGAAACTCGGTTCTCTACCGTCATAATGACAAATCGAAGTAAGTCTTGTCATTGTTTTAAAAAAATAATAAAATAATAGAAAATAAATTTTCTTTTTCCCTTTTACACATAGTGGCGCCTATCGAGGATCGACTTGAAGCGCGTAATGCCCCTTGTTCAGTGGTAGAACAGTCACCTGGCCACACTGATGACCCACGTACCTCAATCCCGTGCTGGGCTATATGAAAGTTTACCCCCATACCCCATCTTCCCTTTTTATTTTACTGGCTACCTTTGCAGTTTTATTGCTCAGGTGGTTCAGTGTAGATTTAGGTCCAAATCCCTTCCTAGCTGGGATGATTATTCCCGTCTGCCGCATCCGTCAATGGTGCCTGTGGACCTTAAACTTTAAGTTCATGGGATGGAAGTACGCAATTAGACTGATAGTCTGATAGTGTAATTGATACACATCTATGTAAGATGTTTTTTTTTAAAAATAATTGTGCCAGCTTGTTACGTCACTATTTTGTAGAAAATGAGCGTGACAGGACAGCAAGCGGAAGAAAAAAACAAAGAGATCGACTTAAGTCTAAGAGTGCGCGTGGATACACGAGGATCGGCGGTGAACAAACTTGTCAACCTTGTTACATGCCAGCTGTCCACAAATACAGGAGCATTCTACTTGCACGTGTCCACCCCTCACCCCTCATTAAACTAGGACCGCACGTTTGTAAGAAGGATCAACGATTAACAATCTCATCAATGTTGATGCACCTTAATGGCCTGTCTTAATTGGTTGAAGATTCGTGGAGTTTTCACGAACCTTTCCGAGATTCTCAGATCCCGAACTTAGTTTGTTGAACGTTTTGGACCTCCTCCCCACCCCCTCACCCCCACCCTCCACACACAAAAAAAGGGTTCATGAACCTAGGTTTGGAATCTGTGAACCTCAAAAAGGGGTGTCGGATAGCGCAGTGGTTGGAGCACTTGCTACTGTGTCGCAAGTTAAGCACCGTCCAGTGCGGTTAGCACTTGGATGGGTGACCGCAAACCGTGAAGCGACAAATAACAACGCCCCCAGTTGACTCAACTGTGACTGAGTACCTACTCTCTTAAGGGTGGGGAAGGTAAAGCAGCGAGGGAGAGAGATGGGCATCACCCTCATTACGCTGGCCCAAGATAAGTGTGATCTCCAACATCGCGCTCCCCTACGGCCACAAGGCTATGGGACCACCTTTACCTTTACCTTACCAAAAAGGTTCGTGAACGTCCACGAACTTTCCACGAACCTTTAAATCAAGTTAAGACAGGCTATATAAGCTGTCGGCGAATACCCCAACCTTCTGTTTCCCGCCATACCCTTCCACAGTTTTTCAACGCATCATTCATCGTTGTTGCTGTTGATAGCCTGTCCCTTGTCTCACCTCCGTAGCTCAGAGGTAGAGCGTTCGCCTGGCACACCACCTTAGCTCAGAGGTAGAGCGTTCGCTTGGCACACCACCTTAGCTCAGAGGTAGAGCGTTCGCTTGGCACACCACCTTAGCTCAGAGGTAGAGCGTTCGTCTGGCACACCACCTTAGCTCAGAGGTAGAGCGTTCGCTTGGCACACCACCATAGCTCAGAGGTAGAGCGTTCGTTTGGCACACCACCATAGCTCAGAGGTAGAGCGTTCGCCTGGCACACCACCTTAGCTCAGAGGTAGAGCGTTCGCTTGGCACACCACCTTAGCTCAGAGGTAGAGCGTTCGCTTGGCACACCACCTTAGCTCAGAGGTAGAGCGTTCGTCTGGCACACCACCTTAGCTCAGAGGTAGAGCGTTCGCTTGGCACACCACCATAGCTCAGAGGTAGAGCGTTCGCTTGGCACACCACCATAGCTCAGAGGTAGAGCGTTCGTTTGGCACACCACCATAGCTCAGAGGTAGAGCGTTCGCCTGGCACACCACCATACCTCAGAGGTAGAGCGTTCGCCTGGCACACCACCTTAGCTCAGAGGTAGAGCGTTCGTCTGGCACACCACCGTAGCTCAGAGGTAGAGCGTTCGTTTGGCACACCACCATAGCTCAGAGGTAGAGCGTTCGCTTGGCACACCACCATAGCTCAGAGGTAGAGCGTTCGCTTTGCACACCACCATATCTCAGAGGTAGAGCGTTCGTCTGGCACACCACCTTAGCTCAGAGGTAGAGCGTTCGTCTGGCACACCACCTTAGCTCAGAGGTAGAGCGTTCGTCTGGCACACCACCTTAGCTCAGAGGTAGAGCGTTCGTCTGGCACACCACCGTAGCTCAGAGGTAGAGCGTTCGTTTGGCACACCACCATAGCTCAGAGGTAGAGCGTTCGCTTGGCACACCACCATAGCTCAGAGGTAGAGCGTTCGTTTGGCACACCACCATAGCTCAGAGGTAGAGCGTTCGCTTGGCACACCACCATAGCTCAGAGGTAGAGCGTTCGCTTGGCACACCACCATAGCTCAGAGGTAGAGCGTTCGTCTGGCACACCACCATAGCTCAGAGGTAGAGCGTTCGCTTGGCACACCACCATAGCTCAGAGGTAGAGCGTTCGTCTGGCACACCACCATAGCTCAGAGGTAGAGCGTTCGCCTGGCACACCACCATAGCTCAGAGGTAGAGCGTTCGCCTGGCACACCACCTTAGCTCAGAGGTAGAGCGTTCGCCTGACACACCACCTTAGCTCAGAGGTAGAGCGTTCGCCTGGCACACCACCTTAGCTCAGAGGTAGAGCGTTCGCCTGGCACACCGATGAACCCAGGTTCGAATCACGTTGTGGGCAAGGTCAAAAATTGGCCATTTTCATTGTCCATCTTAGCACTGTGATTGCTTTGATGGTTCAGTGTTGATTTAGGTCCGTACCCGTCCTCTTTAGAGGGTTATCCCCGTTTGGCCTATTGCCAATGGTGAGTATTGACGTTAAACTCCAATGTTCATTCTTTGATCATTTGCACCCTGCACCATCAAATAATAATAATAATAATAATAATAATAATAATAATAATAATAATAATAATAATAATAATAATAATAATAATAATAATAATAATACATATAATAATAATAATAATAATAATAATAATAATAATAATAATAATATTAATAATAATAATAATAATAATAATAATAATAATATTATTATTTTTATTATTATTATTATTATTATTATTATTATTATTATTATTATTATTATTATTATTATTCTTGTTGTTGTTGTTGCTGTTGTTGTTGTTGTTATTATTATTATTATTATTATTATTATTATTATTATTATTATTATTATTATTATTATTATTATTATTATTATTATTATTATTATTATTATTTCTGTATTCATCCTTTTATCCAAAGCACCAGTCAGGATCAAATCGCGGCGATCTGTACCAAGTCGCATGTTTCACACACTCTCACATACACAATTATCACATGTGGTGTATTATTTAATATTATTTATTTAATGACTTTAATATAGCGCTTTCATAGCTCAAGAGCTGCTCAAGGCGCTGGCCGATACAGGATCTATCTCCATCTGCCCGAGGCGCTCACTTGCCACCTTTTGGGCGCATAGTCTGACGCCCACACTCCTGAACGACCGGGGATGAGGAAAAGGGACCTAGTGCGTGCTGGGTGTATTTGTGTAGCAGGCACTCACCCATCTAGAACATGAGCGTCAGGGTCTCTAAAATCCGTGTGATGAAATGCGTGCGTGCACAGACTAGATCTCGGTTTATACTCTCATCCGAAGGTGTAAAGGCAGATATACATCGTTGTTAGAAGGCGGAAAGGAAATTGATTCGAATATTTGTTTTCAACATTTTATTTTGACTGCATTCAACAGCATTATTGAAGAGAGAGAGGAAACCAGAGTACCGGAGAAAATCCCAGGTGACCTGAAATATCGAAGTTACATAAGTTTGTCCTATTCACACTAAAATGCTTTCAATGGCGATCTTTGATACGCGTTGGAACGTCTTTAGAGTTCAAGATTAGGTAGGGATATGAGTTCGTTAACTAAAATGCACGGTTTAGTTCAGCCAATCCGCTGATTTACGCCGATGCAATGTTTAATTATTAGTTTCATGAGCTCTATGACTCCCAGAAGCCAGACATCAGAGCTTGACATTGATACGTCAATTAAAAAAAAAAGAAGTCCCACAAGCATTTAACGTATTATTGTTATTCACAGAAAAGCCAGGAAATCGTAGCATAGCCTAAATTAATGTGCGACACTAAGCAGACAAAAATAAGTCATTACTTCTTGATTCGAAGCAATCAGAAATGCATAGCTTGATCGTGTTACGTCTTTACCCGAAACATCTTATACGTGTGGAAAATGCAGTGTGAGAAAAGCCAGAAATCGGTAGCGTGACCTACATGTGGGCAATACAACCGAAATTAAAATGAAGAAATCGTACACCATGAAATATTATCTGCCTGAAGAAGAAAAAAGGTTGATCTCCGGAAAAAATGAGGTTGTAAAAAATAACTTCTAAACGTGCAAAAGGTAAATGTGTTTTTTTAATGTTAGAAAGAAAAGGACACAATTGCTGATATAGACTAGCCTGTTAGGAAATAATAATGTATGCCCATTTCAAGAAAATAGAGACATGATCGAGATCGAGAACTCGAGGCAAGTTTTATCTGAATGTCAAGGTCAGGAGATCAAGGACACTTAAAACAAGTTTTTTTTTTTAATATTCCTTGACCAATTGACTTTGTAATATGCAACTATTATTATACATTGCGTCTTCAAAAAAAATCAACAACACATTCCGATATTAAGAAAATGTGAGTGTAAAAATACATCAAGTGCGCCCTTAAGAAAGATGTTATTGAACAATCCGGGAATATCTCTGGGAAGAAACGTTGATCTCAAAAAGTAGCCTACGTGATGTCAAAATAAATTACAAGATGGCAATTCATAAAATCCAAAAAAAACACAAAAAAACATGTCACTATACATTTATTTGGGGAATAATAAATATACCACAAAAAACGGGTCTTAACAAGCATTGGCAATTAGGAAAATCAAATAGACAAACGATTCAAAAAGAAAGAACACAATCTACAAACATAAATCAGTATGACAGAAAAACATCTGATATTTCACTGTCTCAAAGGAGACTGTATATTGCCAGAGAGTTCTCCGTCGAGTTTTAAAATATTAGATTTCTGTTATGTCCTAAAGTAATCTGTTTTTAACACACTCACACACACAAACACGCACGCGCGCGAGCACACACCCACACACATACACACACATTTTATATTTATTTTGTATGTCCTACGCTAAAAAATATTGTCCCTTTTGCTCTTAATATACCTTTCTTTCTTGTTAAACTGACCCGGGTATTTTGCCAGTCTCATCAGAGAACTTGGCAGAATCTGAGAATTTATTAAATGAGGATCCGGCAACCGGACCCTTCAACTCATTCTGTGAAGTGTAGGGCAAGCTGGCGTAGTTGCCGGTTGCCCGAAGAAACCTCGTGAATGCCTCACATTCATCAGTGGCGAGAGCCCTTCATTCGGAGTCTCTGAGGTGTTGCCGCGACATTTGAACAGTGCAAAGAAGTAACATATTAATTTAGAATATTATTTATTTAATTTAACGCCCATTCACATCCGTATTAGTATATGTAATTTAGTATATATTAGTATATAATGGAATGAAGGAAGAAACTACCAATAAAATGTAACAACTAAGCTATACTAAATGAATAGTCTTTAAATGTCCACTCCTCCCCTACCCTCTACCCCCTCCACCCTTTTACCCATTTTCAAACCCGACTCCCTTTAAAACAAAGGGTAATACGATTATACAATTGCGTTTATGTCTCTATGTGTGTTGCTGTGTGTTTCACTATTTGTTCGTGTGTGTGACTTTGTGTGTGTGTGTGTGTGTGTGTGTGTAGTACTTGCGGGTAGTATATATGTAGTATTGTGTGTGATTTGTTGATTACAGTGTTATCTGGATAAATCAATGAACATCTACATAACTTGTATTGACATGCTTACTTGTTTTGACGTCAGAACAATGATCCGTTAGGGTTAGGGCTGGGTTAGGGTTAGGGTTCGAACACTTCAAAGTACTTAAAAATGGGGACGAAATATGACCCATTGTCAGCACAACGTAGGTGGCGTTTCGGGAAACTCATGATAATACTGTGTAACTTCGGCTGTGCGTAGGTGTGTGTATTTGTTTGTGTATCACGGAGTTTGTGGAGTGTTTATACGTAGGTATGTGTGCGTGTGTGTGGGTGTGTGTGTATGTGTGTGTGTGTGTCTGAATCTGTGCATATATATACGTAGGCGTATATATGTGTGTGGATATGGGTATATGTGTATGTATCTCTGCGCACTGAAATGATTTACTTAGAAGAAAAAAACGCTTTGTAAATGCGATTATTATTATTATTATTATTATTATTATTATTATTATTATTATTATTATTATTATTATTATTATTATGTGTGCGAGTGTGTGTGCCTGCGCGGTACTGCTCTGGATGGCAGGTGAACAATAAAACGAGTCACGTCACACGATCGGTTGTCTCTCGTGAACAGGTTCAGAAGATTGAAACAAGTTTGTCACACACCCGACCCATTGACCTCACACACGCACACGCACAAACACACACACACACATGCACACACACGAATACACAATCACACACACACACGCGCGCACACACACACACACACACACACCGAGAAACACGAAATGCGAGATTACGAAAACAGCAATTATGTAATTTGCTGTTACGACATCGTTTTAGCCTATTATTACCAGCATTACGTTAATTTAACAATTAATTATGTTCCCGCCCCGCCCCTTCCCTCTTATACCTCTCTCTCTCTCTCTCTCTCTCTCTCTCTCTCTCTGCCACTGTCTCTCTGAAATTCCTAAAGAAATTACGTTTTTAAAATGCTTTCAAGAAGAAGTGAAAAGTTAAGAAGAAAAAGAAGAAAAACAATAAGGAAAATAAGAAGTGAAAAAGAGGAGGAGGAGAAAGAAGAAGAAGAAGAAGAAGAAGAAGAAGAAGAAGAAGAAGAAGAAGAAGAAGAAGAAGAAGAAACAGAAGAAGAAGAAGAAGAAGAAGAATGAGGAGGAGGACGATGAGGAGGAGAAGAAGAAGAAGAAGAAGAAGAAGAAGAAAGATTTTTTTTTAAAGCTGCGCTTTGAATTGATTTAGAATTTGTTGTGTATAGTGTACATTTATAAATGCCAAATGAACACAATGCATGGCATATTCAAATTCGTATCGTAACACATATTTTATTATCAAACTGACCCTGTATACATTGTTCGAGAAAGACTATGTATCAATACAGTGCAACTCAATTTTCATACTCAAGTCAAAGTATCTTTACTCCTCAAAAAAAAGGGAAAATTGGGTCTGTCACAGTGCCCGTAAAACATTACGAAAATACGAAACAAATCATAGAATACAAATATAACAAGAAATCAGCACCCACCTACACGCATAAATCAACTCGAAATATACCTAAAATATAGTCACTGTTCCATTCGTCAACATGAAATTTCATCTCCACCATGTTTCTTGTGGCACATGGAAATGTGATATCTTTGGCTGTAGCATCCAATGCCATCGTACCCGCATTGGACATCCTTCAAAGTGCTCTGTGGAAACAAATGTATACCCGGCACCGAGGTCAGACTGAAAGATGTAACTGTGCCTAGCATTTTACTAAATAATGGCAATGTGCTATGTGTCAAATATACATGGTGATGATGTATATACACGTGTTGTTCAATTAAATACTGACTGCTTTAGGTTTTGCGGAGGACTCTCATCGTGCATTATTATTTTTTTTTGCTCGTTGTGATGTTAGCTCATGAACCCAAAGACCTTTCTTTGTCAAGCTGTTCGTATCGTATCGTATCGCATCGTATCGTATTGTATCGTATCGCATTCATCAAGTCTGTCTGTGGTGCAGTACGGCACCGACGTCAGATTGAAGGATTATAAGGGTGTTACGTACTCCATTCATCTCACTCAAGTCTGTCTGACTGTTTCGCATCGCGCTGCCAATAAAGCTGATGCTAGTCTTGACAAATGACGGCGAACGTGTACAATAACCCAGATAATGAACATAATATTCTTTTACCAAATACTCGCCGCAACCTCGAGTACAGTATTATCTGTAACAAGATCTGGTAGAGTGGGGAGTGACCTACACCATGGACCCAGTCGCTTGTCATCACTCTTCCCAAAAAAAGGTAACCTTCAGGAGTGTGAAAATTACCGCACCATCAGCCTCATCAGCCATCCCAGCAAGGTCCTCCTGAAAATAATACTCAACAGGTTGAAACCCCAAGCTGAACAAATCATAGCTGAAGAACAAGCAGGATTCAGGGCAGGGCGAAGTACCACTGAACAGATTTCAACCTCAGAATAATCTGTGAGAAATACCTACAGCACCAACATCTATCATGTGTTCATAGACTTCAAGAAGGCGTTTGACCGAGTCTGGCATGCAGCTCTATGGGCAACAATGAAAGTGTACAACATCAGCCCTAAAATTATTGAAGTCATTAAAAGCCTGTATGACAAGGCTACCAGTGCAAATCCTCCATAACAGCGTCATCGGGAACTGGTTCAGAACAACAATCGGTGTGCGTCAAGGATGCCTACTCTCTCCAACACTCTTCAACATCTTCCTAGAGCGCATCATGTCAGATGCTCTTGCAGATCACGAAGGCACAGTCAGCATAGGGGGTAGAGCAATCTCAAATCTTCGTTTTGCGGATGACATTGATGGATTGGCTGGAGAGGAACAAGAACTTGAACAGCTGGTACAGAGGCTTTACACCACCTCCAGAGCTTATGGAATGGAAATAAGTGCAGAGAAGACCGAAATGATGAACAACAACACCAATGGCATCAACACGGACATCCAAGTCCAAGGCCGATCCCTCAACACAGTGCATAGCTTCAAATATTTGGGAGCCATTGTGTCAGACAAATGGGTCCCGACTGGAAGTCCTCTCCAGGATCGCACAAACAACTGCTGTCCTGACAAGGTTGAAGCCCATTTGGAAAGACAGGGCCACCAGTCTACATTCCAAAGTAAGACTGCTGCGCTTCCTTGTCATCTCCATCTTCCTATATGCTTGCGAAGCAGAGACACTCACAGCAGATCTACAACGAAGAATACAAAGCATGGCCTGGAGATGAGGTGCTACAGAAGACTTCTGGGCATTTCCTATAGCCAACACATCACCAACGACGAAGTCCGACAAACCATCACACAAGCCATTGGACAACACGATGACCTGCTCACAGTGGTGAAAAAACGGAAACTCCGATGGTATGGCCACGTCACCAGATCATTAAGCCTTGCAAAGACCATTCTGCAAGGCACAGTGCAAGAAGGTAGAAGAAGAGGGAGACAGAAAAAGAGGTGGGAGGACAAAATTCGAGAATGGACTGGTTTAAAACTGAGCGAAGCCATCAGGGCTGCTGAGGACAGAGAAAGATGGAGTATGCTGGTTAAACGATCATCTGTGGTGCCCCTACGACCTCCGGGTTACGGGACAGGATAGGATAGGGATAGGTTGTCAAGTTGAAAAATAATTTAATGGAATCGTTTAAAGATGCAGCACGTTTTGCTATGTGGTCAACAATTACATTTCCGAATATATTTAAATGACTAGGTATTCAAATGATAAAATATCCGATCCCCAGGTAATGGTTTGATGACATAACATCTTTATTTTTGTTAGCAGTTCCTGTCTCTCTTTACTAATTCAAGATGACAAAGCCGATAATGCTGATTTTGAATCAGAAAAGATTGTTATTTGTAAAGGAATACTAGTCAAATCAGTAATGAAAGATCGACTCATTAATATTGCAATTAGTTCAGCTGTAAAAATCGTACTACCTTTTTGTAAAACATATTGTCGGAATATTTTAAAATCGAGAATATATTGAATGGACCGAAAGCGGTTCCACAGCGAAGCGAGGCGGCGTGAAGGTACCGTATCTCTTGTTATGGACACAAGCACAAAATCGGTGTGCGTCAGGGACGCCTACTCTCTCCAACACTCTTCAACATCTTCCTAGAGCGCATCATGTCAGATGCCCTTGCAGACCACGAAGGCACAGTCAGCATAAGGGGAAGAACAATCTCCAACCTCCGTTTTGCGTATGACATTGATGGATTGGCTAGAGAGGAACGAGAACTTGAACAGCTGGTACAGAGGCTTGACACCACCTCCAGAGCCTATGGAATGGAAATAAGTGCAGAGACCAAAATGATGACCAACAAAACCAATGGCATCAACACGGACATCAAAGTTTAGGGCCATTCCCTCAACACAGTGCATAGCTTCAAATATTTAGGAGCCATTGTATCAGACAATGTGTCCCGACAGGAAGTCCTCTCCAGGATCGCACAAACAACTGCTGCCCCGGCGAGGTTGAAGCCAATTTGGTAAGACAGGACCATCAGTCTACATTCCAAGGTAAGGCTGCTGCGCTCCCTTGTCATCTCCATCTTCCTATATGCTTGCGAAACATGGACCCTCACAGCAGATCTCCAACGAAGAATACAAAGCATGGAGATGAGGTGCTACAGAAGACTTCTGGGCATTTCCTATACCCAGCACATCACCAACGACAAAGTCCGACAGGCCATCACATAAGCCATTGGACAACACGGATGACCTGCTCACAGTGGTGAAAAAACGTAAACTCCGATGGTATGGCAATGTCACCAGATCATCAGGTCTTGCAAAGACCATCCTGCAAGGCACAGTGCAAGAAGGTAGAAGAAGAGGGAGACCAAAAAAGAGGTGGGAGGACAACATTCGAGAATGGACTGGTTTAAAACTGAGCGAAACAATCAGGGTTGCTGAGGACAGGGAAAGATGGAGTACGCTGGTTGAACGATCATCTGTGGTGCCCCTACGACCTCCGAGTTATGGGATAGGATATGATAGGATAGGAATCGACGGTTCGTGTAATCCGTCACTACACATTCCATTGTCGAAAAGATAGTTCACCGTTAATCACATAGGGGCCGCTCCGCTCCCCCTTGCGCTACATGAGGGATGGATACGCCTTTTTACGTCACTCAGCTGTACCATACCGGGGCGTCATTCACTGCTACTAATTGTGCATAAAATGAGTGTTAAGTCCCAACGAGCAATTAGTCACGTGTTACCCGCTACTGATCAGACGCTAAGTGAGGTAAGCCTACTCGTTAAAGGCAAATCACACTAAATGTGTGACACACTGACATATTGCTTAGGCAAGGGATGTGTGTATGTGTGTGTGTGTATGTGTGTGTTTGTGTGTGTTGTAAGGTGGTGAGGGTTGATGTATGAGGGGTAGAAGGATGGGGAGGAGGTGGGTCTAAGTAAGGTTATGTGATGATGATGATGATGATGATGATGATGATGATGATGATGATGATGATGACTTGTCCTATCCTATCCTATCCTGTCCCCTAACTCGGAGGTCGTAGGGGCACCAATGATGATCGTTTAATCAGCATACTCCATGATGATGACTTGTAAGTCCCAAATTCCATGTTACAGTCATGTGTGTGTGTGTTCCCCTCTCCCCACTCCCACACACTCGCTCTCTCTCTCATCCAAACTCCGGCACGTGCTCAACGATTGCAGGTTAGTCATAAAGAAAGTGTGCTGTCATTGCTTTTGATGAGCATGATGATGATGAAGAAGAAGAAGACGTCACGACAGTTAAAACTGGTTACAGAGCTTTCAGTAGGTCATGCCTTTGAAGGGCTCTGTCCATTATTTCCACACAGTTGGCGCAACAGTCTTCTTCTTCTTCTTCTTCTTCTTCTTCTTCTTCTTCTTCTTCTTCTTCTTCTTCTTCTTCTTCTTCTTCTTCTTCTTCTTCTTCTTCTTCTTCTAGAAGAGCTACCCTGAGATCACAATCATTAACGTTCCTCTATGACTAAGTCATGTTTTGTGGTGATGATTTATCAAGCACTGGGACTTGGTGTTAGGTCTAAGAGATGTCAGGCCCTCCCTTAGCACTGTATCTTTTTCACCTCTCCCACCTCCAAACACCCCCATACTCCCCTACTACACTCCATAACACATCCTACTCCCTGTTCTACCCTGTCATTTGGTTACGAAGTCATCCGGTACTATTGGTGGTAGCCTGCGGAGACGGTGATTGACGCCGCTTTTACCCCGCAAAATCGCAGTGTTTGTGGACCACCAGTAGCGGGAACAACCGGCCACACCCTGCGAAAAGCCTCGGACAAATCGCACTCCTCTATTGTTACCGCTGAACCATCCAATCAGCGCCCGCCACAGGGTGGCCCCGGACATGCGCATTAGCGCCCGATACAAAGCTAGAAGTCACGTGGGGTGATTGCTTTTAGCTTGATCGCTCTGGGATCACACTTTGTCCGATCAATGTCCGTTAGAATGGACGATTTCTTTTGTCCGAAAAGCGTCCCTCTCTGAAATGTTTGTTGTTCAACAACCCTACTCAGACATGCTCTCTAAAATTTGACTTTTTCCTTCAACAATGACTTGCTGGTTCAACCATATACGTACATGGTCTGAATTGTACTTTGTAATCTTGGTTGACTGACATGTTTGTGTAGCCGACCGGAGTACTTGACTCCCAACTCTCGACCATTAAAACATGGCCCAATCCGAATTGCTATTTTGATTATAAGAGTAAGAGGGACATAAAAAATAGTTGCCTTGCCAGGTTGGGACCCGCGTTGATAGTACACCGGGTTGCCGGCTACTAGTGCCACTACATTCTCTGCAGTTCACTGCCACAAACATGCCTAGAATGCCAGTCGACAGTTTAGCCCTGTTCACTCTCAAAAGCGGAAGACGAAGGGTCAGGCGGGGAGAACATGTGTCGTGTCGCCTTGTCCTGCATAATCCAAGGGTTCAGCCACGCACCCAAGGATTCCCCACATCAGGAACCACCCAAGGACAGACTAACAAAAAGGGAATAAACTCTCTATTTAAGCCTCAAGGATGGCAACATCTCCCAAGCGTGACTAATCGCCTCTAACTCAGCCACATTTGTTTATAAGGGTAATTAGAACAGTGTGTAGGTTAATGCTGCTCAACACTCAATCTTTCAGTATAGTATACTATCTTGTCGGTGTCGGATAGCGTAGTGGTTGGAGCACTCGCTACTGTGTCGCAAGTTAAGCACCGTCCAGTGCGGTTAGCACTTGGATGGGTGACCGCAAAACGTGAAGCGACAAATAACCACTCCCCCAGTTGACTCAACTGTGACTGAGTACCTACTCTCTTAAGTGTGGGGAAGGTAAAGCAGCGAGGGAGAGAGATGGGCATCACCCTCATTACGCTGGCCCAAGATAAGTGTGATCTCCAACATCACGCTCCCCTACGGCCACAAGGCTAAGGGACTACCTTTACCTTTACCTTTTATACTATCTTGTCTAGGAGAGGAGAGGAGAGGAGAGAGAGAGAGAGAGAGAGAGAGAGAGAGAGAGAGAGAGAGAGAGAGAAAGAGAAGAAGAAGAAGAAGAAGAAGAAGAAGAAGAAGAAGAAGAAGAAGAAGACCTTACTACAAAAAGGCACAATTAACAGTGGATCTATTTTAAGCAGAACAATACCTTTGTTCGCAGTATTCTCCACCATCGTTCACAGAACTGGAGTACACGTCAAATATTTCACAGAACTGGAGTACACGTCAAATATTACCCTATAGCTAGCATAATGACAGGTTGCCGAAGTATAGCAACTAATAACACACGCGGATTTAACCATAGGTTTAAAAGAAGTGTCTCGCTGCTTCCAAACGGATTTCCTGGTTTTAAGCTGTTTTTTTGTTTGCTGTTCTGTCCTTTTCTTCTCAGCTGAGAATTGGAGCTAGTAAAGGAATGTTTGGAATTATGTTTCCTTCCTTCCGTCCTTTTTTTCTTTTTGTCTTTATTTCATTCATTCATTCTTTCTTTATGACGAGAGAAAAACAACACATTCCTGTGTTAAGAGATACTGATTATCGATATAGTAATATCATGGACTGAATTTTTTGCTTATTGATTTTTTTTTTCTTCTGTTCTTCTCTCTCTCTCTCTCTCTCTCTCTCTCTCTCTCTCTCTCTTCTTTATACCTGGTTTTGCTGTCTTTTTCTTTGCTGTTCTGTTATTTTTTTTCTTAACTGAGCATTCGAGTTTGAGTCGTGTGATGATATCCTGGAGAAGATACGCTTATCTTACAAGAGAGTAAGACTTGTACATAGAAGGGGCGTTCCTCTATCAGACGTTCTTTACCAAAATTCCAAAGCGATGTGAGATACTAATCACGGTGCTTGGGCACATAAAAATTTATATTTGTTATCGGGTTTTAAAGTATCATTGGCTCACTTTAAGAAATGCTTTTTACTAATCAAAGGACTAGTTTACTTAGTCTCAAGAGAAGAAGAGCTAGTGGGCACACGACAATACAAATAGAATGACACCAATCGTATATGTATGTGATTTCAACTTTTTTATGTTCCACACAAATTCTGACATGACTTTAATTAAATGTAAATTAATAACTATAACTGTTCAATGTGCTGGGCTGTTTCTTTAGCAGTTCTTCTTCATCACTTGCTACAAAGTTATATGTTTGATGGTCTAATATTGTTCTGAGTAGTTTTACATCAATGGCAGTTGAGAGGGACTTAGCTGCGCAGCCTTCTGCGAGTGCTTGAGTCTGGTGGTCACTCTAAGGGAGTCTGGGCACTCTCATGATGATCGGGCGAGTCATGTAGCTACGTTGCCGGACGTGGCGAGGTAGAATCTAGATGATCTCCTTCTTTTCCATAGGAGCACGTGTCATGCATTGACTCCACAAACCGCCCAAGAGCTCAACTGTAAAATCCAGAACTCTGGCTACAATATTCTATTCAGGTATATTGGTATGTGGTGTCCTCTGCAAGGAGTCTATAGCATCAGACACCTGCCGAGTTTCCCATATGCAGACTACGATCCGAATCTTAAGGCTAAGATATATCAAGCAACATGCACAACGTGTCAAAAACAATTATCGGTTTCTGTAAATACATAAAACCTGAACATACTAATACATGGTAATCAATATAATATATAAACATACACGTACTAGAAACTACTAGTGTTAACTTACTTCTAGTCTCTGGGAATTGTGAAAACGTGTCTAGTCTATCACTGAGGCTGAGGATAATCGTTCACTTCAGTTTGCTCCTTTGACCCTCGTGGTTCCACACTTCATATCCGACTGATTGTCTAAAGCGGCGTATACGGGGATATGCAGGGGTCTCTAGGTCATCTGCGACCAATCATTTAATTCTCGCAGCTATTCGTCTCGCTCTCGCGACCACATGAGTCTTCTTTTGGAAATTTTGCTCTCCTGTCCCACCCGCGGGACACTATCTGTTACGTCTCAACTTCGAGTGTCAGGGACAGAGCGCAGAGTAGATCTAAAAGAGATAAGAGTCGCATGGCTTCTTAGCGGTCAAGAGATCCTGGTCAGATGGTCGAGTAAGCTAACTAACATTCTTGTTTAGCGAGGTCTGCTCGGTTGTCTCAGGAGTGAACATCTCAAGGAGGTTAATTTAACATCTGCAAACTTTCCTTTAGAGGGCTGGTAAATTAACATCAGGTTTTATTCAATACTATCTGTTTATCTCTATGCTGAGTTACCACATCTTTGTCGTCAACATTTCTGATACAAGTTGAATGTTTGAAATTCTTCTTTCTTTCTTTCTTTCCTTTTCTTTTAAGTAATGCATTTATTCATTCATTCTTTTTTTATTTATTGGCATTAAGAGATAAAAACACAAGTAAAATCATATACTGATTTGTTTATTTCTTTCTTTTGTTTCTGTCTGCCCTTTTTTTTCTTTCTGTATGTCTTCCTTCGTCCCATCGTTCCTTGGTCCCATCGTTCCTTTGTTTGTTTGTTTTTCATTCATTCATTCTATCTTTTTTTGCACTCAAGTTATCCGGCTTGTGTTCTTTATAATACGTTAACTGGTGTCTGTGTAGCAACAAAGCAATGATAGGTTTGAACCAACTAATCTTGGCCCACTTATAAATGATAGACAACTCTTTTCCAAACACTATGATTTCTGAAGTCTGAGGACCAACGATATGGGTTATTAGGATTTTGTATGGGTGACGCAATATTCCATATTAAGATTGTGTAGAGGACGCAAAATTCCAGATTATGATTGTTTGGATGACGCATCAATTCTGTAGTAAGATTGTGTGGATGGTGCAACATTCCATGTTAAGGTTAGTACTTTATTTAACCACGATGAGCTGCGATTATGGCGAAATCAACTATAATTCTGGTAATGTGTGATTGTTAGGATTTGTTACGAAAGGGCGGAACTGATGGTACTATTATGTGGGTACTCTATTATTCAAGATCAACCTTACTCCATCATCATCATCATCAGCAGCAGCAGCACCAGCACCAGCACCACATTGAGCAGTCTTTGAAGCGGACACGCGCTATTATACAAGAACAGTCCATTTTTATTGTGTGTTATTTTTACTAAAATACTCAAGTGCTTATCTTGATTTTAATAAGGTCTTACGTTCATGCTTGCCTAGATCATTAACAGCTTTTCGATCTGCAATCGACACTGTAGTAGTTCAACTTAAAAAAAAAAGTGTGGGAGGCAGTCTTTTAAAAAAGAAAAAGATCGCTTTCGATTCTATCGTCAGCAAACTGTGGTATTCATTCTGGATTGATGAGAGATGCTGTTTCATGTTGTATTATCCTTGCGAAGTCCACGAGAAGCTCTTTCATCTAGCATTAAATAACAGCATTACTCTTTTATTGTACAATATTGTTTAAAAGATCCAAGAACCAAATAACCTTTAATCCCCCAAAACTGTTTTTTGTTCCGCAAGATAGACTGAAAGTATATTACCTTAAAATGCCCCAGTTCGAAGGCTTTGTATACTTTTGGCAAAAACGGGCTTACATTCGCATTGTTTTGACATCGCACAATTATAGCGTGGGCTTTTGGTGCTCAAACCAACCGCTAACATTTGAATGTTCATTCCGGTTATGAAAGGGAGTCATTTCCCCTGTTTTTAATGATACCGCCGTATGCCCGTGCAACCTTTGATCTTTTTCCTGAGTAAACCACGTGGCTTGCCTTTTTGGTGTCTGGGTAGGGTAGGGTCTAGTTTTCCAACGTAACACGAAAAACCTTAACCTTACGAGCAATTGATTTTACCGGTTCTGATCCTTGCCGGCTTTGTTAGATGCTATTTTCAGCCTTAGAATGTTGGCCTGGTTAGCCAAAGGCTGTTGTTATTAATAGCTACACAGAGATTTTTTTTGTAAGCTTATCTTTTTAAGTGAGGCAATACTCACTGTGAATGTTAAAAAGATACGTCAAGGGGACGTGGTCAACATGGGTCTCTTTAAAGTCCAAGGCAAGGTAGATTACCATTTCGGCAAAGTAACGCGTCCGAGTAGAACAATTTTGGTATTTGGTGCGAAAGAAGGGTTGTCCTAAATTTGGCATGGTTATATGTAGCCGAGCGGAGTATTTGACTCCCGCTGTTGTTTGTAGATTATAGTCACACGACACTTTTGCATATAGGTGACTACTGGACCGATTTATACTGACACCAGCGGGCCAGTTGTTGGTAAAGGTGACTCCCGCCTCCCGGCCACGCCCTTAAATACACGGCCCGACGTCAAATGTTATTTTCATTCATCTCTTGTAAGAGAGACATAAAAATATTTACCCTGCAAGGTGGGGAAGCGTGCTGATAGTAAACCGGTTTGCCGGTTACTAGTGCCACGACCCTCCATACACCACTGACGCATAAAAATTTAATGCCTGCCAACAATGTAGTCCTAATCACCACCAAAAGCAGAAGACGAATGGTCTTAGAGGGAGGGGGGGGGAACATATTCATGTCGCCTTGTCCCGTATAACCCAAAGGCCACACCAAAGGATTCTGCAACGCAAGAGCCACCCAAGGCTAAACTAATCAACAAATGGAAGGTAGACAGTCTCTCTCCCAGGCGTGAACCAGTCGTCTGCTATTCCGCCACATATAAACATACAATGATAAAGTGGGTTAGTCGTTGCTCAAAACAACCGCTAAGTTTTGAATTTTCCATGTCTGTTTCTGACAGGGAGTGATCTCCCTTTCCCTCTTTAACGGTACACCAATATGCTATACGATCTACTATTTTAGCACTAGAGCGGTGGCTATTCCTGTTCTGACATGCACTGATTTACCCTGTTTTTAACGGTACACCAAGACGCTCTACGATCTACTATTGTCAGCGTTGGAGCGGTGGCTACAATGTTTAGCGCTAGAGCGATGGCTACAATGTTTAGCGCTAGAGCGGTGGCTACAATGTTTAGCGCTAGAGCGGTGGCTACAATGTTTAGCGCTAGAGCGGTGGCTACAATGTTTAGCGCTAGAGCGATGACTGCAATGTTCAGCGCTAGAGCGATGGCTAAAATGTTTAGTGCTAGAGCGATGGCTAACGGTTGCCATTAAGAGGCGGTAGTCACAATAACTACTAAATTTATTGATTTAGAAAAGCAACAACTGTACTTTATAAATTGTTGTTTGATTTGTTTGTTTTAAGCTCCTTTTGTTCTGTGGGGCAACAGCGGGGCATGGCCATAGTGGGCCCCTTTAAAAACCTCAAGAGTCAGCAAGAGAGGGGTAGAGTACACCGCTATTACCTATTACCTACAGTCCAAGGCAAAGTTAAAATAAATACCCTTCTCTTAAGGACATTTAATTTCCTGGCCAAACCGCCGTCCTTTACAAGAAAAATTGGTTATAATAGACCACAAGACATTGCTCTCAATATCTGTCGAGTCCTCTCTCCTCTACAGTACAGGGCAGCCATGCATATAAAGAGACGACAAGAAATTTGGGACTACATCTTAGACAAAACATCACTTACAACCGGTTTTGAACGGAGAATAATAGGATTGTTTAAAACAACTTCATGTATACTAGTGTAATATAGGCTATTACATGGCCTAGCTCTCAGTATAATAATAACACTGTGTGTGTGTGTGTGTGTGTGTGTGTGTGTGTGTGCGCGAGAGAGAGTGAGAGAGGGAGAATGTTGTCTACTTAACTTTTGCTGTTATACTGAAGAAAAGGGGAAGGGGTGGGTGTAGGGGGAAGAGTGACAGACGTGATGGGTGCAAACATATTTATTTTGTTGTTGTTGTTGCTGTTGTTGTTGTGCTTCTCTTTTGCCATGTATTCAGTGTTTTCTTGTTTTGTGGAATAAAAGGAAAAAAAAATAATAATAACACTGATGGAAGCTATATATACGCGTTTTTACCCTAAATCACTAATTAGACTTAGAGAGCGGCGATCTGTACCAACATATAAGCCCTACCTCATATGTAGTCATATACACTCTTATAATACACAACACAAACATTTAGATGTAGAACTCTAACATGCGGGGCAAAAGGCAGGCAGGTTAGACGACAGAAAAAAAGGTATTTGGACCTTATCGGCTGACTGCATCCAATATCATTATGGCAAGCAACCGAGTATCTGGAGAAAACCCTCGGTGACCTGAGCAGTCCCGTACCTAAGTTACATCAGTTCGCGCCTTGCGGGACTCGAACTCGCGACCTTTGCAAAGGCATTGGAAACTAACGTCTAAACAGCTGTGCCACTAAACCACCCCATATCTTTGATTGGGTTCCACAATACCACACCAACGCATCGTTGACAGAGTGCTCGAATTTTACTAACTCGAATTCGTTATCCGCGCAGCCCGTTCACTCAGCAACAAGGTATAGGAGTCGTCGTTATCAAGTTTTCCAACTTTATTCAGCAAACATCAACAACTGCATACAAGGTCGCTTTCCGAAAACTAGTCTACACTTTGACAAACAGACAATGCGGTACGTATAGCCTATCAACCATCTCCAATAGTGCAGAATGTTCCAGAATGACGCAATCGATGACCAATCAAACTTAAACTCCTCACCGGACTTAACGCACTGTCTTACGTCATAGAGTGTTAACGAATTTACAGGATACGACTAGCTATCGCTGTAGATTTATCCCGAACATTCAATAATATCATATAACAATATCGACCGACGAAAATTACCAACATTATAACATTATAAAAACTTTTTTCTAGTAACAGCACAGAAAAAAGTCCAAGGTAAAATACACGTTATCATTGCACGTTTTGCAAAACAAAATGTTCGTAACTATCAGCGAAAACAAGCTCTCTCTCTCTCTCTCTCTCTCTCTCTCTCTCTCTCTCTCTCTCTCTCTCTCTCTCTCTCTCTTAACTCGGAGCAGGACAACGCATAACTGGGACAACAGTTATTGTTGTGCGGGACAATTTTGCTTAGGTCCCCTCAATGCATCAGACTTCGAGGGCCTCTTACAACCAAGCCCAGACCTAACGGCAATTCTGATATTGCCTACAACTTCTTCGTCTTCTTGCAACCCTGACGTGTTTGGTTGTCCATCAGGGGAGGGAACTGAATGGACACTTGAGACTGGCGATGCCACAGGCCGTTTGCCTACCCTGGCTGGGTCATTCTTTCCTACAGAGTATCTAAAAATATAGGGATAGAGAGACTGTGTCAAAACTGAAGGAGAAGGGGGTGGTCATGGATAATCAGAACAGGTCGTGTTATTAGTGTTAGCCTGTTACCCACCCTCTATGACAAAACTCTTCAGACACCCCTTGCCATCACTGTAGTGTAAGTGCTGCTCTGTTCTTCCAACACAGCGGTTCAAATGTTTTTATAATGTGTAAGCATTCTTCTTCTCTTCGGTAGCTGAGAGCAAACTATGTCTTACACAGCGCAATTACTAACATCAGAGAACTCGCTCAAGGAACTCTGACCTATGTTGAACTGGAGATTGAGCAGATCTCTCTCTCTCTCTCTCTCTCTCTCTCTCTCTCTCTCTCTCTCTCTCTCGCTCACTCGCTCGCTCTCTGTTCCTCCCTTGTGATCGACAGAGCGTTAAATGCGGTTGTGTGAAGTTGGGACGCAATCGTCTCTGAACGTCCTCAAAAAGAAACATTTCTCCGATGCACCTTGTTAAAGATGCATTTCCGCCCTGTTGGGGTTGTGTATTCTTAACGCGTTAAATCTGTGTTCATTGCACAACGGGCCGGCACTGGCATTGAACATGTCCCAAGAGAAAAGGGATGGGGAGAAGAGAGAGAGAGAGAGAGAGAGAGAGAGAGAGAGAGAGAGAGAGAGAGAAGAGAGAGAGAGAAATAGAGTGTGTATGTATGTGTGTGTGCTGGTGATGTGTCTGGAAGCTGGGACTGGATAAGAAGTTAGGGAGGTGGAGGGTGTGTGGGTGTAGGTGCGTGTGTGTGTGTGTGTGTGTGTGTGTGTGTGTGTGTGTGTGTGTGTGCGTGTGTGTGGAAGCTGGGACTGGAAGAGATGTTAGGGAGGTGAAGGGGGTATGAGGGTGCTGTGAGAGAGGGGTGCAGTGTGGCCCTGCGGGAAACATAACGCTCCGCTACCTTACTGTCTTCTTAAAGTCGCATCAGCGATGACAAAGGAGTCAGCGTCGACAGGAGGGCAGCCTTAAAGGGTATACGCTGCCAGTTACACTAAACATGTGCTGTTGAAGTTGGTGCTTTCAGTGTAGCAGGAATTACAGAAGAAAGATGCAGGGATGAACAAAAAGACAAGAACAGTTAGACACTCAGATGTAGATAAAGAACAGAACAGTGAGACACTCAGATGAACAGAAATACATGACAGTGAGACAGATGAACAGAAAGACAGGACAGCGAGACAATCAGATAAACAAGATCTTGGTGATGAATGGAAAAAGTGCAATAGAATCTATAGTCTCTTACAGATCGGGGTGTGTCGTGCACTTGTTTCAACATTTCCGTGTCGTTTGATGGTTTGTCTTCCAAACATGGTCACTAAATCTAAGTAGACCTATACTTGCTAATCTAAGTAGACCTATACTTGCTAATCTAAGTAGACCTATACTTGCTAATCTAAGTAGACCTATACTTGCTAATCTAAGTAGACCTATACTTGCTAATCTAAGTAGACCTATACTTGCTAATCTAAGTAGACCTATACTTGCTAATCTAAGTAGACTTACTCGTACTTGCTAATCGCTCCCGACGTTGCTTTAACATCAAACTGCTAGCGTGTGTCCAAGCACGGTGGCCTAATGGTAGAGCTTTGGCTTGCGGATCTGAAGGTCCCGGGTTCGAGCCCAAGCCGGGGCATTGTGTTGTGTCCTTGGGAAAGACACTTTACTCCCGTTTCCTACTCCTTCGGATGAGAGTATAAACCGAGGTCTAGTCTGTGCCGCATACATTCCATCATAACGGACTTTAAATATCCTGACGCTCATGTCCTAGACGGGTGATTGCCGGTGACAAGAACACACCCAGCATGTACCTAGGTCCTTCTCCCCCATCCCTGGCTGCCCAGGATTGTGCTCAGTTGTCCGGGCGTCAGACCATGCGCCCAAAGGCTGCGGGGGCTGGGGGGGTGGGGGGGTGGGGGGAGGCGTCTCGGGCGGCTTGAGTTAGCGCCTTGAGCAGCTCTTGAGCTGGAAAAGCGCTATATAAGAACGATTTTTTTTAAAAGTCCTCTACACTACTGCGTCGCTGTACAGTAACAGTTCGGTTCACGGCGCACTGGGCAGCTCAGACTAGCCTTACAACTTCGGAACTTTGTCATTTTAATAAATACAACACTATCAAACAGCATTAAATAAGGTTCTTAGCCCGGGGGTGGGGGTAGGAGAGGGGAGGGGTTTGCACAATAGGCAAAAAAACCTTGGAGTGGGGATGATGGAGATTAAAACAAAAACACCTATACAAATAAAGATGAACGGTACAACATCGCACACAAACACTGACTAATTCACATTAACATACGAGCACCCAATATGGAAAAATACGTAAATAAAGAACTCGATAAATTTTAAAACAGGAAACAGACACCAAGGAAAATATCCCCCCCCCCACACACACACACACAATACACATAGGTATCAACCAATAATGTATGGATTGGAAATAAAGGCAAAAGAGAACTGTGCATCGTTCTTGAAAAAGTTTTAAAAAAATCCTATAAAACGGCCGAAATTAGACAACTTGCGTTTGGATTTAGAATTAATGATCTGGTTTAACCTACAGGCATGCGGATAATTCCTAAAGTATTTATTTGATCAAGCTTATGTAGCGCTTTTCCAGCTCAAGAGCTGCTCAAGGCGCTGGTAGATATATGCGAGCGTAGACCTCGGTTTACACTCTCATCCGATTGAGTAAGTGTTGAGTTACTAAAGAAAGCCTGTTGACAATCAGTAGAGGATTTGTAGATCAAACTGATAGTGAATTTCATCACGTAGTTCGTCCAGCTCACGCGAAGTATAGCCTGTCTGGATTTTCACATGTCTTTGTGATTGAACTAGTTGTT
>CM072523.1:43021010-43056010 GCA_036898135.1 Oncomelania hupensis | reverse complement strand
GGAAATAATAATAACAAATCAAAATGCAGAAGAGTGTGAATCTTTTATTCCGATTACAGAATTACCTCTCCTTTTTTTTCTTTCACCATTCATAGGAACCTCTTGTGATATTTAAATATGACCATTGATGATGATGATGATGATGATGATGATGACCATTGATGATGATCATCATCATCATGATGATTGATGATAATAATGATGATGATGATTGATGATGCAGATGCATACGCACATGTTTATTTTTTTTTCAATAAATCTCAAAAGCGCGGCGATCGGTACCAGCATACACGCTCTTTTGTGTTTGAACATGCTCTTTTACATCCAATCTGACATATCAACAACCATCCGTCCTACAAAGACGTGCCGTATAGGCAGGGAGAGCGCTATTAATCGACTGAAAGGACATCCAAATGTTATATCAATCCAATAATTTATTTTAACGTCTGGTGAAGAAGAAGAGGAAGAAGAAGAAGAAGAAGAAGAAGAAGAAGAAGAAGAAGAAGAATGGTGAGAATAATAATGGCTTAATTACAAGAACAGAACCGACGACGGAGTTTATATGGGGTAGTGGAAGGTGAATGGTCACAACTATAACCAAGTTTTACAGAATTATTTAGAGAAAATGGACTCGTCTGAGAAAACAAAATGTTTTCCCCTCGTGAGAAACGAATCCTGATCTCTCCGGCTCATCCACGAGGCGCGGTGTAAAAAAGAAGAAACAGTTTTGATTGTGGAGTACATTCTGTGTTTGTATGTCCTTGCGTGAGAAAGAGTGTTTGGTCTAAAATCACAATCATGTCATGTATCCTACATGAACAGACGTTAAAATAAATGATTGAATTGAAATAAACTGAATTCCGATTATATTCGTCACTCATGCAGGTTGAAATTCCAATTTCTTTCTCAGCCAAATAGTATCTTGTAGTCTCTAGCGCCATCGTCGTTACGTCTATACCATGAAATAGCAATCACAACAAAAGGGGAGACAACAGAGAAAACAAGGAAAAGCAGACGAAATGTGCAGTGAAAACATTCGAGAGCGCATGCTGACTTTCTATAGCTCCAGGAACGTCTTTCCTGTTATAATATGATAGACCGCGATGCATAGACTCGGACAACAACGTAAAGTCCCAGACTAAAACCTGGGGCGAAACTTGTTTACGAAAGAATTTTGAAGGCCATTTTTGGATTTTTGACGATTTGTCATCCATGCGGGAGACATTCGGGAAGCTTTCTCTGCGAAATCGAATCAGTCACAGAGCAACGCCACCCAACTAGGAAAATTGCCTCCCAACTAGGAAAATTGTTATAACTTGGATCACTCCATGCATCAGACCTTCGGGAGAGGGGAAGGAGGAAAGGGGGGGGGGGGGCTTAGTCGGTACCGTGAATCGGGATGCTGTAAGCCAGTCGTCAAGGACTGTGTAACTCTGGTCCCAAGAGTCGTCGGCGCGGACAGATGAGAGTGTTTTAACAAAACTTACTGCAACCCACAAACACGCGTTTGGAAAGCGTTAAGACCGCAACACACCCCTCAACGATTGGCCGTTGAAAGCAGGAAGCCGTGACGAACTTAGAGATCTTTCGCTGGGTTTAGCATCATCAAAACTGTTCACGCTTATAGATTTTGTAGTCCAGGGCACGCGTCCCCTTTGAAGGGGCTGCCACTGGCCCGATTGGCGCTACGATAAGTGTATTTTGTTCTTTATATCTACACTTTTCAATGTCTGGTGTTTTGATGTAGTTCGCGCACAATACGTTTTCCTATTGTGAAGACAGATTGACGAAAGCAATGTGAATGTATTCTCCTACAGTTCTGCCATGTAATAACAACACAGACCATTTTTTTCAATCCTCGTACGAGAACACGATAGTCTTAGTTGTCTTCTTTCTTCTTTTCCATTCTTTTTCATCTTCTTTCTTTCTTTCTTTCTTTGTGGTACACAGCTAAAAAATTGGGAAATATTTATATTGATGAGACACATTTGCCGTATATTATTATTATTATTATTATTATTATTATTATTATTATTATTATTATTATTATTATTATTATTATTATTATGATTATTATTATTATTATTATTATTATTATTATTATTATTTATTATGTTGTTTTATTATTATTATTATTATTATTATTATTATTATTATTATTATTATTATTATTATTATTGTTATAGCTCAGTGGTCAGAGCGCACGACTTATGTGAGTGCGTCTTGGGCGACGTGGGTTCGAATCCTGACTTCAGCAAACTATTGTGTGATTGCTCGATATTACGGGCCAGCGCTTTGAGAAGCTCTCTGAGCTTGTAAGTGTGCTATATAAGAGAAATCTCTTTCTTTCTTTCTCTTTATTATTATTATTATTATTATTATTGTTATTATTGTTATTATTATTATTATTATTATTATTATTATTATTATTATTATTATTATTATTATTTAGCGCACATATCTCACGGCACATCGCGATTCGTGGAGATCGCGCGTGAAGGGGAGAGGGGGGGGGGGGTCGCATCTTAAATGTGCAGTTTGGGAGTCAGGTGTCCTTGGATTTGCGATATCCAGTTTAAGTCATTAAAACACGGACAAAGGAGAAAAAGTTTTTGGAGTTTGAGACGAGCACGATAGCCACGATATAAAATGTTTTTTCTGCAAAGCGTGCAGTGATAGCGTGTAATTAATTATCTTTGATTTGATTATGCGAATGTTGATAGTTTTCGTCGGTGGATATTGTTATAGCAGCGTTGAGATCTTTCGTGATTTACTTGTTTATTATAGATGGAATGTTCCAGATGATTTTAACGATAGCTAGTCGAATCTGGTAAATTCGTCTTCAATGACGTAAGACAGTTCGTACTTCCGGTGACGATTGGGTGTTGATTGCGTCATTCTGGAATGTTCTGAACTTTTCTACATTGTTAAGAGCTTATATAAGTAATGCACTGACTGTTTGCAAAAGAGGTATACTTTTCGGAAAGCGATCTTGTATGCAGTTGTTGGTGTTTGCTGAATAAAGTTGGAAAATTTTATACGACGACCCTTGCCTTGCTGCTGAGTGAACGATTTCGAATTACACAAGATCCCAGCCTCTGGGTTGAATCGACCATTGATTCGTGCAACGGGAATCTCTTCACCCTTGGCCGTCCTGGATGGCGGTATGCTTCCGGCTGCTAGCTGTTTTGTTTCTTTCAGAAAACGATACAACCGGTTTTGTTTCCTTTAAAAATGGCTCGAATTTCTCCGGCATAGATTATGTAGATTATAACATTAATGCGATTTTACTCCCTCTCCTCACCTCCGCCTCCCCCCTCCTCTCATTCCCCTCCCCCACAAAAAATGAAATGAAATAAAATAAAACAAAATTAAAATTAAATCCTGTACATGCAATGTATTTTGTGCCATTTTGTCTACGTGCTTATTGATTTGGACACGGGAGTGCGAGTTCAAGTATAATTCAACGTAACACATAAGAATGGAAACAGCAAAAGAGGTAAAAAGGTGCGCGATGATTTATTTGGTAGAATTAATAATGAACCAAAAAAACATCCTTTTTATTGCGCAACGAAGAATACGAAGCATGGAGATGAGGTGCTACAGTAGACTTCTGGGAATTTCTTACACACAGCACATGACTAACAACGAAGTCTGAAAGAACATCACACAAGCCATTGAACAACACGATGACATGCTCACAGTGGTGAAGAAACGGAAACTTCGATGGTATGGCCACATCACCAGAGCATCAGACCTTGCAAAGACCATCCTGCAATGCACGATGCAAGAAGGCAGAAGAAGAGGGAGACCGAAAAAGAGGTGGGAGGACAACATTCGAGAATGGACTGGCTTGACACTGAGCGAAGGCATGAGGGTTGCTGAGGACATAGAAAAATGGAGTACGCTGGTTAAACGATCATCTGTGGTGCCCCTACAACCTTCGAGGTACGGGATAGGATAGGATAGGATAGGATGGCACGGCCCCTCCTGCAACCACTAACTTAGGTACTTTTGCTATGAAGTTTAGTCAAAGTCCGTTTAGTGGACTGTAAGATATGGCGTGCATTGGACCGACGGACTGATGGACAGAAAGACCGACTCTTAGCTCTGCTGATTCCCGACCGTTTTAAAGTATTTCCATCTGGAAATACAAAAATCATCTTCCGACGCTGCGCAACTAAAGAGTAAGAAACAAAACATTAACAAAATTGAGTCAAGATTTCTCAATATTTAAATTTTAACAGGACAGAACGGAAATTAAGAACCTCGCATGAAGAATAGCTAGCGAATACAGATGTGCAGGTTTCAACAGAACACTGGGTAAAAATGTGTGATGGTGAATAGCACTCGGAAGACCTTCGCTAAAGATCGGGGAAGGATAAGCGTGATGCAGGGGGGTAAGGTGGGGTGGAGAGAGAACTCTGGTACTGTTGATTCGCCTTCACGCTAAACTGAACTCTACCATAATCTTCGCCAACCTATCGCTAACGTGTTTAAAGGTCTGAATACATGTAGCCAAACTTGTAACATACATTTACCCGCTTGTTCTGCCACAGCTATGTAGTGATCCCGTCATTATGATTTTTTTAAATAGGGCAGTTCCCATTTCAAAGAGCTGCTCAAGGGTTAAAATCAAATATATATATTTATATATTATACACACCCTCACACACACACACACGCGCGCGACCTTTCAACAACATAGAAGGGTTGACCACTTTCGCTTGAGCTCCTCCCCTCTTCCCTTCCCCAACCCCCATCCCATCCTACCATTCCCCTGCCGGTCCTCTGCAATGATGATGCCTTCAACGCCTATAGCGTTGATACGTGTGAGGCGATACTTAAAGATATATTTTGTAGCTTCTGTCTGTTTGAGCCATTTTGAGTCGTCTTCGTTTCGTCTGCGACTCAGTAATCACAACAACGCTCTTCTCCAGCGAAACCAGAAGAAGAAAAAGTTGAATGACAAAGAGAGAGAAAGAAAGTAAAAAACGAAGAAGCAAATTACAAAACAACAACAACACCAACAAATAGAAAGATGAAGAAGAAAAAAATAAAGAAAGAAGAAAAAGAAGAATTAATGAAAGAAAGAAAGGCAGAAAGAAGAAGTATTAATGAAAAAAAGGAGAGAAAGAAAGAAAGAAGTATATGAAAATAAAGAAGAAATAGAGAAAGAAGAAAACCAAGAATTAATGGTAGAAAGAAAGATTAAGAAAAAGAATTAATGAAACAAAAAAAAGAAAGAAAGAAAGATGAAGAGGAAGAAGAACTAAAACAACAACAACAAGAGTTAAAAAGAAAGAAAGAATTAGAAGAATTATTAAAAGAAAGAAAGAAAAGGGAAGAAGAATTAATGAAAGAAAGAAAGATTGAAGAAGAAGAAGAAGAAGAAGAAGAAGAAGAAGAAGAAGAAGAAGAAGAAGGACAGAAAGACAGAAAGAATAAGAAGAATTAAAGAGAGAAAGAAAGAAAGAAAGAAAGAAAGAAAGAAAGAAGAAGAAGAAGAAGAAGAAGAAGAAGAAGAAGAAGAAGAAGAAGAAGAAGAAGCAGAAGAAGAAGAAGAAGAAGAAGAAGAAGAAGAAGAAGAAGAAGAAGAAGAAGAAGAAGAAGAAGAAAATAACAGCAACAACACCAATAATTTAAACTAAAGAAAGAAAGAAGAAGAATTATTGACAGAAAGAAAGAAAAAAAAGAAAGAAAAGAGAGACTGTTCAGATAAAAAGAAGAAGAAGATAATGAAGAAGAAATAATTAAGGAATGAAGGCGTGAAAAGGAATAAAGAGAAGAAGAAAATTACGGTTTTTAGTTGACACTCGATGCGTGGCGACAGTCACAACAATTATGCTCTTCTCAAGCTTGGACAGAAGAGGAGGGGGTGATGAAGAATGAAGTGAGAGAGAGAGAGAAAGAGAGAGACAGACAGACCGATAGACAGACAGAGACAGACAGACAGGGGAGATGATGAAAGCAGAAGGAAGAATACGTTCCACGAAGAAGAAAGAGGAAGAGGAGGGAATGGTATGCATAAAACAAACAAGCATGGCGCTTGTAACGAAGTTTGGCGTTCGTCCTCCTCCTGTGGAGAGAGAAAAAAGCACAACTCCAAAAGACATGGAGCAGTGTATTGACGAGTCCTTGGGGAAGAACACTTACAGCAATACACCAGCACACCTTCCTTGTAATCTCTGGTACCTAGATCACTAAACAAAGCTGTATTCCCTTTTTCCGCTTGTTCTGCCACAATAATGTCCCGTCATTATGAATTGTTGTATTTTTTATATAGCGCAGTTCCCATCTCAAAGACTGCTGAAGGGCTAAAAACAAAAAGAGCTCACTGGAGGTACCGCAGGCGCCAACTTGCTTCTTGATGCGCCGTGGGACGAGCTCCATGTTTGACCAAGGTTTACTGATTAGCATTATAAGTACTGTTATGGCGAGTGTTGATAATGTTAAAACGACAGGTTGTAAAATTAGGCATTACCCAAGTAGACTGGGTAGCAGAGGAAGTGGGTCCTCTGTAGCCCAGTGGTAGCAGTAGTATGTTGTTGTTGTTGTTGTTGCATCAATTTTTATTCATCAGATTAACATAAGTTGTACTGATAGTATGTATCCGCTATAATATATAATAATATCCGCTATAGTAGTATGTATCCGCTATCGCTACTGCTAGCGCTATGCTATCGAGGAAGATATACCTTGTGCCTAAACCCTTTATCCCATTAAAAGTTTCTACGTCAACTTCTAGAGTTTCTACAAGCTCAAGGATTTGGAATTGGTTGTCCTTTCATAACGCAGATAACAGAAGACCTGCTGAAGATACGATCAAAGGTAAGGTAAGGTAAGGTAAGGTAAGGTAAGGTAAGGCAAGGCAAGGCAAGGCAATGCAAGGTAAGGTAAGTCGTCAAGGAGTCAAGCAGCAACCGGCCGACTTGCGTTCGTAACCGACCTTTCGAACTAGAGATAAAATGACCTTACCTGTGGTTGTGGTGGTTGTGGTTGTGGTTGTTGTCTAGTCTTCACACCACTTAAAACAGAACAAAAGATGTTATTGGTTTTTAATGATTATAAAGTCAAATCATAAGGAAATAAAAAGGCGTGGTACTACTACTATTACTACTACTACTACTACTACTACTACTACTACTACTACTACTACTACTACTACTACTACTACTACTACTACTACTGCTATTATAAAAAATAATAAAACACTTGTACTTCTACTACAACTACTACTGCTGCTAATGCTACTACTTCTGCTACTACTAGTACTATTAATACTACTACTACTACTACTATTGATTCATCATTATCATAATCGTACTCAAAGTGTTCTTGTACGCACACCCCGACAACACTCACATACTCACCCACCCACACACACACACACACACACACACATACATACACCCACATACACGCATACACACATACATACATAGAGCCAGGGTAGACAGAAATGAATATCTAGATGAGGGTCAAACTTTGTCTGAACTTTACATTTTCTACTTGGTGTGTGTACTAGCGCTGGCTAGTTTGTGTGTGTGTGCGTGCGTTTAGGTGTGTGTGTGTGGGTGTGTGTGTGTGTGTGTGTGTGTTATTTTACACCCTATTTACCGTCACTCAATCACCAGGCATGTATTTTGGTATGTGTAAATGTTGGTGTGACACATTAACACTTCATAAAAGAAGAACATTACTGATGTTAAAACGATTTACACAGAAATCTTGGGAAAGTGATGAATCATTCCTTATCAGAGTTAATAGGGTAGCGCGTTGTCTTCCTGCTTTGGGAACACCCTAAATATCGTTTCGTCAAGCCTGGAAATCATCTTGGTTGGTTTAGTACTTGGATGCAAACCCATAAACGACTCCAAGAGGAAAACAGCGTACTTATAAGAAGACGCCGAGCAAATCACAGAAATTAGATCTGCAACTTCGGTGTGCCTTTTTCGCAGCGAAATCCATGTTACATTTCGTTTCAAATTACCCGACTTTTGGCTGTGGAAGGTAATGTAGGCAGCAAGGGAGAAAAGATTGGGCATCTCCCTCGTGAAGCTTGCCCAGAAAAAAGGAGGTCCGCGAAAGTTTATCGGGACGCTGTTTAGAGGTTCAAACACCTCACCTTCCCCCCCCCCCCCCCTTCCCTCTACCACCGCCTCTCCCCCAACGAAAGAAAATATTACGCGAAAATAATACAGTTTTTTTCTTTTTATCAGCACACACACATAAAAGGCTGCAAAGCGATGCATTATTGACACAAACAACAAAAAGTCTAGGACTAAACCTCAGAGTTCAGTTCATTCCATTCAAATGGTATCTCTCAGCGCTCGGGAATGTCCATTCCCGAATCTGAAAAGCAGCCAGCACATCCTGTCAAATTCAGCCTCGTGGAAAAAGTAAATATTGTTATATAGGCATTTATCAACTCAAGGAAGTGCTCTTGGCGCTCTCAGTATCTCACTCCAGCTATCTAAGACGCCAACTTGGATCTTCCAAGAGCGCTTTCCAATGCTAAGCCACTTCGATCAATACCTTTAATGTATGCGTGAGTATTTTTAGCCCCATTGGCCTCTCCCTTTGCCTCTTGATATAATATAATACAGAGCCAATTAAGAACGTCGGTTTCTGTGATGAAAACAAATCGGATGTCCATATATACCAAATCTCGTGGTTCTTCTGCATGCTAAGTAAGCCTTATACCGCTGAGCTACTGTCAACCATAGCTTTCCGTGCACTGCGGTTTCCTACACCTGCGAAAACGATTGTTAGCTTCATGGCTTTTCGATCTTCTATCTTGGGAGTTAAGCAAGTGTGTCGACCGTTTTGGGACCGTGCCATCCCAATTCGGGTTTAAAGGTCTTTGATGAAACAGCACTCGGTGCACTGGGAACAAAACCATCTTCGGGTTGGGAAATGAAGAGAAAGAGGAGGAGGGAGAAGAAGAAGAAGAAGAAGAAGAGAAGAAGAAGAAGAAGAAGAAGAAGAAGAAGAAGAAGAAGGAGGAGGAGGAGGAGGAGGAGGAGGACGACGACGAGGAGGAGGAGGAGGAGAGAAATACAAAAGAGAATAGCATCAAATTGAATTGTTCTCATAAGAACTTCTGAAGGCGCTGGCCGGAACAGGATGTGACGCAAACCGCTCAAAGCTGTGGTAAATTCACTCTCAGATCTATGCGTCTGTTTAGTTGAGCAGATGAAGTCATTACATCCGCTCCTTGCCTAACAGTTAGTGGAGTAAATATAAGAGGCTACTTAGCCCAATCTTACATTTACTAATATGGGATACACACAGCGTGACAGAGGCTCGCCGAGTACTCCTTATTAGCAAGAGGCGAACGTAGGCCATGGCAAGTCTCCGCTACGCAATGTCCGCTGGATAGGTTTATAGCGTGTGCAGTGCTGATAATGTCACAGTTAATTCTCCTTTTAAAGTTAGCGCGCTTCATTTCAAAGGGATATTCGTTCATGGGTGCTGATTATGCCAACGTTTAACAGACTGTTATAAAATAAGTACTAACGTTTGCCCAATTTTTATTTAAAAGACCAGAGAGCGCGTGACGCTCTGTATTAGCGACCATTTGCCTCAGTAACTGAGGAATGATAAACTCTTTACTGTAAAAGGTATGCATAAGCATGCGCAGATACAATATTCGCCAGAAACCGGATCATCATGCAATTTGCTGATTGTGCCCGAGTTAGACCTGTCGACCTTCTGTTAGCATGTGCGTATTATGTTAAAGCCGTTTGCACTAAACCAATGGCGTAATATTACGGTTAAATCCTTGACAGTAACGTTTATTTAAGGATGTCAAGGACGTTGTTGTTGCTATAAAGGGCGGAATACACAGGTAGAGATAAGATAACGAAAGATTTGCAATGGGTATGAAATGGGAAGAGCAACGATGAACCACGATGAACAGTGCCTTCAGCGATGTTGAGGAGTAAAACAGATCGCTCCTATAGATATTTACGAACAGATTGCATGCACGCATCAAGGCTGAAGAGACGGTACGACCGGCCGGCCGTTGATGGGTGCTAGTCAGCCCTAAAAAGTGAAATTACACGACTCAACTTTAGGTCTGTGAAGGTAACCATGATCAGCCTTTTCCAAGCTGCTGAAACGGACAGCGCATAAAACATTCATCTATTTATGACAGCGAGCGCGACAAGCAAGCCTCAGTGTTGAAAAGGTCGTTCCTGGCCTGTCTTTCCGTTGGCGCCTTTTTTGTCGCTCCGGGTGAAGTCTTGTGTCATCAGATGCAGGTCCAAAAGTTTTGTGCCATCACATGCATGTACAAAAAGTCTTGTGTCAGCAGAAGCATGTATAAAAGTATTGTGTCATCAGATGCATGTACAAAAAAAAAAGTCTTAGGTCATCAGATGCAGGTCCTAATAATAATTATAATACTATGTGTGTGAAGCCTTTAGCTTTTTAGCTTCTTAGCAAAAAGTAAAATGGACACCACTTTTCGTTTTGTGAGATGTCAACTCACATTACCCTATCTCCTCCTCCCTCCCCACCCACCCTTGACTCGGCCACCATCACTCCTCTTGAACGTCTTGCACCGCTGTATGTCCTCCCTTATCATCCTCCATCCCGCTCCCCTAAAATTACACCTAATTAGGCTACGAGCAAATCCAATCCAAACACTCAAGGAATGCAGCAGAGCAGCTTAAAAATCCAGGGAACCAAAACAGTTTATTTATTTATTTGTTTATTTATTTGCAACAACGGGTTTACTAGCGAAATTGCTTTGTTGTCACCTTGTTACACTGTTTTTTGTGTGTGTGTTTTTTTTAATCAATTGTTGATTCAGCCCCGATGCTTGAATCTTGATAAGTGTAACTCAGATTCGTTTATCCACGCAACCTGTTCACTCAGCAACAAGGCAGGAGTCGTCGTATGACGTTTTCCAACTTTATTCAGCATACATCAACAACTGCATACAAGATCGCTCAATCGCTTTTCACTGTTTTGCTCCCAAGACGACACAGTGCACCCCAACGGGGGGTTTAAAAAGTATGTATGATGCCGTAATGTGTGATCTTGTTGCATGCCCTATACATATTACTATTGCATAATTGCCTCTATCAACCCCTATTCTCGTTGGCACATATACTCTGACCCACTAATGTATATAGCCGTTTCCTTAACACTTCCAAAACCTTCTTTCGTTGTTCACCGTCGGTCACCGTGTTTCGTAATCATTAAAAAAAATTCAATGCGCTAGCTGTGATACAGTTGTGCGCACGGCTTTAGGGTCGTTGGCACGTTAGCAAACTTTGAAAACTTGTAAACTCTGCCCATAAAATCAGCAGGAGCAGAACAAATTGCAGTGACAGGCTTTTTACTAGATTTGGACTTTTTAGAGTTTAGACTGCAGGCGCCTGTATCCCCATGGGGTGTCACGGTAGCGCTAGGGTAAAGTTGCTCCCACGTTAATGCATACTTGTTGAGGATTATTACAATGTGCTTACATGTTGTTGTTGTTGTTGTTGTTGTTGTGTGTGTGTGTTGTGTGTGTGTGTTTTGTGTATATATGTGTTGTGTGTGTTGTGTATGTGTTGTGGTGTGAGTGTGTGTGTGTGACTGTGTGCGTGTGACTGTGTGTTTGTCTGTGTGTGTGTGAATACACCCCGCAGCGGCATTAAAAAAAATACAGCATGGCTTTCACTGATCTGTCGTTATTTATTTTACACTGCACGACCTTGTTGTTTTCCCTAGTGCAAACGGAAGCAGCACACGAGACATTGATTACGTAAACTTTGGTCTCTCTCTCTCTCTCTCTCTCTCTCTCTCTCTCTCTCTCTCTCTCTCTCTCTGGCTGCTTGTCTGTCTGTCTGTTTTTCTCTCTTTATTTATTTATTTATTTATTTATTTATTTATTTATTTATTTATTTTTCTGCTTTCCCCTGGCCATTCGTTCCCTCTCATCTCAATCCCGACTTGATGATTGCCCACCCGCTCTGTCTCTTTCTGTCTCTCTCTGCCTCTCTCTCTCTCTGCCTCTCTCTCCCCTCTCTTATCTGAATCTAACATGATGATTTGTCTCTGTCTGTCCCCGTTTCTCTCCCTTCATCTCTCTCAATCCTGCGTCTGAAGAGATGATCTTTCTATGTCTGTCTCTCTCTCTCTCTCTGCGCCTCTCTCTCAGTCTCGCTGTCGACCTCCTCCACTGATCTTTCTTACATCTAAATCTGACCTTACGATTTTGTCTCTGTCTGTATCTATGTCTCGTATTTGAATCTGTGTAACAAGAGGCCCAGTTTACCCAGCACATTTTAAGCTTTGCCTTGTTTAGTCAGTGTAAACTTAGAAGGTCACTGTTAGTCTGAAGCATACGACAGAAGTGATAATGCGTAACACAGTTGTAGCTTGACGCAAGCACAGTTAGTGACATCATCGCAGCCTACGATAGAGCTTCAATTGTACATCCAATCGGATTTTTCATCCAATGAGAACACAGCTAGCTTAGGTAGAACCAGTTCTGGCTGATTCAAGCAGAGAGGTAGAAGGGTCAGTCTACATTAAATTTTGATCTTTTACCATTTTTCTATCTATCTCTGTACCCTCAGCCTAAACACAGACTGAGCTAAACAAATAAATGTATTAAGTTAAATCACAGGGAGATTACTAGCGATCCTCAGAGACTAAAGACTAGTGGGTAATAGCATTCCATTGTGCAGAGCCCAGCAACAATAAAACCCCACGTCGCAATCTGACGTGATACTTATGTCACTCTGTCTCTCTCTGTCTCTGCCTGTCTCTCTCCCTTTGTCTCTCTAAGCTGTAACCTTAAATAATTATCCTTGTGACGTGTAATTGTAATAATAATAAATAATAATAATAATAATAATAATAATAATAATAATAATAATAATAATAATAATAAGAATAATAAGAATAATAATAATGGGTGCTATATACGCGCCTTTCCCCAAATCAATCAGGCTCAAAGCGCGGCGATCTGTACCAACATACACACTCACCTGTCTCATCCACACACACAACAAATACACATACATCACTCATTAAGGTGGTGTAAAGGCAGGGAGATCGCTATTGGAAGACGGAAAGGAAATCCAATTTTTATAAACTCAAGCTCGCAAGTATAGTCGCACACAGACACACAACATGTGCGTCTTGTTGCTTTTTTACGTTGCACGCGATCAGATAAACAGATACACGGATGCCATTCAAAATTGTGGTAAATGTTTTACTTACAGACGTCACTGTTGCTGTTCTAAGGCGAATGTCTCCTGTTATAATGTTTTATGCCTGGTGTCATGACATCGCTGTCTTTCGCTTTAGGTATATGTTATCCCCTTACTGCTGGAGCGTTTGACTTTAAACCTCTTTTTAATAGATAATCTTAACAGGTGGAAAATGTATCTTTGTGCAGATGTGCACTTATCTTTTTCCCTCTCTCTTTCTGCGTGTTCCCCTATCCGACGTTTAGCGGTGGTGGGAATCTTCTTCTGGGGAAGGTCCTCAATGGAGGATTGGGAAAGAAAAATCCTTCTATCTTCTCAATAGGTGGCTACTCGGTAGATAGCACGTCGTTGGGTAGGCCTCTCTGCTTCCAGTGGTTAACTATACGGTTCCACACACCATTTTAGATGATTTGATAAACTCTGGGAGTTACTCGTCATGGAATAGTGATCTTCAGTTTGACACTAGTGTGCATTGTCCTGGATGATCTTCCGATCCGAATTGTGTCTTTGTCTTTCTTCGTCTTGTACAGTTATAGTCCCCGACACATAGCATATAGGGGACTATCGTTTAAGAGGTTATTATGTTGTAAGGAATTCCGTTAAAAGCCCACATAATCCAGGGAATGCTAAAAATCCTATCAGGACCAGATTAAAACGATAGAGAGCCTACAAGGGCTTCTGCGTTAATTGTAAACAGTTGATAACGGTTTATTCAATCTACGACCGCCAAAAATAAAAAAAAAAATAAAAGGAAAAAAAAGAAAAAAAAGGATCGTTTTCCTATGAAACCATCTCAGGTCATCAAAGATAGTTTTTTTATGATTGAGTCGGATGACGTAATGCATCAGTGGGAGACCAGGTCTCCCTCCGGACAGCGACGTTACGTTCAGACCATCTGGGCCAGCCCCAGGTGGACAGGATAACGCGCGATCGGACCGAGGGATCGGCTCCCATGCTAAAATCGCATAACAAATATTTAAAAGACGATGATTACCGGTGGGACCAGGTCTCCCTCGGCCATTTTATCGTTATGTATCCACCCGGACAATGATGACAATTCCCGGATGTTCCGGGCCGGAAGTATTTCTTAAAGGATAGAAATTTAAAATAGGTTCAGGGCTCCATGATCCTGTCGTGATTAAGTGATATTTACAATAGGTTGGGGGACCCACCGAACGACAGCAACATCTAGTGCCCACCTAGGCCAGCGCTAGGCCTGGGGTGGATCTCACTATCCAGCTTATGTAACCAACGCTAAAACCGAGTCCTCGTGATACTCTGTATATAACAATCGAGTTTAAGTGGTCGTGGTTAACTGAGGGGACCAGGTCAACCTCCAGGTAATTCTATCAGCGGGTCGGAGGGACCAGGTCACTCGCCGAACAGCAACAGCATCTATTGTCCACCTAAGGCGGTTCCCGCAATCCGGCCATGCGTTTGTAGCAAGCGCAAAAGCTGGGTCCTCATAAAACTCTGTGTAGGACAGTCGAAAATTTTAAATAATCGTGGTTAGCCGAGGAGACCAGGTCACCCTCCAGGCAATTCTATCACGCGGTAACCGGAGAGAGTATCTATGGCGGAGGCACGCCACTCGGGGACCAGGTCACCCACAACTCAGCTACCGGCGCCAGGGAGCCAGCCCTCCCTCACACCTACACTCACACGCATGGGAGGAGGGAGGGAGGGGTGTCATGATATGGACAGGACTAAAAAGTCACATGGCCGGGTGAAGGGTGGATGGGGGAGCCTAAGGGTGTGCCGCTATTTTGGATCTATAGACGTGCCCTGCGGTTCTCATCAGGAGGCTGAGGTCGACCGAAAAAGAGTAAGTCACTTTTCGGACACCGTAGCACCCAACTGCGCGTCGCGGCACGCGGCCCGAACCTCAGAAAAATCGTCCTCCAAGCCCGGACAAAAAGATAATACGAATTTAAAATCTGGGAGCTGGGGAATAATAAATGCCCTTGGAAAAAGCGACAGGGCAAAAAAGTACAGTTCTTCTTTTTCTACTTCTTCTTCTTCCATTCTCTCTTTTTCAGTAAATTTAACCTGCTTCGTTTATTTTTACACCTTGCCTCCTTCTTCTTATCACTGAAAGAAATCAAACCGTTTAGGTTTAAAGTGCCACATGTTATCGCTCGTCTTCTCCATCAAGCCCATCCCAGCATCCTTTGCCCCCAACCCCATCACTCTTTCAGCACCACACCCATCTCATTATCCCTAGCAGATAATATCTACATCTGCACTCCGGAATTTAAGCGTACCGGGGCGAATGTTTCCTGGGGCCAAGTCTCTTGCCTGGGGCCAAGCTTCTTAATCTTGACTGGGGCCGAAATGCAACCTAGCTTACTTCCTCATCTGTCTGCAAACATGTATTGTACACTTTCAACGTTGCCAAGGAAGACAAAGAACATTTAGGTAGTACTTTTCTTCAAAAAAATTTTTTTTTGGAAATGTTGCTGTTTTATTTCCAAATCCCTCACTCCCAACCCTCTTTCCTAGCTTCACAAACCGTTCCTCACACCCTACTCCGAAGCCAATAGCTTGGAATTAAACATTTCTCTTGCCTCGCCTTGATTTAATTTACATTTCAATTGAAAGTAATGTGTGCGGGGTTGTTCTCTGTTTCATGTGGCGTGGTCTTTCCGACAATGACAAACAACAGGTAAGTTTATTTGATTTTAAGTTTGGGAAATGTTAGTCTTAATGGAAGCCCTTACTGTACAATGGAATGTACACAAAATAGTTCGCAGATCGTTTCCAAATATCCCATAGTGTTTTGACGTTTTACACTTTTCTGCTCTGGGCCTATGTGTGTCTGTGTGTTTGTGTGTGTATTTGTGTGTGTGTGGGTGTGTGTTTGTGTGTGTGTGTGTGTGTGTGTATGTGTGTGTGAGAGAGAGACAGAGAGAGGCAGTGTTCATGTGTGGGCGGGTGCGCGTGTGTGAGAGAGTGAGCGAGAGAGAGTGTTTGTATGCGCCTGCGTGTGCTTTTGTATATATATGTGTATGTTTGTATTTGTCAAATGCCGATGCGTTTGTTTGTTGCAAGCTAGGGGCCGCTCTATATAAATGTGAACACTATCATCATCATCATCATCATCATCATCATCATCATCATCATCATCATCATCATCATCATCATCATCATCATCATCATACTCATCATCATTTTTATTACTATTACTATTATTTCCTTTGTTGTAAAAAAAAGCTATTACTCTATTATTATTATTATTATTATTATTATTATTATTATTATTATTATTATTATTATTATTATTATTATTATTATTGCTTCTGGTATAAGACCAACCTCTCTGTTCCTACCAGGCAATCACCTACACGCAATCTGTCATATGATGGTCTGTATCCTCATGACGTAAACCTACAGATTTAGACAGTTGGCCAGTGGACATTGATTGTTTTCTCGCTCTCGCTTTAAGACAGACCTCTATAAAACAGCCCGTCATGTAGATCAACAACAAGTAATGCCTATGTTTTATGCCCTCATAAACCATGTCTTTTCTCTGTGGAATACAAACATGCAACCACCTAGCATAGCGTTTCTCTCAGCCGGTCGGCGGCGAGATCAAATCTGGCAGCAGCTTATTGCTTCATCTTTGCATAAAGATGAAGTCAGTCGCTGAAAACGGCAATCTGACGTAAAGACTGTACTCAACAGCTTTGGCTACTACTTCCACAGCATAACATTGAACCTCCTTCACTCCTTCCCATCCACTCCTCCTTCACACATAATACACTCCCCTTACACTCCTCCTCCCCTTTACACGCGCATTAACTTGCGCACATATATAATTTGCAGAAGATACATCTCCGTTCAGCAGTTTTTAACTCACTGTTTCTCTCTGTTACTCTGTCTGTCTATGTCTCTCTCTCTCTCTCTCTCTCTCTCTCTCTCTCTCTCTCTCTCTCTCACACACACACACACACACACACACACTCACACTCTCTTTCCATTCCCCCTCCTCCCCTCTCTCTCACACACACATACACACACTTGTGTCACCATCGCCGTAGCTCAAGTAGTAGAGCGTTCGCCTAGCATACCGATGACCCACGTTCGAATCCCGTGATGGCCAAGATAAAAGTGGCCATTTTCACTGACCATTTTCAGGCACACTCGGTGGCAGCGAGTCGAGCGTATTCCACCCACCTTTCTCTGTCCAGGAGTTGTAGTCCTGTTCAGACCCACATTGTGCTTTAGCCCGATTTCTTGCAACCATCTACCACGCCGACCGTGCCCCCAGTGACCCGCAAGGGCATCCGACACGATGCGTTCCAGGAATCTCGTTCAGTATCTCACTCCAGCTATCTAAGACGCCAACTTGGATCTTCCAAGAGCGCTTTCCAATGCTAAGCCACTTCGATCAATACCTATAATGTATGCGTGAGTATTTTTAGCCCCACTGGCCTCTCACTTTGCCTCTTGATATAATAACCGCGTTCTTTCACGTGGCCGCTGCGGCGACAAGAGGGAGGTGTACCACCGCATACAGAGCCAATTAAGAACGTCGGTTTCTGTGATGAAAACAAATCGGATGTCCATATATACCAAAATCTCATGGTTCTTCTGCATGCTAAGTAAGCCTTATACCGCTGAGCTACTGTCAACCATAGCTTTCCGTGCACTGCGGTTTCCTACACCTGCGAGAACGATTGTTAGCTTCATGGCTTTTCGATCTTCTATCTTGGGAGTTAAGCAAGTGTGTCGACCGTTTTGGGACCGTGCCATCCCAATTCGGGTTTAAAGGTCTTTGATGAAACAGCATTCGGTGCACTGGGAACAAAACCATCTTCGGGTTGGGAAATGAAGAGAAGGAGGAGGAGAAGGGAGAGGAAGAAGAAGAAGAAGAAGAAGAAGAAGAAGAAGAAGAAGAAGGAAGAGGAGGAGGAGGAGAGAAATACAAAAGAGAATTGCATCAAATTGAATTGTTCTCATAAGAACTGCTGAAGGCACTGGCCGGAACAGGATGTGACGCAAACCGCTCAAAGCTGTGGTAAATTCGCTCTCAGATGCGTCTGTTTAGTTGAGCAGATGAAGTCATTACATCCGCTCCTTGCCTAACAGTTAGTTGAGTAAATATAAGAGGCTACTTAGCCCAATCTTACATTTACTAGTATGGGATACACACAGCGTGACAGAGGCTCGCCGAGTACTCCTTATAAGCTAGAGGCGACCGTAAGCCATGGCAAGTCTCCGCTACGCAATGTCCGCTGGATAGGTTTATAGCGTGTGCTGTGCTGATAATGTCACAGTTAATTCTCCTATTAAAGTTAGCGCGCTTCATTTCAAAGGGATAGTCGTTCATGGGTGCTGATTATGCCAACGTTTAACAGACTGTTATAAAATAAGTACTAACGTTTGCCCAAATTTGTTTAAAAGACCAGAGAGCGCGTGACGCTCTGTATTAGCGACCATTCGCCTCAGTAATTGAGGAATGATAAACTCTTTACTGTAAAAGGTATGCATAGGCATGCGCAGATACAATATTCGCCAGAAACCGGATCATCATGACATGTGCTGATTGTGCCAGAGTTAGGCCTGTCGACCTTCTGTTAGCATGTGCGTATTATGTTAAAGCCGTTTGCACTAAACCAATGGCGTAATATTACGGTTAAATCCTTGACAGTAACGTTTATTTAAGGATGTCAAGGACGTTGTTGTTGCTATAAAGGGCGGAATACACAGGTAGAGATAGGATAACGAAAGATTTGCAATGGGTATGAAATGGGAAGAGCAACGATGAACCACGATGAACAGTGCCTTCAGCGATGTCGAGGAGTAAAACAGATCGCTCATATAGATATTTACGAACAGATTGCATGCACGCATCAAGGCTGAAGAGACGGTACGACCGGCCGGCCGTTCATGGGAGCTATTCAGCCCTAAAAAGCGAAATTACACGACTCAACTTTAGGTCTGTGAAGGTAACCATGATCAGCCTTTTCCAAGCTGCTGAAACGGACAGCGCATAAAACATTCATCTATTTACGACAGCGAGCGCGACAAGCAAGCCTCAGTGTTGGAAAGGTCGTTCCTGGCCTGTCTTTCCGTTGGTGCCTTTTTTGTCGCTCCGGGTGAAGTCTTGTGTCATCAGATGCAGGTCCAAAAGTTTTGTGCCATCACATGCATGTACAAAAAGTCTTGTGTCAGCAGAAGCATGTATAAAAGTATTGTGTCATCAGGGGCATGTACAAAAAAAAAGTCTTAGGTCATCAGATGCAGGTCCTAATAATAATTATAATACTATGTGTGTGAAGCCTTTAGCTTTTTAGCTTCTTAGCAAAAAGTAAAATGGACACCACTTTTCGTTTTGTGAGATGTCAACTCACATTACCCTATCTCCTCCTCCCTCCCCACCCACCCTTGACTCGGCCACCATCACTCCTCTTGAACGTCTTGCACCGCTGTATGTCCTACCTTATCATCCTCCATCCCACTCCCCTAAAATTACACCTAATTAGGCTACGAGCGAATCCAATCCAAACACTCAAGGAATGCAACAGAGCAGCTTAAAAATCCAGGGAACCAAAACAGTTTATTTATTTATTTATTTGTTTATTTATTTGCAACAACGGGTTTACTAGCGAAATTGCTTTGTTGTCACCTTGTTACACTGTTGTTTTTTTGTGTTTTTTTTTAAAATCAATTGTTGATTCAGCCCCGATGCTTGAATCTTGATAAGTGTAAAGGTGCGGTCTGACGAAAAGCGAAGCAGAAGCAAAGCGGTAAACAAAGCAAAGCGTCTGCTTCTAAAAGCATCTACAAATAAGTGCGTTTATAATGCTTTGCTTTCTGAGCCGGTCACACGATGAGAAGTTTTGCATAAGCAGCCGGCGTGGAAGCAATGCGCAATACGTTGTAAATCAGTTACCTCCCTTTACTCGATATTTTCAGTTTTTTCCGTCAGATTGACCCTCACAGAAGTCCATGAGACCTTTTTCAGGGTTTGGTTTCTGTAATTTTGGCTTCTAATTCCATAATGCCTCGTGGCTTTGAATCAGATCGATGAGAATAAATGTATCAAAATGTGTCAGATTCGCTAATGGCCCAGTAGCTTTCGATGCCGCCATGACCGCTGAAATGATAACGACCTCGTTGCCCTAATTAGTCGGCTCTTCTGATTGGCTGGCAATCAAATGCTTCAGCGAAGCAACGCAAAATTTTAGAGCACGCTCAAACACTGAAAGCATTGGCTTTGCTTCACTTCGCGCTTTGCTGCTGTTATGCTTTAGGTCTAGTCACACGATAAACATCGTCAAAACTACGATGTTTCGTGTTTTACTGGCTGTTTTGCTTCTGCTTCGCTTCCCGTCAGACCGCACCTTTACTCAGATTCGTTTATGCACGCAACCTGTTCACTCAGCAACAAGGCAGGAGTCGTCGTATGACGTTTTCCAACTTTATTCAGCATACATCAACAACTGCATACAAGATCGCTCAATCGCTTTTCACTGTTTTGCTCCCAAGACGACACAGTGCACCCCAACGGGGGGTTTAAAAAGTATGTATGATGCTGTAATGTGTGATCTTGTTGCATGCCCTATACATATTACTATTGCATAATTGCCTCTATCAACCCCTATTCTCGTTGGCACATATACTCTGACCCACTAATGTATATAGCCGTTTCTTTAACACTTCCAAAACCTTCTTTCGTTGTTCACCGTCGGTCACCGTGTTTCGTAATCATTGAAAAAATTCAATGCGCTAGCTGTGATACAGTTGTGCGCACGGCTTTAGGGTCGTTGGCACGTTAGCAAACTTTGAAAACTTGTAAACTCTGCCCATAAAATCAGCAGGAGCAGAACAAATTGCAGTGACAGGCTTTTTACTAGATTTGGACTTTTTAGAGTTTAGACTGCAGGCGCCTGTATCCCCAGGGGGTGTCACGGTAGCGCAAGGGTAAAGTTGCTCCCACGTTAATGCATACTTGTTGAGGATTATTACAATGTGCTTACATGTTGTTGTTGTTGTTGTTGTTGTTGTGTGTGTGTGTTGTGTGTGTGTTGTGTGTATATATGTGTTGTGTGTGTTGTGTGTGTGGTGTGAGTGTGTGTGTGACTGTGTGCGTGTGACTGTGTGTGTGTGAATGCACCCCGCAGCGGCATTAAAAAAAATACAGCATGGCTTTCACTGATCTGTCGTTATTTATTTTACACTGCACGACCTTGTTGTTTTCCCTAGTGCAAACGGAAGCAGCACACGAGACATTGATTACGTAAACTTTGGTCTCTCTCTCTCTCTCTCTCTCTCTCTCTCTCTCTCTCTCTCTCTCTCTCTCTCTCTCTCTCTCTCTGGCTGCTTGTCTGTCTGTCTGTTTATTTATTTATTTGTCTGCTTTCCCCTGGCCATTCGTCCCCTCTCATCTCAATCCCGACTTGATGATTGTCCACCCGCTCTGTCTCTTTCTGTCTCTCTCTCTCTCTCTGCCTTTCTCTCTCTCCCCTCTCTTATCTGAATCTAACATGATGATTTGTCTCTGTCTGTCCCTGTTTCTCTCCCTTCATCTCTCTCAATCCTGCGTCTGAAGAGATGATCTTTCTATGTCTGTCTCTCTCTCTCTGCGACTCTCTCTCAGTCTCGCTGTCGACCTCCTCCACTGATCTTTCTTACATCTAAATCTGACCTTACGATTTTGTCTCTGTCTGGATCTATGTCTCGTATTTGAATCTGTGTAACAAGAGGCCCAGTTTACCCAGCACATTTTAAGCTTTGCCTTGTTTAGTCAGTGTAAACTTAGAAGGTCCCTGTTAGTCTGAAGCATACGACAGAAGTGATCATGCGTAACACAGTTGTAGCTTGACGCAAGCACAGTTAGTGACATCATCGCAGCCTACGATAGAGCTTCAATTGTACATCCAATCGGATTTTTCATCCAATGAGAACACAGCTAGCTTAGGTAGAACCAGTTCTGGCTGATTCAAGCAGAGAGGTAGAAGGGTCAGTCTACATTTGATCTTTTACCATTTTTCTATCTATCTCTGTACCCTCAGCCTAAACACAGACCGAGCTAAACAAATAAATGTATTAAGTTAAATCACAGGGAGATTACTAGCGATCCCCAGAGACTAAAGACGAGTGGGTAATAGCATTCCATTGTGCAGAGCCCAGCAACAATAAAACCCCACGTCACAATCTGACGTGATACTTATGTCACTCTGTCTCTCTCTGTCTCTGCCTGTCTCTCTCCCTTTGTCTCTCTAAGCTGTAACCTTAAATAATTATCCTTGTGACGTGTAATTGTAATAATAATAAATAATAATAATAATGGGTGCTATATACGCGCCTTTCCCCAAATCAATCAGGCTCAAAGCGTTGCGATCTGTACCAACATACACACTCACCTGTCTCATCCACACACACAACAAATACACATACATCACTCAAACAGGTGGTGTAAAGGCAGGGAGATCGCTATTGGAAGACGGAAAGAAAATCCAATTTTTATAAACTCAAGCTTGAAAGTATAGTCACACACATACACACACACACACACAACATGTGCGTCTTGTTACTTTTTTACGTTGCACGCGATCAGATAAACAGATACACGGATGCCATTCAAAATTGTGGTAAATGTTTTACTTACAGACGTCACTGTTGCTGTTCTAAGGCGAATGTCTACTGTTATAATGTTTTATGCCTGGTGTCATGACATCGCTGTCTTTCGCTTTAGATATATGTTATCCCCTAACTGCTGGAGCGTTTGACTTTAAACCTCTTTTTAAAAGATAATCTTAACAGGTGGAAAATGTATCTTTTTTGCAGATGTGCACTTATCTTTTTCCCTCTCACTTTCTGCGTGTTCCCCTATCCGACGTTTAGCGGTGGTGGGAATCTTCTTCTGGGGAAGGTCCTCAATGGAAGATTGGGATTGAAAGATCCTTCTATCTTTTCAATAGGTGGCTACTCGGTAGATAGCACGTCGTTGGGTAGGCCTCTCTGCTTCCAGTGGTTAACTACGGTTCCACACACCATTTTAGATGATTTGATAATCTCTGGGAGTTACTCTTCATGGAATAGTGATCTTTAGTTTGACACTAGTGTGCAGTATCATGGATGATCTTCCGATCCGAATTGTGTCTTTGTCTTTCTTCGTCTTGTACAGTTATAGTCCCCGACACATAGCATAGGGGACTATCGTTTAAGAGGTTATTATGTTGTAAGGAATTCCGTTAAAAGCCCACATAATCCAGGGAATGCTAAAAATCCTATCAGGACCAGATTAAAACGATAGAGAGCCTACAAGGGCTTCTGCGTTAATTGTAAACAGTTGATAACGGTTTATACAATCTACGACCGCTAAAAAGAAAAAAAAAAGAAAAGGAAAAAAAAAAAGAAAAAAATGATCGTTTTCCTATGAAACCATCTCAGGTCATCAAAGATAGTTTTTTTTTATGATTGAGTCGGATGACGTAATGCACCAGTGGGAGACCAGGTCTCCCTCCGGACAGCGACGTTACGTTCAGACCATCTGGGCCAGCCCCAGGTGGACAGGATAACGTGCGATCGGACCGAGGGATCGGCTCCCATGCTAAAATCGCATAACAAATATTTAAAAGACGATGATTACCGGTGGGACCAGGTCTCCCTCGGCCATTTTATCGTTATGTATCCACCCGGACAATGATGACAATTCCCGGATGTTCCGGGCCGGAAGTGCTTCTTAAAGGATAGAAATTTAAAATAGGTTCAGGGCTCCATGATCCTGTCGTGATTAAGGGATATTTACAATAGGTTGGGGGACCCACCGAACGACAGCAACATCTAGTGCCCACCTAGGCCAGCGCTAGGCCTGGGGTGGATCTCACTATCCAGCTTATGTAACCAACGCTAAAACCGAGTCCTCGTGAAACTCTGTATATAACAATCGAGTTTAAGTGGTCCTGGTTAACTGAGGGGACCAGGTCGCCCTCCAGGTAATTCTATCAGCGGGTCGGAGGGACCAGGTCACCCGCCGAACAGCAACAGCATCTATTGTCCACCTAAGGCGGTTCTCGCAATCCGGCCATGCGTTTGTAGCAAGCGCAAAAGCTGGGTCCTCATAAAACTCTGTGTAGGACAGTCGAAAATTTTAAATAATCGTGGTTAGCCGAGGAGACCAGGTCACCCTACAGGCAATTCTATCACGCGGTAAGCGGAGAGAGTATCTATGGCGGACGCACGCCACTCGGGGACCAGGTCACCCACAACTCAGCTACAGGAGCCAGGGAGCCAGCCCTCCCTCACACCTACACTCACACGCATGGGAGGAGGGAGGGAGGGGTGTCATGATATGGACAGGACTAAAATTTCACATGGCCGGGTGAAGGGTGGATGGGGGAGCCTAAGGGTGTGCCGCTATTTTGGATCTATAGACGTGCCCTGCGGTTCTCATCAGGAGGCTGAGGTCGACCGAAAAAGAGTAAGTCACTTTTCGGACACCGTAGCACCCAACTGCGCGTCGAGGCACGCGGCCCGAACCTCAGAAAAATCGTCCTCCAAGCCCGGACAAAAAGATAATACGAATTTAAAATCTGGGAGCTGGGGAAGAATAAATGCCCTTGGAAAAAGCGACAGGGCAAAGTACAGTTCTTCTTCTTCTTCTTCTTCTTCTTCTTCTTCTTCTTCTTCTTCTTCTTCTTCTTCTTCTTCTTCTTCTTCTTCTTCTTCTTCCATTCTCTCTTTTTCAGTACATTTAACCTGCTTCATTTATTTTTACACCTTGCCTCCTTCTTCTTATCACTGAAAGAAATCAAACCGTTTAGGTTTAAAGTGCCACATGTTATCGCTCGTCTTCTCCATCAAGCCCATCCCAGCATCCTTTGCCCCCAACCCCATCACTCTTTCAGCACCACACCCATCTCATTATCCCCAGCAGATAATATCTACATCTGCACTCCAGAATTTAAGCGTACCGGGGCGAATGTTTCCTGGGGCCAAGTCTCTTGCCTGGGGCCAAGCTTCTTAATCTTGCCTGGGGCCGAAATGCAACCTAGGGCGAGTTTTAAGCTTACATCCTCATCTGTCTGCAAACATGTATTGTACACTTTCAACGTTGCCAAGGAAGACAAAAAACATTTAGGTAGTAGTTTTCTTCCAAAAAAAAAAAAAGGTTTTGAAATGTTGCTGTTTTATTTCCAATTCACTCACTCCCCACCCTCCTCCCTAGCTTCACAAACCGTTCCTCACACCCTACTCCGAAGCCAATAGCTTGGAATTAAACGTTCCTCTTGCCTCGCCTTGATTTAATTTACATTTCAATTGAAAGTAATGTGTGTGGGGTTGTTCTCTGTTTCATGTGCATGTGGCGTGGTCTTTCCGACAATGACAAACAACAGGTAAGTTTATTTGATTTTAAGTTTGGGAAATGTTAGTCTTAATGGAAGCCCTTACTGTACAATGGAATGTACACAAAATAGTTCGCAGATCGTTTTCAAATATCCCATAGAGTTTTGACGTTTTACACTTTTCTGCTCTGTGTCCATGTGTGTCTGTGTGTTTGTGTGTATTTATGTGTGTGTGTGTGTGGGTGGTGGGGTGTGTTTGTGTGTGTGAGAGAGAGACAGAGAGAGGCAGTGCTCATGTGTGGGCGGGTGCGCGTGTGTGAGAGAGTGAGCGAGAGAGTGTTTGTATGCGCCTGCGTGTGCTTTTGTATATGTGTATGTTTGTGTTTGTCAAATGCCGATGCGTTAGTTTGTTGCAAGCTAGGGGCCGCTCTATATAAATGTCATCATCATCATCATCATCATCATCATCATCATCATCATCATCATCATCATCATCATCATCATCATCATCATCATCATCATCATCATCATCATCATCATCATCATCATCATCATCATCATCATCATCATCATCATCATCATCATCATCATCATCATCATCATCATCATCATCATCATCATCATCATCATCATCATCATCATCATCATCATCATCATCATCATCATCATCATCATCATCATCATCATCATCATCATCATCATCATCATCATCATCATCATCATCATCATCATCATCATCATCATCATCATCATCATCATCATCATCATCATCATCATCATCATCATCATCATCATCATCATCATCATCATCATCATCATCATCATCATCATCATCATCATCATCATCATCATCATCATCATCATCATCATCATCATCATCATCATCATCATCATCATCATCATCATCATCATCATCATCATCATCATCATCATCATCATCATCATCATCATCATCATCATCATCATCATCATCATCATCATCATCATCATCATCATCATCATCATCATCATCATCATCATCATCATCATCATCATCATCATCATCATCATCATCATCATCATCATCATCATCATCATCATCATCATCATCATCATCATCATCATCATCATCATCATCATCATCATCATCATCATCATCATCATCATCATCATCATCATCATCATCATCATCATCATCATCATCATCATCATCATCATCATCATCATCATCATCATCATCATCATCATCATCATCATCATCATCATCATCATCATCATCATCATCATCATCATCATCATCATCATCATCATCATCATCATCATCATCATCATCATCATCATCATCATCATCATCATCATCATCATCATCATCATCATCATCATCATCATCATCATCATCATCATCATCATCATCATCATCATCATCATCATCATCATCATCATCATCATCATCATCATCATCATCATCATCATCATCATCATCATCATCATCATCATCATCATCATCATCATCATCATCATCATCATCATCATCATCATCATCATCATCATCATCATCATCATCATCATCATCATCATCATCATCATCATCATCATCATCATCATCATCATCATCATCATCATCATCATCATCATCATCATCATCATCATCATCATCATCATCATCATCATCATCATCATCATCATCATCATCATCATCATCATCATCATCATCATCATCATCATCATCATCATCATCATCATCATCATCATCATCATCATCATCATCATCATCATCATCATCATCATCATCATCATCATCATCATCATCATCATCATCATCATCATCATCATCATCATCATCATCATCATCATCATCATCATCATCATCATCATCATCATCATCATCATCATCATCATCATCATCATCATCATCATCATCATCATCTCATCATCATCATCATCATCATCATCATCATCATCATCATCATCATCATCATCATCATCATCATCATCATCATCATCATCATCATCATCATCATCATCATCATCATCATCATCATCATCATCATCATCATCATCATCATCATCATCATCATCATCATCATCATCATCATCATCATCATCATCATCATCATCATCATCATCATCATCATCATCATCATCATCATCATCATCATCATCATCATCATCATCATCATCATCATCATCATCATCATCATCATCATCATCATCATCATCATCATCATCATCATCATCATCATCATCATCATCATCATCATCATCATCATCATCATCATCATCATCATCATCATCATCATCATCATCATCATCATCATCATCATCATCATCATCATCATCATCATCATCATCATCATCATCATCATCATCATCATCATCATCATCATCATCATCATCATCATCATCATCATCATCATCATCATCATCATCATCATCATCATCATCATTTTTATTACTATTACTGTTATTTCCTTTGTTGTAAAAAAAAAGCTCTAACTCTTTTATTATTATTATTATTATTATTATTATTATTATTATTTTATTTTTTTTCCTTTTGGTATAAGACCAACCTCTCTGTTCCTACCAGGCAATCACCTACACGCAATCTGTCATGATGGTCTGTATCCTCATGACGTAAACCTATAGATTTAGACAGTTGGCCAGTGGACATTGATTGTTTTCTCGCTCTCGCTTTAAGACAGACCTCTATAAAACAGCCCGTCATGTAGATCAACAAGTAATCATAAACCATGTCTTTTCTCTGTGTAATACAAACAGGCAACCACCTGGCCTAGCGTTTCTCTCAGCCGGTCGGCGCCGAGATCAAATCTGGCAGCAGCTTATTGCTTCATCTTTGCATAAAGATGAAGTCAGTCGCTGAAAACGGCAATCTGACGTAAAGACTGTACTCAACAGCTTTGGCTACTACTTCCACAGCATAACATTGAACCTCCTTCACTCCTTCCCATCCACTCCTCCTTCACACATATACACTCCCCTTGCACTCCTCCTCCCCTTTACACGCGCATTAACTTACGCACATATATAATTTGCAGAAGATACATCCATCTCCTGTTGCGCACAGCAGTTTTTAACTCACTCTCTTTCTCTCTGTTACTCTGTCTCTCTCTCTCTCTCTCTCTCTCTCTCACACACACACACAAACACACACACTCTCTCCATTCCCCCTCCTCCCCTCTCTCTCACACACACATACACACACTTGTGTCACCATCGCCGTAGCTCAAGTGGTAGAGCGTTCGCCTAGCATACCGATGATCCACGTTCGAATCCCGTGATGGCCAAGATAAAAGTGGCCATTTTCACTGACCATTTTCAGGCACACTCGGTGGCAGCGAGTCGAGCGTATTCCACCCACCTTTCTCTGTCCAGGAGTTGTAGTCCTGTTCAGACCCACATATGCTTTAGCCCGATTTCTTGCAACCATCTACCACGCCGACCGTGCACCCCGTGACCCGCAAGGGCATCCGACACGATGCCCTCCAGGAAGATTTCGAAGAGTGCCGGAGAGAGCAGCCATCCCCGACGCACAACGACTGAACCAGCCCCTGATGGCGCAGCCGTGGAGTACCGCACCGGCAGCCCTGCACACAGGTCTTTGACGATTTCAACAACTTCAGGGCCGATGAACAATAGTTTCTTATCTGTTGTCGTTGCTTTTTGCTGTCTTTGTAAGGCATGTTATAGCAAGTACTAATAACATAGAACGTTTGCACTAATAAGCGAAGCCGTCAAAAATTTTCTCAATCCAAAAAATTCAAATAATAACAGTGAGCACTAATTAATAGCAATAGTAATAGCAGGAGTGACTAGGAAAAACGTCCGCTCTCGACCAGTGTTCACTTCTTCGCGCTTCGTCGAGAGATTCGACCAACTTCCTCCACCTCTTGCGCGCCTTCCACAATACCTTTGCCTTCGCCTTCGTGCAACTTATGTTAATCTGATGAATAAAATTTGATACAACAACAACAACAACGGCTTTGTGCGGCCATCTCCTCAAGAAATGAACGACATCTTCACTGAAACGAGTATCCTGCGTCAGCCCTATGGCAATACATCTCATCTTCTTATTTGGTTTAACCAATGGTTTATTCAGTTAATTTCTGATCTGACTGTCACGAAGCTGTTTCCATGATCGTTAAATTATTTCATAAAAGAAAACCAAATGTATTAATTATTGGTTTTAGCACAGCTTCATAATGCGCGAGGTCACGAGCACCGCTATCCGACTCATAGGTTCGGAAGCCGCATTCGGTCCCAGACGCACCGACAAGGAAAATAAATAGAATAAGTTTGAAAACTCAGAACGCTGGACAACACCAGACAATAGAGACAGCGAAGAATGAAGTTATAGGAAACAATTAATTCACACAACACCTGCTTTGAATTTCTAACTTAATTTATGACGGATTCTTTCATTCGCAGTAACATAAATATAAAATAGTTTGCACAAACGTTATTACATCAAACTTTAAATTCTACGTAATTAATATATGTTCTTCCAATTACCAATAAGCAAAATTCTTTCAGATAAATTATGAAATCTAAACCTCCAACAAAATTAACACTACCAACCTTCACACACCAAATAAAATATCCAAATAATAAATTCTCACACACACGTGTCGAAGCAGACGTTTTGAAGCATTAATGTTACAATTCACAATTATAATTTATAACTTTCAAAACGAACTTTGTTACAATTAAATTTAGAAAAAACACCTATCACAAAATATTCACTTCACTGTGCCCTAACTTCAGCCAAAACAATTTAGAGAAATATCACAATGATCAAAAAAGTTTATAAATGTAATTCGTCTGCTTCGGCCTATCTCGCTCGCATTCAAATCCGTAACGTTTATGAGCTTTACACGTCTATATATAGGTCCCGTAACTATTGGCAATTCCACGCAAAATACGTTATCGCTCACATGAGACCGTATACATAATTATTGACAAAGCTACAGTTACTACTGCGCAATACCCGATTCCTTTTCCACCCCCTTCATCCCTATCAATTCCTATCATAAACTATCACCAAAGAATCACCAATGGCACAGGCGCAGAATTAGAATATTATATAACATGCTGCCTGTGACACCACCCTTTCCCCCGTCAAAAAAAAAAAAAACAACGGACCCCAAAAGGGAAAGTTTTTTTTTTCTTCTTAAAATTCTAAATCAAAAATAAGAATTGAAACAATGAAACATCAATCTAGAAATTAATCGGATATAAACGCCACAGAACAGAATAGATCAATTGTGAGTATACCTCGTCCAAAAAAAGCTCATTAATCAAGTATGTTTCTCCCTCATGTAGTCGTGAACTAATGGAACGATGCCAGAAGTCCCCCACCCACTACATTAACATGAACTAGTATAGTCGTGAACTAATGGAACAATGCCAGAAGTCCCCCACCCACTATACTTGGAAAGCTGTGCAGTTCTTCCGAACTCCCCATGATTAATATATAAATCAACAACAGCCAATATCCATTTCATGTTTAAGTACAAGATTAACTCAGTAATCTGTATATTTAATTCCTTATGTACTCTCCCGGGCGAGATACATAATAAACACACTGGTTAACAAACCTATAAGGTCTTCACACTCCCAAAATGATTCATTCAAAACATAATCAAAAATCATATTTTAATATTATACATCTTTAAAAAAAAATAAAGAAACATATACATAATATATAACTAAAGAAATTCCACTGTGTCCAGCTCTCCAAAGTTGATTATAGTCATTGTCCAAGAGCACACAATCACAAGATGATGAAAAATTGTCTCCCTTTGTCCAGTCACTTTTACTGCATACGCCGCACTGCAAACATAAAGCAATGGCACGCAGCACAAAATCCACAGACAAATATTATAAGCGGGAAAAAATGCATTCATGGGCATAATAGAACTATGTGAGTCGGGACAAAACATCCGCCTCAAAATTTATGGAACCAGAAATTGGTAAAACATCAAAATCATAGTCTTGTAGAGCCAAAGACCATCTCAATAAACGGCTGTTTGATTGACCAGATTTCTTCAACAAAGAAAGAGGCGAATGATCAGTCTCTATCACAAAGTGTCTACCAAACAGGTATCTGTGGAATTTATCCACGGCCCACACTAATGCCAAGCATTCCCTCTCAACAGTGGAATATCGAGTCTCTCTGTCTAACAACTTCCTGCTAGCATACAGAACTGGGTGTAGGAGATCGGCATTCTCCAGCTGCTGTTGTAACAAAACTGCTCCTATGCCTGTGGAGGAAGCATCGCATCTTACAACGAATGGTCTTGCAAAATCAGGGAGAACAACAACAGGATCACTAGACAAACAACGTTTCAGTGCCTCAAAGGATTTTTCACACTGAGGGTTCCACCTAACTTTGGTAGGACAGCTTTTCTTTGTCAAGTCCGTCAATGGTGCACACAAAGAAGCGAATTGAGGGATGTAACGTCGGTAAAAGCCAACCAGTCCCAAAAATGCGCGTATTTGTCGCTTCGTTTGAGGGATTGAAACGGACAAGACGTTAGAAACTTTACTCCGCTCAGGTCTTAGTTCATTGTTCCCCACTACATGCCCAAGAAAATCTATGGTTTGGAAACCACATTCAACTTTACTGGGTCTAGCAGTCAAACCATTTTTGTTCAATGCTGTAAGCAGTTGGTCCAAAGCAGTCAAGTTCCCAGTCCAAGTGTCAGTTGCGACTAAAATGTCATCAAAAAAACTTATAGAGGAAAACTTCTCCAAGTCCAACTTCCTCATCATCCGAGCAAATGTTGATGGTGCTGTCGATAACCCAAAAGGCATCCTGAGAAAGTGAAACAGGCCCTGAGGTGTACGGAAGGCCGTTTTCTCTTTATCTTTGGCAGCCATTGGGATTTGCCAATAACCTTTCGACAGATCAACTTTTGTGAAAAAAAACTTGTCTCTTAGACTGGCAAAAAGTGCCTCAATATCAGGAATTGGTTCACTATCAAACTGTGTATTTTTATTGACCTGTCGAAAATCAATACAAAATCTGACAGTCTTGTCCTTCTTTTTAACAAGAACAACAGGCGATGAGAAAGGGGAAGATGATGGTTCAATTATCTTCATTGCCAACATTTTTTTAACCTCCTCTTGGACAATCTTCTCAGAATCAAAAGGCAGAGGGTATTGCTTCACATTTACTGGTTGGTCAACTGTCATCGTCATCGTGTGTTCTACCAATGGCGTGTATCCAGGTAGGTCAGTCAGCACATGTGAATGTTTTCTGAACACAGTCTGAGCTTGCGACTTGTGTATGTCCGACAATTGTGTGTCGTAGACAATGTCATCAACAGTTTCAGTCTGGGTAGTCGGTACTACACCCACAACCACCTTGGTTACGTCATAGTCAATTGTGCCATCTGAAGTAGAGTCTTGGATTACTGCTATACTAGCTGGCACTACCCCTTGTGGGTTTTCCCTGTCCAAGTACTCCCTGAGAAGATTGATGTGGAAAACTTTCTCCCCTCCCTTTCCCGTGTCCATGAGATAGTTGCAGTTTCCCGTTTTCTTTAATATAGGGAAAGGACCCTTCCACCTAAGGAGCATTTTGTACAAAAGTCCGTCTCTGAGTACAAATGAGTCTGTTGAACGTTTGTCGGCTTTCTTCCCCCCAACTTTGTCAAAACAAGGTTGCAATGAAATGTCGTCCTGCATTTTTGCGAGGTCGTCGTGAGTCACGTCAAGTTGTGGTACCTTGGCTGTCAACAAAGGGCGAAAAGGTTTATCTTCATTTTTTCTTTGTGCCCTCGTTTGCACTGCCGCTGCAATTTCTGCACAAACAAAGGTTGAGCCAGGTATTTTACCCAAAATAACGTCACAGACCGAATTTTCCACAATGCATGCTTTCACTGAACCTGTAAAGTAAGGACAGTTAATGTTTATCTGGGCCAAAGGTAATGAAACAGTTTGTCCATTGAACAATGTCACAGACATGTGCTCGTCCAAAATTTGGTCTGATCGCACCAAATCTCTTCTTATGCCAACCGTTGTACAGCCAGAATCAAGCATAATCAATGCCTCCTTGCCATTAACAAAGCCATTACAAGTTTGGATCTGACTTGGCAACTCATTGCTAGCACTCATGCCCACAGATGCTTGATTCACTTTTTCATGTCCCTGAGCTTTAACAGGACAATTGTACATCATGTGGCCCTTTTGGCTGCACCAAAAACAATTTCTACCACGCCCTCTATATGATCTAGTACCCCGCTGATTGGCATTTTCAGGGACTGAGCTAGGCTGAACCTGATTTTGAATGATGTTATCAGTGTTCGATTCCGGTGTGAACTTGGAAGCACCATAACTTTTCCGAGGTGTCCATCTTGATTTGGGATTTATATAGCCCACATTAGCCAAAAGTGGACTGGTCAATCCAGAGCGAGCTACATTTTCCTTGATATGTACTTCACGCCACCGCTCTGCTGTTTCAACCATCTGAGCAGCTGTTTTGCAACCCGATTCTCTAATGAACGTTACCAGCTTCTCTGAACAAGACTGAAGCAGTTGTTCCCTAAGAATCAAATCGATCAAATCGGCAAAATTTTTAGCCCCTGCCAATTCAAGCCAGCGGGTAAAATACCGCCTCAATCTGTCCAAGAAAGCCGGGAATGTTTCGGCCTGTTCAGGTTTTGCCGACCTAAATTTTACTCGAAACCCCTCTTCAGTACACAAAAATCGTTGCAAGAGATGTTTTACTAGGTCATCGTAACCTCTCCCTGGGTTACTGGTCATGAATTCATGATAATAAGAAAGAGCTTTGCCTTTGAGACATGCTGCTAACATGGAGGCCCAATCATCCTTTCTCCACTTTACAGCATTAGCATGATTTTCGAACCGAAACAGGTATGACTCAATGTCATCTTGCCTATCATCAAAAAAAGGGTAATTTAGGCCTTGATTTTGACTGAGTAGAAGATTCGAAATGCTCATCTTTCTTTTTTTGTTTTTCATGCTGTAATTCAATCTCAAGCTGTTTGTGTTTTGTATCCTCTTCAAGCTGTAATTGTCTAAGCTTAAGTTCATCTTGTTTTATTTTTATTTCTTCTTCTTTAAGCTTAAGGTCTGCCTTAAGTTCATCTTGTTTTATTCTTATTTCTTCTTCTTTAAGCTTAAGGTCTGCCTTAAGTTCATCTTGTTTTATTCTTATTTCTTCTTTTTTAAGCTCGAGTTCCGCCTCGGTTTTTTTTTGCTTGTACTCGATCTCTTTATCCGTTACGCTTTGCAATCTTTTTTGGTCACGCTCTTGTGCTCTAGCATCTCTGAGCCCATCCTGTAGATATTTCTTTATATCTTCAGGTTTAGTAATGTCCAAAAGGGCAGCTTCTTCCTTTAGTCTCTCCACCAACTCACTCAACTGCTGTTTACCCAGCAAATCTACCTCAGCCATTGCCTCAGTACATATAGTGCAACACAATTCTCTCAGAATATGCACCCCAAAATGTTCAAGCAA
>CM072523.1:42998510-43016010 GCA_036898135.1 Oncomelania hupensis | reverse complement strand
AGTTTGATGAATCCAAAACACTACCATCAGTGAATCTTTTGGCCCAAGTGCTTTCAAATTCTGGTGAGGCCCAGTACCATTGTGTGTAGGTGCGTCCCCTGAGTTTTGTGTGTGTGGAGAGGGATCTGTGCATGCGTGCGTGTGTGTGTGTTTGTGTATGTATGCATGTATGTATGCATGTATGTATGTATGTATGTATGTATGTATGTATGTATTTATTATTATTATTATTATTATTATTATTATTATTATTATTATTATTATTATTATTAGTGAGGATTTTTATAGCGCACTTATCTCGTCGTACTTGACCAGCCTCTAGGCGCTGGCCGATACAGGATCTAACTCAAATCGCCCGAGACGCCCACACGCATCCTTTGGGCGCATGGTCTGACGCCCGTACAACTGAGCACTATCCTGGCCAACCAGGGATGGGGGATAAGGACCGGACCAAATGCATGCTGGGTGTGTTCTTGTTACCGGCATTCACCCGTCTAGGACATGAGCGTCAGGATCTTTAAAGTCCGTTATGATGGAATGTATGCGACACACAGACTAGACCTCGGTTTATACTCTCATCCGAAGGAGTAGGAAACGGGAGTAAAGTGTCTTTCCCAGGGACACAATACAATGGCCCGGCCTGGGCTCGAACCCGGGACCTTCAGATCCGCAAGCCAAAGCACTACCATTAGACCACCGTTCCTCCATGTGTGTGTATGTATGTATGTGTATGTGTGTATGTGTGTGTGTATGTGTGTGTATGTATGTATGTGTGTGTCTATGTGTCTGTGTTTGTATGTCTACATGTCTGTGTTTGTATGTCTATGTGTCTGTGTTTGTATGTCTATGTGTCTGTATGTCCATGTTTCTATTTGTCTATGTGTCTGTTTGTATGTCTATGTGTCTGTGTTTGTATGTTTACGTGTCTGTGTTTGTATGTCTATGTGTCTGTTTGTATGTCTATGTGTCTGTTAGTGTCTTTACGTGTCTGTGTTTGTATGTCTATTTGTCTATGTTTGTCCATAGGCCCCTAACGTTATTATCCTATTAAAGGTTTCAACTTCTCTCTCTCTCTCTCTCTCTCTCTCTCCTTCCTCTCCCTCCTCTCCCCCCACTCCACCCCACCCCACCCCGCCAGTTCTCTCTCTATCTCTCGCTTTCTCTCTATCTCTCTTTTTATACCCTCTCCGCTCTCTCTTACTCTCTCTCTCTCTCTCTCTCTCTCTCTCTCTCTCTCTCTCTCTCTCTCTCTCTCTCTCCATCTACCTCCATTTCCCGCCCTCTTCACAACGCAGGCGTTAAGTTCAGATTTTATTTTGTAGCATCGGGTTTCTTTAGAATAATAGGTCTATATGTTGATGTTTCTTACATTTCCAAAGTTTTGGATTTCGCCCTCTTGGGAGATAAGACCTTCTGCACAACGAGGCAGAAAACGACACGCGTAAATATAGCAGCATTAAACCACCACCCCCCCTTCCCCAATCCCTTTCCCCAATCCCCTTTTAGCACATAGGAAGACATCAGTGCTCATGTTCTGTATATGGGTGCTACGGGTGCTATTGCCCCCGTCCTCTCACCCCCAGTACCATCCCTACCCGCCTAAACAGAGTTTTTATTACATTTATCTCTCGTCGCTAAAAGCTTCTTTTTTTCTCTTATGTGTGTGTGTGTGTGTGTGTGTGTGTGTGTGTGTGTGTGTGGTTGTTCTGCATTATGAGCTTTAAAGAAAGAAGGATTTTGTTGCATTTATTTATTTTTAAACATGGGATACTATATGAGAAACTGTAAGGATCTTTATTGTTTTGAACATTTAAATTGATCGCATCCAAAACCATTATTGAAGGGAGGGAGGAAACCGGAGTACCCGGAGAAACCCTTCCGAAGACCTGAATAGTCTCGTACCTAAGTTACATAAGTTGGCCCCTTGCCGGAATGGAACACGGGACCTTCGTTATAGGAAACCGGCCACTAAACAAATGTGCCACCAGGCCAGGCCACTTCGTGAATGAGATCGTACAAGACTTCTTGACAGAGAAGAAGAAGATTGTAGGAAGAAGAAGAAGAAGAAAAAGAAGACACCCCTTAAGAAGCACCCAGTACACATCGCTTCTGGTAGCCTTCGACCGATGTGTACCGGGTGTTAAAAGAAAAAGAAGAAGAAGAAGAAGAAGTAGAAGAAGAAGAAGAAGAAGAAGAAGAAGAAGAAGAAGAAGAAGAAGAAGAAGAAGAAGAAGAAGAAGAAGAAGAAGAAGAAGAATGTGGATGAGGAAGAGACATTGCAAACTATAGCTGGCAGTTTATTGCGTCATTCAACACGTCAATTTAATGGGGAAGGGCTGAAGAAAGAGAATAACGCAATTTGCCGTAAAGATACTGACCGAGTTACGGCACCGCATAATTAAGAAATTAATGGGGGTGGAGACAGAGAGAGCGAACGAGCGAACGAGAGAGATTCAATTCAATTCAATATTTTAATTTAACGTCTTTTCACAACAATGTGATTTTAGACAACCATAACAAACAAAGAAACAAACAAACAAATAGAAATTGTTAATTATAGTAACTTAAATAAATCTGTTCCGACAATGATTCGCGCGATGTCCTGTAACATCGAGCTATATAAGATGACTCTAATATCGTCTTGTGCACAAAATATAATTCAATTTTCTTTGTACAGTGCTGTTAAAACAGTACAATCAAATAATATATGTTGTAAGGAAATAGTTCCAGCACATATACACGTAACATTTTTCAAATATTTTGTACACCATGAATTCAAGCGTAGCTTATAAACTAATCTAGCAATCGTTCTGGAACAACTAACAATATTTACTTTGGGTATTATATTAAAACAATGTTGTTCTAATAACGAATAATATTCAAATTGAGCTAATTTCACATTAGAATTACTGCATGCTCACTTTTCATTGCACCTTTCTTGGCCAATTTATCTGAAATTTCATTACCATAAATCTCTAAATGTGATGGGACCCAACAAAAGGTAATTCCAATACCTCTAATTCTAATACTATGAATAAGATATCTTACATCAAACATTATATCTGTCCTCTTTCTACATTTACAATTTTTTAAAGCATAAAGCAGTGATTTAGAGTCAACACAAATTAATATATTAAATATTTTAGAAGGAATGCTGGCTGAGTATGTATTCTAGTACCATCATTATTGCATATAATTCACACGTAAAGATTGAAAACCTTTACCAAGATAGTAAGACTTTTGAATATTTAAAAAAAGGTATGAAAAATCCTGCTCCACAGTTTGATGAATCCAAAACACTACCATCAGTGAATACTTTTAAATGATTAGAATAATTATTATTTAAGTGTTCTGTAACTTCACATTCTAAAATTTGATAATACTAATTTTTCGTTAAAAAAGAGAGAGAGAGAGAAAGAGAGAGAGAGAGAGAGAGAGAGAGAGAGAGAAATCAGAGTGGGTTGAGCGATAGAGGTTTAAGGGGTTGGATTGGTGTGGTGGTGGTTGGTAGTTAATATGCATCTGTTATCGCGTCAGAAACAAATTTAACACAGGTAGAAAGAACCGTCAACACTCCTAATGGTGATAATTATGTTGCTGTACGTTGAGGTCGCCTCTGTATGTCCTTGGATAGGTGTGACGAGTCTGTTCGCGCAAGCATGTGTGTGTGTGTGTGTGTGCGTGTGTGTGAGCGAGAGAGAAAGAGAGAGACAGAGAGAGGGGGAGAAGAGAGAAAGTCTAGGTGTGGGTGGGTGTGTTTGTGTATGTGTGTATTGTAGATAGGTGTACAATTATGCTATTTCCTGAAACAAGTCATTCGTGTAGCCCTGCTGTTTGCTGTTTTGCACTCGAATTTACAATGAAGCCATAAGGACCCGCTGCTGTGGTTGGTACTATTTTACAGTAGTTGACCAATTTCCTCTCGGTTACTACAAAAACTATTATGTCATTGTCCTTAGCACGCTGCTAGGGTCATCAGTCACTGCCCGTTTACCGTAGTCTACAAACCGGTGTAACATCGCAGCTCTACCGAGTATTGTAGCTTGGCCGGGCGCCTTTGCGCATGCATCAGGTCAAGTCGGGCCGGCCTTTTCACGATGTTTTTAAGCATCATAGCCCTAATCTTAAACCCTAACCCTAATCCTTACTAAGACTACTATAGCACTGTGCGCATGCGTCGAATTTTGTTATGCGTTTTATATTTCGACCAATCAGAATGCTCCCAGTCGCTGGGATACCCGGCCATTTTGACGATGTCACACCGGTACTTCTACAGTGGTAACCGTATTGTTGTGGTTGGTTTGTTTTTCATTTGATTGTGAATTATTTGGATTTTATACTACTTCACCCATGCCGGCGAAATTCCCGGGCTGCCTTCCTCAGCGAAAGCACGGCAGCTACAAGTGCATCGCCACCCACCCAGGATAAGGAGGAGAGGGTGGAGGATGGTGGGGGTGAAACAGGACCTATAGTGCATGCTGAATTTATTGGTGTTTCTGGCACTCACCCATCGAGGACCCGAGAGTCAGGATCTTTAAAGTCCGTTCGGTGAAGTGCATTGCGTGCACAGACCTCGGTTTATACTCTCATCCGAAAATAGCAGGTGACCTCTATACAGATAGAATGAAATGAACGAACATTGAGGTTTAACGTCTACATCCACCATTGGCGATATGGCAGACGGGGATAACCATCCCAGGGACAGAGGGGTAAGGACCTAAATCAACACTGAACTACCAGAGCAATCATACTGCTAAAATGGACAGTGAAAATGGCCACATTTTATATCGCCCACCACGGAATTCGAACCTGGTCCATCGGTGTGCTAGGCGAACGCTCTACCACTTGTGCTACGGCGGTGAGCATACAGATAGATACAAAAATAGAAAGATAGGTAGATATAGCATCATACCTAAGTTAACTATTTCGCTCTCTGCGAGAGAGAATGAAAAGGATTAACGCTGTCACGAGAGGCTAGTTAGACCCTGCTCTAAGGCTTCACGCCTCAAATAGTTAATCCTGCTGTAGCCTTTGTAAATTAAAGTCGATGCCTAGCAGACGACGAAAGTCAGGACTGTGTCAAGCATAGGTAAGCTAACTCTCACTAGGTAGGCAGTGACCTCATCCAGCTGACGTTAAGCCAGAACCTCCCGCTAGAGGCGCTACAGGTATTTCACGAGATTTCGCAGGCTTTGGCAGGCTTTGGCTGACCACAGGGTTAGGTAGGCAGTCTTTGTCTGAATCTCAACCGAGAAGGACGCGCGCTGAAAGATCTCTCTAGCAGAAGACTAAGCAAGTGACAGGTGAAATTCATTCATCGCAGTATAGCCACAGCCTGACATTGTCAAAAAGGTAAATGATCAATCTTTTGTTTCATCGCGATTTATTGATATTATTATTGAATTATACTTGTGAAGTCTTGCCATGTTTTATCATTGTGTGAAGACTTGCCATGTTTTATCATTGTGAACGTTAGACCACGTGGCTGATCCGCAACCGGTTTTCGAAACCACGAGGTAGCCTCTACTGACCAACTGTTGTTTCTCCTATGTGTATTATTGCAGACCAGTGGCTGTACCGGAGAATGTGTATATTGTTAATTACTTCTTCCTGGGTTTAGTTTAGCCATGATGTATGTATATGTATAGGCATATAGGAATTATGTTGGAGATTCCAGTGGACCACAGACATAGAAGTTGATCGTCTCTTGTTTGTATAAGTGGACGCTATCACTGAGGGCTATTTCTGCCATCAGTGAAACGCTCTGCACACCCTTAGTAAACAAGGCGTTGCAGAAACTTGTCTTATGTTTTGCAGACAAGCAGGCTTGTTGGTCCGATGCAAGAGATAGACCACTGAGAGTCAACCCTGACATTCGGCCTGCAGTGGAGCTTCGAGCACTAATCTACTATAGCCCAATAGTCAACAACCAAGGAGGAGACACCATCACCACATCTCAACGATTGCACACGAAGAATTGCACACACACTGATCTAGAAGGACTGTGCGGTAGTCCACTCTCCTGAAAAACGAACATTAGGCCAACCAGAACAAATAGCCCAATGATGAGACAGTAGCAAATATCAAGAACAGTAGCAGCATAGACCCATCAAGGAGCGAATTACTCGAAGTGAATTTGGACTGTAAAGCTAATCAGAGTTATATTACGTGTTGGACATTTAAGGTAGTTTAGTGTTTAGAGAATTATGTATAGAGTAGAGGGAATACATGTGTAATATTTACTGTTAAAAAGTGGCTGGACTACCTATGTATCATAGCCATGCGAGGGTTAGTGTTTTATTGAAGCTATTACACGTTTCTCCCTATCTCTATAACCCTATCCGCACACAGATCGGGCTTAACATATAAATGTATTAAGATTAGTCATAGGATGATTACACACTAGCGTATAGCCGACCCCCGCAGAAGACAGACGAGTGATTAATAGCATTCCATTGTGCAGAGCCCAGCAGCAATAAACCCACCGTCACAAACGCTTACGGGTTTAAAACCTTAAGTATAGAAAGTGCTATATTATGCCGGTACTTCCACAGGTCTTTTCTATTAGAATAACAGCTAGTGTAGTGTTATTTATGTCATTTTAGGATTATTCAGATTATCAGGGCCTGCTGAGTCTACAAAACTCATACACTGCTGTTTGGTCAGGGTATTGAATTCCCTTTGTCAAATATTTATTTTAACACTTTCAGCCAAAAATAATCTGTATTTAGAAGCATACTTTCTAAATAATCAGTTGTTTACAAACAACATAAGAGTTCTCTTAATAATACATTTTGTCGGTAAATAACTTACTATATATTATTTAGGTAAATAAATCATAATATAGGTAAATAAGACATTGTTGCTAAATAAGGACTTATTTACCTATTTAATGCATTATTTAGAAGATGGTGCTAATTAATGCATTATTTACGTAAACAATTCATTTAGGGACTGCAATTGGACAATCATGATTTTACGCTGTTTTGTGATTTAAAATGAGGCAACTGCTTTATTTCACTCTATTTTGTATATATTCGCTATACGAAACTGCAACGATAACGGTTCCGGAAAAATGGGATCCATCATGATTTCTGCATTGGCGGATTGGCGGCAGAGTAACTAAACATGGAGAACTCGCAAGTTAACGGCGATCTTGTGAAAAAAAAAGGCAGAAGAACTTATTCCAGTTTTTCAACAATTCAATACTCCTGCTACTGCCACTTCTTCTACGTCTATCTCTGCGTTTTGGGGGTAAATAAATACAAAAAGAAAGTTTGCTTTTTTTTCTTCTGACGGAGATTCTAAAAAGACTGAACACTCCCGCACAAAACTGACCTTGACATTTCATTTGTGCTCGGGAAAATTACAGAGGTTTTATCTTTGAATTGATGGAGTGGTTTATGTTGAAAAATAAATAAGTAACACAAAGTTTGGATACACAATCTTTTTAAAGACCTTAACCTTGCATTTAATTTTAGAAAGCAGTCAAATTATATTTTTTTAAAGTTTTCAAGCGAATCCTGGAATCCCTTAAATAATGAAAATGCAGTCCCTAAACATTCAATTGTTCTGAGTAAATAATGCATTGTTTAGCAACGTCTTCTAAATAGTACATTATTGTGCAAAGTCTGCTAAATAATGCATTAAAACAAATCATTATTTAGAAACATTTCTAAATAATACATTATTTCACACAATGGGCTAATTACTGCATTATATCGGTAAACAATTCATTATTTAGCAACAATGCCTCAATTATTAAACTATATCATGATTTATTTGCGTAAACAATGCATTGTTTAGGTAAATAATAAAATGTTTACGCAGAAAATATATTATTTAGAAAAATCCTACATTGTACACAAGGGATTATTTTAAAAAAAATATGCTTCCATATTTAGATTATTTAGCTGAAGTGGTACCAAAAAAAACTCCAAACAAAATGCCAAATAAATATTTTACAAAGGGATTCCATAAGGGTAGGTTGCACAGCGTTAAAAGTATTATTGTAACAGAGCGGGTGTGAAAGTGGTGTACTGTACAACACAGTTTGCCAATTAACTTTGTGGTTAGCATCATTATGGGTTAAACAGACCGACCCTGTTAAACAACCGTGTTGACTTCCGTGTTGCACACAACACATAAACCACACACTATGACCTGCATGAGGAAAAAGACAATTTTGAAAACGTTCGGTCAACACAGAGTTGTGTATACTTGCCTATCTGCTGTCAAATTATTCCGTTCTTTAACCAAAAAAATGATGTAGAGCTACACAACAAATGTTTGCACTGTAATGTCAAAGGCTTAGTCAGTTAATCAGTCTTGCGTTTCAAAAGGGCAATGGCGTAGAGCTAGAGATGGTTACTGGGGCAGCGTTACTGTGTAGGTACGGGTAGAGGTGGGTTGGGGCGGGTTGATGGTGGGTGGGAAATCAAGGGCGGATCTAAAGGGGGTTCCAGGAGTTTCGAACCACCACTACCTCCCTTCCCCCTCCCCCCCAAAAAAAATAAAATAAAATAAAATAAAATAAAAAGATAGGGGGGGAGAAATGTATTTTTTTGTTGTCTCTTGGTGTTACTTGACGTAATATGTCTACCCAAAATATCCAAAGCCTATGAATGATTGCGGTCAAAAGATGTATCTTATTACTACGGCATGGTTACGTCCCTTGGCGTTGCTTTTATTTCCGTTTACCGGTGAAAAGTGTACTAGAGTTCTTTTTTTTTCTTTCTTTTTTGCCTGCATCGGCACATTTAAGAGGGGGTCGTTTAGGCATTGCCTTCAGCTTCCTACCCGTACTTTTTGAAATAGTGACAGTGACTCGTCGTATTGGGCGCACATTGAAAGATACAAGCGTTTCAAAGATACAAGCGTATATACAGTAAATAGAAATAGATTTACATTAGTGATACCATATTATCTTCCAGGAGAGGCCTACAATGCCCCTCATAAAGCGTCAGGGGGTTTTCAGCCTCCTATCCCTCCCCCCTCCCACTCTCGGCCTCCCCCACCCCCCCTCCCCTTCCCGACAAGGCTTTCGCCCCTGGACATCACAGGGGTCGGGACCCTGGCCACAATTTGGACCCCTTCCCCCTCCTCAAACGTACCCCTTGATCCGCCCCTGGAGATGAGAGCGGGGGTGATTCGGATGGGTTTTGGGTGGTGGGTGGGTAAATTAGCGAGTTAGGGGTGGAATTAACGCCTAAGAAAGAACAAGACTTGGTTAAGTGGGAGGTGAAACAATGTTTCATTAGCTCTACGTCCTGTTTGTTCAACACTGTCAGAGCCCAGAGGTCGATGTTGTGAGTTGTTCTAACGACCATAACATTACCGTACAAAACAAAAGGCATGTAATTAGTATTATGTTATACAGTGAGCCACTGCCATGTAGTAAATAGTGTGGCTTACAGTATAACTACATGTCTGTCTATCTGTCTGTCTGTCTGTCTGTCTGTCTGTCTCTATCTATCTATCTATCTATCTATCTATCTATCTATCTATCTATCTATCTATCTATCTATCTATCTATCTATCTATCTATCTATCTATCTATCTATCTATCTATCTATCTATCTATCTATCTATCTATCTATCTATCTATCTATCTATCTATCTATCTATCTATCTATCTATCTATCTATCTATCTATCTATCTATCTATCTATCCATCCATCCATCCGTCCATCCGTCCGTCTGTCTGTCCGTCTGTCTGTCGATCTGTCTATCTATCTATATATCTATCTATTTGTCTGTCATTCTGTCTGTCTGTCTATCTTATATTTAAATGTTTTAATATAGCGCTTTACCCGTTCAAGAGCTGCGCAAGGCGCTGGTCGATACATAATCTTAACTCAAGCCAACCGAGGCGCCCACTTGCAACCTTTTGGCGCAATGTCTGCCGCCCAAACGATTGAGCACAATCCTGGGCGACCAGGGATGGGGAAGAAGAGATCTATCGCGTGCTGGGTGTATTTGTGTAGCCGGCACTCAGTCGTCTAGGACATGGGCGTCAGGATCTTTAAAGCCGCAAGCGATGGAATGCGTGCGTTTGTACTCTCCATCCATCCATCCATCGGTATACCTGTCTACCAATCTGTATCTTTTTTTTTTCTTCCTTCAATTATTCCTTTCTTTCTTACTTTTCCGAGCTAAAATTATGAAGTTTTCAACATCCTAGTGAGATTGTTTTTGCGAATAAAAACCGTTTTTGTATGGCCAATTCGTACTGATTACCACTTTCCGTCTTGGTATTGTTTAGATGATGACGCTCCGTTTAAGTTTTGCATTCGTTAGCTACCTTACATGAACAAAGAAGTATCCAAAGTTGTTATGCTTAGGGGCGCCAACAACCCAGCAACCAGTATGGGATCGTTTAATAGGATAAAAAGGCTTTAGACTCTTAAACCCTATAGTCTTGCAACTTGTCCTATATTTGACAACGAACGAGACGATTACAAAAGATACCGCCGACGGCGGCGGTGGCGGTGGCGGTGGCAGCGACGACCATGACGAAGAAGAAGGAGAAGAAGAAGAAGAAGAAGAAGAAGAAGAAGAAGAAGAAGAAGAAGATGATGATGATGATGATGATGATGATGATGATGATGATGATGATGATGATGATGATGATGATGATGATGATGATGATGATGGTGATGATGATGATGATGATGATGATGATGATGATATAGCGCTTTTTCATATTAAAAAAATCGGTTCAAACGCCATTCTCACACATTCTTCTTCTTCTTCTTCTTGATGTTGAGGGCCCACGATCAAGGCGTCGATCATTCTGGCTCCTATGGGTTGATGAGAGGGTTTGCGGTTTCACTATATTTTGTGTACTGTTGCAGACTGGTGCAGGTCTACCATAGCCTATATTCAAACACATTAAAAAAAAATCATAACGAAAAAAAAAAAGGAACACACTAATATATACAGACTGGCAGATGTGGGTTGGTAGAGACCATGCGGAACAGACCATTGTTGTGGAAGATGGTTCGTGAGCAAAGGAAGACAGGAAGAGATGGGTGTTTAGGTTCTGTTTGAAGGAGGGGGATTGGGGGTTTGCTGCGGAGAGAAAGTGGGAGCCGGAGTTGATGCCAAGCAGACGGTCAAAAAGCAGAGAAATGGCGGGATCCGGCAGAAACAAGTTTGGTTCGAGGGACTCGAAGAGTCAGAGGATTAGAAGCTGAGCGGAGGTTATGTGATGGTGAGTACAGATGGGTGTGGTCTGACAGATAGGGGTTAGTTAGTTATTCATTGCTTACAATGTCCTGCGGACTGCAAAGAACCGAATCAGGACCACAAAATCAAGATCACAACTTGGCTGAAAGAGGACTCACCCCTGATCCGCATTAAAGATCTGGCGAAACAAACCTAGTGGTAACACTGAAGGCACTCCATCAGCCGGTCACTTTAGAATAAAGACATCCCACGCAGGGGACGCTGAGGCTATACTCTAATTTATCGAGTCCCCGTTTACAAAAACAAAATAGAATACAAACATCATTATAAAATATCAACAAAACACATACATATAAAATGCCTACATTGCGAAATAATAACATCATAGAAAGCCCCAGTGACCATTTGGCAGAAAGCATCCAATATTCCCAAGCTAATCCAACAAACATCACACACAAATGAGGAGTTTTGTTCCGGAAGAGTTTTCAAGAAAGAAAAGGTAGGTGACTGGTCTAGCAAAGAAGATGGTATAGTAGATTGATAGAACAGAATAGGAATGAGAAAGAGCAAAGGAGAAAGACAGCGATAGGGGGAATTTAAAGCACTACATTTTCAGAAAGTGGGAATACTATTTATACAGAAACCTCGGGTACCCTCACAGGGGGATGAAGGTAAGAAGAAGCTGAACTGTTGATACACTTAGAACAATGACGGTTACCTTTGTAGAGTATTTTGTGTGAGACAGGCAGCCAGTGAAAGGAGGAGAGAAGTGGCGTGATATGATCAGATCTTTTCTTGTTCAAGATCAGGCAAGCTGCAGTATATCGAACGCATAAAAGGAGGTGGATAGATGATGCCACCAGAAAGAAGAAGAAAAAGAAGAAGAAGAAGAAGAAGAAGAAGAAGAAGAAGAAGAAGAAGAAGAAGAAGAAAAGAGGATGGAAAACGAAAATGGTCGCAAGAGAAGGGTGATGACAACGACGAGCAAAGAAGAAGAAGAAGAAGAGAAGAAAACGACAAAGATAGAAGAGGAGGACGACGACGACGAACAAAGAGGAAGAAGAGGTAAAAACGAAAATGTAGAAGAATGACGAAGAGGAAAAGAAAAAAAGAGGAAGATGAGGACGACGACGAAGAAGAAGAATGAAAAAAAAGAAGAAGGTGGTGATGAATACAAAACGAAAAAGTAGAAGAAGAACGAAAAAGATGAGGGCGACGAAGTAGAAAGTCGAAGAGGAGGAGGACCACGGCGACGACGACGACGACGATGACGAAGAAGAAGAAGAGAAAACGAAAAAGTGGAATTTGCCGTGCACGCCAGGTGTCGGAGCTGAGCATCGGCGCAGCTTTATGTAGGCTGGAAATGTAAGAGGGACAAAAACCTCAACAATGTTTTCGTTTGTGTTGAGATCACTGATTTCAATCGGCATGGACTTCCTACTCGCTTTCTGCTCAAAAGCGAATAATTATGCTAATTCATGTAGGTACATCGTCTTCTAGCGCACGTGATATTCTATTTCGTTTTACCTGTGCCTTCCTTAGTGGACTTACTTTTCGAGTAATGAAAAGTAACTTAGGTCTATGCAGGGAATCATTCATGAAAAGCTTATAGGTAGCACAAAAAAGAGAAAATAAAAGGCAAAAATGTCATATAACATTTTCCAAATATTGGCCTTTATTAAAGGGACCCACTTTGATCACGAACCCTCGACAGATCCGTTTAACATTCACAGTGAGTGTTGCCTCACTGGAAAATTAAAAGCTTTCAACAAAAAACAACTCTTTTTAAACAGTATTTATATTTTTTAATTGAATAAAGTCCGAAGTTTTTGTGTCTGGTAATAGCAACAGCCGTGGGTTAGCCAACCAACATTCTGGAGCTAAAAATAGCTATCAAAGCCGGTAAGAGACAGAACCCATAAAAACAATTTATCGTAAAGGTTTTTCCCTTTAGTTTGATAAAATACAGATCCAAGACACAAAAGACGCATTCTTCAAACCGCGTGGTTCACTCAGAAATAGGGTCAAAGGTCACAGGGCTAGGGTATCGATGCATGCACCGTTAAAGCAAGGGAAATCACTCCCTTGAACCGAAATGGAAACTTCAAACTTTAGCGTTTGGTTTGAGCAACCAAATCCCACTTTATCATCGTTTAATATAATAACACTAATTATGTGAGCCGTCATCTGTTGTAGATCTATAAGGACTACAATGGTTAATGCACAGTAGTAGGCTTTACTGGAAGTGCACAATGAAAACATGTCTGTACTAAGAAAATCAGAATAGTGACGAGTGTTCTTGTTTGACAGGTCTTTTTGTTAGGCTACATAGGCCTCTTCAGCAGACATGCAAGAGGGTAACGCGTAAACTCGACGAAGGCTACGGTTATTGCATCCGCAATGGCTTAACTTTAGCGTTAAAAGTCCAAATTCGTGTATGCTACCGTGTAGGCTATGGTAACTTACCGCCGATGCTGTGAAACACCCGAAGATAATAAGTGTCCAGTACACTTGTAAATCCGATTAGAGATCTTATCTTATAATTGTTGATGCATGGAAAGATTAGTCGCGTACATTTGAAGACTAAAAAGTCTCGTATACGTTACGTTGTCTTCTAAGTCCATATGGAGCAACGACGGCCGCTAATCAAACACGAAGACAAGCGTCCCGTACTCTGAGAACTCCGCACAGATTAGCTGCTGGAAGGATTCAGTCTGGTGATTTTTGCTGTGAGGCGTGCGAACCATCACAGACAGACAAAGCGAATAGTGCACATACGTTGGCGCCCTACCAAACCTGATCTGGGGAGCTTTTAAAAGAGGGACGGAGGGGAGAGGAATCAAGGTATTATTGATGAGTTAGTTGGTGGATGCTGACGATAGCTCAGTGGTTCGTGGCGTTGAGCGCGGCGCAAACTTACAGCAAGTGTCACGTGCGTCTGGAACTGGTGGAATATGATGACTTGCAGCGTTTCACAAGGCGCATTCTCTCAGCGTAGATATCCAATGGAATTTGGATACAGTCAATGTAAATTTCATTTTCTTGAATTCCATTGATATCTTTTCCGCTTCCTGTAATAGCGACGAGCTCTTCAGATCTCCGCGCTTTGAGTACGATTTAAAATAAAACGCGTGATAGCGCCCTTAATAATAATAATAATAATAATAATAATAATAATAATAATAATAATAATAATAATAATGATAATAATAATAAAAAAAATAATAATAATAATAATAATAATAATAATAATAATAATTATTATTATTATTATTATTATTATTATTATTATTATTATTATTATTATTATTATTATTATTATTTTTATTATCATCATTATCATCATTATTATCAGTAGTAGTAGTAGTAGTAGTAGTAGTAGTAGTAGTAGTAGTAGTAGTAGTAGTAGTAGTAGTAGTAAGAGTTTTGTTTTAAATAAGCTGTAAATACAGATGATTAGGGTAATTACAGTGCGTGGGATGTGGAGTTGCAAAGAGGTTAGTTAGTTAGTTAGTTAGTTAGTCATTGTTTCTAGGGTCCATCGGACTGCAAAGAACCGAATCAGGACCACGACTTGGTTGAAAGAGGGCTCACCCCTGATCCGATTAAAAGATCTGCTGAAACAACCAAAATGGTAACACCGAAGGCATTCCATCAGCCGGTCAGTTTATAATAAAGGCGTCCCAAGCAATGGAAACTATGGTTGTCTCTAATGTATCGAACCCACGTTTACAAAAACAAAATAGAATATAAGCATCAGTATAGAAAATATTTATTAAAAAAAACATATAAAATGGCTTTGTTGCTTAAAAAAACAAACAAAAACAACAACAACACCATAGAAAGATAGATCCTGTATCGATCAGCGCCCTGAGCAGCTCTTGAGCTGGAAAAGCGCTATATAAGATTGATTACATTCTTTTAAAAAAAAACACCACAACAACAGTAACATCAGCAACAACATCAACAACAACAACATCAACAACATCAACAACAACAACCTTTGATATCCTGCTGGCTATTTAAATAGAGAACTATAGAGTGGGGTGGGGGTGATGGGGCCGGCGTTATACGACAGGAAGGGGGCGATGGGGAATAGGGGGCAAAGGAGTGGTGATGTGTGGATACCTCAGTTGGGTGGGCAGAATTAGGGAGCAGAGTTAGCTAAAAGATGTATTTGACATTTACCGTAGGAGGGAGCGATTATGGCGTTTGCCGTGCAGTATCTTTTTCTATAAGTTATGGCAATGCACCACAAGCGGATACCACACGCACACACACACACACACACACACACACAGACACACACACACACATTCTTGTATAGGTCACAAATGGGGTAATTTTAGAATGTAGGAGTCGGAAACCACTTTTTTGACGGAAAGAACGCACATTTTTTCTAGAAATGTAAGAATCTAAGTCAAAATTGGCTCTTTCCGTCTAAAAAGTTGACCTAGTTCGTCTCCTATAGGCGACGAAATAGGTCGATTTTTGCTTCAAACTTTCCCGAAAATTGGCTGGATTTTCTCCGTCCCGGATAGTGCACTCCTCTGTACTTAAAACACTCTTTTGCACTACAACTGCACTCCCATGCACTAAAAAAGCACTCCCGCGTACTTAGAAACAAATGGGGAACGGGAGACAAATGAGGAACGAGCAAATTACCCCATTTATGACTGAAAAAGTAAATTCTGTTTCTAATTTTTGTCGTTTTACAACCTCACACAAATGTGTGGGTGTGTGTGTGTGTGTGTGTGTGTGTGTGTGTGTGTGTGTGTGTGTGTGTCTTCTTCTGCTTTGGCATTTGTGTGGCGCACCACTCCCTGCACCCCTCCTCCCCCAACCCAACAAGCGTATCTGCTGACTGCTGAGGCAGACGCTTACACACACTCGGATGCATACAACGTAGCTGAGCCTGAGACTCGCAGAGTACCTTCTTGCAAGTCAAGTGAAGTCAAGGCAACCAATCTTTATTACCCACAATGGAGAATTCATACAGCACATTACGTCTCAGCCAATAAGAAAAGAGGGAAACAAAAGGTTTCAAAACAAATACAAACAATACATGAAATCACTATATAACCAGTACTTAAAATACACGTTCCCAACCATTACACATACACACTTTCAACTAAAGTGCACACACACAAACACACACATACACACACAAATCTGTTCCAGTTCTCTCTCACCACCAACGTGAATACACCCGCATAACAAATGTAATTTCCTTTGGCTGCCAAAATCATTCATATCGTGTAGACAATTAAAATAACTTTTCCATTCATCATGGTATGATGGCATGAACATAAATATATAATTTATTAAATTACACAGAGGAGAGGCTACAAAAAAGGACGCTTTATATTTGTGTAGAAAAGTAAAGTATGACAGAGTTCCCAGCGGTCAGTGAAGTTTGGGAAAGTTTGGGAAAACTGAGGTAGTGTTTTCCAGTCAGTCAAAGTTTGTAAAAATCAACCAAACTTGATCGGGTCTTTGAAAGTTTGTGAAAACTGGATTATTACAGTCGGTCTGAGCCAACAGAAACAGTATGATCTTCTCTGGCTGGTGATCCAGCAGATCTTGCTGTTGTCCCATGGCCAGGCCACAGCTGAACGCGGTTTCAGTGTCAACAAAGAAACAACTGTTGTGAACATCAAACATGAAAATCTTAAAGACAGACGGCATGGAATCCAGCAGGCTGGTGGAGTGCATTCAGTTAAGATCACTAAAGAAGTACTGTCCTATGCTGGCAGTGCATACAGCAAGTATCGATGTCATCTGAAACAACTCAAGGAGGACGAGGCAAAACAGGTGGCATCACAAAAGGTAAGGCAGAAGAGGGTGAGATTTTAGAAATGAAAATCAAAAGAACCCATCTCCTTGCAGATGAAATGCCTCGGCTCTGGAAAAAATCAGCTAACAAAAAGGCTGAAGAGGCAGAAAAGAAGGGCAAGCTGATCTTAATTGCTGAGCCAAATGCCCTCAGAAAGAGGAACCAGGAGAAGAGGGCAGCTATTGATAAACTAAACAAAGCTCTTGCATTGAAACAAAGCAAATCCTGAATGAAATAGCTGTAATGCGTTGTAATGCACTGTGACGTGCAAATTTGTATAGAACTTTTATAGCTGACATGGTATTAAAACAGTGACCATCAGTGCAGGTCTTGAACTCTTAATTTTTAAGTTAGTGTATTGAGCATTCACGGACTGTGAGCTGTCAGTGCTCACGACTTGTCGTAGTGTGCATAGTCCAGAACGTAAGCACTTTTTTTTTTCATTCCCACCATTAGAATACCCCCTTCCCCCCC
>CM072523.1:42931010-42996010 GCA_036898135.1 Oncomelania hupensis | reverse complement strand
CCGCCCGAAGATCGTTCCGGTTAACAACGTGCTTGCAACATTGTATTTTACAATAATTGACAGCAAGTGTTTATCTTAAAGTTTCCCGTTTGTGACATAGAACTGAAGTACAACTGTGTGCTGTCTCGGGGTGTGCCGCAATGTATCTATTGACAAGATATGGAATTAGTATACACTGACAGCTTCTCTCTCTTTCTCTCTCTCTCTCTCCCTCTCTCTCTCCTCTTAACCCCCTCCAGTCCGTCCTCCCACAAGCTGTCAAAGATTAATCAGGCCTACGGTTAAAACAGACAAGCCAGCAAGGCTCCGGTAATGGTACCATATGAGTGTAGCTCCCTCACAAGGGAAATCTATAGTCGCTTGTCTCATCAGGTCTTAAAGTCACTGGTGCCCACAGAACTCACCGTTTTGCCCGGACTGGTCAATTGGCATACCATCGCACGTCAACGTTTTAAAATAATTTATATTTAAAAAGGAAAAAAAAGCCGCGCTCATACCGTAAAAGGCGCACCCCTAAGTCTTGAAGTGCTACAGATATGTAGGATGGGCTTTTAAGCGGCGGTATAATGGCCGTAGAGTCCAGCACTCGGTTTATTTTTTGAAACTATACTTAATAATTAATATTAGTCTTTTTTTTCCCTATTCGTCACTAAATCTACGTGAAGCTATGTCTTGCCAATCTGTTAACAATATGTGAATTCAAATCTCGAAGCTTCAGCAGCTGTAAACGAGTCGCAGATGAGGGGCGGGCATTAATTTTTTTAATTAAAAAAAATTGTTAGCCTCACTGGGTTATATTTATTTCATCGATCTTAAACAGCGCTTTAATTCCTGCTCAATAGCAGCTTCTCAAGGCGCTAGTCGAACACAATCTAACACAAGCAGGCACCTGAGTGTTGTAGCCGCGTGGTCTAAGGCGGGACCAACTTGTCTTGTCCACAGGCTAGAAACCAATGGCGCCTGACAGGTGACTCAGGCAACGTCTCGTGGATTTTTCTCCGTATAATAATAATAATAACGTAAATTTATATAGCGCAGTTTCCTGAACAATGCCCAGGCTCACTGTGCTTCACAATTAAAACTTAATTTAAGAAATATATAACACATTATACGTAAAACTTAACACTTAAAAATGAAGTCATAACAATAATACAAGTGACAGAGCCATGCATAGCACAATAAAAGCAATCAAAACATATCTGCAGCATACACTAAAATCATTGACTTAATTTAAGAAATATGTTTCAGATTATACGTAAAAACTTCACACTTAAAAATGAAGTCATAACAATAATACAGGAGCAGTGACAAAGCCATGCATAGCACAATAAAAACAATCAGGACACATCTGCGGCATACACTAAAATCATTGACAATGACAATACATGTATACAAAACAATAATAAGTTAAAAATCAGGCATGAATAGCACATATCGAACATCAGTCAAAACAGTCATTATCCCAAAGAGCCGCACAGGGTCAGAAAATAAAATGTAATCAGTCAGAGTAGTATTGTCGGAACAGGTGTGTTTTAAGTGCTCGCTTGAAGGCTTGTGTGGTTGGAATAAGTCGAATATGTGCTGGTAAAGTGTTCCATTGTTTCGGGGCAGAATAAGCAGATGCTCTCGCTCCGTAGGATTTCGTGCGGATTCTAGGGATGCACAGGGTGCGCGAGTCAGCAGAGGAGCGCAACTGGCGGGAAGGAGTATAGACCGAGAGTAGTTGAGATAAATTTGAGGGACAGGAATCAGAAAAGAAATTGTGACAAAGAACAGATAATTTATAGTCAATTCTGGCTTGTACTGGGAGCCAGTGTAGTTTATGGAGTAATGGAGTGATATGATCTCGCTTTTTGGCCTTAAGGACTAGTCTTGCAGCAGAGTTTTGAACTTTCTGTAATTTACTTACAATCTGATTTGGGCTTCCTGACAGAAGAGAATTACAGTAGTCTAGTCTGGAAAGCACAAGAGCGCAGACTAAGGTTTTGGTGGCTTCAACCGTCAAATAACAACGGATGGAACTGATCTGACGTATAGCGGCGTAGGCTGACCGACAGACTTGAGTAACGTGAGTATCTAGCGACATGTCGTCGGACATAAAGTATCCAAGGTTTCTTGCAGATGAGGAGAAAGTAACATCTGAACTTCCAACACGAAAACTATTTGGGAGGGAAGAAGTGTATGATGCTTTCTTATTGCTTATCATCAGGGCTTCGGTTTTATCGTCGTTTAGTTTTAATTTATTCTGCGTCATCCATGCCCTTACATCAGAAATGCAATTCAGCACGGTCTGGACAGAAGCATCTATCTCAGTTGGTGGACTCGACTTATAGAGCTGAGTGTCATCGGCAAAAGCCTCATTACTGATTCCATGTTTATCGATCAGCGAGAGTAAAGGCTTCGTATACATTACGAACAAAACTGGGCCAAGGACCGAACCCTGTGGAACTCCAAATACCATGTCTGCTTTGTCGGAAATATAGTCACCAATTACAACTGATTGCGTGCGATCGGACAGATAAGATCTGAACCAAGCCAAAACAGAACCAGAAATGAAAAAATGATTTTCAAGTGTTTTGAATAAAACTTCGTGATCGACGGTATCAAATGCAGCAGATAGATCCAGTAATGTCAACAACGAGACTTTGCCTCTGTCCAGAGCGAGAAGAATGTCATTTGTAACTTTAAGTAATGCTGACTCAGTGCTGTGAAATGGGCGATATGCAGACTGATGTGGGCTAAGCAAAATGTTAGAGTTTAAATGGGCAAACAGTTGACTCAAGACAATCTTTTCTATGACTTTTGACAAAAATGACAGATTGGATACAGGTCTATAATTTTTAAGGCTGTTTTTATCAAGACCAGACTTTTTGAGTAAAGGCTTAACTAGAGCAGTTTTACATGACATAGGTACAGTTGCAGTGGACAAAGATTCATTCACAATGTGTGTTATGGTTGGGAGAAGTGGATCCAAACAATCAAGCAACAGAGGGGTGGGCATGGGATCAAGGAAACAGGTGGTAGGTTTTGATTTCATAATAACATTTTTGACTTCTTGAACAGTGACGGGCTGAAACACATCAAAACGTGAAGCATCACAGACAGCAATGGACTCATCATCAAGTGACAAAAATGTGCCATCACGATCAAGGTCACTGCGGATATCAGCAACCTTCTTAATAAAATAATTACAAAAAATGTCTGGCAGCTGACATAAAGGATGCGTGGTAGGAAGGACACTGTTCCTCTCTTTACCTCTAAGGTGATCACAGACACCAAACAGCTGCCTACTAGTTACACTGTTTAAGATCTTGTTGCTAAAATAGGCAGACTTTGCGCTATGTACTATCTGTGTCACGCGTCTCTTGGCAACATTATAGATCTGCTTGAATACAGTCAGACCACTCTTCAACCACCTCCTCTCAGCCTGATGTCTTTGTCGCTTAGCCTCCCGGAGATCCTCCCTGATACTCGTATACCACGGCTCCAACCGATCAACCCTGACCTTGCGACGGGTGACGGGAGCGTGTCTATCTAGCACAGCACTCAGTGTGGCGTCCAGCTGTTCCATAGAAGGGCAGAGGTCTGGAGACACCTCCACACTGAGGTCGCGCTTAAAGGCCTCTCTGTCCATAGCGCGCATATTACGAACTTTCCTGTAAGCAGGAGGGGCAGGAGGAGCTACAACACTGAGGTCACAGACCACACAAAAATGGTCAGAGGCAAGCTCCTGAGTGACGGTGGTCGACTGAACAATATCGTCTTTAGGACGGTGCATAACCCAATCAATTATATTACCTTTATTATTAGTTGGCTGATTAACAGATTGTGAAAGACTGAACATGTTCAAAAAACTGATCATTTTGACCATACTGGAGAGATGTGGTTCATTATAATGAAAGTTTACATCTCCAACAACAACAAACGAGCCAGCCAAGTTATTACAATGATCAAGCATTTCAGGAAATTCTTGGAAAAAAACAACATCTGTAAGCTTATTTTTCTTGCTGGGATAAGTACGGTACAAACAAAAGAAGTTAATTGATTGCCTAGATGGTACTGAAAGTGTCACTTGAACAACTTCAAAAGAGGAATGACTGAAGGAGAAAGTGGACGTGAAACCCAGGTGACTGGTCAGAGTATCTCTGTAAACAACGGCGAGGCCTCCACCAAAATGCAAGCGAGGGAAGGACTTAACAGTAAATCCGGATGGTGCCAGATCGGCACACTTTCCCTCATCACCTTTCACACGAAACCAGGTTTCCTGAATAAACATTATATCTATCTGTCTGTCTTTGATAAATTCGCACACTGCTGTGCGCTTTTCAGCTGGGCCAAGAGACTGAGCATTGAACGTGGCAATGCGTAAATGTTTATCAGCGTGCATGGACAGCGGAGGGCGGCGAGCAATGTGAACAAGGTTGTTGTGGTTTACACCACGTGGAGTAGGCATATCACACGGCACCGTCTTGTCAGCAGTCCATGGCTGCGAGTCACCAAACACGCCGTCTTCTTCATCATAATAGGGTGTACACGGTCGATCATTTGTAACAACGAGAATTATGCGTCTCTGCTTTCTTCTACCACCACGCCTTGTTCGTTTACGTGGCAAGTCACGGCCGATACCCAATTCTCTCAAGCGAATCACAAGGTCAGGGGTCAACCGCGCAGCATTCATTGATAAAAGTTGAGCGCGTGGGTAGTGTAGTACAATTCGCTCACCTGTAGTAGGGTCAAAGTCGTGACCTCGCTGCAACGGCACTTGCAAGGCAGGTGAAAAGGAACATGGCCGACACTGAACACAGTTTATGGAACAAAGCTTAGCGAGGACGAAAATCCAAAATACCAACAACCTGATGTATGGAGGAACACAAATCGTAGTCCGACAGAAACACCAATCCTTGGGATACATCCCTGACACGATGACGACACAAAACACTTGGATAAAACGGGTAAAACTACAATAAAACGTCAGGAGACAGAACACTCGACCTGTGAGGCGTGTGACCGTGACCGTTAATATATGTTACTCCGGTTTGCTCCCCCAGCAAAATTTCAAAAACGCAACTAATATTAGGTAGGTTGGATTTGGCCGCGCGACTACGCTTACCCCAGAATTTCCCGATTAAAAGGGAAAATAAAGTGTCAAAAAGTCAACAAACAAAACAAAAGTCAAAGTCATCCGAGGCATTATATTATACGCATCTAGGGTGTGAATGGATGAGAGCGGAGAGGAGGCGGGGCGGGGAGGGAAATCATCGGCGGTTAGTCCGCAAAATACGATAACTGCTATGTATTTATATTTATTCCTTTTCATCAGTGCAAGTTTGTCACTGGGGGCCCAGAGAGCGAAATTATCTGCTGTACTTCCGTGTACTCAGCTATACGTCCATGTAATCTGCTTTACTTCCATATAATGATCTGCTATACTGCTATGTTTGTTTATCCGTCATCGCCAGCACAAGTCTCTGGCACCCAAAGAGAGTTGTCAGCCATCTGCCATTTCCTCCATGTTTGTGACTGTCCTTCATCAAGGGCTCATGGCTGCTATAGTCGCTGGTGGTGTGCCCAGAGGGGTTTAACTATGTGCTTTGGCTCCATGTTTTATCCAAACAGTCATCAGTCTCCGAGAAGACGTTGGAGTCAACATCATCTGTTTTCTATTGTTGGCGGTCCACACGGAACAGAAAGACAGAGACTGACTGTAGGGAAACCATCGTGAACGACAGAGACTGACTATAGGGACAGTTGTACAAACTCCTGCTAGATAGTGAAGAGTGATGAGTGAATCACCCACAGAAGATCCAAACGCAGAGTGGCTACGACTTAGCACTAACTTTTTTGCAAGGACGCTTCAAGTTTCTGGACGTCGCTTTTGGGTGATTACACCGCCCCCACTCGTTCTTATATTTTAAAATATTTAAATACAGTCACGCACTGACGATCTCTGGCGTTAGAAAAACGCAAGAAAACGTCCCAACATAATTATGTTAATTTTCTGGAAAGGTCTAAACACTGTGCATCCCTGACCATCTCCTTAAAAAGAAGATTCAAGATTCAAGAATATTTTTTTATCTCGGAGAAATGAAGACTTGCTTTGCTGACAGTACTGAAACAAATTGCAAAAAACTCGCCTTAAGAAAAAGCAATTCATTACATACATTCACTCCTTTAAAAGGTTGAAAATGCATAATTTATAACAAAGCCACAGACAATAATGAAATAAAATTAAAGGCACCCAAAAATTCTAATCACTGTCAAACACTGGCCATGCCCTATCCTCTAAAACCGACAGAGATGGCCCGAATATATTATATTACAGAATATGTAATTACTGCCAAGCACCATACCGTCGTTCTACTTCCTAACCCCTTATCCCATCCGAGTTTTAAGTGGATCTCGTCGTCATCCTCCTCCTCCTCCTCCTCCTCATCATCATCATCATCATCATCATCATCATCATCATTGAAATTCTCCGCTACACTAGAAACAAAGGAAGGAACGGCGATGTCCAGCAGACACCATATTTGCATGGACCTTGACCTACTTCGACTTCCTTTTATCCTTTTATCCTTTAGGTAATTGCGGGGACAGCTGTTTGACTGATGCTGCTTTGATTACCATGTGCATGAGAGTAGCTCTCTGTGATGACTGAGATTTCTCCGTTCTCCACAACTACCGTCCCCATCACCCCACCCCACCCCACTCCCACCCCACCCATCCCCTTTTTTTTAATTGCTAGAGCGACCTCATAGTTACCACCCCACCAACCTCAAGCGTCACTCCTCCTCCACCACTACCACCACCACCACCCTCATCCACATCATTATCCTTTCTCCCGATCCGCGCCATCGTAGCCGAGATTACGCTCGCCTGGTGAGAAGGCACTCGGCGAATCTCAGCTACGCTGTGTGCCTCCTACCCTCTCCACCAATGAACGAACATTGAGGTGTAACGTCCAGTCCACCCCCGCCCTTGGCAATATGGCAGACGGGGATAACCATCCCAGGGAATAGAGGTTATGTTGCCAACATAAAAGTGGCCATTTTCACTGTCCGTCTTAGCAGTATGATTGCTCTGGCGGTTCAGTGTTGATTTAGGTCGCTAACCTCGATCTATTCCCTGGGATTGGAACCTGAGTCATCGTTAGGCCAGTCCAACGCTTTACCACCGAGTTCTGGCGGTGGGTCCCTCTCCACCATTCGCCCCTTCGGCCGATATTGACTCTTCCCTTCCTCCAATCTTACCCCCTTATTTTTTCTGCCCCCCCCCCCTTAAACCCCCTCTCTCACCCGTCCTTCGATCCTATCCATCAGTAGTAACTAATACTGGCCACTAGATTGAGTCTGTCATCGGCAAGCCAATCAACATCCACGTCAATGCGGTTCATTATCGCGATCTCTCTCTCTCTCTCTCTCTCTCTCTCTCTCTCTCTCTCTCTCTCTCTCTCTCTCTCTCTCGCTCTCTCTCTCTGTCTCTCTCTGTCTCTCTCTGGCTGTCTGTCTGTCTGTCTGTCTCTCTCTCTCTCTCCCTCCCCACCCCTCAGTGCTAGCGGAAAGGAAAGGGATCCAAGTCGTGGCATTCAAAGCAGTCGTTGCCCGGCAGTCATTTAAGTCATGATAATGATTACCACTCACAATAGTCTTTTCTTTCTAAAGAGTTTATAAATCACAAACAAAATACACAAAAAACCACACCAAAAAGAGTTTAGAAAGAGAGGTCTGAAGTGGTTAGAGCGTTCGCCTGACACACAGCTGACTCAGGTTCAAATCCCTTGGTGGGCACGATTAAAAGTGGCCATTTGTTTCCACTGTCCATAGCAGTATCATTGCTCTGGTGGTTCAGTGTTAATTGAGGTGTCCCTTCATCTTCCCTGGGATGGTAATCCCCGTCTGCCGTATTGCCAATGGTGTCCCAGTTCAGTGGTAAAGCGATCGCCTGGCAATACCAACGACCCAGGTTGGAATGTTGTGACGGGCAAGATAATACATAGCAGTGTTTTCACTGTTTATCCTAGCAGTATGATGGCTCGGGTGCTTCAGTATTGATTTAGGTCCATACACCACCTCTTCCCTGTTGCGTGGGATTCAGTTTAGGGGATTGCTTTGCTTGTAACGTCCTAACGCAGCACCCGCAAACAAGGTGCTTCGGTCGTGAAATGGGTAATACAGCGTCGGGGTAGGTTGAGTGGCACCTAAGGTCTGGCACCGGCAGACAGCCGTGACAACCTCATTTCTTGCTGCGCAGTTCTGGGACTCCGTTCTGTCAGTTTTCTGTCAAAGGTCTATCGTCTGCAACATGGTTCCTTTCGTCCTGCCTTGTCGAGTTTTTGTCTTGTCTTTTTCTGGTATTATGTTGTTGTTGTTGTTGTTGTTGTTGTTGTTGTTCTTCTTCTTCTTCTTCTTCTTCTTCTTCTTCTTCTTCTTCTTCTTCTTCTTCTTCTTCTTCTTCTTCTTCTTCTTCTTCTTCTTCTTCTTCTTCTTCTTCTTCCTTCTTCTTCTTCTTCTTCTTCTTCTTCTTCTTCTTCTTCTTCTTCTTCTTCTTCTTCTTCTTCTTCTTCTTCTTCTTCTTCTTCTTCTTTTTCTTATTCTTCTTCTTCAATGGAAGACTAAAAATGGCGTTCAAAGTTAGCAGTAAATTTGTTGTAAATGTTCTTGTTGCTGTGTTAATTTTGGAGTTTAAAGGCCGCTGTTCCTGATGCTGTGGGTGTTCTTTTTTTTAATTGTTAAAAAAATCTTTGTAGTCTACTATCGCCGTGGCCAAGCCAAAGAAATGAGAAGAATTAACTTCCTATTTTATTATTTTGTTTAAATTTATTTATTTTCTTTTTTTGAAAGAGAGGTATGTGGAGGAGAATGGGTGTGTACATTTGTTTAAAGATGACGACGAAGATGAAGACGATGATGATGAAGAGGATGATGATGATGATGATGATGATGATCATTATCATTATGATGGTGTGTGTGATATGATTTCCAATTTAATGTTAAAGTGTGTTTTTTAAAATTATGTTAATTTTTTTCAGGGACAGATTGGAACATTAGACTTTATAATTAGTCTAAAATCTGTATCCCTAATAAACAAGTTTAAAAGTTTAAAGTCTCTTTTATAAAAGCTCTTAAAAATTGACATTTTTAAGGCCTTCTGGGACCGTGACGCCAAACTTGCATATGGACACACAAGAACAACAACAAAAATGAGTCATAAATTACACCGTTGGCATTCTTCCGTGTCAGAAAAAACTCGCTCCAATTATTATGTTCGCCACGACGGTATTATCAACAGGGTCCTAAATTTGAAAGACGAGTGGCCTTATTTAATGTTGAACAAGATCTATAAGCTTCAAGCTTTTACGCTTCCGGAGTTCTGTACCTGTCACTTTGCCGAAGTGTCAAGGGAAATAGAAATAGGATAATTTATGTGTTGCCCATGACCTTTTTATGTTTTATTTAGAAGAGTTCTTGAATAGCGCGTTACCAGCTTAAGAGCTGCTCAAGGCGCTGGCTGAAACTAAAGTCAAGTTGGATAAAGCGCGGTTTTGCTTCTTTATCAACGTCCTTTAGCGCCTCTACGCATTATTAACGGAGCAATCCTGGACGACCGGATTAGAGGAGATGTGAGACCTTTGTGCTTTGCTGGGTGTGTTTAGGCTTACATATCTGGCCGTCTAAGACATGAGCGTCAGGATCTCTGCAAGTCCGTTGGGATGGAATGCATGCGTACAGACTTTTAGGTATGAAGTGGCGTTGTCAATGACTCCAGTATCAATTTAAGCTTATTACGCGCTCGTCGTAGAACTTTCATCCTAATTACGTGTGGAAATAATAAGGCTTGCGACCATCATCGCCGTCTTCATCATCATCATCATCATCATCATCATCATCATCATCATCATCATCATCATCATCATCATCATCATCATCATGGCAGTCTAAGGACTCACAACATTCAAAATTCATACTGAAGGTGTATCTCATCGAGTTCTGTATAACGTATAAGTATGTAAACATATCGCATGTCGGACAACAATGGACTGAATTCCTTGCTTTTGCCACAACGAGCATGCAGTGTGTGATATGGGCAGTGTGTGATATGGGCAATACATATGATACATACAGCATGCAGTGTGTAATATGGGCAATGCCTATGATACATACAGCATGCAGTGTGTAATATGGGCAATGCATATGATACATACAGCATGCAGTGTGTGATATGGGCAATGCATATGATACATACAGCATGCAGTGTGTAATATGGGCAATGCATATGATACATACAGCATGCAGTGTGTGATATGGGCAATGCATATGATACATACAGCATGCAGTGTGTGATATGGGCAATGCCTATGATACATACAGCATGCAGTGTGTGATATGGGCAATGCATATGATACATACAGCATGCAGTGTGTGATATGGGCAATGCATATGATACATACAGCATGCAGTGTGTGATATGGGCAATGCCTATGATACATACAGCATGCAGTGTGTGATATGGTCAATGCATATGATACATACAGCATGCAGTGTGTGATATGGGCAATGCATATTGTCGTGAGATGACTAGTTTTACTCTGCTTATTTTAATATTTAGCTTGGTTAGTCTATGTAATATTAGAATTTCATTGTTAGCCAGCAGCAGACGATGAAAGTAATCAAGCGTAGTAATAGCATGCTGCCGCCTACACACAGTGGTAGTGGACGGTAAGCGAAGGCAATGACATCATCGTAATTACGATAGGCGAGAAAGTTTTAACCAATGAGACGCAGGCGAGCGGTTAGAGCCAGTTCGGACTATGTCAAAACCTAGCATAGCTTACTTCAGTCGAGTTTAAACCACGGAGCAGTACACTGCTACACAGCTTAGCAGTAGTTCTCTTCAGAAAAGACTAGGACGCAGTACTTGTGTAAATCCGAATTTACTCAAGTAGCCACTGGCCTGATATTGTCACGAAGGTAAATGAACATATTTCTATTTCATCGTGATGTATTATATTATTGTTGAATTATGTTTGTGAAATTTGATATGCATAAAATTGAATTGCTAGCCCGACTTTGCCGAACACGTGGCGTAGCCGACCACGAGGCAAAACACGACCGGCAGACGCCATCTTGAATTCTGTACGGACCCACTGTTGTTTAACTTATATGTATGCTAGCAAACCAGTGGCTGTACAAATGAATGTGTATAATATTATTAATTCTTGATGTGTATAAGTAGCCATGTTTTATATTTATGAATGTATAGGAAATTAGAGTGGAGATTCCAGTGGACCACGGACTTAGCAGAATGTTCGTCGCTTATATATGTAGATGTGGAGCTAATCACTGAGGGCTATTACGACCTTCAGTGAGACGCTCTGCACACACCTATCATTCAAGGTTGTGCAGAATTTCGTCTCATATGTTACAGACGAACAGGCGTTCTGTAGTGCGCCCAACACTGCCTCAGACGAAACCTCGTCGACGCATTAGTTGGCTGCAACGGTATCCCCAGCATTGCGCGAGGAAAGCCAACCAGTCTACCCACAGGGAAGAACCAGAAGAAGACAACACAAGTTGTCAACAAACCGACCACAGCACAGCACGCCAGACTGAAAGTTAAGTCTATAGTCGTGTGTGCACAAAAAACTGAGAGCTACAGGACCACAGTAGTCCACTTCTCATGAACAATAACATTCAGTGCCCAAGGATGAACTATTAGCTGCATAGACTATCAGCGATCGAATTATTCACAGTGACTATTTAACGTTTAAGGTAGATTAGTACTTAGAAAATCTTGTATAGAGTAGAAGAAATAAATGTTTGATGTTTAACTGTTATCAAGTGGCTGGACTACATATGATTCATAGCCGTGTGAAAGCTAATGTGACAGTAATCTTGTACCATTTTTCTATCTATCTCTGTAACCCAGCCTTTACTCAGACCGAGCTAAATAAATAAATTTATTATAGTACTCCACAGGGTGACTAACTAGCAGTTCCCATCGGATAAAGCGTGTGGTTTACATCATTCCATTGTGCAGAGCCCAGCAACCCACACAAACCCACGTGACACATATGATACATACAGCATGCAGTGTGTGATATGGGCAATACATATGATACATACAGCATGCAGTGTGTGATATGGGCAATGCATATGATACGTACAGCATGCAGTGTGTGATATGGTCAATGCATATGATACATACAGCATGCAGTGTGTGATATGGTCAATGCATATGATACATACAGCATGCAGTGTGTGATATGGTCAATGCATATGATACATACAGCATGCAGTGTGTGATATGGGCAATGCATTTGATACATACAGCATGCAGTGTGTGATATGGGCAGTGTGTGATATGGGCAGTGTGTGATATGGGCAGTGTGTGATATTGGCAATGCATAAGATACATACAGCATGCAGTGTGTAATATGGGCAATGTGTGATATGGGCAGTGTGTGATATTGGCAATGCATAAGATACATACAGCATGCAGTGTGTAATATGGGCAGTGTGTGATATGGGCAGTGTGTGATATTGGCAATGCATAAGATACATACAGCATGCAGTGTGTGATATGGGCAGTGTGTGATATTGGCAATGCATAAGATACATACAGCATGCAGTGTGTGATATGGGCAATACATATGATACATACAGCATGCAGTGTGTAATATGGGCAATGCATATGATACATACAGCATGCAGTGTGTGATATGGGCAATGCATATGATACATACAGCATGCAGTGTGTAATATGGGCAATACATATGATACATACAGCATGCAGTGTGTAATATGGGCAATGCATATGATACATACAGCATGCAGTGTGTAATATGGGCAATGCATATGATACATACAGCATGCAGTGTGTAATATGGGCAATGCATATGATACATACAGCATGCAGTGTCTGATAAGGGCAATACATATGATACATACAACATGCAGTGTGTGATATGGACAATGCCTATGATACATACAGCATGCAGTGTGTGATATGGGCAATGCATATGATACATACAGCATGCAGTGTGTAATATGGGCAATGCATATGATACATACAGCATGCAGTGTGTGATATGGACAATGCATATGATACATACAGCATGCAGTGTGTGATATGGGCAATGCATATGATACATACAGCATGCAGTGTGTAATATGGGCAATGCATATGATACATACAGCATGCAGTGTGTGATATGGGCAATGCATATGATACATACATCATGCAGTGTTTGATATGGGCAGTGTGTGATATGGGCAGTGTGTGATATGGGCAGTGTGTGATATGGGCAATGCATATGATACATACAGCATGCAGTGTTTGATATGGGCAATGTGTGATATGGGCAATGTGTGATATGGGCAGTGTGTGATATGGGCAGTGTGTGATATGGGCAATGCATATGATACATACAGCATGTAAACCGAAGTCTAGTCTGCGCACGCATGCATTTATTACATAGCATGCACTTTTAAAGATCCTGATGCTCATGTCCTACAAGGGTGAGTGCCACGTACCAACAACACACTTTTAGCAATCTGGATCATATTCCTTCCCTCCCCCTCTTGTCCTGGGTGGCGCGATGCTCTTTCAAATGAGAATATGAGAAGGTAAACCGCAAGTAGCCCAGTATGGGCGGCGGAAGTAAAACGAAGATAAAAGTCGCAATATTGACCAAGCGACTGTCCGCTCATTCTTGTTATCGTTGCATGTTGTAGGAAGCTCATGTATGCGTGCGTGTGTGCTTATATTTAAGTGTCATTCATAGTTGTAATCTTTGTTCTGAAGACATAACCCCATGCACATCTCCATTTTATTGAAATACAGAATTGTTGACTTGACTTGACTTGATGTAAAAACACAAGTCCTGACGTTGAGGTGTCTGTTTCAAGTCATGATGTAAACACATAAACACCAGACCTTGGGGTATCTCTTTCAAGTCATGGTGTAAATCACTGTCAGTTGTCAGGTAAATGTCAGCGCTGTTTTGTATATTTATCTACAGCTTGACATTCTTTATGTGTAATCAATATAGCCGATGTTACCTAAACTAATAGGCACATGAAATAAGGATTATTAGAAAGTCTTAATTTTATTTTTTATCCATCTGCACATGTAAGAGGGATCAACCTGTATTCACAGTAAAAATATAATAGCTATACTGTTTAACCCTTAAGTTGGTTGTCACGACAAAAATGGCGTTAACAGTTCATTTCGTTCTATTGATCGTGGTTATTGCCCTTTTTACGTGCATGAAGGAAACGAATGGCTTCCTTTTTTATCACCACATTCGACGAAGACGACATTGAACGTGGATTTTAACCTTTTGAAGACCCTACTGCAAAGTTTTGAAATAATGAACGGAACCATTTTTTGTCCACAATGAATGTTGGGTAATCTTAATGGAAACGCTTGTTTTTGTTTGTATTTTTTTGTTCCAGAAGTCTTTGGCTTGATCTCGGAATTATTGTCGTGATGTTTTGTTTTTTTTCCCCGAAAGGGGCGAACTTAGGTACAAAACTATTGAGATCACCGTTTATTTAATAATTTTTTATTTTATATTTTTGACACTTTAGTGTCCCTTTTTATTGGGAAATTTTCTCCGGGTACTCCGGACGCATTCCTGCCTCCCTTCAATAATGGTATAGGATGCAGTCCATCTAAAAATTTTAAAATAAAAATTCGATTTTCATTCCGTCTTCTAAAAGCAATCTTCCTGCCTTTATACCACATATTTGACTGATAGATGTATTTATTGTGTGTTGGTACAGATCGCCGCGCTTTGAACCTGACTAATGATTTGTGGGAAAGCGCGTATATAGCATAGCATCCATTATTATTATTATTATTATTATTATTATTATTATTATTATTATTATTATTATTATTATTATTATTATTATTATTATAATCATCATTCTTCTTCTTCTTCTTCTTCTTCTTATTATTATTATTATTATTATTATTATTATTATTATTATTATTATTATTATTATTATTATTATTTTATGTTTTCACATTGCTTTTACTTTATAAAACAATAATAATTATAATAAAATATTTTCGTTTTTTTCTATTTCATGTGCTGTTTGCCCTGGGAACAGGTGAGTCCATTTTAATTTTACATGTAAAGTGTTGGTCTGTTATTTGATAAACATTTCCGCGCCTTGAGTCGCTTTTGAGCAAGAAAAGCGCTATACAAACGATCGATTAAATAACTAGAATGAATAAAGAAATGTTAGTAACAAAATAACAACATTTATTAAACTGCACGTTGTTTTAATATTACTATAATTATATTACAGTTATACCTATTATAATTTTATATTAAGTACTGCCTACGGCGATGGTAACACTTGACGTGTTGTTGACGTACAGTACTTATCACATTTCTCCGGTCTTTTCCACTAGTGTACTATAGTATCTGTCTCTGTTATTATCTCTCGTTGTGTACATTTGATTGTCTCACACACTGTCTCTCTGTCTGTCTCTCTGACTGTCGGTCTTTCTTTCTGTTTTTCTTTCTTTCTTCCTTTCTTCTTTTCTTTCTTCTTTTCTTTTGTCTCCCTGTCGGTCTTTCTTTCTTTCTTTCTTTCTTTCTTTCTTTCTTCTTCTTCTTCTTCTTCTTCTTCTTCTTCTTCTTCTTCTTCTTCTTCTTCTTCTTCTTCTTCTTCTTCTTCTCCTCCTCCTCCTTCTCCGTCTCCTTCCTTCTTCTTGTTCTTTCTCTCTGTTTCTCTCTCTGATTCTCTCTGGCTGTGCCTGTCTGTCCGTCGGTCTTTCCGTCAGTGTGTCTCTCTCTTTTGCTCTCTCTGTGATCGTGCCTGTAAACATTCAGCAATATCATGCTGTGATGTTTGAGACTTAACACAAGATTGTTGCTCTGTCGCTAATGGAAGAACACACACACACACACAGAACAACGCACGCATGCACACACTAACACACACACACACGAACCCACATGCACTCTCTCCCACATACACACAAAGCACCCCACTCAAACCTTTCTCACATTCACACGTACACACGCACAGAGAGACCCACCCGCCTTCAACCCACACACGCGGGTCAACAACTCGCCTCCCCCTCCACGCCAAACTCCAACATACATTTCTCTTGATGTTTTAAAAATATAAAATGTGGTTTTCCGTTGAACGCGGGCTTAACGGCGATTTTATATCTTTGAACGCTATGATGTTTTGTTGTTTTTTTCCTTCGTCGCTAGGATCGTATCGCTGGCAGTGTCATTTCGTTTTCCTTAAAGAAAATAATTAAAGAGAAGGACGGGCAGATAGGGGCGAGAGTGCGTGAGAGAGAGGAAGAGAGAGGGAGGGAGAGAAGGGAGAGAGAAAGAGAGGTTGAAAGAAAATTAAAGAATGGAATAAAAAGAGAAAGATTGTTACACGTCTTTATCAATTGTCGATTCAGACCCGATGCTTGAATTTTGATATGTGTAACTCGAATTCGTTTTTCCACGCAGCTAGTTCACTCAGCAACAAGGCAGGAATTGTCGTATAACGTTTTCTAACCTTATTCAGCAAATATCTACAACTGCATACAAGATCGCTTTCCGAAAATCACTTTAAAAAATCATTGCTCGCAATCGTATTTGATTTACATCCCGTCGGACACAGAGCGTATAGGGGAGCTCGCAAGGGTAATTGTAGATTATAGTCACACGACACCAGAGCGTATAGGCAACTATTGGTCACATTATTCTTAAACCAGCGAACCAGTTGATGGTAAGGGATAAATAATATGGTCACACGTTGGCCAATCCGGGAGTCGAACCATGTACCTTTCGGTTACTAGTAAGCCGCTCTACCAACTGAGCTACCCGGCCCCACACGATAGCTCGCAAGTTAGTTAGTTAGTTATATATTTGATTAACGTCCCCGGACACATAAGCGTATAGGGGACGTACTTATATAGCATCTCTGCAATCCAGTAAAGCTTAGAGCATTCAATAATGACCCAATAACACCCGATCAAAATAAAATTCGTCACCGGAACAACGCACTTTCTTACGTCATAGAATATTACTCAGTGTACAAGCTATCGCCCGACAGATCTGGAAAATTCGATCGCTAATAAACAAGTAATTCCAGAAAATTCTCAATTACACTACAGCAGTATCGATCAACGAATACTACAAATAATATGCAAAGCTTTTTCTACAACAACGCGTAATCGAGTCAAAGATAATAGAGAAATTGAGCGTGCGTTCGTAATGATGAGAGTAGCGTAAGCCTATCGTTTCGAGAACTACTTTTGGTCTTGACGTCACAGCTTTTTGCGCAGTGCAAAGGTTAAAGTGCGTGGGTTACGGCTGTCTGGCCTATTTGCCTTACGAGTGACCGTGAGAAACGGGATTTATACGAACGCTGAAATCGTAAGTAGTTTGTATCGACATTTGTAATTTTTCAACTGTAATGTATTATTTTCTCGATAGTTCATTGTCTTAGGAATGAAGTTATCATAACTTTTGGTTGATGTGTTAGTGAGGAAAGTGTTTTTACAGATCTACACGCAACCAACTCGAATGTCTTGTTTAGAGTGACATGCCGGCCATGCGGCCGCAAATAGAAAGGGACCTCACGCTTGAATGTAATAATTACGTCATACGCATAGTGTTGCCTCCCTTCTCATTACAAATGTGAGTTTTCACGCGATTACACTTACGGTACGGACAGTATATAAGGACTTGCGCTCAATCCCTCTTTCTAAAGTACGTATCATTTTCGTAGTCGTAGGGTACTAATTTGCATTTACTGTAGTAATACACCAACGATGCTCTACGGCTACGTTACGGAAAGCAATTACGAACGCACGCTCAATTTCTCTATTAACACGATATCATAGCATGCTTTCCAAAATAACGTGATCTGAACAATCGTGCGCATCTCAATTCTAACACAGAGTGACAGACAGAGAGAGAGAGAGAGAGAGAGAGAGAGAGAGAGAGAGAGAGAGAGAGAGAAAGAAAGAGAGAGAGAGAGAGAAAGAAAGAGAGAGAGAGAGAGAGAGAGAGAGAGAGACAGAGAGAGAGAGAGAGAGAGAGAGAGAGAGAGAGAGAGAGAGAGAGAGAGAGAGAGAGAGAGAGCGTTGCAAGGCGTTCAGTTAAATCATCTCAAAATATGATTGTAGTTCAATTTGTTCTGAGCATGTTTGTTTTTTGTATTTTATGAAAGGGTGGATAACATTGTCATTTCCGTTTTGTCCGTAAAAAAATGAAATTGGAAAAGAGAGAGAGAGAAAGAGAGAGAGAGAGAGAGAGAGAGAGAGAGAGAGAGAGAGAGAGAGAGAGAGAGAGACAGAGAGAGACAGAGAGACAGAGAGAGATAGAGAGAGAGAGAGAGAGAGAGAGAGAGAGAGAGAGAGAGAGAGAGAGAGAGAGAGAGAGAGAGAGAGAGAGAGAGAGAGCTAAAAAAAAAGAACTACGAACTCAGATTTTAATTTGAAAGAACATGTCTATATACACAGATACGGATTCTATCAAACATAATAACATCTATATAAATACAAATAAAAACACGGATTGAAAAAGTATAAACAATACAAGTTAAATCGTTTTGTCCGTAAGAAAATACAATAGTAGAGAGAGAGAGAGAGAGAGAGAGAGAGAGAGAGAGAGAGAGAGAGAGAGAGAGAGAGAGAGAGAGAGAGAGAGAGAGAGAGAGAGAGAGAGAGAGAACTAAAAAAAAAGAACTACGAACTCAGATTTTAATTTGAAAGAACATGTCTATATACACAGATACGGATTCTACCAAACATAATAACATCTATATAAATACAAATAAAACCACGAATTGAAAAAGTATAAATAATACAAGTTAAATCGTTTTGTCCGTAAGAAAATACAATAGTAGCTGAGAGAGAGAGAGAGAGAGAGAGAGAGAGAGAGAGAGAGAGAGAGAGAGAGAGAGAGAGAGAGGGGGACAAGCACAGAGACAGACAAAGAGACAGAAACAGACAGAGACACAGACAGGCATAATCTCGAATTTAGTCCAGCAGTGAGGGTCTGAGAAAAGCTAGAGATGGCGGAATGAGTCGCGAGTTCAGAGCAGGGTTCATTATATGGCAAACCGAATTATAGAGTGTACGCAGCGAGAGCGTCTCCGCGCAATATAACCCAATCATCATTTCCATTCCCCCTCGCTGTGGAAATAAATCCCAAAATGGGACCTTGTATTGACATTGATTTCATGCACTCCACATTTCATTCCACACAAATGAAGTGTATTGGGGTGGGGTAGGGCACGGGGGTGGAAGTGGTGAGGACCGAGCCAGCGGAGAAAAAGGTGGGAAGGAGAGGGAGAGAGAGAGAGAGAGAGAGAGAGAGAGAGAGAGAGAGAGAGAGAGAGAGAGAGAGAGAGAGAGAGAGAGAGAGAGAGAGAGAAACTTGAAACTTTTTTTTGAAACTTTTTTATTAGGGATAAAGATTTTAGACTAATGATACAGTCTAATCTTCCAATCTGTCCCTTAAGAAATTAACATAATAATAATTAACCTTTAACTTTAACTTGGAAATCACATCACTCACAAACACACATGCACACACAATCACACTAACATCTTCATCATTATCTTTAAACAATTTTAGGCAACTACCCTTTTCCCCATATCCTTCACCCTTATGATAATAATAATAATAATAATAATAATAATAATAATAATAATAATAATAATAATAATAATAATAATAATAAGACAAGTCAAGTTTCACAGCAAATTAATAATAATAATAATAATAATAATAATAATAATAATAATAATAATAATAATAATAATAATAATAATAATAATAATAATAATAATAATAAAGTGAATAAATAAATAGGTTAATAATTACACGAATGACTGTGTTGTCATATATATTATTATACATCACATTTATAATTAATTTTGCAGATGCCTACATATTTTACATTTGAAAGAAAACAGTGTGTCGCAATGTTTACACTCCAGAGGGAGAGAGTTCCATACACTAGCTCCATTAAACGATAGGCTATTTTTGTATAAATCAATGCGAGGGAGGGGTAGTTTATAATTATACAGTCTATGCCCATCAACTGGCTTAATAAAAAATGTATCAAGATATGCAGGTGTTTCTCCGTGTGTGATTTTGAACATAAGGATAGCTGTATTAAATATAAATTGTTTTTGAAGTGGTAATATTCGGAGTTCTTGATATTTTTCATTAGTTGTAGCATCTGTATTTATATTATAAGATTTATAAAGTATCTTGATTGCTCTTTTATGAAGACTATTTAGATGTTTAATTTGAGCGTCACTGGCATTACACCAAATAATCGATGCATAATTAAAATGAGACATACAGTGGGCATAGAAAAAAGATTTTAATGCATCAGCCGTAACAAAATGTCTAAGTTTATTTAGGAGGAAGAGGTTTTTAGAAATTTTTTTACAGATATGGTTAACGTGTGACCGCCAGCTAAAATCATCATCGATGATTATGCCTAGCACCTTATGTTCATGAACTTGCTCAATACTGTACGACCCTAAGTTTAGATTAAGGGGAAAAGATCCATTTTGGCGTTTTTGTCGTGTAGTGAGAAGCATACTTTTGCTTTTATTAGGATTTAATTTCATTCTATTGATGCAACACCAGTTATTAATTTCATTTATGCTTATTTGAAGACTTTGCTCCACCTCCTGTAAATTTGTATTATGAGTATGGAGGGATGAATCATCAGCAAATAGTTCAAGATTAACATTTTGTGTGAGAAAAAGGGGCATGTCATTGATAAAGATACAGAATAAAATAGGACCAAGGATCGATCCTTGAGGAACTCCACAAGTTACATCACCAGAAGACGAAAAGGAACCATTAGTGTATACTGATTGGTGCCTGTTTGATAAATATGATTTAAAAAATAATACAGATGCAGAATTTTGGAAATAGAATTTTAACTTATTTATTAAGATGTTATGGTTAACTAGGTTAAATGCCTTTTTAAGGTCAAGAAAAACTGCCCCTACAATGTCTTGCTTGTTTATAGCATCAAGCCAAGCATCACAAATATGGGCGAGTTCTGTTTGACAAGAGTGTTTAGGTCTAAAGCCAGACTGAAAAGGATGAAAAAGAGCGTTATTTTCTAAATATTTCATAAGGTTAATGTGAATATGTCTTTCCAGGGGTTTAGATAGTACAGGCAGAATGGAAATTGGTCGAAAGTTGTCAAGAACTGAAGTATCACTTGTTTTAGGTAAAGGTATAACTTTAGCTTCTTTAAATATTGAAGGAAACTGACTTTGATCAATGCATAGATTATAGATGTAGGTTAAAGGTTCAATGATATAAGGAAGAGACAATTTTATAATGAATGCATTTAGATTATAAATGTCCATAGACTTTTTATTTTTCATTTTTAATATTAGAGAAGTTACATCATGTTCTGTTAACCGAGGTATAAGAAATGAGGCAGATTCGTGAAGTTTGTTTCTACAAAACAGGTTGACCTTATCATATATTGTATCTGTGTTTGTGTTTGCGGTATTAGATTTAAGAATAGAGTCAGAGAGAGAAGGCGAGGCATGAGGAGAAGACAGGAAGAAGAACAAGTACAATTTTTGAGGACCGAGAAGATTGTACAGTCCCAGAGGCAGTACTGTATAAGTAAGGAGTGGGGAAGATGTGTGGTGAGGAGGTGTTTTGGATGTGAGGGTGGGGGTAGAAGGTGTAAGGGGAAGAGAAAAGTAGTAGTAGTAGTAGTAGTAGTAGTAGTAGTAGTAGTAATAGTAGTAGTAGTAGTGGTAGTAGTAGTAGTAGTAATAGTAGTAGTAGTAGTAGTAGTAGTAATAGTAATAGTAGTAATAGTAGTAGTAGTAATAGTAATAGTAGTAGTAGTAGTAGTAGTAGTAGTAGTAGTAGTAGTAGTAGTAGTAGTAGTAGTAGTAGTTATTATTGTTGTTGTCTGGGGGCAAGACTATGCGCCAAGTCTTTTTAAATGCCTCTTCCTTGGTTTTCATATTTTACTGTCAATACTGTCTCGATCATCATTGCAATATAACAAGTTGTTGTTTTTTGTTTTTTTTTGTACAATTTGGAACACGTCTAACAGCAATGGTTTTTAAAGGCATCTGTGCTTTGTGCAGTTTTAAGTGCGCGCGCACACACATACACACAGACATGCATACGCACTCACACACAGACACACACACACACACACACACACAGAGAGTGGAAATCAAGTACAAATTACCGGGAAACGTGCACTATCACATCCACGGAACCAGACATCAATTCTGAGAAATTAGGAAAAGGGAAGATAAGGCAATCATGCGAGTATTCCCGGGGATAGGGGAAGGGAGGGAATTGAGTTTGAACCAAAAAGAAACATTAAATTAGAGCAAGTCAAAATGTAAGACATCTTTATGCCATAGAAAGAAGATTAAAAATATCATGTACGAGACGAGAATGGCCCGTCCTTTCCCGTCTGACCCAAACCACAAAACATGATGTAGAACAAAGTGTGTGTGTGTGGGGGTGTGTGTGTGTGGGTGTGTGTGTGCGTGTGTGTGTGGGTGTGTGTGTGTGTGTCTGTGTGTGTTTATCTGTGTTTATATATATGTGTGTGTGTGCGTGTGTATGTGTGTGCGCGTGTGTGTTGTAGTTATTTTTTAAAATTTTTGTTTACTTGCACGTGACTGTTTAAAAAAACATAAACTGATTTATGTAGTTTCATTGTCTTAGATTAATTCAGGCATTTGTTTTAACTTTTTCAATGGACAGCTACTATATTGTGTAAAGTGTACGCATGCTTCCGTTTCTCGCTTTGCGCTTAGTTCATTCATTTATTTATTTATTGCCTGTTGTTTTCCTCGATTGAATTGTATTTCTTGTCTCTTATACTATAGCTGTATGTAATTATTTGAAAAGATTGATTAATATACTCCTTTGTCTTATATTATACTTATTCCTGTTCTCCAGAGAAACTTCATTGTTATAAATTGTCAAAGGGTATCACTTATTTAAGCTGTGCAGTTGTGTATCCTTTATATTGTCCATGTTTTGTTTGTTTGTCAGGTCAATAATAATACAATTGTGTTTAAACCAAATCATACCATGAAAGCTGCATGCAGATCAGGCTGATGCACCACTGACGTCGAAACAGCAGTGAAGTAAGAGTTCTGTCCTATCAGCTCAATCATAGTTGTTTTAACAAAGGGAGGACCGAGGCCAGTGTGTTCACCACTGAAAGGTCAGCTCAAGCCAGCTCATTTAAGATGCCAAATTCAAATTTATGGAAGTCAATCTGACCTAGTATTTTCACTTGTATAGTTCACAACTCCATGCTCACTCATGAAAATGGCCACGATGATTCAGTTCATCAAGTCGCAATAAAAATACTACACTCAACTACTAAGTAAAGTGAAGGAAAGTTGTTCATTGGGAACATCAAGGCATCAGTCCTTTCCACTAAAACGATCCAGGTTTCAGCGTCGACGATTCTCACTTCAGAAACAATTGGCTCCAAAAGGTCCCACTTGTTAATGTAATATACAAATAAATTCCAGTCCAGTTCACAATCCAACTTTAAATCCCTATTTAAAAATAAAGGTTTGTACTCAGGTTTATTTCGTAAAGAGGTCAAAATTATTTCCATTAAAACAAGCCAGATTTCAGTTTCGACGATATCCAGTTCAAACTCAATGTGCAACAAAGGGCTCATTTGCATGTTTATAAAATCAAAATTCCAGTCCAATTCACAGTCCAAATGTTAGTCCATATTGTTAAAAAGATGGCTTATACTCAGATTTATCTAGTGTAAAAATCAAATTGTTCCGTTAAGACAAGCCAGATTTTGTTGGAGACGGTTTAACAGTTTAAACCCAATTTCAACTAAAGATCCAACTTGTTAAAATATTAAAATCCCAGTCCAACTTTTAGCCCATCTTTTAAAATAAAAAGGCTTTGTGTCTTTCAAACAAGGCAAATTTGATTCGGGAACAATTAACTGTTCAAACACATAGTGCTTTAAAGGGCCCGGACTTGTTCATATAAATATCAAAATCCCAGTCCAAAACCCAGACCATCTTAAGTCCATATTTAAAAAAAGAAAGCTTATTATATTCGGATTTATTTAGAGTGAATAACAGATAACAGATAACAGATAACAGAACTTTATTTCGCCAAATGACAAGCACGAGGAATACACTTTGATGTTGGCACACATATTTATACAAAACACAATAACAAAGCCAACCACACCTACGCGCAACCATCCACTTGCTGACACACTCATACAAGACTAGGAATAATACTGACTACAATACAATACAAGGTTATTGCTTTAGGTCAATACTGACTGGAAATTAGTAGAAACAGAATGATCAAATCAAATAGACACACACATCTCTCGCTCTCTCAATTCCAACCAACATTGTTACATGACAACGAGACAGATCTAAGTATAAAAATTAACTGCTAGAACGCATGTGTTGCACCAAAGGGACCCAATTGTTATTGACAGTTCACCTGGAGGTCGACAATGAAGCATTTGCTCTATTTGGAATAAAGCAGACTTACTAAAAGAGTCCAGATACCACTTCCTCAGTGAAGACGAATTACAGTTCAAACACAATTTCCAGTCGAATTTAAAATATTAAAAGAAATAATTTTTTTTCAGTTCGTGTTGACCCAACTGTGCGGCGAACGTTAGCCTTATTCTATAAATTCAACAGGCATCCAAAACGATTTTCAACTAACAATACAACAAATTACACAGCTGTCGCATACTCTCTCTTTCTCTCTCTCTCTTTGTATACGTGTGTGTGTGTGAGTGTGTGTGAGTGTGTGTGTCTCTCTCTTTGTGCCTGTCTGTTAATGTACGGAACCTACGCTTAAATAGTTAATCTGAATACTTAATCCCTTTTGACATAATACTTTCGGCGATTGGGGCTAATTTATTGTGCAATGGTTGGTGGCAATTATTTTCCCGTTATTTCTGCTAATTGCCTGTCTGACCGTACACCTGCTGTTGCTCCGTCGCCGATGGTTGCGTTGTTGTCGTCGTCGCCGTCGATTTTGTGTCCCTTTGTGCCAGATATAATAAAGAGCAAGGGAGAGATCGCTATTAGAAGACGAGAAGTAAGTATTCTGTGTGTGTGTGAGCGTGTGTGTATAGGTGCGTGTATGTGTGTGTATGCAGGTGTGTGTGCGTGTTTGTAGGCGTGCGTGTGAAATTTTAGATAAACTGCATCCAATACTATTATATTGAAGGGCGGGAAGAAACCGGAGTACCCAGAGAAAACCCTCGGTGATCTGAATAGTCTCGTACTTTAATCACATACCGTGGTACCTCTGAGGGAATGGAAACCCCGACCTTGGGCATAAGGAAACCGGCGGCTTACCCATCACGTCACCGAGCGACACCGTTCCCCATAACCCAGCTGATAGCTCTTGCCATCCTGATGAAGTGTTGGCATCCTACCTACCCCTACTGGCGGAATTAATTTCCGTATTATAACAACAGTGGGCAGAGTGGTAGTAAGCTTCATCCTAGGCTTAAGGTGCGGTCTGACGTGAAGTGAAACAGAAGCAAAGCGGTAAACAAAGCAAAGCATCTGCTTCTAGAAGCATCTAAAAATAAGTGCGTTTATAATGCTTTGCTTTGTGAACCGGTCACACGATGAGAAGTTTTGCATAACAGTCTGCGTGGAAGCAATACGCAATAAGTTGTAAATCAGTTACCTCCCTTTACGCGATAGGGTTTGGTTTCTGTAATTTTGACTTCTAGCATTCCATAATGCCTCGTGGCTTTGAATTAGATCGATGAGAATAAATGTATCGTCTTGTTTCAGATTTGCTAATGGCCCAGTAGCTTTTGATGCCGCCATGATCGCTGAAATGATAAGAACCTCGTTTTCGTAAGTCGGTTCTTCTGATTGGCTGGCAATCAAATGCCTCAGCGAAACAACCCAAAATTTTAGAGCACGCTCAAACACTGAAAGCATCGGCTTTGCTTCACTTCGGCGCTTTGCTGCTGTTATGTTTTAGGTCTAGTCACACGATAAACATCGTCAAAACTACGATTTTTCATGTTTTACTGGCTGTTTTGCTTCTGTTTCACTTCCCGTCAGACCGCACCTTTAACTACGCCTCGGCGATAACAATTTCTAGGATGGACACGCTTCGTTGACTGCTCCGCTTGAGTTTGCGATGGCGATGGTGATGGTCGCATTGCGTTTGCCTTCCGCGGTTTCTTCAATGCTATGGTAGCATGCACAGTGCACCCATAGCAGAATAGTATTATTTTGTTCAGCCTTTACAGTTTCAAATGGTCTTAATTTAACTCTGCGCTCTGCTACATGCATCATCTCTTTCCTTTCGTTCTGGACTGAAAACTCACATTTTCAACATTGCATTTTCTTAAATCTCGATCCTGAAATTTCCTTCGTACAAGTTTACAAACACTGTCACATGTGTGTGTGTGTGCGTGTGTGTGTGTGTGTGGGTAGGTGTGTACGGCTGTGTGTGTGTGTGGTTGTATAACGCCACAAATGAGAAACGGAATTTGACGTTCTTAGTGACAAATGGGGTAATTTGCTCGTTCCCCATTTGGCTGCCGTTCCCCATTTGTTTCTAAGTACACGGGAGTGCTCTTTTAGTGCATGGGAGTGCAGTTGTAGTGCATGGGAGTGTTTTAAATACACAAATACACAGGAGTGCACTAGTCGGGACAGAGAAAATGCAGTCCATTTCGGAAAAAAATTTGAAGAAATTTCGACCTATTTCGTCCCCTATAGGAGACGAAGTAGGTCAACTTTTCCAAGACGGGTAGATTAAGGGCACCCGTTTTCGAAAAAGTTGACCTACTTCGTCCCCTATAGGAGACGAAGTAGGTCAACTTTTTGCAAGACGGGTAGGGTAAGGGCACCCGTTTTCGAAAAAGTTGACCTACTTCGTACCCTATAGAAGACGAAGTAGGTCAACTTTTTCGAAAACGGGTAGGGTAGGGTAAGGCCTTTTTCGAAAAGGGGTAGGGTCAGGGCTAGTTGCAGTGCTGCAACTAGCCCTGACCCTAACCCTACCCTACCCGTTTTCGAAAAGACCTTATCCTACCCGTTTTAGAAAATACCTTACCCTACCCGTTTTCGCAAAAGTTGACCTAGTTCGTCCCCTATAGGACACGAACTAGGTCAACTTTTTCGAAAACGGGTAGGGTTAAGGCAGCGCGGCAACTAGCCCTTACCCTAACCCTTTTTTCTTCAAAAATGTGCTACCTGATTAAAATTACCCCATTTGTCACCGCGCACACGCATGTGTGTGTGTGTGTGTCTGTGTTGTGATTCGGTATTTCATATTTTGCTTTTGCATTATTTTTTTGCTTTACTGTAAGGCGCTATGAGTTGTGGTGAGGAATGGCGCTGTATAAATAATAATAATAATAATAATAATAATAATAATAATAATAATAATAATAATAATTATTATTATTATTATTATTATTATTATTATTATTATTATTATTATTATTATTATTATTATTATTTTTATTGTTGTTGTTGTTATTATTATTATTTTATAAATGTACTGCCCATGTTTGTATGTCTTTAAATTGTCAATACCTTCTTTAGTATTATTTTGTGATGTACTAATCTGTATCTTTTGTTGTTGTTTTTTGTTACATATGTTTTAATGTATTGTGCAGTCCCCCTTTATGCGAATGCTTGTGTGTTATATGCGTGTAAGGGCTGTGAGCAGACTTATTAGTCCGGAATCACGCTTTCCAAACGAAATTAATATTATTGTTAGCACACAAAAGAAGTAACATTGCTCCACCACTGCAAGTAGAAAGCAACATTGTGGAATTACGTAAGTGAACAATGTTCCACTGTTTCGATTGTTATTGTTTTCTATCCATTTTTAGACAAAGAATACAACAGCTACGATAACGCCAATGCTGGAACAGCATAGACAAGTTTACTGTAGAGGTTTTCTTGAGAAAGGTTAAAAGAAATAAAATCGATATTGGTTGTCTTGAGACTAATTGTCACAGTTTTAAAGGAAGAGTATATTGTAACAGATGTAGACACGCCAGCTGTGTTCTTACAATGCATTTTATATGTATGTATGTATGTATGTATCTGGTGTAAATGTGTGTGAATGCGTGCGTACGTCTTATCATCTCGATGAAAAAGACGTTAATAAAACAACCATCTTACAATGCTCAACAATGAATGAAATTTAAGTAGAAAATCAAATTAATGCAGGATTTGCATGAGTAAAGAAGGTACTCATGTTCGGAATTTCTGTGTTTCAAGTCCTGCTTAAAAGCGAAAATGAAAAACAAAATCAACCCCGCAAATTATAAATAATAGTTGTATGTAGTTTTCATGTGAGAAAGTGCAAAAAGACGCCAATATTGAAATTGCATGGCTTCCTCTAGACACGGGTTTTTCAGTGAGAAAGAGCATGAATGCTACAACCTATGCTTTTCTCTCATGAATGCTCAGTAGTCCACGATAAACAAAAAATTAATACATACTACCCGTGTTGCTATCGAGGATCCACAAATTCTTTACTATCGTAGATCCATCGTCCCTGTGTTCCAAGGAGCGTCGAACGTAAACCTCGTCAAGGCTCAGTAAAGCAGTGTGTGCGACGGGTCGTACACTGGAGTCTAAACAGGTGGCAGTTTACATTGCAGCAAGCTGATGCACACAAGAGACAAGTTTGTTCCAACAATGCGACGCCGCAACCCGCCTTGCCGTTAGTACTCTTTACACTTTTAGTGACTGGTAATGTTTGAATCGTGAGGTTTTACTATGTTGGATTTAAAAAAAAAAGTTTTGTAATAGCACAGACTTTTACGAGCTTAAAACTCTTACGAGGGTTAGATTTTTTGGAATTTTAAATTTTGGAATTAGCGCAATCTCGCATCATCACTTTTGTCTGAAGTAGATGGATGGCATTGCAATGGGTTTGTTTCTCTTGAGAATGGAGAAGGTGGTGTTTGGGGGAAAGCAGTAGTAGGAACACACAGGAGAACTTTATTTTCAATTTCCCGGCAACCTGCAGTTTGTCAATGATCTGTTTTGGGCTTGTTACAGTTGAGTGGATGGTAATGGATAGTACTGGATGCAGACAATCTAAACTTTCACAAATAAAAATTGATTTCTATTCAGACTTCTGTAATAGCGATCTCTTCAGATCGCCGCGCTTTGATTGATTGAAAAAAAAAGCTTAGGTTTGGGGACGCTTGTATTGGAATAGCATAGACTCTGACGAGAAATTTATGGGGTTTGATTTTTCGAATGTTGTAATAACATTGGAATTAGCACACTCACAAACATCGTTTGCTTGCAGTAGCTGGTTGTCATAGGACGACTTTGCAATGGCTTTGTTTCTCTTGAGAATGGAACAGGTGGTGTTTTGGGAAAAACAGTGGCAGAAACAGACACAAGGCACAACTTTGTTTCAGCTTGACGGCACCCAACACAGTGATGTTGGTGCTGTTTTAACTCTTTTACAGTTGAGTGAATGGTGATGTTTACATCATAAGGCGTTTAGCGTCAGAATCAAAAGTTTTCATTAGAATAGCGCAGATACTACATACCTTGCCCAGCTTATTAATACTGCAGCCTGCCGTAGTTCAATAGAGCGTTTTCGTAACCTCGTATCATCAACAATAAATAGCATTTTGGCACAGGCACCCGACTTGCTCAGGCTATAATTTATACGGTCCTTGCATTTTCCGACACAATTTGTTATCGTCAGCATTAAAAAGTTAAGTTTTCTTGTTTTCTATAGGTTTCTCTCCCCCCCCCCTCCCCCCGTCGTTTTCTTCTATGCTAAACAGTTAACAAAGTTAATAAGTTCGCACGTTCTTATCAGAACCAAATAAATACTAGAAAGCCTAACAAGAGCTTAAAATTTCCGTTTTTTCTCCTCATTCCACGAAAAGCTAAGTAATTATTGATGTTTGTAAGAGTGTTAGAGATACGTTGTTATTGTAAATAAAAACAAACACAACAACAACAACAACAACAACAACAAAACAAACAGAACAACAACAAAAATGTCAACAAAGACTACTTACTCCTGTTGTTGCTATCACAAACTGATTGATGCTGGAGACTTGAGCGCTGGAAGTTTGGTTTTCATATCTCCACACATAGAAGGGTTTTCATATGTCCACATATAGAAGTCATTCATTTGGCAACGTGTTCATTGCAGTACTGTGAATCTTTTGAAGTGTTTTTTTTCCATCATTGTTCCATTTGAAACACACGTCTAAGTCTTATCACGCTCTTATTACAAAATAAGAGGGGCTGTGATGCTGAATATTTCTGTTGCTTCTCGTCATATAACTCAGTTCAATAATTGATGCTTGTATAAAGTCTTGCATGAGACGTTTTCATCGTACAAACTAAACTTTGAACACAAAGTATAATATACACTTACTGTGTTGTGATCACAAAGTATAATATACACTTACTGTGTTGTGATCACAAAGTATAATATACACTTACTGTGTTGTTATCACAAAGTATAATATACACTTACTGTGTTGTTATCACAAAACTGATCGATGCCGGAGATTTTGAGCGAGAAGTGAAAGTTCGATCTGGTTTTATATCTTCGTCACACAAGGCCTAACTGGCAAAACGTTCCTAGTCTACATAGTACAACAGTCTTTTAAAAAAATGTATGTTTATAATTTTCTACTCTTTTGAACATCACAAACCTACTTTCCATTGGTGTATGTCACAAACTAAGAAGTAGTGAAGAGTTTGATCAGATGGTCTGAAAGTCGCAACAGCAGCAGCAACAGCTAAGGTAGCTAGCCAGCGACGGACGGGATGGCAGTAAAGGGGGCGGGCACCGTATAAAAGCAGTTCGAACTCTAGCACTGTGTCGGAGGAGCACGGTTATCGAACAGTTACACTACTACTACAAACGACAACTTTCAAGCAACTGTTTGGAGTTCCCTCATTTTTTCTGTACCTTCAATAACCCAACGTAAAGGAATGTAGGGAGTGGAGAACTTGAATGCATCGGGTGTTTAGCCTAGTGCAGCCACCGACTAGTGGTTGCGTTTTGTGATCTTGCGTGCCTTGGGTGGGACAGGCGGTTTCGGCACGAGGCGAAGACTATCAGCGTGTGACGGCGTTCGGTCTGTCCCTTTCCATTGAGACACCCCAGCTACTATCACTCACACAACTTGCAGAATTTTCAGCTGTAGCTAGGCTAACACTGCACTATTCCACTCACCGCAACGGACGTATGTGAGGACACTTCTACTACGTTGAAGCATTGGCTTAATCTGCTTCTGCTACGGCTACTTTAGATAGTGCAAGTGAAAGTCGAACTTTAGTGGTCGTGTGTGTGTGTGGGTGTGCACGTCGACCGATATTTGACTGGCCTTTTTATGATTGTACCCTTCTTCGGAGACCAGAAAGTTGTAGTTGTGTAAGCTATGATGGAACTGTAGCAGAAGAAGAAAGCACATCTAGGATACCACCCAGAAAGAAGGTTTTTGCAACGCTTTCTCTACTCTATTATACTTTATAGGATAGATCTTTCATACCGACAGCTAACGCCTGTGCTATAAAAGCGAAAGTGAAGTTTTGTGTTGTGTTGTGTGTATGTAGTAGATAGAAGCGTGGCTAGCGTGGTATGGTTGTCATCTTACAGATGAATTGTGTGTCACTGATGATGAAAGCCTAACAAATGGATTGCAGCAGACAAAAACTAAACACTTTACAGACAGACAACAAACAAAGAAGGTTAGTTAGTTAATCAATGTTTTAACTAAGGGTCCAGCGGCCTACAACGAGTCGAATCAGGACCTTCCCGCAAAGAAGGTGTGTAATTTCATTCGATACATATTAATTCAAAGCAAACTCGAACTTTCGTTGTACGTGTGTGTATGTTTGTGTGCGTGTGTGTGTGTTTGAGTATGGTGTCAACCGATAGTAGTTTGAGCGATACTATAGTATTTTATGACTGTGGTAGTTGAAAGCATAACGTTATGTAAATCTTTGGTAACGGTAATTATAACTCTAATAAAATCAATGGAGTATAGAAAACAAAAGCCGACTAGGACGAAATTCGTGCAGCGCTGTTCGCTGATGTTCGATGCACGCTTTAGCAATATTATGTTGCCGGGTACTAGCCCCTCCTATCTTCGTAATCTTTGTTGCAAAAAGCAGATAAAGAAAAAACAGTAAGTAGTAAATCCTTACAAAGCGAATTTCTAATCTAAGTTAGCTCTTACTTCCATTTTTGTATTCTTGGAAAGAATGCTTACAATCCTGTACTCTGCAATACAATCTATACAGTTTATTGCAATCGTCGATTCCGATGCGCGTGCACTAAACTATCGTAAATCGTCAGCGGCTACGATCAGCAATGACTTTAATTTCAATTATTTACAGTGTACGACAGAAAATCTAGTGTTTCTCTTTTTAACTTTCCTGTCTCTCCTTCTTCTGTACATGTGTTTTTCTTTGTATTTCGATGTCAGAATGTTTAGCCTTTTTCAATCAGTCAAGTCAACAAGTCTTTATTATCTACAATGGAGGGTTCATACAGCACATTGCGTCTCAGCAAATAAGAAAAGAAGAACAGAAAAAGCTGTTAAAACAAATAAAATAAAACCTAAAATCATTATTACACACAATCTCTTCCAGTTCCGTCTTACTACCAACGTCCATACACCAACATAACACATGTACAGTTCATTTCATTTGGTTCACAGAACAATTCATATCAGGCACATACAATTGAAATAACTTTCCATTCACTATAATAGTTTGAGGGTATGAACATAATTAATATATAATAGCAATAAATTACTCAGAGGAGAGAGAAACTACGACCACTACGAGCAATAACATCGTAGGCGCAGCTGTTTTCATCGTAGGCAGCAGTTATCATAGCCAAGGGAAGCAATTGTGGCCATACATAACACAATACTAGTGCATGCAATACTATAATAATGCTATAAATAATAAAAACAATAATATTGAAGATAAGTGATCACAGCTCGTGTTCCGCATGATATGTATGTGGAGGTTTGAGCCAAATGACTACATGAGGCCTAGAGTTGGATTTATTTCCTTCATTAAAAAAAATCGTCAATTCAAAGGTCAATGCTTGTTTGTTTTTTTTTTTTATGTCCACACTTATCTGGAAATACCTTCAAACAGTCGGGGTGGAGATGGTTGGGGAGGGAGGGGACCAGAACGAGGAAATTATGGGTCTGTCGGTTCCGTCCGTCGGTCTGTCGGATCGACAGACCGACGGACGGAACCGACAGACCCATAATTTCCTCGTAGATTCCTCGTATAGTTGGACGCCATATTTCAAGAACCAATGAACGGATTTTGACCAACTTCAAAGGCACATACATTGCTTAGGCCTGTCTCCCGAGCCATCGTATTTGCTCTATCGCAAAATTAAGGTCACTGGAGTTATTGTGTTGCTAAACACGTTTTGCTTAATATCTTTAAAAAAAAAAAAAAACACGGCTTAGGCGATTTTGTTGTTTTGGTGTAAAGATACTTCAAATCATAGGCCATGATCGGTCCGTCGATAGGCACTTTGATTCCAATTTTACTTGTTTTTATTTTAACAAAACACACTTTTTGCCTTTTTTTTCCAAGAATAACTCAACCGAAATGACTCCTTTTAACTTTGCGGATACTTTAATTACTGCTAAGCATGCTCGATCATTCGTAATTGGTACTTTCTGAAAGGTCAAGGTCATCGTGCCTCACCCTTTTGTAAACAGCTTTTCCTATCCTATTCTATCTTATCCTATCCCGTAACTCGGAGGTCGTAGGGGCACCAAAGATGGTCGTTTTACTAGCGTACTCCATTTTTCTCTGTCCTCAGCAAACACTGGTGTCAAACCCAGTGTCAAAGTAGTCCATTGACTGCACACTGCAAACAGCTTTTGCGCTGTATCAAAACATTTGATGAACCGATTGGGATTAATGGGATAATTGTTTTGCTTGCAGACCGTTGAGATCGTGATCTATCATTCCGTGTTTTCCTTTCGCGTCCGTACACTAAAGCCTAGTCACAACGCGGCCAGCAAAATCAACACTTTTAAAACTGCCTATTTTTCGGTGATGGGTGTCAATGTCTGGAAATACATTTGAAAGGCTTGCCGTCTTGTTTTTCTACTGTCCGAATGCAATCAATCAGCTGTTTAGCGCCTTACCTCTTAGTGAAATGTACAGAACTGCAATTGTTTTCTTACCACACAGAGATGTGGTGTACCCAGTGTATACCAAAAGAACCATAAGGTGGCTTTAAAACTTATGTTCGTGCTCTGATCACCTGCATGTGAGCAACCTTGACCTTACTGAGAATGGCTGTATTAGCTAATTTGGTGCTATTAATGTTCTTACAGGTTTAGCAGTGTTTAGCACAACTGGATAGCTATTTAAGCAAGTTGGAATACAGTGAAATCATTCGTCGTACCATTCAATGTTGCAGTAAGGGTATCAGTGTGTTACTAGTTTAGCTAAGAAAACGACAACAACAACAAACACAACAACAACGTTGCTCATGTACAAGTGAAATCATACTCTATTGATGAACTTGTTTTGCAACTGTTTAAGTGAAAGTAAAGGTCGAACAAGCAACGTTTATACTACTACTACTACTACTACTACTACTACTACTACTACTACTACTACTATTACTACTACCACTACTACTATTACTACTACTACCACTACTACTATTACTACTGTTACTATTACAACTACTACTTGATGCTATACGCGCATTATTCTTAGATCAGGCTCAAAGCGCAGCGATCTGTAACCAGCATACACGCCTCATATGTTACAAACACCCCTACATACATAACACACATTTAATACCTCCGACATGCGGTTTAAAGGCAAATCGCTTATACTGCGTTGTTAATTCGACTGATGTGGAAGCTGTACTGTGAACTCCTTAGCTAGCTGATAAAAAAAGCTAAATACGACTACTTCGTTCATTTCAGCTTTTGTAATGACAAGTTTAGCCTTGTGCGATAACTTAGTTCACTGGACAAGTTTGAAAGAGCTAAACCAACTGATGTGATCCGTGTACAGTTCGCTGTAAAACTATAAAACCAAACAAAAAAGTTTAAACAAGACTGTGAAAATCATACTCTCCTGGTCATCGTTTCGTTGTTACTTCCCTTCAGTACAAGTACGGATACCACTTTTGCTGGGTCGAAGTTTCAACATATCACAGAACGGTAAGGACCCTTATTTATGTTTCAGATGAAATCTCATATTTCTTCTTATGTTGTATAATAAATTAAATCTAAATGCCTATTGATGTTTGAAACTTTATCTCAGTAACCTATTGTGTGTGTATGTGTGTGTGTGTGTGTGCGTGTGCGTGTGCGTGAGTTTATACTCTGTCTCAATTTAATATGGTGTTAAATTGAATCTCCTTCACTATCATCTGTGAAAATGACTATTGTTCAGTTGTTTAAAATTATGCGTCTCAAGCTTTGTTCTGCTGTTTTAAATTTTCATCAGATCTCTTTTCCTATCGTGTTTTAAACTCAATCTTTCCTTTCCTGTTATGATGTTTCTACTATTGAATGTACAGTTCCTGTTACGTTTTAATACAGGATCTCAATTTGGTGCTGAAAGGACTTAGACTTGTACCGATATAGGTCTATATTTCTCCTTATACACAACACGAACCACTTGTGTGTGTGTGTGTATGTGTGTGTGTGTGTGTGTGGGTGGGTGTGGGTGTGTGTGGGTGGGTGTGGGTGTAGGTGTGTGTGTGTGTGTGTGTGTGTGTGTGTGCGCAGCACATGTCTATGGACAAATGATAAAAATGCCAAGACATTACTGAGGTAAACAATCAGTGACCGCTATACCGCAAGGCCAACATGCAATTATCTAATTACGAACACTGATTAATTATACAGGAACAATTAAAATGGTGGAGTAAAACTATGCAGAGTGTGTGTATATGGACGATGAAGAATAAGAAAGAAAGATAGAAAGAAAAAAGAAGAAGAAGGAAGGAAGAAAGAAAGAAAGAATGAATGAAAGAAATAATGAGAGAGAGAGGAAGGAAAGAAGGAAGGAAAGGAAGAAAGAAAGAAGAAGAAAGAAAGAAAGAAAGAAAGAAAGAAAGAAAGAAAAAGAAGAATGAAAAAAGGAGAAGAAGAAGAAATAATAATAATAATAATAATAATAATAATAATAATAATAATAATAATAATAATAAGAAGAAGAAGAAGAAGAAGAAGAAGAAGAAGAAGAAGAAGTAGATGATGATGATGATTGATGATGATTGATGATGATGATGATGATAATGATGCTGATAATGATGATGATGATGATTTATGCGCATGAGAGTGAGAGAGCGAGAGAGAGAGAGCAGAGGGGAGGGGAGGTTAGGGAGAGAGTATAAAATCATGTACAACATTTTAGGTCTGCGAGCCACTCTCAACGCTGTTTTTGTTCTCATTGCTATTATGAACTTCCAACGTGAAGTTATAATATATAGTTTAGATAGACTAGAATTCCTATCTTCACTGCTGATGCTAGTATAGATGTCGTGATGACAAACTGAATGCATGATTGAGAAAAGAATAAAATCACATGCTGCATAATAGATTATTTTTCCACCTGCTGTTTTGGTCGTTTGCTCAAAGGGTTCTTTCTGTGGGTGTTTTTGTATGGATGTGTTGTCTATTGTGTTGCTGGTGATGCGAACTTCGTGCAAAGCGCCCTATCTCACCACCAGCAGCAGTTGCAGCTGCATCATCATCATCGTCGTCGTCGTCATCATTATCAACAGCCCCCACCTCCCAAACCCCTCCCCCAAGTCTATAAAAATACGGTAACATAGGGAAAGTCCACTGTAGCATTGTGTCCCGTGTTTAGTGTTGTTATTGAACATTTGGAAAGTCCACTGTAGCTTGTGTCCCGTGTTTAGTGTTGTTATTGAACATTTGGAAAGTCCACTGTAGCATTGTGTCCCGTGTTTAGTGTTGTTATTGAACATTTGGAATGTCCACTCTAGCATTGTGCCCCGTGTTTATTGTTGTTATTGAACATTTGGAAAGTCCACTGTAGCATTGTGTCCCGTGTTTAGTGTTGTTATTGAACATTTGGAAAGTTCACTGTAGCATTGTGTCCTGTGTTTAGTGTTGTTATTGAACATTTGGAAAGTCCACTGTAGCATTGTGTCCCGTGTTTAGTGTTGTTATTGAGGATTGCACAATTCTTTGTTATCTCAAACAGAGAAATGACAACACCTTGATCACTTGGGTTCTACACAAACCTTTGGTCTCCCTTGTTCAACTCGCCAGCAGTCATTTTCTAAACATAACACAGAAATTATGACATGCTTTGCTGACAGTACTAAAACAATTTGCAATGAAGGCATTAAAGGCAATTACAATTACACATGTAAATGTGGACACAATTAAATGCATAGACTATAACGACGCCACAGACAACAATGTCACACCATCGTTGTTTTAATTAATTTGACATCATTGTTTTTATTAATTTGATTGAGTACGCTACATTTGTTTCGTGCGTCGTGGAAACCAGCGCTTGCAATGACAAAACATTCACTCTTGTAAAGGTTGACACAAAGGAATGCCTAAACTATTACAAAGCCACAGACAAGAATGAAATGTTGCAACATCATTGTTTTATTATTATTTTTTTATTTTATTGAGTACGCTACATTTTCTTTGTTTTATCACGGTAAACCAGCGCCATAACCAGGCAATAGCTTTCGCTACCAGGTTACCTCTCTTAATAATACCCGAAGGATGGTGTTACGTTGAAACGCGAACGAAAGTATGTCTGAAGCGCGCACGATGGATCTGGTCGTTTCGCTTTGCAAGGTATTCAATGGTAGAGTGTATTTGCCTTTGATTTGAGTTTGCATTGTTGTTGGAGGAGGCTTTGTATAACGTTGATAATTTTCGTTAGTCGATATTATTGGAGAATTCTCTAGATCTGCGTGTTTTCTCTCGATAGAAATTTCCCGATAAATGTCGAAGTAAGAGAACGTTCCGGGTATGTGTAGAGAGATGTATGACGTAAGTCAGTGATGACGATCTTTATTTTGATTGGTGGTAGTGCGTCATCTACCGTGTTCTAAATTGTTCGGGAAAAGAGAGAGCGACTATATAATTATGTGCTGCACTATTTTGAAGATAGTTATTGTTGATAGTGAGTTGGAAAGTAAAAAGTTGAGCGTGAAAAGGCGATTGTATGCAGTTGTTGATGTGTGCTGAATAAAAGTGGAAAACTTCATACGTCGACTCCGTGTCTTGTTGCTGAGTGAGCAGGCTGCGTGGATAAACGAATCTGAGTTACACAACTATCAGGAATTCAAGCATCGGGGCTGAATCAAATACTGATAGAAAAACACCAACATCGAATCGAGTGTAACAGATGGAAGAAAAACTATACATAATCATATTCCTTATTGAATACATTGCAACATCAGCATGAACAAGAAAGAAAAAGAGACAGAGAGAGAGAGAGAGAGAGAGAGAGAGAGAGAGAGAGAGAGAGAGAGAGAGAGAGAGAGAGAGAGAGAGAAGCACACACAGTCTGACATGGTGCCAAGAAGAAAAAAAAATCGGGGGTAAAAAGAACACTCTTAATATTTGAAATTGAATATTGCAACATCAACAGCAGCACATCATGAATAATTTCTCGGGCAGAGTTCACTAGAATGTTCCATGTTGCTCTCTCTTCTTGTTTTTCTTTTTCTTTTTCTATCTCTCTCCCCTTTTTCTCCATTAAGAGCATCTCAATTATTGAACCATTCATTTAAAAAAAACAAAAACAGGACAGGTCCACTTGCAGTTATTAAATTATCGCGCGTGGTTACGTCTTAGAAAGGGCTAACGAAGCAAAGATGGATTGAAGCAACAGTTTCCCCACACAAAATCTGAAAATCTAGTCTCTGTTTTTTTTGTGCTGATTTATTGGTTTATTTAATTTCATTTGAGTATTGTGTACATGTGGTGATGATGGACCATGATTATGGTCTTTGCTGAGTACTCAGAGCTGTGATAGAAAAATATAATGAATTCATTGTTCTGAAAGAGCGCACTTACCAACTCATGTGAGCCGCTGAAGGCGCTTGGAGTCCGATCAAGAATTTTACTTACGCGCAAGGTGAGCGATGGTTAAAACTTGAAGTACACGGATCATCGATGTTCAGTATTACCGTTGATCATCGTCGCTTCCACGTTGAAAGGTAAAGATGATGCAAGGATGATCGGCCTTCATCGCGGGCGATGAGGACCACTGACATCCGTAGATACAATACAATACAATACAATACAATACAATACAACACAATACAATACAATACAATACAATACAATACAATACAATACAATACAATATCATACTATGCAATACAATATAAAAAGATACATTTCAATACAATACTATCTAACTTTACTGCGAAAAAAACCCACAGAAATGTGCCGTATACTTGACAAGTATAATGATATTTCCTCTCTAATCTTATCTTCACGTCTACAGAATATTATATTCCGCTTCAGTAGTCTTCCAAACAGCGTTGGACAAGCCGTTCGTCATTGATCATCTCTCATTTTATAGCCACTGCGGGGCTTTTCATAGTCATTGTGGGGCTTATAACGCCAACGATGCGTTTGCATCACCTATCTTAGCAGTGTTTGCTGTGCTTAGAGGTCGCCGGTCGGAGAGAAGGTGAACGGTTGGATATTAAAAAGGGAAACAACGAAATTTCTCGGAGTACAGGTTGTAAGAGGTGTATTGCGAGCCTGAAACCTTTATCATAATATTAATCGGTTCAGTGTTCTCTCTCTCAGTTGGGAGAGAGTCGGGGGTTTCACTGTACGCGTTGTTCCCTTTATAGAGCTGGAAAACAACATTGACTGACTGTTTGCAATACCATTTATCATAAGAGAGATTTGTTACTCGTAGTACCAGAAGTAAAACCCTCAATGAACAGACAAGCATCATGTCTTATGTAAAAAAAAAAAAATTCGTCTCCGGTGGGGTTCGAACCCACAACCCTTAAGATTTTTAACCAAATGCGCCGCAGACGACCTGCACCTCCTCAATTATTGTGAACATTGCTGTTATATTTCCTCTAACAGGATAGCAGAAGGCGATTGCCATTCGTCACTGCCGTCTGTTGTTCCGCCGTATTCTCTCTATGTCTGATCGCATCTTTTTTTTTTCTGTATAGTTTGTCTATTTCTGTCTGTCCCTATCACCTGTCTGATCGCTTCGTCTGTCTCTGTCTTATAGTGTCTAATCTGTGTCTGGCTGCTTCGTCTTTGTATATAGTCTGTCTTAGTGTCTAGTTTGTCTATATGTCACCCCCGTTGGGGTTTTGGTTTCAGTATAAATAGTATCCCCACTTTCTGGAAATTTAGTGCTTTAAATTCCCACTGTCGCTGTCTTTTTCATTTGTTCTTTCTCATTCCTGCTCTGTTCTATCAATCTGCTATACCATCTTCTTCTTCGCTAGACCAGTCATCTACCTTTTTTCTTGAAAACTCTTCCGGGACAAGACTCCTTGTTTGTGTATGAGGTCTGTTGAATCAGCTTGGTAATATTGGATGCTTTCTGCCAGGTGGTCACTAGGGCTTCCTATGATGTTATTATTTAGCAATGTAGACACTTTATATGTATGTGTTTTGTTGATAATTTATAATGATGTTTGTATTCTATTTTGTTTTTGTAAACGGAGGTTTCATAAATTAGAGTACAGCCTCAGCGTCCCCTGCGTGGGATGTCTTTATTGTAAAGTGGCTGGCTGGTGGAGAGCTTTCAGTTTTACCACTAGGGTTGTTTCGGCAGATCTTTTATGCGGATCAGGGGTTGTCCGGTCCTGATTTGGCTCGGAAGAGTCCGCTGGACCTAAAGCAGTAATCATGTAATGTAATGTAATGTCTATATGTCTGTCCTACCTCCTGTCTACTCTCTAATAGATAGATAGATAGATAGATAGATAGATAGATAGATAGATAGATAGATAGATAGATAGATAGATAGATAGATAGATAGATAGATAGATAGATAGATAGATAGATAGATAGATAGACCTGTCACTCTGCCCTGTCCCCTGGACTCTTTCTAATAGTTTCGCCTTTAACTGTCCGTCTTAGTATAGTGGCTATAGTGTGTCTATATTTTGTCGTATGACCTGTCTAGAATCGATTCGATAGCTCCATCTTTCTTTGTCTGTAGGTATTCCTAGCGCATGTGATTCTGACCTGTCTTCTTTTTCTTCTTCTCCTGTTTACAGGATGATTGCCAATGGAGTGTATGATATGATGAATGCATGTGACACTCTGAAAGTGAAGATGTATTTTATTGTCACCATGCCACAGCAAAATATCCTTGTAACGTTTTAATTGGTGAATAAATATTCTTATGTCTTATGGCTTATATTTTATATATTCTTCTTCTTCTTCTTCTTCTTCTTCTTCTTCTTCTTCTTCTTCTTCTTCTTCTTCTTCTTCTTCTTCTATTTTCTTGAGTGCGTACTATTTTTCAATACGAGGTTGGTTTTTTTAACAGCACGGTGCATCTAATGTTGTTGGTGTTCGTCATAGTCGTCGTGTTGTTGTTGTTGTTGTTGTTGTTGTTGTTGTTGTTGTTGTTGTTGTTGTTGTTGTTGTTGCTGTTGTTGTTGTTGTTGTTGTTGTTCTTCTTCTTCTTCTTCTTCTTCTTCTTCTTCTTCTCCTTCTCCTCCTCCTACTCCTCTTTCTCCTCCTCCTTCTTCTCGTCCTGCTTCTTCTCCTTATTCTTCTTCTTCATCAATTCAAGGGGTGAATATTTTAACATCCAAATTGCGTTCTTTCCGGCACTTAAACGAAGGATTCTTCGTCTTATAAAAGAGATTTTAGGCCGTTTTAAAATGATTGTTTCAACCTCTGCAGCAAACCGTTACATTTTATGCATAAAGTTGTCTCTAGAGAAAATTGCAATTTGTGTCCGTTTTATGTCATGTTACCGCATGCGGCATTCATGTTTTGAACATTTCTTTTTTTCTTTCTTTTTTTTTTTTTTTTTTTTTTAATAAAATCGGGTTGTTGCAGTGCGGACTCGTAACATTTTAGAGCTTATCTCCAGAGAAACATTGGTTTTCAATTTTATGACTTCGTATTAAAATCCGGGTTGCTTCAGTTCATAACTTGAAAAATTATTTTACCAACTGTCTCTGGGATGACCCTTTTTTGTTGTTGTTTTAAAGCTAAGCAGCGTATGCATGTGTTTATAGCTGTTGCAAACCTGCCGGTCACCATGGGTTTTCTCCGGGTACTCCGGTTTCCTCCCGTCCTTCAGTAAATGGTATTGGATGCAGTCAATATAGATCTAAGTGTTAGGATTGAGACGCGCACGATAGTTCCAAACGTTTTCTGTTGCAAAGCAGTAATTGCATGTATTTACCTTTGATTTGATTCTGCGCTATTGCTAGAAAAGCTTAGTGTAATGTTGATAATTTCCGTCGATCGATATTGTTGTATCTTTGAGAATGTTCTGGAATTACTTGTTTATTATTGATCGAGGTTTCCAGATGTATCTGGCGATAGCGTGTAAATTGAGGAATGTTCTATGATGACGCTCTATGTTGTTACGGTGACGAGTTTTATTTTGATCGGGTGTTATTGCATCATTCTGGAATGTTCGAAGTTTTTTCTGGATTGCAGAGTGACTATATAAGTAATACACTGCTTGAAAAAAAAGTGATTTCCGAATAGGATTTTTGTGTACAGTTGTTGATGTTTGCTGAATAAAGTTGGAAAACGTTATTTGACGACCCTTGCCTTGTTGCTGAGTGAACAGGCTGCGTGGATAAACGAATTCGAGTTACACTGGTGACCTCTTCAGTTCTCTTGGAGTTCGATTGAAGAAAACGCGCGTGATAGTAATCCTGTATGATGATGATTGTCATGAACTGGCTAGTTTTAACTCTGCCTATTACTATTCAGCCTTGTGTAGTAATTGTAACAGTAGAGAGTCAGTATATTACACAGCAGCAATTAAGGTACACAGCAGGCCACACACGGCGAGCCAGCCACACACAGCGTAGTGAGTCAGCACTTGAGCTTTGAATCTGACCGTTTTAACCAATCAGAAGCAGGCTAAGCGGGTAGAGCAGTTCTGACTGTGTCAGATCCTAGCGCAGTTTGAATCAGTCGTGTGTGAGACGAGGAAGAGTCAACATCTAAATAGCTAGCAGAGAAATCTCTTCACTCATAGACCAGGAAGCAGGACTTTAGAATCTCAGAATTCTATCAAGCCATCACGGGCCTGAACTTGTCAAACAGGTAAATGAACACACTTCTGTTTCATCGTGATATATTTATATTATTGTTGAAATTATGGTTGGTTGGTTGGTTGTTTTATTAACGTCTTCTTCATCAAAATGATAAGACGCACGTTCATATTCACACACGCATTCACACATGCACGCATACATGCGCACTCACACACCACATTAAATTAAATTAAATTAAATTAACTAATCAAATGAACCGAGCTACTGGAGAATCAATTAAAGCTTTGGCCAACCTAACGCTCACATCAAAACTGATGTTATCAATAGAACTCATAGTTTGTAAATCCGTGGGCAAAAAAAGACGAATATAACTACATTCAAGTAATACATGCTTCAAAGATACACTTTCATTACATATGCAGTTAACATTTTTACAATATTTTGTTTTAATTGAGTTTAGTATTATTCTATGTGCCATGCTTAAAACTGATCTGGTAATTCCACAAGGTTTATCATAACTCAGATTGAATTTAAGCGCTTTAATAAATTTATTTTCTATCGAATGTTGAATTTCTTTAGACGATAATGGTATCGTTATTGCCTGTGAGTTAATATTTGAAGCACCGAGTTTTGCAGCATTATCAGCCCAATCGTTATAAAGAAATCCACAATGTGATGGAATCCAGCAAAAGTTCACCTGAGTACCGTTAGTTATCAAACTATTAATAATATTTATAATTTCTAATATAATTTCTTTTCTTTCACCATAACAATTTGAATTCAGTGCCTGCAAAGCAGACATAGAATCTACACAAATAACTATACTAAATGTACTCAAAGCTAGATTTGAAATTTTATTAAGAGCCATTAATATCGCAATTAATTCAGCAGTGAAAATGGAATATCCTTTACCCAAATAATAGGATTCTGATATATTAAAATCAGGTATTACAAACGCTGATCCGGCTTCACCTGTTTCAAAAACAGATCCATCGGTATATATTTTCAAATGTCCAGAATACTTTTCATACATATGATGTCGTGCTTCAATCGCCGTGAATTGTGCGTTATGATTCTTGTTTACATTACAATAATGAATGTCATAATTTGCCTTTGCAATTTCCCAAGCAGGTACTGGTGAAATTATATTTTTTGGTAAATTTTCAATATGAATTAATTCTGGTTGAATAAGATCTTTCGCAAAGGTACCTATTGTTTGAAAAGAGTACACCTTTTGGGCATATTTGGGAAAAGCTGTATCGGATCGGATAAACAGTTCTTCAATAGTACTGTTGTTAACTGCACTTGCTCTTATTATGTATTTGGCACATGCTAACTTTCTCCATTCATCAAGGGGAATAACACCTGCAAGTCTATATGCCTCTATAGTTTTTGTATGAATTGGGACTCCTAGCGCTAATTTTATTGCTTTACTGTCTAAACTTTGTAATTTTTTAAGATAGCATTTTGGGGCTGAAAAGAACGCTTCCTGTCCGTATGATAATTTAGATCTCACTAAAGCAGAAGCTAAATGAATCAGTGTTTTTACATCTTGTCCCCATTTTTGTCTGTTAATAATTTTCATTAAATTATAACTTTTGATAGCTTTTTGTATTAAATATTCTATATGTCTTTTCCATGTTAGTTTGCATGTTAAATATACGCCTAAAAATTTAACCTCTTTCACATACTTGAGTTCTTCATTTTTAATTTTTAATTTTGGAAATTGTCTTGGTTCCTGACCATGATTAAATAGCACCAAGTTTGTTTTTTCTTTAGACAACTCAAAACCATTTTGATTCATATAATGACTGATATTATTTATTTCTTGTTGATATAATTTAGTTATATATTTTATTTCATACAAAGATGTTTTCCTTTTTAAATTTACATTCATCCATATTGCTAAGTCATCTGCATATTGAACAAGTGACACTTTATTGCTTAATACTCTTGGTAAATCATAAATTAATATATTAAATAAAAGCGGAGAAATTATAGATCCCTGTGGAATTCCCATATTAGTCTTATAGCTATGTTGAAATTATGTTTGAAGAATTTGCTATGCATAAATGTGAATTGTTAATCCGAATTTGCGTGACCATGTGGAAAAGCTGAACACGTGGCGAAACACGACCGGTTGCGCCGCCATGTTGTATCCCGTACGGAACCACTGTTGTTTAACTTATATGTATGTTTGCAGACCAGTGGCTGTACCCGTGAATGTTTATAATATTATTAATTCTGTATGTGTATAGTTAGCCACGATTTATATTTATGTATGTATAGGAATTTAGAGTTGAGATTCCAGTGGACCCCGGAAGTAGCAGAATGTTCGTCGCTTATGTATAGAGATGTGGAGCTATCACTGAGGGCTACTTTGGCTTTCAGTGAGACGCTCTGCACAAACCGATTATTCAGGGTTGTGCAGAATTTCGTCTCTTATATTACAGACGAGCAGGCGAGCTATCCTGTGCGCCCCACTCCACAGAAACGACGAGTTGGTTGAGGAGCCTCTACCGCACAAGTCGGAAAGAGCTACCCGGAAAAACACCCTGTCAGACCCCACAGCGTGGCAAGGGAACCCAACTACACAACGACAAAGGTGTACCAGAAGCTACCTCACAGAAGGACTTCGACCGCACCATCTAGCAGTTAAGTGTAATCACCGAAGGTGCACTTAAACTGATCGAAACAGGACCACAGTAGTCCAACTCTTCAGAAACTGTAAAACGGACCACAGTAGTCCAAATCTACATGAAAACTTATAGCAAGTGCCCGAGGAAGATATAACAGCTGCCTAGACTATCAGCGATCAAACTATTAGCAGTGATTGAGACTTTTTAAGTTAGATTAGTACTTAGAGAATCTTGTATAGAGTAGAAGAAATAAATGTGTGATTTTAACTGTTATCAAGTGGCTGGACTACATATGTTTCATAGCCGTGTGAAAGCTAGTGTGACAGTAATCTTCTACCATTTTTCTATCTATTTCTGTACCCCAACCTTAACACAGAACGAGCTAAACAGATAAATTTATTAAAGTAATTCATAGGGTGACTTACTAGCAGTTCCCACCGAATAAACGTGAGGGTCCATAATTCCATTGTGCAGAGCCCATAAACCCCACGTGACAATGATGATGATGATAATAACGAATATTATTAATATTAATATTATTATTATTATTATTATTATTATTATTATTATTATTATTATTATTATTATTATTATTATTATTATCATTATTATTATTATTATTATTATTATTATTTATGTATTATTATTATTATTATTATTATTATTATTATTATTGTTGTTGTTGTTGTTGTTGTTGTTGTTGTTGTTGTTGTTGTTGTTATTATTATTATTGTTATTATTATTTAATATTATGAATATCATCGTCATCATAATCATCATTATTATTATTATTATTATTATTATTATTATTATTATTATTATTATTATTATTATTATTATTATTATTATTATTACTGTATGCTTAAAAGTTAAGGGTAAATTAAAAACGTATGGAATAAATAATGTTAACATTTTGTGAATAAAATGACTTTAATTATCTATGAAAACAACACCATCCGAAGAAGGAGGAAGAGGAGAGGGAATGAAATAATTTGAAAATGAAAAGAGTCTATTCGCCAAAGTCAATCCCCCTTCACATTACGTTGAATGTAAAAAGCCCTCAACTACTGAACTCCGCTTTCAGCTAGCCTTCTGCTATGCTCTACTGTGCATCTCCAACATCAACAAAACGAAGAGGTTACACCTCAATGATCCAACCTTTCAAATCTGTCATCCCCATCAAATACCCAAGGTGAACATATATAAAAAGAAAAATGCTTTTCTTTGACAGGCCGTAAACATACGCCATTCACTGGCTTCGCTCGTAGTCGTTTCTGCCTTTGAATCATAAAGTGGGGCGAGAGAGGTCTACCACCTTTAGTGAAAACATGTCATTCAGATCCGATCCTTTCCACACTAAGGCCCTACCTACATTTTTGTATTGAATTGAATGTTGGTTGTACTATAGCAGAAGAAGAAGTACAGGAGGAATAAGGAAGAACAAGAAGATAATAGAGGAAGGATTATCTCAGTATATAAATGCGGTTTCCTGTGAGGGATTTTAAACATTACATTACATTACATTATTATTCCTTTAGGTCCAGCGGACTCTTCCGAGCCAAATCAGGACCGGACAACCCCCGATCCGCATAAAAGATTTGCTGAAACAACCCTAGTGGTAAAACCGAAACCTCTCCACCAGCCAGTCACTTTACAATAAAGACATCCCACGCAGGGGACGGCTGAGGCTTCACCCCAACTTATCGAACCCCCGTTTACAAAAACAAAATAGAATACAAACATCATTATAAATTATCAACAAAACACATACATATAAAATGCCTACATTGCTAAATAATAACATCATAGGAAGCCCTAGTGACCACCTGGCAGAAAGCGTCCAGTATTCCCAAGCTGATCCAACAGACCTCATACACAAATAAGGAGTCTTGTCCCGGAAGAGTTTTCAAGAAAAAAAGGTAGGAGACTGGGCTAGCGAAGAAGATGATAGTATAGCAGATTGATAGAACAGAGCAGGAATGAGAAAGAGCAAATGAGAAAGACGGCGACAGTGGGAATTTAAAGCACTAAATTTCCAGAAAGTGGGGATACTATTTATACTGAAACCCCCGGCACCCCAACGGGGGGGGGGGGGGGGGGGGGGAATGGATTTTAAACAAAAAAGGACGAGAGTGAGTGTATAAACCAAGGTTTAGTCTGTGCACTGCACGCAGAACTTTAAAGATCCTGATGCGCACGTCCTACATGGGCGCTTGAGTGCCAGCTACTCAAATACACCCAACAAGCACTAAGTACCTTCGCCCCCATCCCCGGTCACCCATGATTGTGCTCAGTCGTCTGGGCGTCACATCCTCGGTCACCCATGATTGTGCTCAGTCGTCTGGGCGTCACATCCTCGGTCACCCATGATTGTGCTCAGTCGTCTGGGCGTAACATCCTCGGTCACCCATGATTGTGCTCAGTCGTCTGGGCGTCACATCCTCGGTCACCCATGGTTGTGCTCAGTCGTCTGGGCGTCAGACGATGTGCCAACGGCAGTAATTTTGGCGCCAAGAGCGGAGAGGAGTTAGATCCTGTATCGGCCACTGCCTTGAGCAATCCTGGAGCTGGAACACCGCTATGTAACAACGATTACATAAAATGAATGAAAGAGAGACGTTGATTTGATTTGATTTGATTTGATTTATTGTTGCTTTAGGTCCAGCGGACTCCCCCGAGCCAAATCAGGACCGGACAACCCCCGATCCGCATAAAAGATCTGCTGAAACAACCCCAGTGGGAAAATTGAATGCCCTCCACCGGCCAGTCACCTTACAATAAAGACATCCCACGCGGGGGACGGCTGAGGGTTGACCTCAACTACGCGAACACCCCGGTTACAAAAACAAAATAGAATACAAACATCATTATAAATCATCAACCAAACACATACATATAAAATGCCTATAGTGCTAAATAGTACATTCATAGGAAGCCCGAGTGACCACCCGGCAGAAAGCGTCCAACACTCCCAAGCTGATCCAACAGACCTCATACACAAACAAGGAGTCTTGTCCAGGAAGAGTTTTCAAGAAAAAAGGTAGGTCATTGATCTAGCGAAGAAGAAGATAGTATAGCAGAGTGAAGGACAGAGCAGGAATAGGAAAGAGTAAATGAGGAAGACAGCGACAGTGGGAATTTAAAGCACTACATTTCCATAAAGTGGGGATACTATTTATACTGAAAACCCCCGGCACTCCAACGGGGAACTGTTGCCGCAGTGAAGCGTCTTGCCGATAAAGGAAAGACAGGTTTTCAACTGTGGCTTTCACTGTTCCCTTTATAGGTTTGAACAATCTACAGTGGCAAGATTGCTCATGACCCCAAGGGGTAAGAGAGACGTTAACAAGTGTCGTAACTCAGTTAATAATAATAATAATAATAATAATAATAATAATAATAATAATAATAATAATAATAATAATAATAATAATAATAATAATAATAGTGGAGGCTATATAAGCGTTGTTCCCCAAATCACCAGTCAGGCTCAAAGCGCGGCGATCTATACACGCTCACACGTATACCCCACTTTTACCCACACAACAAACACATTTTTCACTAATCAACATGCATTTTGATTCACTTGTAATTAATTCATACCTGTTATTCTGCATATTCCGTTTAATTATTTACTGAACCTTATGATTTTTAAAAATTAATTTATTTTATTATTATTATTTTATTCATTTATTTTTAATTGTTGAATTCTTTTTTTATATGTAACTATCAGTTGCCTGTCAGTTAATTATCATGTAGAAGTTTTGTTAAACAGGGTGGGCTTCTATAAGCTCGCTTGTTGCCTATCCTGTAAATCATTTTTTGGTTTGTTATGATGTGTTTTCCTTAAACCGGAAGGAAATTGAATTCTTATTTTAAAAATGTTTATATTGACTGCATCCAATACCGTTATTGAAAGGAAGGAGTGGAAACCGCACACTGACTCAACCAAAGCTTTTAGGTTTTGAAGTTAGTTCAGCCAGGCAAGCTATAAATAGCTTCGCTGGTGCTCTTCTTTCCTTTCCTTTCACTGAAAGGGAGGGTGTAGGCAAACTATAAATAGCCCGCAGCCAGCAAAATGTGGGAGAACCTAAGAGTTCTGCTCACATAGGCATTGAGCAGGTGTGACCGGAGTATGCAGAGAAAACCCTCGGTGACCTCAATAGTCTCGTACCTAAGTCACAAACGATCGTCCCTTGCGGGAATCGAACCCGCGACCCTCGGTATAGGAAACCGGCGACTAACCGACTGCGCCATGAGGCCACCCCAGTTGATATAAATGCTGGTTACCTGTGTTATCACACCCTTCCTCCCTCCCCACCACTCCACTCTACTCCACACTACTCCACACCACTCCACACCACCTCACACTACTCCACACCACTCCACCCCACTCCCCACCACTCCACCCCACTCTTCACCACTCCACACCACTCCACACCACACCACACCATTCCCCACCACTCCACACCACCTCACACCACTCCACACCACCTCACACCACCTCACACCACTCCACCTCACCTCACACCACCCCACACCACTCCACTCCACACCACCTCACACCACTCCACACCACCTCACACCACTCCACACCACCTCATACCACCCCACACCACCTCACACCACTCCACACCACCTCAGACCACATGCCAATCCTATAATCCCCCCCCCTTGTTTTTTTCCTCATTATGCTACTAGCGTGATGTCTAATGTGCTGTCTGTCAGCGCGTGGCGCTCTTTTAAGAAGGAAAAAAAAATATTGTTGTTTGTACAACCGAATGAAACACGTCTGTTAGCATGCAGGATTTATTTGTAATCCAAGTTGTTTTATCACTCCTCCTGGATGCGCTTTGCAGGCGTTTTGTGACCCTCTCCTTGTGACTCTCCGTAGATGCCTGTAGCTTTTACGTCCAGGTGTGTCCGTAAATTGTGAGTAGTTTTCCCGTAAAAAATAATGTGCATAATTATACATTAAGAATCTTTCCATAAAATAGCCAGTGGATGTCACTTTTAAGTCATACTTGACGTGTTATAATTTTGCTACAAGTTACTTTTTATTTTTGAGATCTGTGTAGTAGCTTTTTCATTTATATGTGTGTGTATGTGTGCGTGTTTGTTTGTGTGAATGGATTTCTGTGAAGTATGCTGCTTGTAGGTTTGAGTTAAATGTGTTTTGTTCTGATGATAACATTAGCGGGGAGGATTGCATTATTTGGTTTTAATGGTGACACACAAATACGAACCCACACGTCTAGTGTATAGATTTTTACGTCCACGTGTGTCCGTAAAATGTGAGTAGTGATCCCGCCAATATTAATGAGCACAATTTTACATTATAATCGTTAGATTGTTTATTTCCAAGTGTATAACACGGGACCACTAATACAACCCAAGGCGTCAACAAAACATCATGTTCCATTCTTCATTACCAAATATATTTGTATCTCCGATATCTGTAGAAATTACAAAACAGGGCGCATGAGTGATTTTCTGTATCCAAATGGTTCATTAATTGTGTCGCGCTGAAGCTTCGCCCAGGTCTTTGATTTTTTTTGGGGGGGTGGGGTGGGTGGGACACTTTATTGTCCCTTTATATCGGGATATATAACTCATTAAACAATGTTTTGTCGATAAAGGAGATTAAAAACAAGGTGCGTGAAGGATTTTCTATATCCGGATGGTTCTGCAATGAGTCGCTCTGAAGCCTCGTCCAAGTCTTTTTTTTATTTTAGACGGTTCACTTGTTCAACTCTCTTTTGTTTTTTTTTATGCCCAAAAGTACAAAAGCCACCGAGTGCAATGGAGAGTTGTATTTTTATTACACAGGTGCATTGAATCTTACTTGTTGCCAATGAAAGGTGTAGTGCCGGCCAGGGAACTCCTGTAAGCCGTTTCTTGTTTAAAAAGTAATACACGGATCTATAATGATTAAAGCCTTGGTTGCATGAGGTGTTTGTGTTTAAAACCAGTTGCAACGTAGCGGAGTGGCTCAGTGGTCTTGAGTGCCGGAGAACATGGAATGTGGGATTAGTGACGGGCGGTGTGGCGCCATTGTTTCCATCTTTATTGTTGTGTGGTTTTGTGGTGGCTTTGCTAGCATGATCACTGATCCAAGTACATAACATAAACAACACCAAACAGGGATTAATAATAATAATAATAATAATAATAATAATAATAATAATAATAATAATAATAATAATAATAATAATAATAATAAGGATATTTATATAGCGCTTTTTCCCAATGAACAATATCAGTTCAAAGCGCAGTACTCACGCAATCATTCTAAACATACGGCTTCATACAAAATAAAATCAGACACTTGCTAACAAATAAGAGACGAGGGAGGGAGGAGGGGAGAGCTGAGGATGGGTGATGGGGTGGGTGGTTTCGAATTGTTCCTACATAGCTGCTGATGGTGCTGGCCGATACATGAAACATAAAAGATATAAGACATGAGAGACATAAGAGATATAACAGATTTATTCGTCCAAGAGTTCACATTAGAAAAATTGCTTCCAGCCGTGCAAAACAATAATAATAAGATGCCGACAATGATTTACGACGATACATAAACGAATGTATGGCGACAGAGACGATGATAGTGATGACGACGACAAGAGACGATGATGATGACGCCGACGAATGATGATGGTGATGATGATGATGATGATGATGATGATGATGATGATGATGATGATGATGATGATGATGATGATGATGATGACTTGATGATAATGAACGATGTCACGTGTCCGGTTCATTTTAAAGGTCAGTTTTATTAATTCACCAATCATGCAGTGACATCAGATCCAGTACTTACTCTGGGCTTATAAGTGATCATTGTGCAGTCTGATAGCAAACGGGACAAAGGACTGATGAAAACGGTTGGTCCTTGCTCAATCTCTCTGATAATCCACGAGTCGACCTCTGAGCAGCGACCACATTGGGTGTGACGAGTCTACCAAGATAGCTTCCGCACCTTCTTCTCGTGGTGGGCGTGGAGATCAGGCACTGCGCGGAAGTTGATGGCGTCTTCACTGCTGCGATTCGCTATGTACGCAAACTGATGGGGGTCCTGGAGCTCCCTGGTCTCGGTCAGAAGGCGTTTCAGCACCAGTCTGTCAGGCACTTGAATATAGCAGAGATTAGTGCAACTGGCCTGTGATCATTTAACATCTTGGGCGACGGTTTCTTGAGGACCGTCGCCGTTTTCCACACAGAGGATCTAACGCAAGGCCTAACTGAGGATCTTAATGAATTGTTTGTGTCTGCGCTTTTGTGTTGTTTTTTTCTCTGTCTTTTACAGTCCACCAGTTAAAGGGCCACGGGTACCAAGGATGTTGTTGTTGTTGTTGTTGTTGTTGTTGTTGTTGTTTTGTGTATGTGTGTGACAATAAGTTTATTATGGGAAATTGCGTTATAGACATGTGTGAATATTATATAATGGATAATCGTTGCTCAAACCGACACGCTAACCATTTATTTTTTACTTCTCTTTTTCGTAATGTCTTTACGTTGTAAACAATCAATTGTGCCTAATAAAAACGCGTCCGCAGCGGTTCTAGTTTTGAAATCAATGTTGATACCATCAACAGGTATATTAACTAATGAATGTGTATGTTACCGGCAATGTGTGAAATCAATGTTGATACCATTAACAGGTATATTAACTAATGAATGTGTATGTTACCGGCAATGTGTGAAATCAATGTTGATACCATTAACAGGTATATTAACTAATGAATGTGTATGTTACCGGCAATGTGTGAAATCAATGTTGATACCATTAACAGGTATATTAACTAATGAATGTGTATGTTACCGGCAATGTGTGAAATCAATGTTGATACCATTAACAGGTATATTAACTAATGAATGTGTATGTTACCGGCAATGTGTGAAATCAATGTGGATACCATTAACAGGTATATTAACTAATGAATGTGTATGTTACCGGCAATGTGTGAAATCAATGTTGATACCATTAACAGGTATATTAACTAACGAATGTGTATGTTACCGGCAATGTGTGAAATCAATGTTCATACCATTAACAGGTATATTAACTAATGAATGTGTCATGAACTGGCTAGTTTTAACTCTGCCTATTACTATTCAGCCTTGTGTAGTAATTGTACCATTAGAGAGAGGAGTGTATTACACAGCAGCAAGTAAATTACACAGCAGGCCACACACGGCGAGCCAGCCACACACAGCGCAGTGAGTCAGCACTTGAGCTTTGAATCTGCCCGTTTTAACCAATGAGAGCTCAGGCTTAGAGGGTAGAGCAGTTCTGACTGTGTCAGATCCTAGCGCAGTTTGAATCAGTCGTGTGTGAGACGAGGAAGAGTCAACATCTAAATAGCTAGCAGAGAAATCTCTTCACTCATAGACCAGGAAGCAGGACTTTAGAATCTCAGAATTCTATTTAGTCGTCACGGGCCTGAACTTGTCAAACAGGTAAATGAACACCCTTCTGTTTCATCGTGATATATTTATATTATTGTTGAAAGTATGTTTGAAGAATTTGCTATGCATAAATGTGAATTGTTAATCCGAATTTGCGTGACCATGTGGAAAAGCCGAACACGTGGCGAAACACGACCGGTTGCGCCGCCATGTTGCATACCGTACGGAACCACTGTTGTTTAACTTATATGTATGTTTGCAGACCAGTGGCTGTACCACTGAATGTTTATAATATTATTAATTCTGTATGTGTATAGTTAGACACGATTGATATTTATGTATGTATAGGAATTTAGAGTGAGATTCCAGTGGACCCCGGAAGTAGCAGAATGTTCGTCGCTTATGTATAGAGATGTGGAGCTATCACTGAGGGCTACTTTGGCTTTCAGTGAGACGCTCTGCACAAACCGATTATTCAGGGTTGTGCAGAATTTCGTCTTTTATATTACAGACGAGCAGGCGAGCTATCCTGTGCGTCCCACTCCACAGAAACGACGAGTTGGTTGAGGAGCCTCTACCGCACAAGTCGGAAAGAGCTACCCTGAAAAACACCCTGTCAGACCCCACAGCGTGGCAAGGGAACCCAACTACACAACTACACAGGTGGACCAGAAGCTACCTCACAGAAGGACTTCGCACGCACCATCTAGCAGTTAAGTGCAAAAACAAAGGTGCACTTAAACTGATCGAAACAGGACCACAGTAGTCCAACTCTTCAGAAACTGTAAAACGGACCACAGTTGTCCAAATCTACATGAAATATAATAGCAAGTGCCCGAGGAAGATATAACAGCTGCCTAGACTATCAGCGATCGAACTATTAGCAGTGATTGAGACTTTTTAAGTTAGATTAGTACCTAGAAAACCTTGTATAGAGTAGAAGAAATAAATGTGTGATTTTAACTGTTATCAAGTGGCTGGACTACATATGATTCATAGCCGTGTGAAAGCTAGTGTGACAGTAATCTTTTACCATTTTTCTATCTATCTCTGTACCCCAACCTTAACACAGAACGAGCTAAACAAATAAATTTATTAAAGTAATTCATAGGGTGACTTACTAGCAGTTCCCACCGAATAAACGTGAGGGTCCATAATTCCATTGTGCAGAGCCCATAAACCCCACGTGACAGAATGTATATATCAAAGCCAAATACCTGTATAGGCCTATATTGAAATAAGTTGTGGTTTGGCTTCATCTTATTTTATCCGGTGAGGTAACTAATTGACCTAGGTACCCCGCACCCCACCCTCTCCCTCCTTGCCCATTTCCCCATTCCCATATGGATTGTGTCAGCCAACTGCCCGTCGCACCCAGGGAACACCAACAGAGTATACTGCTTTCTCACAGTAGGACTGGTGCTTACGCTCATTTTTTTTCTCAGCTGCCAGAGTGTGGAACACCCTCAGTGAAGACACCATCAGTGAATACTACCAGAGTTCAGAAACGTCCGTTCTGAGCTGCATGAGGGCAAATTAAATCTATGATCGAACTCCTTTATAAAAGGTTTAACTTCTAAAACATAACTCCTTTAACTGTAAGTCGCCACTTCCAAATGTGAGCCTGCTCTGCGCAACCCAAATTTGTGGAATTTGTCTTCGAACAGTCGGAGTATCCAAAGTACACTGAAGAAGAAGAAGAAGAAGAAGAAGAAGAAGAAGAAGAAGAAGAAGAAGTAACACTCATTGTAAAGCCATGGTCACACAGCACTCCACGTCTTAATCACGTACAAAAAGTTCGGAAAATCTGGTGGACGTGGTCGTGCGTGGTAATTTTCGGTCAATTTTGGTTTGGCGGTGCTTTGGACGGCCGAATCACGGCCAAAGCGCGTCCAAAATTTGCTACCCGTGGAGTGGACGTTGTTGTTCGCGTTGATGTCGAGGTTAAGACGAGCTACGGTCGAGGTATAGACGTGGCAGGACGCGGGGAGAAATCTAACGGCATCGGACGCGGCAAAAAGTTTTGAACTGCTCAAAATTTTAGCCCGCGCACAACCACGGGTAACACACGCGGTAAAGACGTGCAACACACGTGAAACACGCGTGGTAATACGTGTTACGGCAGTGATTAAAACTTGGGGAGACGCGGTAAGACGCGAAAGTTTAGCGTTCAGTCACGGCCAGAGCACGGTCATTGGACGCATGTACCGCGTTGGAATCACGGGAAATAGCGTGTGTTTGGCGGCTTTATCACTGACAAATGGATTTTTCCACGTACATAGCACTACCTAACGACGTCTCGAACACGTTCGAAAGACGTCCTGATCACTGCCTAATCACTTCTGTATCACTTCTGATTTTCTTAGACCTCGGCACGTGCAGTGTCGCCTTTTTCCCTCTCGTGAACATGTGCAAATTTATTTTTTGGCTTACACGTGGCTGGACGTGGTTGCAGTGCTTCAGCAGTGGAACAGCCGCCGACGGCCATACCCCGTCCAAAGCACGGCCAAACCAAAATTGACCGAAAATTACCACGTACGACCACGTCCACCAGATTTTCCGAACTTTTTGTACGTGATTAAGACGTGGAGTGCTGTGTTACCGAGGCAAGATCTTTGCCGCGTCCGATGCCGTTCAGATTTCTCTTCGCGTCCTGCCACGTCTATACCTCGACCGTAGCTCGTCTTAACCTCGACATCAACGCGAACAACAACGTCCACTCCACGGGTAACAAATTTTGGACGCGCTTTGGCCGTGATTCAGCCGTAAATGGCTGTGTGACCATGGCTTAAAGCCATTTACGGCACGGGAGGCACGGTGGCCTAATGGTAGAGCTTTGGCTTGTGGATCTGAAGGTCCCGGGTTCGAGCCCAGCCGGGGCATTGTGTTGTGTCCTTGGGAAAGACACTTTACTCCCGTTTCCTACTCCTTCGGATGAGAGTATAAACCGAGGTCTAGTCTGTGTCGCATACATTCCATCATAACGGACTTTAAAGATCCTGACGCTCATGTCCTAGACGGGTGAGTGCCGGTGACAAGAACACACCCAGCATGCACTTAGGTCCTTCTCCCCCATCCCTGGCTGCACAGGATTGTGCTCAGTTGTACGGACGTCAGACCATGCGCCCAAAGGCTGCGGGTGGGCGTCTCGGGCGGCTTGAGTTAGATCCTGTATCGGCCAGCGCCTTGAGCAGCTCTTGAGCTGATAAAGCGCTATATAAAAACGATTAATATATATATATATATAATATATTAATATATAGGCTGGAGTACCCGCTATATAAAAATCCGTTATTATTATTATGTAATTAGCATAACGTCTTTTCACTTATAAGGGTTCTCTATAGTTTTACCCAAACAGCTGTTATTGAGCAACTTAAAGAAATATGTTTCAAACGTAGACTTGTTTTCTGAGCTCTGAGGTTTTATTGATGTACCCAGCCAAGACTTTTGTTTGTTTGAAATGTAAAAGCTTATGAATCGCTGTGACCTTCAATCCATGTCTGACGTAGAACTGAAGGTTTCTGTAGTGGCTGACGTAATTTGATTTATTAAAGAGGTTAGCAATAAGTTTAAGTTGCTTGTCTGTTCCTTGTTTTCTTCCCGGCGCAAATGGGTAATCATTATGAAGGTCGCGTAAGGATTCGGGGTATTCGAGGTCAACTTCCACAACGAACCTTATAGGGTGATCTTTAGGATGATGCTAAAACCCTTTTTCGGTCTCCCTCTTCTTCTACCTCCTTGCACTGTGCCTTGCAGGATGGTCTTTGCAAGACCTGATGATCTGGTGACGTTGCCATACCATCGGAGTTTCAGTTTTTTCACCACTGTTAGCAGGTCATCGTGTTGTCCAATGGCTTGTGTGATGGTCTGCTGTCGGACTTCGTCGTTGGTGATGTGCTGGGTTTAGGAAATGCCCAGAAGTCTTCTGTAGCACCTCATCTCCATGCTTTGTATTCTTCGTTGGAGATCTGCTGTCAGGGTCCATGTTTCGCAAGCATGTAGGAAGATGGAGATGACAAGGGAGCGCAGCAGCCTTACCTTGGAATGTAGACTGATGGTCCTGTCTTTCCCAATTGGCTTCGACCTCGCCAGGGAAGCAGTTGTTTGTGCGATCCTGGAGAGGACTTCCTGTCGGCACCCATTGTCTGATACAATGGCTTCTAGATATTTGAAGCTGTGTACTGTGTTGAGGGATTGGCCTTGGACTTTGATGTCCGTGTTGATGCCATTGGTGTTGTTGGTCATCATTTTGGTCTTCTCTGCACTTATTTTTATTCCATTGGCTCTGGAGGTGGTGTCAAGCCTCTGTACCAGCTGTTCATGTTCTTGTTTCTCTCCGGTCAATCCATCAATGTCATCCGCAAAACGGAGGTTGGAGATTGCTCTTCCCCCTATGCTGACTGTGCCTTCGTGGTCTGCAAGGGCATCTGACATTATGCGCTCTAGGAAGATGTTGAAGAGTGTTGGAGAGAGTAGGCATCCCTAACGCACACCGATTGTTGTTCTAAACCAGTTTCCGATGGCGCTGTTGTGGAGGACTGCACTGGTAGCCTTGTCATACAGGCTTTTGATGACTTCAATAATTATAGGGCTGACGTTGTACACTCTCATGGTTGCCCACAGAGTTGCATGCAAGACACGGCCAATCGCCTTTTTGAAGTCTACGAACACATGATATAAATGTTGTTGGTGCTGTAGGTATTTTTCGCAGATTATTCTGAGGTTGAAAATCTGTACTTCGCCCTGCCCTGAATCCTGCTTTTTCTTCAGCTATGATTTGTTCAGCTTGGGGTTTCAACTTGTTGAGTATTATTTTCAGGAGAACCTTGCTGGGATGGCTGATGAAGCTGATGGTGCGGTAATTTTTTGACATAAATGACTAGATGTCTACTAAATGTAAAATGTCCAAGTGTTAACTGTTCGAAGGATTACATCAGCCAACAAGCGTTGAATAGATCTTTTTTTTTACCCCAAACACAGAAGCATATAGTCACGTGGTTGTGCTTACGGTGCCACCAAACCTTCTCCCATTTGCCGCTCACCTCGTTACATTCAACCGACTATACCTGTGCACACAGCCAGCTCACAGAGTTATGATCTGGTTGTGCTGACTCACAGTGTGACTCAAGGTTTTATAGACCTCTTCGACATGTCAAATAAAATTCGTGTCATTTTGCCCAGTTTTGGGGATCGTGCCCCGCTTTGGGGAGCGTGACATAATAACCTAGTTCCTACGGGTGTGGGGGAAGGTGGCGTAGGGTGTGGGAGGGTGGGGGTAATGGTGGTGGAGTGAGGGGGGAGATGGTGGTAGTAGGAGTGGGAGTGGGGGTAACTTAATAATTGTAGATTATAGTCACATGACACCGGAGCGTACTGGTCACACTATTCTGGCACCAGAGGACCAGTTGATGGCAATGGGAAAAATTAATTTGGTCAATCCGGGATTCAAAACAGGAATCTTTACTAGTAACATTACATTACATGATTATTGCTTTAGGTCCAGCGGACTCTTCCGAGCCAAATCAGGACCGGACAACCCCTGATCCGCATAAAAGATCTGCTGAAACAACCCTAGTGGTAAAACTTAAAGCTCTCCACCAGCCAGTCACTTTACAATAAAGACATCCCACGCAGGGGACGCTGAGGCTGTACTCTAATTTATCGAACCCCCGTTTACAAAAACAAAATTGAATACAAACATCATTATAAATTAGGAACAAAACACATACATATAAAATGTCTACATTGCTAAATAATAACATCATAGGAAGCCCTAGTGACCACCTGGCAGAAAGCGTCCAATATTCCCAAGCTGATCCAACAGACCTCATACACAAACAAGGAGTCTTGTCCCGGAAGAGTTTTCAAGAAAAAAGGTAGATGACTGGTCTAGCAAAGAAGAAGATAGTATAGCAGATTGATAGAACAGAGCAGGAATGAGAAAGTGCAAATGAGAAAGACAGTGACAGTGGGAATTTAAAGCACTAAATTTCCAGAAAGTGGGGATACTATTTATATTGAAACCCCCGGCACCCCAACGGGGGTATCTTTACTAGTAAGCTGCGCTGCCAACTGTGCTGCCTGACCACACTGAGTGAGTAACTTGAGGACTGGTGCATATGCAGGCTAGGCTGGCTATACAATATCACTGACTAGACTTCTTTCTAAGCCATGTGTTTAAAAGCGGCACTGTGTTTACATAGGCGATAATAGAACACTTAAGTATTAAAATGCTTTTATTTAAGAAAAAGATTGCAGGGTGAAGGGATAGGGACGAGTAATTGGTAAAAGAATATATGTATATTGATTCAAAACAGGATTTAAGACTCTTTAAAATAGCACAAATTTATATATTTGCCTTTTGTAATAGCTGTCAGTGCATGCTAATAATAATGCTAATACCACATCTTGTGCCTGGATGAAGTTCCACACTCAGACAGCACACCTTCCATCCATCTTGATTCCTTTTGCTACGTCACAAACGGGAAATCCCGTTTTGTCGGTTTACATTCGATTTAGCTTTTTACCACAGATGCTTACATTCGGATCTCACTAACAGCGCTGTAGAGAGGGAGAGTTGTCGGCCGCCATGACCGTTAAAATGCTTCTAATGACACGCACCATAAACGTGAATATAACGGTTACATTTTCTTCAAAAAGATAGGTTAGGTTCACTTTAACTTCAAGTAATACCTTGATGACCTCGAAAGAAGAAATTGCTATCTATACAATTTGCTTGGTATGCACACTTTTGTGTGTGTGTCGTAGCAAATCATAGTTTGCAGAAAGCTAAACAAAGAATTTTAAACCGAGTCATACCAGTCTGGGATCATGCTGAGCCTGTTTAACGTTGAACCATTCAGTCAGTAATGTATATGCTTTATGTCTTGTTGTTGTTGTTGGTGGTGGTGGGGGTGATGGTGGTGGTGGCGGTAATCATCATCTCTTTATCTTTATCTTCAACGTCATATGTTCTTCTTCTTCTTCTTCTTCTTCTTCTTCTTCTTCTTCTTCTTCTTCTTCTTCTTCTTCTTTTACACCCAATTTGACTATCAATAGTCAATCGTCAAATAATTGTATTGCCAAATTAAGAAACAAAGAATACGTCTCCTATCGACTCTTGGCTACTTTATTTTTAGTTTCGTTTTTTCTTCATCCCATCTTTTCCCTTTTATTTATTTTTATTTATTTATTTATTTATTTAGTTATTTATTTATTTATTTATTTAGTATAATGTATTTATTTGTTTGTTTATTTTATTTATTTCTTTTCTTTCTATTAATTCCATAAATCCCAGTATAATACAAAACGGAACCTTACTTATTTATCATGTAAGTGGTTTTGTACCCTGGCAAGCCAGGGTACACAGGTTGCTGTTTAAAATGTAGACAGAGAGACAACTGTTGTCCGCGAGTTTCATTTGGACGATGATACCTCCTCATATCCCCCTTGATACCTCACCATACCCCCCCCCCTGATATCTCCCCGTCCCCCCATGATGCCTCACCATACCCCCTTGATACCTCCCCGAACCCACTTGATACCTCCCCATACCCCCTTGATACCTTCCGTACCCCCCTTGTAACCTACCTGTACCCTCCTTGATACTTCCCCGTTGATCGTTTCGCAGGTATGGATGAAAGGAATCGACCATCACCATACCCCCTTATATATACCCGTATCCCCGTTATGCCTACCCATGCCCCTTTAAACCTACCCGTAGCCCCCTTTTACCTACACGTACCACCCCATCCCGATCCTTGGTAATAATAATAATAATAATAATAATAATAATATTGAATATAGAATAATACAAATAGAAATCATAAAAAACACCAAGGTTTTAAAAGAAAATTTGATATAAGATATAATAATAATAATAATAATAATAATAATAATAATAATAATAATAATAATAATAAGAATAAGAATAATAAGAATAAGAATAATAATAAGAATTTTTTATTATTATTATTATTATTATTAGTTTATAAATAATAATAATAATAATAATAATAATAATAATAATAATAATAATAATAATAATAATAATAATAATAATAATAATAATAATAATAATAAATTAAAGGTAACAAGCCTAAATTAAAAAGAAAAATATCCATATTGTAAAGTAAAAAAAAAAACATTAAAAAAATGGCCCGCGTGAGATTTGAACTTGGGTTGCCCTGCACGGTAGGCGAATGTTTTACTAAGTAAGCCTTCAAGGCTTCCTAGAAAGACCATCAATTTTTTTGTCTATATGGGAAAACATGCTGAAACCTCAATTTGATTTTTAATGGAAGCGTGCTGAATGAGGCTATTGCAGTTTGTGGACATTTTGTTTATTTATTTATCTCAGAAACGGTTAAACGTTCAGTAAGAAAATGTCGGCTATAACGATTTCGCTGGTTTTGAGCACACAGCAGGCCGATCCGCAGCGCCCAGCACCTGCCCAGATCAGCGTCCATACCGGACAAACTTTATAGTAGAGGCGAAGAAGGACTTCCGGCTAAGCAATTTATATATATACTAGTTTCTTAATTTGTGTGTGTGCTGCAGTCAAGACTGTGCATGTTACCAACGCTGTGGTGGGTCAGCAGGGTAGGCCATAAATTTAACCAACTATTTATTTTTATCGTCTTTTCACATAACAGTTCGTATTATATTACAACACACTCTGACAATATTTTTTTTAAAACAATTATGAGATTTCTGCTTGAAAGAAACAAGATAAACAGAGATTGTTTTATGTAGTTGAGCATTGAGTCTATGTGCTAGCTTTAATAACGCCAATGCAATTGTTTTTGTCAATGTGGCAATTCAGATTACTGTTTCCTATTTTGCCAACAGTAAACGTTCTTGTTATCAGTTATGTGTTTTTAATTGTCTTCTCGCATAACACTTGATATTGAATAGACATTTCTTTATTCCTTTTTTTATAATGCAACAAGTAACATTCTTTTTATTAGTTATGACGTTTTTGCTTCTCCTTTTTTTTATTTTTCAATTAACTCATTCTGTTGCAGATTTGTTTTGATATAATATTGCACAGAGTAAACAATCTTGTTGTAGATTATGGTGTATAAAAAAATAAGTCTTTTCTGTTTTCACATAACCAATGATATTGGACATGGAATTTTAAAACAATATTTTTAAATTTACGAAATTTCTGTTGGCAAACAATATGATTTTAAAAAAAAGACACAAGATGGATGTGTTATGTTTCTTATGTTGTTGCAATCAGCATTTTATGTGTTTGTAATGTCGCCGTAAACGCAGGCTGCAAACGCCGTAAAAGGAGTGATTTATGAGACGTCGTTAACCCTTGCGAGACAGCGTGGCGATTTTCTGGTGTCGTCGGCTTGAATAGGGGAAAATGCAACTTGTTTAAAGGGGCCCACGCTGACCACGCCCTTTCTTTCAGCATTCACAGTGAGTGTTGTCCCACTGGAGAAAGCTAACAAAAAAACTCTTTCAGAATTATAATTATTGTTTAAATGAATAAATTCCATAGTTTTTGTGACTATTAATAGCAAGGGCTCGCCAACATTCTGGAGTTAAAAATAGCATCTACCAATAAAGCGGTAAGAGGCAGAACCCGTAAATACATTTGCTCTTTAGGTTTTTTTTTATTTCAGGTTGATAAAATAGATCCTACTCTACCCTACCCTACCCTACCCTACCCTACCCTACTCTACCCTACCCTACCCTACTCTACCCTACCCTACCCTACCCTACCCTACCCTACCCTACCCTACTCTACCCTACCCTACCCTACCCTACTCTACCCTACTCTACTCTACCCTACCCTACCCTACCCTACCCTACTCTACCCTACCCTACCCTACCCTACCCTACTCTACTCTACCCTACCCTACCCTACCCTACTCTACCCTACCCTACCCTACCCTACCCTACCCTACTCTACCCTACCCTACCCTACTCTACCCTACCCTACCCTACTCTACCCTACTCTACCCTACCCTACTCTACCCTACTCTACTCTACCCTACCCTACCCTACTCTACCCTACTCTACTCTACCCTACTCTACCCTACTCTACCCTACCCTACTCTACCCTACTTTACCCTACCCTACCCTACTCTACTCTACCCTACCCTACCCTACCCTACTCTACCCTACCCTACTCTACCCTACTCTACCCTACTCTACTCTACCCCACTCTACCCTACCCTACCCTACTCTACTCTACTCTACCCTACTCTACCCTACTCTACCCTACTCTACCCTACCCTACTCTACCCTACTCTACTCTACCCTACCCTACCCTACTCTACCCTACTCTACTCTACCCTACTCTACCCTACTCTACCCTACCCTACTCTACCCTACTCTACCCTACCCTACCCTACCCTACCCTACTCTACCCTACTCTACCCTACTCTACCCTACCCTACCCTACTCTACTCTACCCTACCCTACTCTACCCTACTCTACTCTACCCTACTCTACCCTACTCTACCCTACCCTACTCTAACCTACCCTACCCTACTCTACTCTACCCCACTCTACCCTACCCTACCCTACACTACTCTACTCTACCCTACCCTACTCTACTCTACCCTACCCTACTCTACTCTACCCTACTCTACCCTACCCTACCCTACCCTACTCTACTCTACCCT